>BRZM01000035.1:5916766-6516766 GCA_033238685.1 Lates japonicus
ACCACTGCTTTTGATTGTATACAGTCTAATATAAAATGCATAGTGAGAGATAACAGATCACAGTGAAGATAAATCTGAAACTTGTTTTGCCTTTTTTATCTTAAATGCATTTTGTCACACACTAGCAACTAGTGCTGCCATCTCCTCAGATAGTCTAAAAGAAACCACTGAGTGCAATAAACAGACAAAGATACCTTTCCCCTTTATGGAGCCTCTCATTTTTACCTTAATTGAAAATAGATATTTAGAATTGTATGTCTTATGCTGTGCAGGTTTTAGGCATACTAAAGGGAAAGTCAAGATGCTTTCAAAAACAAGATGATAATTCTTTATGACTGCATATATGTTTATGGTCTTTGAATTTGAGAGTGATCAGACACCCTTTTGATGCTTCTGCATCACGGACAAGAATCTAAATCTCTAAACCTTTACTGTACATACATGGAAGGTGAGTGGTGCATATGGCCATGCAAGTGAATGTTTCTCGCATTCAGTCACATACTCATAATGATCAAATTAAACACACATCCATTGCATCATTTTGGTCAGTGCAGTAACAAGGCATCCTTTGTGAAAAGTGAAGAGGAAGTACAGTTTGGAAACCCTCTGAAGTTAAATAAGAACCTGCAGCCAGCAGCCACTCAGCTTAGCTTAGCTTTAAAAAAAAACAGAGGAAACAGCTAGCATAGCTCTGTCCAAAGACAACAAAATCCACCTACCAGCACCTCTAAAGCACACTAATTAAAACAGTATATATTTTTTGTTTAATGTGTAAGTGATAGCAGACCTGTCATCATCCTTGTCAACTGTACCATACAATTCATTTTTACATATCTCTCTGTGTACACATCAAACAAAAAGACAGTGGAGGTGCTGATAGGTGTAATTTTGAAATTTGGACAGAGTCAGGCCAGTTCTTTTTCCCTTACATTCAGCTAATCTAACTGTGTCTGCCTCTCATGAAGCAGAGCAAATAAGCATATTTTGTGTTGTGCTATTCTATGATAGCTGCAGTGAGAAACTGCTGAGTTCTCTTTCTTTGTTGGTAAATTGTTCCATTGAGTTTGCTCTCTGCTCCCTCCTGCTCCCCCATTTGTTTGGCCAGTTTTGTTAATTAAGAACCTGGGAACAAAAAAAGTTGTATATTCTGTGAGAATTCTAGATCAGCACAAAGCAGCAACCAGCAATGAGACAGAAAGCTTGATTTTTTTCAAAGCTATGAAGCTGAGTTTCATTCAGAAAATGGTGGCAGCTGGTTTAACCATCTTGCAGGGATTCACGGAGGATCATGACGACATAGAGACTGAAAATAAAACAGGGTTGATGTTTTGTGGCATGTGGGAAGAGACTGTTACTTTAGAATCCAATCACCTATAATTAAGAGGTTGTAAGGATTTTTTACAGTGAGGATTTTTTTTTACATATTTTACATTGAGGCACTTATACAATAGAAACACATGCACCTAATAGACAATGCACAACCACCCACCACAACAGGGCTAAATTAAAAAAAGATGCACAGAGAGCTGTTGTGTGTGAGATGGATATACAACAAAGAGTAAAGATTATTAACACACACAACTGGGAGTAAAACATATACACCGAAGTATAATATTTACACATACTGTATACACAAATGCATAGAAAAATATACACTATGTAAGGGCCCAAAATATCTTGAAATGATCAGTTTCTCCCTAATGGAAAATGGAAATTCTGAGATATTCTTTTTGTATTGTATGACAGTACAATTAATAACAAAGGGCTTTTATCACATCAATACTCCATGACCATCAAAAATGTTTCCTACCATTTTAACTCTTAAAAGATCAGAACCAAAGGCCCACTGATCCACGGCCTGTTAGCGTGCGATTCCTTGATCCCTCTGTAACATGAAGCCCGTGTAGCGAGCTGGACCACATGGGGAGTGCGATGTTGTGAGGTGAGGTATTTTTCGACTGGGAGACGGATATGTAATGCATTCCAGACACTCGGGCCGCACACAGCTTTCTCCCCTGCTACCTATAGGCATCAATCCTCTCCCCTTTCGCTAGAACAATAAACCCACTGCCACTAAGGAAGAACTTCATTTCAGACCCAAAAACACAACTACCTCTTCTGTCGCTTCCTGAGGACTGTGGAGAACTTAGTGTTCTGGCCTGGAGTTGGTCTTTAAACACTAAACATCTTCTCTGACCCATAAACATCAACCCTTGACCCAAAATTTAACACCCACATCCAAAGAGCTCAGACACAGAACTTTTCGCTATTGACCTTTAGCTCACCCACGACGCCAACCAGGACACTAAATCGCTCACAATTTCACCATCCCAAAAAAGGTTTGCGGTGATTCTCTGGTACATGACCTCTTGGATGATCACCTCACATAAAGATGTTCCTGGTGATTCTCCTACATGGAGGTCTAAGCTGGTTTAACTGAGTTGCATAACTTGGATGATACTCAGGTTTCTCCGTTCGATGAGGCCCAGATGGAAGATGATGTGTGTTTTTAAAAACAAAGCCCAATGGGATTTGTGTGCCCCACCCCCCACTTCCTCCCCTCTTCCCCCCCATCCTTTCCTCATCTCCTCCATGCTGCATTAAGGAGCTCCAATCAGTGTAAAACAACAGAGACTGCCTCTGCAACAGCCTTTCTTTTCACCTTGTTGACACTAAAGGTGGGATGCAAAGATGTATGTAAAACCCAGAGTGCTGAGATAACACTCATAATTAATGTGCAGGGGTAGTAAAAGAACCAACACCATGAGTTTTATTATCAACTTGCACACCCTGTCCTCCCACAGCTCTGGGTAAAACTTCCACTGATGTTCATTTGCAAAGCAGCTTCCTCTTCATGTCATTTTGGTCTTTCTCTTTCCCTTTGTCTCTCTTTGTTAAATCAGTTTCATTGAATATTATTATGTCGGAGCTGACTCACCAAACAGAGCCAGAGGCAAGTGGGAAGGGGGGACTGCAAGTTGATTTTTATATTTTTTCAAATTTAGTAAAAGCAGACCCATCTACTTGTGCTTCTTCAAATGACCGCCAAAGAACAACAGATTGACAGCTCTCCCTGTGTGAGACCAACACTCCTGCTTGGCCTTCATTTAATAGGAATGCATGGGTGGAAGTGTGTCTGCGTGTGTGATGTCTCTGTGTGTGTGTGTGTCTCAGCTTCCCCGGGCCGTTCCAACGTTCTCCCCTCTTTCATCCCTCCATTTTTTGTTTTTAATTCCTCTCTTCCAAGGCATCTGATCCTGTGGACCTTCAGACATCAGAGAGCTGATGGTGCATTCCTCCCGCCCAGGCTGGAGAGCTTTGAACTGAGCTGCATGAAACAAGGCCAGACTTAGCTCTACTGGGCTGGATTATACCTGTATTATCCTTGTGCATTAAGAAATCATGCTGTAGTTGTCTGTGGCATGGGGTTATAATAACTGATTTTGGTTTCTGCCGACTCTTGAGGAAAATATCTTTCTCTTCAGCTGCCAAATGCTCCATTATGCTCACAAAACGACACTATGAGAGCGGTGAGTGTAATCAAATGAACAATATGCTGATGCTATCATGTAGCTTTCCACATACCTTACAAAGATATACATTTTTGAGTCTGCCTGAAAGTAAATACAGAAGGTAGACCTCCTGGAAATCACTGTTGCTGTTGTGGCAAACTGCACAGCATGGTGGATCCGCTTCCTTGTCACTTTGATAGGTGACTTATGCACTGAATTTTTGTACACATTCAGTGAGTGCATGCTATAGAAATGGCAGCAAATGTAAAAAGATGTTTAGCTCCTGCAAGTGCCTTAAATAAAAAAATAAAATGACAAGTTGCACTTTAACAAACTTTGTAAAAGAAGTCCAAGTGAAGTATGTTTCCTTCTTCCTTCTTGCAGGGGATGGCCTAAAAACATTAATGCCACACTAGGCCAGGTCATGCTCACTGGCCCATTCCACACTCAGCTGCCTCTGAGACTTTGTCCTCTTTTAGTTTCTGAGAACTGCAGTCCAAACTCTCTTTTATTGACCTACTTTCGAGGTGGTGCACGGATGATATATGGTGCAGGCCTTTTTGGAGAACAGGGCTAACCAAGGGGTGGGGGCCGTGGGGGGCAGTTGCAGCGTTGCATACCTCTGTGTATGTACAAGGAGTAGCCTTGCACCTCTCAGGCTCTGTGCAGCCTTTGTCTCTGCAGAGGAGGACATAAATCAACAGAAGTCCAGCACAGGAATCAACAGTCACCAAAACCTCTAAATGAAGAAAGAAACAGGAGGAGGGGGAGGGGAGTAGAGAGGTAAAAACTCTGCAGAAGGATTTTGTTCAGTTGCTAAATCTCTAGATTCATTCTGAAAGTGAGAGCCAATTCACAATCCCCAGGTCCGCCCCCATATGTATGTGAGTGCGGAGGCAGGATTTATGTTGAATCTACAACATGTTCCGCTCACGAGTCTGGCAGGCAGCTAGGAGACAGAGCGAGGACGAGACAAAGAGAGTAAGAGAGAGTAAGAAAGAAAACGATCCAGCCCCTTTCTCAGGCTCAACTCTAATCATCTCTGAGGAAAGAAAACACAGACAGGAGTCATCAGGAAAAAGAATGTGTGAAAGTCCAACTTTTCAAAGAAGAGCCTCCAGCATCATCAACTGTTTTGTCACACAAAGGTGCAGAGTTAAAGGGCTTCCTCTTATGGTCTTGACCTCTAACCTTTTTCACCATTATGTCAGAAACAACTGACATGCACCTCTCTCGGTTGTCAGCAGAAGACCAGAGAGTGCTGTCTCTTTGACTTGCACAGAGTTACCTATGTAAGCTGATACTAAGTTAGACAAAAGATTCAATTTAGTCCCAGGATTTACTACAACAAATTGTTTCCCTAAGTTTCAAAAGAATCTTTTGTATTTTTAATGCTACATCTAATGTCTCCTAATGTTTCCATTTGTTTTATCAATTAAATATATGTGACTAAATTCCAAATGACATGAGTGATATGACATAAAAAAAACAATAAAGTAAATATAACACAATAGAGGCAATTAAAGAAAAACACAAAGAAAAAAATAAAATAATAGCCATGAAACGATTTAAGCAAAACCTACAGCAAAAAGGTTTCCATTGTGCAGGCAGCACCTAGTTTTCCTAAGGTTTCATTCCTCATTTAACATGAAAATACTTTAAGTAAACTTGCCAGGGTTTTACATACAGTAGAGCCACGCTTCCTGTACATTCAGTGTGATTCCCTTACAGTATGAAATGGTTATTTTAGTGAAACAATGCCCTAGTACTAGGCTAAATTTAAGTGATAATGATTGATTGATTGTAGCTTCATCAAGTCACCCCTTTTATGTTGTCATTGTTTTCACATTGTCATTTGATAGATAGTTATTATTAAAAAAAAAGCAATTCTAACTGCTTTATATAGTAAAAGAGCATGTTAAAGAAAAACATTATTGTGTTTATGGATTCTGGCATTTGTCACCTTTATGTAATGTATTATAGAAAGGTGGTCATGTAATGTAACACCCTGTCAGCATTAGAGCATGTAATCGCTCATCTTCAACCACAGCCGTCACTCTCAGAGATGTGAAGTGATGATGGTTATCAGGCTTTAAACTCACACACATACAGAGACACACACTGTAACCTTAAGTAGCAAGTCCTGACAGGTGTAGATTCTGTACACCGGGAGATATTACACGCTGTCACTGTGCCATTACATAAGAGTTTTCAGACTAAGCTAAAGCATTCTTACAAGCTGATTCACAAGTGTTAAAACATTATAAAACATGGAAATGAGTAGTCTGCTCAGCGCTGCTTGGGCAAGGGAGCGAATCAGGAGGCCTTAAATCAATTTTAGTGCTGAGACAGGTGTGAGCAGCTTCCCAGGTGCACCTCCACAGGCCATGTAGTGCCAGTAATCAGCAGTCAAGGGTGGTAATGACAGGGTGCTGTCGTCAGAGAGCCAAACGCACACTCACACAGAAGCACAAACAGTTATAACTCGGAGGGACACTTGCACGCACGGAGTCAAACTTAGCCCGTTTCATCACAACAGGCATTTTGCTTTCTCAACCTTCTCACACATTCTCCCCTCTCGTCTGTGTCTCACTGTCGACCACTCAGACATTTTCACACCTCTGCGCGGATCTTTCAGCCACTATCTCACAGGTCAGCACATATGCTATAAACTCAAACAGCAGCTGTGTAGTTATATAAGCAGCTCCCGACCTGTCTGCAAACCTGTTGACCTCTAGCCATTAGGGTCAGATCAAAGGTCAGCCAACACTTCAAAACAAGGGAAGAATGCAAACCATACTGCTTTTTGATGATGGGGAAAATCAGCATAGTACCTCATTCTTTGTTATTTAATGGTTTTTCTAAATAATTTAATTCTACTCACGTCTTGTGTAGGGAAATATAAACTGTAATGAGGCTATTGTGCATATTTTTCTGTTTTTCAAAATCAGATTTTTGGACATATTTGTGAAAACAGCGTCTAGGCCTCAAGCCACGGGCAACAGTTAACTGACATCTGAGGGCCAGCATTGCCAAGAAGCACGTTTTCAAATGTGGTGGTGTGCTAATGAGTGGAGCACGTCATTGCCAACAAGGCCACATAGCGATGATGGTTATAGAGAAACCAGAACTTCCAGGTTCTGTTCCAGAAGTAAGAAAACCTCATTCAAAGTTCCATCGATATTTGTAAAAACACTTATAGCCTTGGGAAACACATTACTCAGTTGTATGTTGTAATCTAATGTTGTCTTTAATATACATAATATACAAGCCCTTGACAATTGTGATTTTAGTGCCACGACTGGAAAAAGCAAGTGGATGCATGAGCTAAGGGGCTGTGGCTATTACAATAGGCCAATTTGAGAGTTTTTCATTGGATAAGGACAAAACCAAGTTACAACAGTGTAGAAAACACTGTTACAATGGCAAATTTTAATTGGCGTTAGAATGCTCACACAGTAATCATTGTACTTCTAATAGCATTTAGTTTCTGAGTGCAGTAGTGAATACTAATTTGTCAAAGAATATGGAAAGTCCAGGAACTTGCTTCTGGCCATGATTTTTTCAGAAAGACAGAAGAGAGACATGCAGAATATTGCACTGAGTTACAGAAACTTGTGGAAAAAGAGGCTAGCCCAAACGTCATGGATCTCCCTTCACAATATTCAATGTTTTGGAGGTTCCAACATGTTGTTTAAGTTTGTATTTCAGTTGGAAGATGAAAGCTGGCAGGCTAGGCTAACAAGCTTCCACTCATGAGTCAAACTGTGGTGATGGCAACTGACCTGACTGCCAAAATCTGCAGCAATACCTCAGTAGACCCCAGAGTACTGTAGGGAGAGCTCAGATCACATGATCCCTAACAACTTAAATCACTACAAATTTGTCCTTTATGGTAATTACAAATTTAACCAAATGAATCCACGCATCCATCCATTACCTATTCTGCTTATCCCCAAAGGTTGCCGGGGGGGGGCTGGAGCCAATCCCAGCTGACATCAGGGCACAGCCTGGACAGTTAACCGAATAAATGCACAAGTCAAAACAAGCTATAGAGAGATTTGTATGCAAAAAATATTTTTGTCTGTTTATTTTGGGCCACATGCACAAGTGTGCGGTTACAGAGTTGTGTATGTTTGCGCTCTGTCAAACAGAAGATTGATGCAAGAGATTTGTGAAAGGCTACATGAATCAAAAGTAGCCTAAGTCAACTCTAGGTCTATTGACAGATAAAATGAACATTTGCCACCTGTGTGCTCTTATCTTGAGCTGCTGTTAATCTGAGGTTGGGGGGGGGGGTCCGTCATGGACTACAGGTATGTGAGGACATGCAGCTGTTGTCTTTCCCTGCTTTCCCTCAGTAGGGTGTGGTAACGGTGCTGGCACATTGTGTCCTCAGTTCAGAAAAAAAACACCCCATACTTAGCCCCAGCACCTCGACTAGCAGTGTACTTTTTTCCCCCTCAAAATTTCCCTCATGGTGATGTCAGAAGTGTAGTGAAGCAAACAGCGAGCAAATCTGGCCTCTGGTCTAGTCATTATGAGATACCAGCGTCACCGCATGCTATTTTTAACTCTGTCCTTTCCCGATTAGACCACAGTAGCAGCCAGCCACCAGGCTTCATGTGTATGTTTGTATACGTCTGTGTGACCCTGAAGTCTAATTGGTTACGTATCAGAGGGGGTGACTGTCTAGCAGCTTGTCTCAGACACATCTCATATATGCTGCTGATTACAGGCCCTGTCACAGCTTATTCAACAGCGCTACAGTGGAAAGCTCTCGCTGTCTCTGAGATGTTGTGAGCTTATGAAGCTCTGAATGTGGAAGTACAACCACTGTGACCGCCCTGTGCGACCCTGCTGACTGCAAACACACACCAGGCTTAATCTTCTGGGCCTCCTTAAGCTCCACAGCAAACAGGACCCCTGACATAGAAGCTGTGCTGAGGAAGTAATGAGTTGACCGTGGTGGACATACCAAGTATGTGTGAATCACAAATATCTGGGTTACATAGAGTATCACAACAGGGATTTTTAAAAATGTTTTATCCCATTTATGACAAATCACATTCACTTAACATCACATCTAACCATTTTGTAAACCATGGTGCTGAGTAATTAACTGTATAAAAACAAAAGAAGTGGCTTACTGGAACAGTGGAAAAAAACCTATCTACTTATATATCACAGTCTATTTATCAAAGTGAACAGGCTGATAGGGCTTAGAGATTTGGTTGAAACCATTATTATAATGTTAAAAATGATACATTCTAATATCAATATATATCACAATATGGTAAGTGTTGGCATATCCACATATAAAATAATTGATTTGATGAGATTGAAAGTCCATTCTTCACTTTGAAAGCAGTTAGTTTGACAAAAAATAAAATAAAATAAACAGTTGAAAGTTCACTGCAATCTTTTTCTAGATCTTTCAAGCACACCTCATAGTCTTCATCAGTGGATGGAGTCGCTCAGTTGTCTTGGAGATAGCTCAATTCATATCATGTGACTTAAGTATGAAACACACGAAACTAAACACTCAACACAGCCTGAAAGTGAAGCAGGACATGTATAGCAGGCATATCTGAGCCTGAGGGCTGCCCCCCCCCACACTCCTCTCCATGTTGACAGGTCCTCAGCGGCACTCAGTGCCACAACCAACACTCATGTCAGATTGGCATCTTTGATCTTACATAACCTCCTTAAATTCTGCAGCCACCACCTCCACTGCAGACCTCAGAACAGAAAAAAGCTTTTGTCTCTGAACAAAGCCAAAACACCACATCTGTCAGCAACACTCATTTGTTTAGAATTCCTCTTTTTTATCCTTTTATGTTCGCACCAAGCATGACCCGAGCAGGCTTAATGACATACGGCGCAGAGAAGAAAAGTCAGTTGCCAGGCAATTGTGTTTGTATAGACTGTGGGTTCCGCTACAAGGGAAGCTATGGGTGGCAAGAGGAGGAGGAGAGAGGTGAGAGGATGTGGGGAGGACAGTAGTGGCTTGGCACAAGTCACTGTGGGTGAACGTTGGCCCTCATTGGCTGGCTGATGGTGAACATCATGCTATATAGCCCTGCATCGGAGGGTTTTTATAGAGTGAGAGTGAAAGAGGAAGAGAGTGATCATTATGGCTCTTGGAATAGAATAATTAGAGAGAGAGGCCTCGCTGTGTCAGTGTCTGTGCATGTATCTGTGTGTGTAGGAGTGCTGTTTTTCTCTTCCTCTAGGGGATATAATAGTATAGCAACCCAGGTACATTTATGTAACACAGGCTTCCTGATACTTAAATGTTTTCTTGAAGCTAAGCTTTTTTTTGCAATTTGAGTGAACTGACCCTTTGAGTTTATTTTGTTAGACTGCAAAATATCCAAATATCGATGATACTAATGGCTACTGATATATTAAGATCTTTAGGCCTGTCATATTAGTGTTTCTGTCTGTAAACACAGGAAACATTTTATCAACAACTATCAAACAAAAATTAGTAGGGCCTTGATTAGAATTAGTCTATTAAGTAAACACCGGGCTGATGGAGTAGCCTAATCATCACATCTCAACAAGAGAATGTGGATGTGATAGCAGTAAATGCACATCAAGGCTGCGTTCAGGAAATAGGAAGTGAACAGTTAGTACGGCGGCGAACGGCAAACTGATTTTCTCCTCGGAAACAAAAGCCTAATCATACTGTTTCCAAATTTAGTGCTCCACCATTTCCGTTAACAAGGAGCAGATTAAATGCTCACATACACACACACATGTGCACATACGCACACTCACACGTGTGTGCAGATACACTTAAACATACACTCTGAGCTAATTGCATGCATTCATGTGTGTGTTCACACTCACACACACTGCCGTTCTTTACCATCAGCTTGACTTGATTAGCTGTTGTGGTGTGTGCAACCACTCTGCTGATGAAAGACAAGGAGCTGGATCTGTCACTGCTGCATGGGCATTAAAAGCATGACAGTTTACACAACAATGGAGAACTAAAGTTGGCCTTCATTAGAGGGATTAGAAGCCTAATCTAAAACACTGTTCAAGTCTCTTATCCCAAACCCTAAACAGCCTCTCTAGGGGGGCCCTTCCCTCCTACACCAACCATAACATCTCAGACTTCAAACACTCCATCTGTAACCCCAACCTCTGGGTGCTATCCCCTCTCTCATCGACCCCTATCTCAGAGCGAAGGGTTGCATAGGGTGATGGACCCCATGTTATGGTGCAGCTGTGGAATGATTTATTGCTGGGTTAATTATTGGGTGAGAGGGAATTGTACCCACAGGTCGCTAGCTCTGGTCTGATTACTGGTTCACCTGCTATCAGATTGTAGCATACAGTTCATTACCTTCTTAATGGGGCCAATGCCTCCCTCTCCCTCCTGTCCCCCCCTCCACGGACAATTTAGGGCCATGGAGGGAAGGGTTAGAGTCCAGGGAATAGAGGGTGTGCTGCTCTATTGCAGTAATTAAAGGTCATTTGTTCTGAGGACTTCCTGTGCTGACCAGCTGCACAGCGTCTGTCCACCATAAAGCTGTGTGGAGAGGATCAGCAGGTCTTGAACAGCCTTCTGATGACTGTGACCCTGAATAGTCATTGGATGCATTTATATGATATATGGAAAAATATGTCTGGTTTGATCTGGGTTTTTTAACTGTTGGTTAGACAAAACAAGAAAACTGAAGATAACACTCTGGGGTCCAAGCAGATGTATTTCTTAACATTTATTGACTAAATGGTTCAATTGATTAACTGTGACAACAACTGCCAGATTATTCTATAATGAAAATAATCTTTAGTTGCAGCCTTATGTGGTGTGTATACACCTTATCCAGGTTTCTCAGTTGGTACAGAAGTGAGTGTCTGAGATGTTGAGGAATCAAAAGCACAGCTGCTGTAAACTGTTGATCAGGGATATGAATAACTAGGTTTCACATGTTTCATGTAAACATCATATCCAAAATAAGACCAAAACTATGAAAGACTAAAAAAAAAAACAGGATACTAATGTGCATGTAAACACACTCAGCCTTTCGCTGATAGCATGTGGTATAATGGGTCAGTTCACCCACATTTCCAAAAAAACATATTTTCTTATTTACCCTGTTGCTATCTAGACATGCAAATAGTTTTGGTTTTATGTGCTGAGGTTTTGAGATATGTCTTTGCTGCTGCAACCCCAAAACAATGAGGTGATTGGAATTTTGTTTGTGCTGTTGAAAACATTACAAAAATTGTAATTTAATATCACAACTGCAGCGTGTCTTCCAAAAAACAATTTCCCCATTAGTAAGGATAATAATAATACATTTTACTACTATAGCATATAAAAACAAGGTGATTCTTGAGAAAAAACACAGTTTGTAAGTCCAAAAGGATAAAGGATTGTTCTCAGTGGGTAAATCTTGGAAATGCACTCAGCAAACAAACGTGAGTTCATGGCTTTGTTTACCTGTATTTTCTGTTTCTGATTTGCTGTTTTTTGTGAGTTTTAGTGAGGTACTCTCTGTGTGACACTAATTATCTCACACCTGTTGTAACAATTATCCAATCAGCACATGTCCCAGAGTGAATGCATTAAAAGGTCAGGCTCAGGCATTGTTTCCTGATTTGAACCCTGATGAAGACCTGCCATGGTCAAAGCTGATTGTGTTTTTCTAACTGTTTCATGAACAAGTCATGTAACCAGTCAAGGATTTTTTTTTTAGCAATCATCCACATCACTCTTGCACCTATTAACTGCAGTGATCCCAAGCCATTCTATGTCCAGGAGTCCAAACTGCAAAGCTGATACATTTTTGAGGAAATTCTGAAAAAATTGCCCTTGTGAAAATCCAGTTTAGCAATGATCCTGTTTCTGTGCGGAGGCGCTGCTGTATAAGTGTCACACACACAAAATTCCTTCTAAATTTACTGTGTTGTTGTGGCCACAGAAATTTCAAAGACAAATATCTTAAAAGCTGGGCCTACAAAACCAAAACTATGAACTTGGCTATAGATTTGAGTGAACTAACCCTTTAACATAAAGTAATACATAGTATGAGTATAATCGAAACTGAGGCAGAGGAGGAGAGCTGTGACAGGTTGGGAGAGACTGAAGTTGGTATAATCAGTCCTGGAGCATAAATGTAATGGATTGCAATCTTCTGTTTCCTTCTATTAACTACAATCAGCAATCAACCTACACTGTGATTCAAGACCTTATAAAAACTAATTTCAGAACAGAATCTCTAATACTTTCCTATATTTTTTTTACTTTTACCCATCTTGAAATGGAATTAATTGACACTACTAGAGAAAAAAAAAACAAATAGATAAAGATCTACATTCCCTTCTGCTCATTGGCCTAAAAATGGATTGAAGAAGAAATTAATGTCAACTTTAATTTCTGCTTTTAACTCATTAAAAATCTGGACCAGTCTATGGAATCTAAAAGCTGAGGGTGGAGATAGAGGTGACCATGCACATGATGGAAAATCGGCTGCCACATTTTTAACTGTGTGATTAGATTGGTTTTGGCATAGCTTTCATAACACCACCCTGGAATCTATACCTTTTTAAAAATTATTTCCTATAATGTAGGTGTTGGCGGAAGCACACAGAAAAAGGTATTCCTCTGAAACCGTGCGAGCTGTGAAGTAATCGCCCAAGTACGCCCTTGTTAGCCCTGAGTCCAGTTGACACTCACTGGGCTTTTACCCAAGCTAAAAATATGTCTCCTTTTCTTTCATCTCTCCTCCCTTTCATTCTGCATGTGAGAGCTTTACTGGGTGCTGCTGGTCCGTGGCCTAACTGAGGCCTAAAGCACCCCTCCTGTAAAGTAGTGGGACGCCAAACATCCTCTGATTTACAGCTTGGAGCACACGCGATGCCTTTGCTCCTATGGGCTATAAAAGGCAAATGAGAGCGAGATGTCCAGATCCCACTTGCTATATTAACCTACATTCTTTCCAATAGAATAGAGTGGCTGTATGAACTGACTATAACCACATGCTGAAAGGAGGCAAACCTTCCAGGCCCCAAAAGAGAGCTCACGTGAAGGGCAGATGGAGGGTTGGGATAGTGGTCTGATAAAATCAGCTGCTGACCTGCTCTTGCCTACTGTGTATAGACCAGTCAATAACATTCCTTACCTTCTACACAACACTGGCTCCACAGCCTTGTCTGGCAAATATTAAATATTTCCTCGGGTGTTTAAGGCAGGAACACCTGGGGACTTGAATGACAAAAAGTCAAAGGGAGAAGAGGCATGTTCAGGACCAAATACCAACAAGACTAAGAGGTCTACAGCCACGCTAGCAGTTCACAGCCCCATGGACTCACCTCATTTCTTGGGCCGTGATATTTAGTCCCTGAAATTACTAAGGCCACATTTCTGACTGGTATTAGCATCCACAGAGTCACACCATGGTTAAAAATCAGGAGACCAGGGGGAAAACAATAGGAATCTAAAATAACACTAACGTGAAAAAGAGAAAGAGGATGTTTTTATCAGGTTCTTGTAACACTTTGAAGTACTGCACAGGGACCATTGTAAGCAGGCCCCTGTTGAAGATGCCGCCAGAACCCTCAACTGCCTTTACCCCATCCGTTCCTCTCAGGATTAGCTTTGCTATGATTTAGCGCTGTTTCTCACTGGCCTCTGGAATGCGACGGATGACGGATCTATTTTCCTACATTGTTTCACCTGCTCTAAATGGAACCACATGCTGCACAGGACCGCCTCTCCTTTGTCTGTAATTGGAAGCACATGCACAGTGAAGCTGAGAGTAAAGCTGAGCCGCCACGACCGACAACCAGCCCCCCACCCCCACCCTCTCCTGGGGCTGGGGGTGCCACATTTTGGTCGGGGCCAAGTGGGAGGCCACAGTGCAGAGGCTGAGAGCATTTATTGAACCAAATGACCTGGCGATACATGTCAAATTCAGTTCAATGGGACGACTGTATCATGTGTCCTGTGAGTCTTTTAAGCCCTCTGACTTAAATTTGAGTGACAGTTGAGAGTCTGCTGAGGAAGGAGGCCTTGACATTGAGTCTGACATGCTTTGAGAACACAAGCAGTACTGTACTGTTCATTCGCCACGGTCTGTGATGTCTGGACAGGACAGGCCATGGTCGCAGGGCAGAAAGATCACCATCTCTTACATCACTGCTTTGTACCAGAGCAAGATTGCATAAGGGAAGGATGTATGATATTTATTAACCTCATCAGTCACGTTAATTTAACACGTCTGTCAGTGATGTATGGGAGGAATCAGTCAGTGATACCCAGAGGGAGAGAAACTGAACTCTCTATAGTCAACAAAGTGCAAGGTTTGTTGGCAAGACTGTAGCCAGGATTTTTTTTTTTTTTTTTTAAATAGAAATACTGAAGTTATGGGTCCAAGTCCTCCCCATTCCAAACTGATATGGCCAGACACCAGAAAGGATATCTCACTACTCTCCTTAATGTTTGGATTTTTAAAAATGGTATCAATTACAGTAACTGTTCAATCATACTTTCTGTCAATTTGATTTCCCAACATGAAGCTCTAAATGTTCTCTGCACATTTGTTTACCTAAAAATTATCAACTCTCAGAGTCCTCCTCCACTCAAAATATATTAAGAGCTGTTTACTTACCAGTCTAGAAGAAATGTTTGGCATCAAACTTCTTTCCTTACTCGCCAAGAGCTGTCTCCAGTGGTGGAAAGTAAAAGCAATGTTTTACTTGTAGTTTATTCACTGCTTCTCTTCTACTGAAGGTAGCATGCTAATTGGCTAGCCCCAGCCCAGTTGACCCATTTCACCACTTTCCAATAGTGACTCACTGTAGTATCCAGGCTGCCCTGAAGAAGTTACGCTGCTCAGAGGATGTATTCTAACCTTTTGTATCGTAAACATATTGATGCCATGTACAGTGACAGGGAAAACGTACAAATAAATAAATAGGAGTAGATGTATTTTTTTTGGGGGGGGGGGGGGCATCAGACACAATTTTTTTATTCCAAGCACTGTATTTTGTCTTTAAACAGGTCTGGAGGGGGCCGTTAATTATATTACAGTACAATAAAAAATACTTGAACTGATCTACCCACCAATGGAAAATGTATCCCCTGAGGTTCCTAAAGTTCCTTAATTTTGAGAAAAAAGAACATGACTTAGTGTTTCATTAATGGTAGCAATAGCCCTGCATGTTGGTGCTTCAGAAAAATGAAATTGATCATCACTGAGGTAAACTGGCTTTTATGTCCTCTTCTCTCTAGGCCAGATTGGAACATGAGACGAGAACGTAAGGCATGCAGATTTGAAATACCAATTAATGAAGTCAGTCAGGGGTAGGTATTTCTGTAAATATTTTTGTAAATCCACTTGGCAGCAAAGTCCTCCATTCCCCACTTTTTATCGGCACAAGGCTAAAAGGCCAGATAAGTCTTTACTGGGAATATTGGGCATGCACAACAGTCTTTTTCAAGTTTCAGCCTCATTATTTTGAAAACCATAAAGCGGTTGTCCTTGATTGAGCCTGACACTGGCTGTGTCATCAGGGCAAGCTCACGTGGGCCTCATCAGGGCAAGCTCATCAGGGCAAGCTCACATGGGCCTCTTAAGTGCCCTGATTATCATGGAAAAGCTGGCAAGGATTTTTTTTTCCACCAAAACAGTGATTAGCACCCTGTTACAGTTATTGGGCTAGATTAGCTACTCTGGCGCCAAAGATTAGTGCAACCCTCTGGCTTCACAAGTGAACTCAAGATGATTGTGAGAGCTGCTGGCTGACTTTAACTATTTTATCACTATGTAGACCCAATAGCAGTTGCAGAGGCTTTGAGGACGGGAGAAGGACATGCTTCTTTCTTCTCATGGATAACAGAGGGAGTGTAGATATCAACCAAACACTGTGTTTGGGTGTCCTGGATCTTTCTTGCTGGCACCAGGGCTGAACTTTGGACTGTGCTGCAGTGACATCTACTGGTGATAAGTGAAGTTACAGGTATAATTTTATGAGAGTTGGTTAGTTTATTTTTCATTACATCAAACTGCCTGCCAACACCTCTGAAACTCACCAATTAACACACTGTATCTGTTTTTTTTAAACATGTACAAAAAATGAAGTGTAAAACAGCAAGTTGCCAGGCAACAAGAGTGTTGTATGATGTGTTAATTAGTGATTTTTAGATGCGATGGCCAGTGGATTCTTTAATCTTTGGACAAAGTCAGGCCTCTGTTTCAGGTCTTTATGCCCTGCTAACCCAACCGGGCTGCTGGTGTGAGAGTGGTATCAATCTCCTTATCTAACTCTCAGTAAGAAAGCGAATAAGTGCATTCACCCAAAATGTCAAACTATTCCTTTAACAAAGTATCTCACATCAGCACATCCCCACCCTTACTACATTCAAACAACATGCTATGCTGCATAGCTTTTCAGCTATCCCACAATGCATCCCCCACAGCAGCATATCAATGTAGAGGACTTCACTTCAGCCTGTGTTATTCATCCACATTCTGCCCCCTTGTCCCTGTTAGACTAATTGAATAGGGCAAAGGCAATGACATTCATCATATACAGGAGGAACAAACATAAAGGGCAAAGCAGGGCTGATAAAAGAGGGAGAGACAGGCGGCACAACATGTTGTAAAAGCCAAAGGCCTCTGGTAGGGACTGATGCAGGAAAACTGGCAGCAGGAGGAGCGAAGATCAAGAAAAAAGGAGAGTAAAATATTATATCTCAAATCTGGTGCTGTGGTGCCGCCGGTGCACAAATGACACAGTTTATAAAGCAGCTCTTTGTATCTGCAGTATATTCTACCTCAGGTGAACAGTGTAAACGCTGCAACAATGTGAGCTGACAAATGGCTTGCAATTAAAAGACACAAGAATCCCTTTAGTATCAATGTGACGGTAGCTTGGCAGCCAGTGTATGCCATTCTGAACTGTATCTCAAGAAAACAGACATAAAACAGTAAACAGCAAAGCTTGTGTTCAGGCTTGGAAGTAAATCCTTTAGTTTTATGCAACTGGTCAGTTGAGGGAGTTGAGGCTACCCGGCACAGACGTATAAATGTTTTATGTGGCGCAGAAAGAGCATCTCTTGAATCTCAAGTGTTTAAAGTTGGCTCTATTTCACCCTCTTCTAGGTCCTGGTGAGTGGATAGTTATACATTCATTAGAGGAGAGAATTGTCAAGAGCCTGGCTGACAAATGACCTTGGCCCTAATGCCCGCCCCAGCTGTAAAGTGTGTTTTTTGTTTGTTTGTTTGTTTGTTTTTTTTTTTTTGGGATCAGGTGAGGCTGGTGATATTCTTCATATTGTCACCAAATCCCATTAACTATCCAAACCAACAATGAATTGATCCTCCAAACAAATGTTGTCCATGTATCCTCTGTGGCATAGACATACATTGTTAAAAACTCATTACTGAGCCACATTATTGCAATGGTGACATAAGCCTTCTCATTATGAAGAACTCAGTACTGCAGTTTATTATCAGTCCCACGCACACCATCCTGCTGCCATAATACCTACTAAAGTACCAATGTATTAATCCACAGCTGAAAAATAGTCCCCAACAAAATGCAACAAATACCGCTTGTTAAATAATGTTAGCTAAAATTATGGTACTAAACTATGGTTTAGGAAATTATGTAGTCTTTGTATATATATATATGTATTTATGTATGTATAAATGGGTTGAGTGCCACAGAGGGTAGCAGCGCTGCAGAGATGGAGAAACATTTTTTGATTCATTCTTGACCTCAGCACAGCTTTTAAAACACCAAGTAAGAGATCAAGAGATTTTAAAAAAACACTGTTGGTATAAGTGTTTTCATGACGGTGGTTAGATGACAAGAAAACAAAAGAATAAAACCAGCCTCATTGATTAAAGATTACATACAGTAAAACAATATCTAATTAAGTTGATACATAAAATAAAATAGTCTGTAATAAAATCAGTGCAGGTGTTACAAAGCAATGCAATAAAGTGTAAGAAAAAGAGGAGGAAACCAATTTACCACAACTGCTTCTCTTCTTACAATGTTTCTTTGTACACTTTTTTTTTTTTTTGCAGACGAGCATAATTAAAAAGACACATTTTTGGTTGTTACTGAGATCACATTTATGCTAGAGATACGAACAACTGTGTGACAGTTCTGCCTGTAAATCTTGAGAAATATTATAAGAGCTGTGTGAATTACCCAGAAGCTACTTGAACCAGAGCTCTTTGGGGAAAAATTACAAACATGCTGCAGCAGAGCACAGATCGAGGCAGACAGAGAGAGAGAGAGAGAAAGAACTGCTATCATGAGTCATATGCTGATGTTACATAATCAGTCTGGGGCATGTTGCTGGACAACAACAGGCACGACGAAGTTGATGCACCCAGGTCATTTAGGGCGCCTATTAAAACATTCCTTGACTTGAACCCACTGCTGTTATTAGCATTTGGACCCGGAATTAAAATCAATGTCATTTTCAGACTTTTCTGTTGCAGCAGAAGGTCCTCGATTAAAATCAAAGCTATTTTGAGTAACACTGAGATGTTCCAGATGCATCAACAGGAATGTGTTTACGTTTTCTGTGAAACTCTGGATTTCTCTCTGTCTCTAACTTCCATCTCTGCCACACAATGAATCATTGATGGTGTTTCTAGAGAAATAACTGAGCAGTGATTATTATTGCAGGGCTGGGCTGGGAATGTGTGTAGTCCAGGCAGTTAGTTAGTTATTAACCCTGTCTCCTCCTGAGAAAGAAAGAGAATGCTCCAGTGCCATGCGATCAAGAGCCAAGATGGCTGTCACAATGCCCGCTACGCCGCCCCCCTCAGCTGCCAGTCCCAGGTGGGTGCTTGTCTCATGCCCATCTTTTTTTAAAGTGGAGGATACGATGATGTATGCAGACCTCCACAGTAATCTACACATTGTGCCTCCCATGACCCATGAGGCAGCGCCTCAGAGCCCCGGCAAGCTGTCCACATCATCGCTTTCAATGAAGAGTGTTGAAGCTCTGAGAGACTTTAGCTAGTGTGTGGTGAGCCAGAATCAGGCACTTATACGTTTCTGCTTGTAATGTGGAGTGTCTCTAGTGAATGAATATGCAGGATCTCTGTCGGGACAAAGGGAAAAAGTCATTTGCTTTCATATAATCTTTTGCACCAGCTTTGCTCCTCACTTCAAGAGAAAAAATACTGAGCAGGTGATGCTAAAGAGCTGAACAAGCAGCCTCGTGTTTTTTTTTTTTTCTTGAGTACCTGTGTTGTGTTCCTTCAGTAGCTGCTAGTCTGCAAGAAGAAGGAAAAACAGAATCAGTGCCTAGATATTTATAGGAACAATTATTTGACAAATTTCTACTTCTTGTATTTCTGTTCCGTGTGAAGACTGTGCTCAAACACACCCATTGTTCTCCCAGCAGTGTGGAATTGGAAAGACCTCAATGGGAAAAAGAGTCAATACTTGTGCCAGAGGATAGAAAAGCAAATCAATTCATTATTATATTTAACCCCAATGAGCACAAGCAAAGCAATAAACAGCAAAGTAGTTAATTGTAACTTCTTAACACAGGCTCATATTTCTCGTTAGAAGGCAGGTTATAAAGAATTGGGTTAGTGCTTAATGCCACACTGCATTTGGTTCACTTAGGAGAATGAATAAGACTGTTGTGGAATCAGTGAACATGCAACACTACAAACTGAATACATGAATGGGCTGTTGTAAAGCACATATTGATGTAAAACACTTTATGGTTTCTCTGGACACAACAGAGCTGCAATAGTAAAGGAATGCTTCTCATTAATATTCAATAAAATA
The DNA here is from genome assembly GCA_033238685.1 of Lates japonicus. Classification (NCBI taxonomy): domain Eukaryota; kingdom Metazoa; phylum Chordata; class Actinopteri; family Centropomidae; genus Lates; species Lates japonicus. The sequence goes on from BRZM01000035.1 coordinate 5,937,076, forward strand.
AGGTCAGAGAAAAAGCAAAGATGCTGCAGGCATGTGGTTTCTGTGATGGTGGCTCAACCACCGATTATTTCTCTGTGCCCTGAGCTGCTACAAGATGTCTATCACTGTCAGAGGTACCATCTTAATATAGCTTCAGTTTACCACAACAGCAAAGTCCATTGTTGGTGTAAAGACACTCCAGTTAACAGAACACAGATTTACAGTGTTAGAGATGCTACCTTACGTAGGATTCTGGACCGACTAGCAGCCACAGTGGTCAGGGTCTGCTGGACCCACGATACGCCACCATAGTTCCTGGAGAGGAGGAGAGGAGGAGAGGCACGTAATAACTGTTTACATCTTTCCTGCTGTCTTGGAAGATATCACACCTTTGTTTCTAATTGCGTCAGGCCTTGTGATGTTGATAATTAGATGTGCCAGGAATTTTTATCTTTGAGTTTTTCATCTTGTTTCTAACAGTCCTGACATTGGAAATTATTGGAAATAAGCATTGCACTACACAGTCAATGTATGTAATGTAATCTCAGATAGCTGGTAACGGTGGCTCTATGGACAAACAAATTACTTTAGCCACCTCACATAATGCATAAGCCACGCACACTGAGCTTGAGGTGTTTTTCTATGCAGTGTGCTTTTCCTACCGTGATGATGATGTAATGCGCCTCCACTTCCAAAAAACTAAAATAAATGCAAGAATTTGGAGAAAATTATCAAAATACCTTCTTTTCTCATCTCTTCTGCCGAGGGATCTTCTGTCCTGGAGGAGAGAAGAAGCATATATCAGGTCAGCTCTAAGGAGGATGGAGATAAAATTCAAACAAAGCACCTCACGAGGCAGTAAATGCTAAACTGTGGAGTCTAAGAGAAGCTGCAAAACATTTTGAGGTATGCTGCTGATCTCCCCTTAGAGTGATTTACTAGTTTTCATCTCAGGTTTTGAACCAAACTATTGAACAACCTGTGACCATCCAGTGACCTGTTTTTTTTTTTTTTTTCTTGTTTGTTTGTTAGTTTTTTATTCACTCTGTTACTGCACATTTCCACTTTTTAGGTATGGCTCCACTGACCTGTAAGCCTGCTATAGTGGCACCTCTCTCTCTGTCTGTGTGTGTGTGTGTGATATTTTGCTGTGTAGGTCAGTCTTAGGAAGCTGTGATTAGCCTCAGTGAGTCAGTAGTGTACTGCTGTCAGCTCTCATGGGTCCTGTGCTGGCTGCTCAGATGGTTATCAAGGAGCACACACAAAGACATACATGTAGAGAGCACACGCACACACGCATACCCTCTCTCACTGATTCCAGGAAATGATTTGGAAATGCTGCTCCTCCCTAGGACAATCCGTCCTCTGAATGATACTTCACAGAAAAATGTGGTCTGAAGTTTTTCTGAAACAAGAAGAAACCACCTGTTTTTTTTTTAACCAAAAGTGTGGTTTAACAGAGGAGGAGCCAGTAGGGACTTGGCTACATAGTCAAATATCAATTTATTTGTTTTTTTCAGTATTGGTGGTAGATTTCTAAAGTAGGGATGAAAACACCTCACAGTAAATTTTAATTTTTACTGTATTTTTCAAACTACGGATCTTAAGAAGACTTCATTCTACCAACATACAGCATCTAAACAGCACACATTTAATCACACACACAAATATAATTAATTTCCCAATCAGTGTATTGCATACACTGGGCCTCCTCTGAGTTTTTATTAATGGTTCATTATCAATATGCATTTATTAACAGGATAACATAGTTGTGCTATTGCTGTTTACAACCATCAATGATGTGAAAAACTATTAAACAGCTAATAAATAACAAAGACTTTGTTATTGCATTTTAGTGCGTACCTATAATAAAAATATGTGTCAGTCAACGTTAAAATAATAACAGTTTCCAGCCCTGTGCTTTGAATTTTGTTTTCAAAACAGATTGTTTCTTTTCATGAAAAGCAATTTAATGCTTTTAATTACACGTTTTTTGTGCTTCACCGTTTTCCAAAATGTCATCTTTACAGTTGTATAATTTCACTTCATTCAGTGTAGAGAAATGTCTGTCATAAACAGATGTATACTACAATAATACAGGCTGTGTGTATATATATTAAGGCCTGTTGTGTGATAATATATGAAGCCTGGAGGCCACAGATGATGAGTTTCATGAATATTTCAAGTCAGTAGAAAATGGCTGATGTACTTACACATCTTTGGAGGCTTCTGCTGGCCCTGAAAACAGATGAAAAGACAAGATTTAATTCATCCTCATGTGTGTGTTACCTCACTAATAATTAATCCCTGTGTGTTTACAATTCATGGACCACACAGCTGTTTCTTTCCATACAGCTGCATCAGTCGCACCAAGACCAATTACAAATGTGTCAAGACATAATTGACACTGTTTTCTTACAAGACTTAAATAGACAGATGAACAAACCACAGACATATACGTAAACACAAATAAAGACTACCAACCACCACTATATAATGCATTTCACTTCAACTTAGCCCTTATCTAACAGCTCTCTGCCGACCATTTAAGACCGTGTTGGAGAAATCAATTAGTTGAACAACTATCACTTAAGATAACGCTCCTTTAATTGCTCAGGGTGACAAAAGGAAGGGTGTGGACCCTTGGCTGGCAGTGATTTAGGAGGGTGTCAAGGTGGCAACACTGGAGAGCACTCCATCAGACCACCTAGTAGATTTCCACTGACGCCTCTTGGTCTCAATCAGGACAGTTGGGAAAGGGATATGTGAGGCTTTGGCAAATATCAAATGTACAATATTTGGTAACACTGAATTTACACCAACCAAAAATAACAAACCCTGAATGCATTTCATTAATTTTACCTACAATATCAACTCATGGCAACTAAAGCATGATGCTTTCATTGTTATGTTTAGACACTCACAGCACTGAGCTTAAGTTTAGGGAAGATTGTGGTCTTGGTTTAACTTAAAAAGTCAACACTAAATTAAAGGCTGAGACACATAATTACTGTATTAGCTAATATTTAACTGAAACCACATCTTTTCCCAAACCTTCACCAAAGTGCTTTTGTTGAATAAATCTATGCAAACCCCAGTCTCAGATGTCAAAGTCTAGCACTTTATACCTCTACAACACCTTACATTAACAGCACGAATAGAACTTCCTGTACTGAAAAACACTGCCACTGAACATAATGACATTACAACAATGTAGCAGCCCACACCCTGCAGTGACTTGGATACAAAATTCATATGTATAGATTTATAGAAATTGTTTGACATTTTGGGAAATATGTTAATTAGCTTTCTGGCAGAGAGTTAAATGAGAAGATCAATGCCACGCTAATGTCTGCCTGTTCCCCTTAACAGTGTTTATGCTTTGAAGGTAGAAGATAGCAAATAGCAGTTTAAGGGTGTTTTTTTCATATTTCTGTGCCACCTGCAAAGACTTAATGGATGCAATTCTTCAGAAAAGTTTTTATATTCTTAGTTCATTTTAATACTAATATATTTAAAAAAAACATATTTATTATTTACTTAGTACATGGAATGAACAAATGTCAAATGAATGAACAAAAGATTTATACTTCAGGCTATTGCCACTTTTCCTCAAGTCAGTCTGAGTGCTTAAATTTATAGTATATCCACTAATAGTTTTGAGTACACAGGCTATTTATACTCTCTAATCAATTGACTTTTTAAGTTATCCCAGTTTGCCTCTGAAGGGTAACAGAGGACATGTTGTAATCAAATATAAAGCATACAGTGTAAAATGCCTCGATTCCAAATGGCACCCATTGTGTTCATCCTGATGCTGTTTGACTCTTTTATGGCCAACAGCAGCTCATTCTTTGCTGAACCACAGGCAGTCCACTGAGCTTGATTTGAATTGAAATGAGATCATATTAGATTCAGCAGGAGGATAATGTAACTTCCGTCTTCAATGTACAGTATCACACTGACAACAGCGGGGGAACAAAAGCCTCAGTTCTGCCCTCCAATTGGTTTTTCATGCCATACCTCATTGTATAAGAGGAGAAAAGTACCTTGAAAAGATCTCTACAAGAATAATGTGAAATAGTAGAAAACTGGAGAATCTACATTACACAGAAATACAGTGAATTTCATCCTCGTAAAAGGAATGGAGGGCTTTTTTTCACGGTAAATGTTTGAGTCTGCTGATATGACACAGGGGCCATTCAGTGGCCTGACAAAAGCTCATTCATATCCAAGGGTGCACATCTGGGTGCATAAGACTAGGGATGAGCAATGTGATGTAGAGTGCACTGAGGAGGTCACAAGAGTTTGGTCAGACCACAGCTTGAAACTGGAACATTCTTGTAAGACTCGACTTTAAAGCTTACTGAATGACTTTGGTTGTGGTTATGATTTGGGCACTGCCTGGAAGCACAAAACTCAAAATAAATAGTAACACTTTACTTTAAGCCTCCCATAAGGGGTTTATAATATACTGTAATGTAGTTGTAAGCACATGTAAGGACAAGTACAAGTACATGTAAGGACAGCAATATCTGACTTTCCCATGAAGACATATATATTATTACTTTTATTTCTTTTTTTTTTTTTTTACAAAATTATCATTCATTATCCCTTTATGCACTGGTCTCCACTCATGGGAGCCCGCAGGGGGAGTTAAAGTTGTCGACATATACATTAATTAAAAATGCTTACAACTACATCATAATGTGTGGTGGGGGTACAGTGTATACTGTACACCACCCTCCACTCAGATGCTCAGAGGAGGAGTCAGTAATAATTAACACTTACCACTACATGAGAGTGTGTAAAACCTAAAACAAATGTATTCAATGTTTATATTCTGCTCATAAATGCAAGTGGATTCAAGTAAATTAACATAAAACTACACGTGTAGTGTACATCCCAGGTTAAAATAACAACATGTGAGCAAGAGTTGCTTCTATCATAACTCTAAAGAAAATAATGGTACGAGAAACAGTGTCCATTGACTGTGGCCTGGTGTTGGCTGGCATGGACAAATGGAAGCAGCCACTGGTCCACATTTGTCAAAGTGACAGGACGTCACATGTCCTTGACATTGTACTGAACGCTGACCTCTAAGAAGGAGCAGAAAAATGGATAAAGCCTGCCGCACAAAAATAAACACAGCTGCTGGCCTTCATAGACAAACAAGCCACACTCGCAACAAACTCAGAGATCTACTTAAATGTTGTTTGCTGACAGTGTAACCTCAAAGTAAATCAAATTTAAAGCGCAAGGCAACACTGAGTTGTGTTTCCCAGCAGCTGTCTGTGGCTCTGTTAACATGCCTGGTAAGCACTGATTAGGTATTTGCAAGCACACACGCACACACACACATTTACACAAGCACAAACACACACTATACTGCTTTAATGGGCAGTGGTGGTGAGGTAATCCTGCAGATACTTCAATCTAATTATTACCTCAATTTGACTGTGGTGCCCAGAGATGCTCAGTATAATTTAAAACAGGTATTGTATCAGCCTAAATCAACTGAGTGATATGTTATTTGAGGACAAGCCACAATTAAGCAGGATATCTGGACAAGCGTTAGTAAAACCATGCGATAAAGTATTTTCTCCATTCAGATGTGTCCTCCAGGCTTTATGAATGAAACCTGGCCATTGATGGAGTTATTTCAGAGCTGCCTGTTTACAGGCACAATCAGCACCAGTTAAGAGGGGAGACAAAAACGGGTGAATGTCAGTGAAACTGCTTGTCTTTCATTCTCAAAATCCATGGAAACCAGTGCAAACACACCAAGAGGGAGAGAAACGCATGAACGTAAAAAACCAAGCACGACCTATGGAGGATTTGCTTTTGTATCAGTGAAGACGTTAACATTGTAATTACAGTATCAGTGTCATTATCATTATCAAAGCAGCACATTCCTTGGGGTACTCTGCTGTCTTGTACTAGAATACGGGAGACCCTTCATGATCGACCCACCACACGTAGCTTTAGGAGACCACCACACGCGTACACATGCACATACACAGACATGCACACACTACAGAGTGGCAGCCAATATGCCGCACGGTGCTAAACATATGTAGGGAAAAAAATGAATAATTTTACATTTTGAGACACAAACAAACATGATGATATGATATTGTCTATTTATTTATGAATGAAATCAAGGCCGTGAGATCCCACACCCCCAGTACACACACACATGGACATATATTGAATGCAAGGGTAGCCCTGACACACTTCATTTACATTCAAAACACCTTCTCCCCTTGGTGCAGATACAGTTGACAACTCTCTCCTTCACACTCTCACCCATTATCTCTCTCTCTCTCTCTCTCTCTCTCTCTCTCTCACACACACACACACACACACACACATACATGTATGTACATAGATGCCTGAAACACTCACCCCCTCCTGAGGTGCTGGTGGCTGAGGAATTGCCACAACCCATTTTGCATCGATGCAGCCACCGTCCAAGCAGAGCAGAGAGACGCTTAACAAGAAGAGGGAGAAGGAGGAAGGGCGAGAGCTCCAAAACACATTGGGAGAGGGGGAGAAAGTGAGGAAGAGAGAGACGAAAGAAAGACAGAAAGAAAGAAAGAGAGGGAAGGTCAAAGGAATGTCTCACAGAGATCTCCTTTGGTAGTGTCTCCCTCCCCTCTCTTCAGTCTTGCGTCTATCCTCTCTGCAATGCAATGGAGAGCTGAGAGTGAAGTGAAAGCATGGAGAGAGAGGCTTTTATACACATATACACACACTCTCTGAGAGAGAGAATGTGAGTGAGAGAGAGAGAGAGAGAGAGATGCTATGCCCTCACATGATTTGCTCTTTTCCTCCACCCTGACATGGTTGCCCGGGAAACCGGGGGAAAGGAGGCGGAGGGTGAGGTGAGACTCAACCAATAGGGAGCTTCCTTTTTATATAAAGGTGGAAAAAATTAAATGCATTTAAGTGGCATCAATATATCAGTCTCTGTGTGTGACATCCTGTAAAATCCCCAACTTGTCTTTGTGTGCTAAAACATAGAGAACCTTTATTCATGCTTTTTCTATTAATGGGACTCAAAAACACACATACACATAACCCATTTGTTTAAGCTCTTGAGAATCAATGGCGAAAAGCTGGAAAAGCCTTGAGCAGTTTTTCCATGAGACCACAAAGGTCACGCTTAGATCGGTTTATAGCCCCTCAATACATGTGCTCTGACAAGACTAGTGCAGTCATGTGAGTGGAGTTTAAATAACAGGATGCATTGCATTAGCACACTCCACCAGCGAAACTAATTCTCACATTCAGTCAGTGGTGTTATCCTATGATGTTAAGAAGTCTGTGTGGCTGAGAGTCAAGATTTTTAAAATTCTAATGAGAAGTTTCGAGTGAAAAATGTTCAGTTTCTGAAAAAGCCTGCAAACAAAAATGACAGAGTTCCTTCGTAACATTTATTTATTTTTTTATTTATTGTGCTAGACAGGCTAATCATGGTTTCTATACAGGCTCTCATGAGTTCAAGTTGCTGTTTGCCAGTATATTAAATTGGTGCTGTCATGAAATCCTGGAATGTCTCATATGCTCAGATGTAGAGGTGCAGGATGAATATATTTTATACAGAAAAGTTGATTTTCCACAGACATGTGAGATGAGAGAAGGTTCAATCCACCTTAAAGGAATAGTTTGACGTTTTTGAGAAATACAATTATTTATATTACAAGAAGATAGATGCCACTCTTATCTGTCTGTTAAATATAAGGCTACAGCCACCAGCTGCTTAGCTTAGCTTAGCACAAAGACTACCTATCAGCAGCTTTTATGCACACTAATTAATATATCATAAATCTTTATCTTTGTTTAATCTGTGCAAAAAATAAAATAAAATAAAATAAAAAGAGTGACTAGAACAATTCGCCATTTTATGGAGGGCTGTGTGGTAGCTTCCAGTCTTTATGCTAAGCTAAGCCAACTGCCAGCTGGCTGTAGCTTCGCTTCACATTTACTGTACAGATAAATGAGTTGCATTGATTTATTTCATGTAACACTGCATCAGGAAGTATATTTAAGAAAATGCCTAAATGTTGCTTAAAATGTACAAAGTATGGAAGTTTCTGACAATTTAGGCACAAACTTATTTTGAGTGAGAAACATTTGTGATCCAGAGGATGAATCCTGCTCACTGTAGTATTCCCCTGACTGTCAACCACATGGTTCATATTTGTGTTGTGTTGTGAAATGTCCCAGCAACTACTGGATGGATTGGCATGACATTTGGCACATGCATTCATGTCTCCATCTGGATTAATTATAATCACTTTGGTGACCAAATAGCTTAAGTTACGACATTCCTGATCCCATCAGCTGTGCTTAGTGTTTAGTTTTTACTAGCAAATGTTAGCATACTAAAATGCTAAACTAAGATGGTGAATGTGGTGAAGACTATACCCTCTAAACATGAGCATGCTACAGCCTCACAGAGCTGCTAATGAGGCCGTAGACTCTTAGTCCTTTAATATTGCCCAGGATAACATGTTTTGTTGTTAAAGAACATTTTTCCCACATGTAGTGCTTCTACTCTGATGGTATAATGGTAAGTGAACAATAACAGACTTGTATGAAAGCGTAATTTAATGTACTGCCCCAGTCAGGAGCATTTGCTCTCCAGAAAAAACAGCTCTATTCTACTTTCTTCCGAGAGTGTGTTTCCTTGGTCAGCTGAATCACTGCTTTGTTTAATCCAGGTTAGTTCCACTGACATTAAGCATGTCTTTTTATAGGCCAGACTTAGCAGAGCCAGCAAACAAAATTAATTATCAAAGTCAGGACTGAAATGCCTTGTCTGATTTAGAGCCACAACTTAACCAATTAAAAAACACAAGTCCACTAGGGAGGGAAGAATGTGCTCCTCCTGCTCAGGCTGATGAGGAAGCACTGCATGTCACGGCTTGCCTACATTATCGAGACACTACACAACAAGACATGACCATCTTAACAGCTCATTTATACTATTATTGAGACCTAAGATGTCTTAGACCAAGAAGAAAAAGAGAAAGAGAAAGGTAGAGAGAGACTATTTCAGGTTTACATATTGTATTTCATCTGATTTTGAGGATTTTAAAGGATTTCTTTAAGTGACTTTATCCCCCAATTAAGTTATCTTGGTAATAAAGAAGTTGCTGTAGCTCATTTCCAAAACCAGAAGATAACTTCACAGTACGCAATGTCAACAGACGATTTTACCCTAGTCTTTACACCCAAACCTATCAATATCAGTATGAAATCACAGTTATACATTGTAATTTGGATCAGTCGAAGTAAAACAAAGAGTTAAATTTATGTTCTTTTCTAGATTGGACATAATCTCAAATCAATCCCAAATACCTGAAACAGAAGTTGACTGTAAATATTCTTTAATACATTGTAATTTATTGATGACACAGGAGGACATGCCACCTAAACACTGGAATTAAGTGAGTTATATATCAACATCTGTGCATGATATTTCTGTTTTTCTGGCAGATTTTCTGTTTTGTTTCATTGTAGTCAACATTTTAGTTTTGTTAGATGTAACCTAATTTACACCCACCACCACAGTATGGTGGTGGGTGTAAATTAGATCAGATTACATGAAAACAAGAGAAAACATGACATTAATGAATGTGGTATCTGACAGTTGGAGAACACAACAGCATGGTGACGACTCACTTTATCATCCATGATGGGATCAGTGACATTCGTTTGTCCGAATGTGTGCAGCCTCTGCAAGAAGGGTGAGGTAATTAGAGAGCAGCTCCAACAATACTTCAACAACACATCTCATGCTCTGCCTATAATTTGCCTATAATAAAATAGATGTGATTTTAAAAGGCATACGGCATTACTCAAACATATTCAATACTTCACAGTGCCTCGAGATAACTTCTGTTGTGAATTGGCGCTATATAAATAAAATTGACTTGAAAAATTGACTTGAATACTGTATATCCATAAATCTTTCTAAAAATAATTCCCAGATCAGAATGTTGCTTTATGACAAGAATTTTAATAGTCATATCTACAGAGGAACCCAGAGGTCTGCAGGTACTGATGAATCTAAATATCAGAATTTTGATGTACCAAGTGGAGATAGATAAATTACATCAAAATAGACACATGCTGTGCTAAAATTATCAAGTCAATTAATCAGCTGTCAGAGAGTTAATGGCTAAATCTGATGATTTGCTGCTTCCCTCTGTTATCATTGTAAAGTGAATAACTTTGGGACTATCTGGACTGAAATTAAACAACTGTCATTTAATAGACTAAATAATTAATTCATTCATTGGAAAAATAACTGATGATAGTCACAGCCTTAATGTATTAGTCTACATAGGCTACAAAATACAATTGAGCCTATATGGTCATTACATCATTGAGATCCAATTAGAACTTTTTAGGATGAATCAGAACTTTATATTGTAACCCATAAATGCCTCCATATTTTATTATGGCAATTACTTTGAAAAGATGTCATTTTACGATTTATGAGCTAAAGTTTCAGACACATCTCTGGATCCATAAGGAGTAATTTCACTTTGGATCATTTAAGGATATTTCACCAAATAATATTTCTGTACTTTAAGAAACATCATGAATGCAAACTTTTACTAGATTGAGTTTTTTTTTTTTTACATTGTTTCACCACTGTCGAAAAAGATCAATTTGGTCAACCAAAAACTTAAGGTGTTTCAAACAGTATGAATGTTTTATGTTGTATGAACAGTCTTATTGGCAAGTATCTTATTTTGAAATTAAATTCTGCAATTCTTTTTGTGACCACATTGTGTCACTGTTGATACTAAAATGGAAAAACGTTACCTCCACTTTGGTAATCTAGCACCAGCTGACCGTGTATTTGCCAGAAAACAGAACACATTTCCAGAAAAGAAACAAAATAAATATAAAAAATCACATAAATATCTACTTTAGGTGTTAAACCGTGGCTTTTTTTCACTGGTCGCTAGTTGCCCGTAGCGGTTGTGGATGAGATCAGACTGGGCCCGCCTCCAACCACTACGTGTTCCTCTCGTTCGCGCAGAGATCCCTGGGAAACCGAGTCCACGCTCTAAATAATTCAAGCCCCCATTCCCTTCTCCTCCAACGCTAACAAGATGCCGGCCGTACATCACAAACTGCTCCTGGAGGAGGCCTTGCAGGACAGTCCTCAGGTAGGCCTGTGAGGGTTTAATCACGTTTCAAGACTCGGCTGTCACACGAAAGGCGTTTCTAGCGCTGAAGTTAGCTTACTAACCCACACAGTATCCTGTTCCCGTTGTCGGCTGTTTCCACTGGTCGATGACAGCTCTCAATTGACACATTGTTATGGGAATGTAATCCTCTTTCAGAAGTAGCTACGCTTTCCTGCTGTAAACCATGCTCTAGTTTAAACAGCATGTCATAATTATTGGCGTTTGGGTGTCTCTATTGCTTTTACACAACTACCGCCCGTCACAGGGCTTTCCCCTCTTTTATCAGAGGGGTTATACTGATATTCATCCAAACTCATACCAGTATGGAAGATGCCACGATCATATAGCTCAACCAGGACACACCTGCAACCTTTTCTTATTTTCCAGTGTCGTGTGAAGTCAGATTTTAGGACTATAGTCAAACTGGGCCTGATTCACATGATGTGATGTGGGAGGGGTTTCCATTATCGGACTCCCCTGGAATTAGTCAATAGCCTGCAACAGGGTAGTGGATACCATATGTTGTTTGATGCTTACAGGTCAGAAATGTAGCATGAAAGTTGCTCACTAGGCCTCATGCACGGATATCAGTGATGGTGAAGTGAAATACAGGACAGCCTTTGCTATTGTGCACATTTAATGTAGCCTGTGGTTTCTGTTGTCTGTTGCATCACCCTAAACACAGACTGACCTCCTTGATGGTTCTGCTTAAGTGCAGCCCATGCTGGAGGCCGATTCCTCTCTTGACTTTCTTGTCCCTCAAAATATTGGCTCTTGTAATAAGAAATTGGCCTGGTGCTGTCCTGCAGTAAAATGTTTGTTAATATTCCAGATGATTTTTCTTTTAGTGTCTCAGTATAAAATGACTGTTTGTTAATCCCTCTGTGGTGAAAGTCAACCAGAGTGAAGTGTAAACAGACTTTAGCCAGTGGGTGTGTTCCTCTCTGCCCTGCCTTGCTGCACCTGTTTATGGAAAGAGAAACCCACACCCAGACAGGATTTTCTCAAGTTTGCATAGCCAGCCTGCAGTAAAATCATTATTCCTTTTAGTATCACTTCAAAGCTGCACTTCAGTGCTGCGGCTACCTGCATTTCTCTCCTTGTGTCTTATGTCCGCTTTCAGCCTCCAGCAATGCTCTTATAAATTCTCTTTTATGAGTTACAGGTTACAGCCAAACCTTGTTCAAATTGTCTCTGTTTGTTTTTAATGTAGTACCATGTGGGTGTAGTGTGTAGTATACTGTTGTCCAACAGATTGAGTAATAGGAACATTTACTGTAACAAACATGCCCAGCTCCATGTGCAACTAAAAGTTGTTTTAATTTTTGATTAATCTGCAGGTTATAATATTCATTATTAGATCAATCTTTTTTATCAATAAAATGTCAGAACACAGTGCTTGCTGTAATTTCCCACAGGCCAAGATTATGTATTTAGATTGTTTTCTTTGTCATTTGGCATTTTTACTAATTGTTTCAACTGTATTTACATTAATCTAACTATTGTCTCATCTGAACATATGTTAATCTTATTCATCGAATGTTTTCTCTTGCAGACTCGCTCCTTGCTCAGTGTGTTTGAGGAAGATTCTGGGATGCTTACAGACTACACCAACAAGCTGCTACAGTCAATGCAGCGGGTGTTTGGAGCTCAGGTACTTAACACAAACACATTCTCACATTCTTTTAGGTGTGTGTGACTTTGAACAGGACTCATTTTATTTGCCTGACTGAAGTTGAATTTAGTTTGAACATTTGCATAATTGAACTACAGTAGAGTGTCATTTGGATTTTCACTGAACCAAAAATGGTGGTCTAGTCTCTCTGGAATTTTTGACCGGGCAAATGCCAAACTTGGATATATTATACACCTGTTTGCCACCTCACACATGCAAATTAAGGAACAAAATATTATGTACTGAAGGCTGAGGAACCTTTGAGCATGGAAGTTCTTTCTTGACCTTTGGCAAGGGTGTGTGTAACAAAAGTTCAAAGTTCTAAGTTCAAAGGTATAACAAGTAAGCTGAGGAACCTTTTGTGACTTAATTAAACTTTTCAATTTTCTGTACAGTTTCCTCTGTAAGTGTGGTGTGCAGTAAGTAGTGGTGGGGTGTAGATAGACTTGATCTAATTGTTTCTGTACACTGCGTCTCATTTAGCAACATTCTCAGTTATTGCAGTCACAATATATGCTTCATTTTTTTCTTTAAAACATACACAACTTATGTAACACAATGTCAGACCTTTTCCGAACCAATAATAGTTCACTGGTAGAGCTGGCATTTGTATGACCCATCACTTTGTGCCTTTTTTCAAAGGAGTTTTCATTTGAACCCTGATTCACCTGCTGTCCCTTCACCTCCTATTATTCCCTCATGATATACAGAGTCTGAAAAGGGAATGACAAATGTAGAAGCTAGGGACAAATCCTGAGTAATCCAGCCTGCTAATTTTGCATTTTCTCTCAATCTGTTCCCCTACAGAGTGAGATGGGATTGGCCACAGAGCAGCTCTCACAGCAACTTCTTGAATATGAGAAGAAAGTAAGTATAGTTATCATGACCAAGGGTATAATTTCCACTCCCCCTCACTAATCAAAATCCTATTTTTTCTCCTCTTACTTTTATTGTGTCAGGTTGACTTTCTTACTGCAGTCTCTCTGAGCATTGTTCTCTGACTGTTCAGGAACTGTTCTTCAGATAAGGGAGGATAATAGTTGGCAAAAATTACTGACATTCTTATCTGAGTTGTACTCAGTTATCACCATTTGCTCAATGCAATGAGCTACACCAAGTGGTGTGCCAAGTATTTTGTGGCCCACTTAATTGGTAAGGTTGTTGTAGCCATATACACTTGAAATGAATCCCTGCAGACGCTACTCAGGGATGAAAAAAGGTTTTTTGCCTACACCCATCACCAACATAACTTCATCCAACGTGTATGCTAATAGCTAGTTTGGGTGAAATAATTCCATGTATGATTGCATCAAAAAACTAGATATGTAACCTATATTTTGAGCACTGTCAACATGGCTTATCAAGACACACCCATTATTATTATCATTTTCATCTGAGCATTTTTCCTTGTGTGAGTTTGCATGTGTCTGTCTCACCTCACCTCTGCATGTGTGTCTATGTGAAATCTCTGTGCATGAAGGAGCCTTGAAGTAGAGGTGCCTCCTCATCTATCATGGTGCCTTGTTTTATGTAGCACACAAGAAATTGAAATAGAATAGTTGCTGAAGTCAACACAGCAGGTCTGTTAAATCTTGCTGAAAAAGAAACATATGTGCATTAGTTGACTGTTGGAGCACATTCTGGATTGCAGAGTGGTTGTTGGATAGAAAAACAATCTGCAATGACCTGTAATGGATGCACTTTTTAGTACTTTTAAACAAGCCCTAGAACACAGCATCTTAGCATGGGGTTTATTAGCATCTTTGAACTTGTTCCATGAAAGTGATGTGCCAAGAATCCTGGCAGAACAGGTTATTTAAAAAAAAACAACTTCTTAGCCCCTAGTACAGATGAGCTATATGCTACATTATGCGATTTCATGGTGTAAACTTGTTTCCCCTCCTTTTTTCTTCTGTCTAGAATTTTGCCCTTGGAAAAGGTGATGAAGAGGTAATCACCACACTGCAGAGCTTCGCCAAAACTGTAGGGGAGGTGAGGCCGGCAGTTTTGTTGTTTTATGTGTGTATATTTATGTGCATGTGCACCCACAGCAGAAGAGAGGGATGATGAACTGCTGCACACTCAGTAGTTGGTTCTTTATCACGTAACAAAGGATATTGCACCTGCACTCTGCTAGCATGCTGGTGAAAATGACCTCAAAGAAAAGACCTAATCCTCCCTGACTGGAACTGATAGTATACTAACGTCAAGAGGTGGATATGATGTCTATCGCACCGGATGGATGGCAGCAGTAGGTGGATGGATGGATAGATGAAGGAGGGGTGTGTAGGCTCAGGTATATAAACATAACAGATGGGCCTGTCACTTTGAGCCACAGGGGTCCACAAGCCTGCCCAGTCAACACTCAACAAGACTCAGGACACACACATCCACACACACATATGCTCAGAGGACACAGGTTGATCGTTTGTTTGACCTTTACCTCGTCATATACAGACGAGCTCATTTCGTAGTGAGAGTTAGGCCTACTACTGCTCCTAATCCTGTGAACTTTAGCACTTGTGAAATAATTCAGATTAAAGTGGGTGTCAGCTTGTTAAAGTGTAGAGAGCGTAGCTTGTTGATAAGCATGAAGAATTATAGCGGGATTTGCTTGTGTGTGCGGTATGTGGTCCTGCTACCAATATCAAAGTAAACAGAAGGTTTTATTATTCTTTCCAGGAAATGCACTGTTCCTTTTTATGATGTAGGGGTGGCATTGTCTGCAGTTATGCACCCATTTCACCAAAAATGGTTCTTTTCATCTTGCTGCAGGAGTAACTGGCAGCAAATGTCACTGTACATATTCAAATAAATTGTAATCCCTCAAGATGTTTGGCAAGGATGCATCATCTGTTTCTTCTGTTTGTGTCCTTGTGCAGCACTTGATATTTTTGTATAATCTGCTTTGTCTTGTCCAGCTGAACTCGCTCCACTCTGAGCTAGCCAACCAGATGGCTGACAGCATGGTCTTCCCCTTGATCCAGTTCCGAGAGAAGGACCTCACAGGTAGGACCGCACGCGCACTGGCACGCACATGTGCACAAAACTCATCATCATTATATACTTCTGATATATTATTACAGACAATACATCTGTAAATTTCAGCAGCATATTAAAGTAAAGGGCTTATTTGTTTGAGTAGAAAAAGTAGAACAAAAAACAAATTTCAGACTAAAGCTACACATGACATTCATAACTTAATGACTCTAAAATATAGTGGATTCAGTAAAGCAATAGTGCATTTTTAAGATGGTAGTTCTGTTGTAGATATTGTAACAACATTTGCTAAACATTGAATTTTGCAGAGATAAGCACACTGAAGGAAATATTTGGCATCGCCACTGATGGTAAGTACTCACTTTTTCCACTCTCAGAAAACAATTACAGCCTGTAGTTACTATCTGATCCTCATGTCCCTTCTCTCCTCTCGTGCAGAGCATGAGGCAGCTATGGTCAAGTATAGCCGATTGCCTAAGAAGAAGGAGAATGAGAAGGTAGTGTGACTGCGAGGTGCTCCCTCATCTTCACTAATGGAGCTTTTCTTTTATTGATCTAAAGCTGTAAAAGGCCTTACACTGCAGCAATTCTCTGGTAATGGAGTAGGAGTGTTTCATAAGCATTTGAAATACAAATAAATGGAATTAAACATTGCTCTGCTGCCAGGCCTCACCATTGTAGTAAGACTGTACACTCTGCACTATAATGGCTGCAAAGATAAGATCGCTCTGCTATGTGCCTCCATAGAATGCACTTGTGTTGTATATTTGTATATGTGTGAGAGTAGCACCGTTTTTGCATATGTATAAGTTTGTGTGTACAGAGCTTGATAGCCGGTTTATGCCGGACATGTGCATGTACGTATTTGCATGTATAACACTCTCCTGTCCGGACAGCTGAAGGCAGACTTGGTGAAGGAGGTGGCTTACACCAGAAGGAAGCAGCACCAGGCCTCACTGCAGTATTACTGCGCTCTCAACGCCCTGCAGTATCGCAAGAGAGTTGCTATGCTTGAACCCATGTTAGGCTACACGCAGGCACAGGTACTGAGCAGCTGTTTGCCTACTAACTGGGCCAGACATCATTATCAGTTCGGTATTTAAAGAAGAGAAACGATTTAATCACTGGAACAGGTTTAGTTAATACACACAAAATACACTTGTTAACATGCAGAATGTCCATGAAATATCAACTATTGGCATGAAAAAATTTTTTTATCCATTTTATGAAGATTTGTTGATCGACAGAATATTAATTACCAAGCTTTTTTTTTTTTTGGTAGAATTTTTTTAGATTAATCGTTTATTCATTTTTTAAAGAAAAACAAACTAGCATTCTCTTGCTTCAGCTTCTCAAGTGTGAGGATTTAATGCTTTTTCATATATGATTGCAAGATAGATATTATGGGGTTTGGGACTGAGGGCCAAATAAAACACATTACATTACATTAAAAGTGCAACTGTAAAAATCAATTAAAATATCAAATGAATGAGCCACTGTTATCTCTTGACTCTCAGATCAGCTTCTTCAAGAAAGGCATTGAGCTGGTGTCAAAGAAGATGGACAACTTTCTCTCCTCTGTGTCCAACATGACACAAAGGTAAAGACTGTCTCATTCACAATCATGTTCAAGCTACCACATGTTATGTGATGACCCATAGCTTTGGTTTGAATGATATAAAGTACTTTGGCTTGTTGTGTGTTATCCTAAACTGAAAGATGCTCTGGAAATGTATATCTTTTAATGCTTAACTCTTACAAAAAAAAATTTCTGAAAGTCAGCCCAGATGGATTTTGTCTTTATTCAAACTTTTTTCCTGTCTAGTATCCAGGCCCAGCTGGACACAGAGGCGGAGGCCATGCGTGCGGCCCAGAGGGAGCTTCTGTCTGTGGAGGACACTGTCTATATGCCAGATAAGGACACTGAGCCTGTCAATCGCACGCTTATCCAGAAGGCTGGCTACCTCAACATTAGGAAGTAAGATTAATTACACTCATTATGGCCCTATCTAAAAATCCAAGGACACTTCCTATTCATGTAGCGTTCACAGCTCATCAGGATGTTAAGGAGTGTCTTGGAAAAAAATTGAACAGCCTAGGAACAAGCTTTGAATCTGTCCTCATTTTACATATGTGACATTTCAGGCTTTGTTAGAAAATTCAGTCTGGTGCAATAGATGGTGCGGTCGATACACAGCAGCTACAGTAGGTTTTGAATGTCTAAATAACAAAACACAGCAGAGAAAATATTTTTGCTTCTCTTGCTGAAGTTTCTCAAAATAGGCATGAACACAGTAAACAATAAGTCTGTCACAGCAGACAAGGTGGGTCAGATAACATGTTGACAGTGTGCGCTGTCAGCTTATTGCAGAGTGGATATATGAGAAGGGAAACTTCCTTAATGGCTGCAGGGGGTAGAACTGCAGCGTAGCCTGCAATGTGATTTAGTGAAATGTCAGAGCTGTCAAACTCTGTCTCTCCCTCATATACATCCAAAGTCTTTGACAAATGTCTGTGACACCAGAGAAAAGGTTTCCACAGAATGCCATTCTGTTTAATGACACACACTGCCAGCAGCCTCACACGCTTGTCAAATGTGGCTGAGTCCAGAGAACATTTGCTATTTGGAACAGTTTCTCAATATTAAGGGTCTGAGTCACACACGGCAGCATGAGCAGTACACTGCGATATCAATCAAAGGAAATTATTTGGGAATAGTTTCCAAACAGAACGTACGAGAAGGAGGTTTACAGATGAGCAATTCAGATGAGTCATACACATGTAGCTTTGTTCTGAAATAAGGTGACTCAGCGTTGATTTGAATTGTAGTTTATTTATAATAATTTATTTACATAAACCAAGGATAACAAGGATCAAATCCCAAATAGAAAGGGACTGAGGACAACTCAAGCATTTACATTTGAAAGAGAAATTTTGTTTATGTTAAATATTGCAATAAATAAAATAATGTGCAAAAATATGCTCATAAAAATTCTATGATCAGAGATGTAAAATTCTCAAGCAATATTACCATAAACAAGTGTGTACAGCTGTAGGAAGCATCAAAAGACAAGGCTGTTACTTTTCTACAAACTAACTGAATATTTTTCACCTCTACATGAATTATTACATAGAGGAATTTAGGGCAGTGCACCTGATAAATGTTCTAATTATCAGTAATTCATGATACTGTTATCACTGATAAGTAAAGACTGGTTTGTCTGGTACAAAATTCATTTAAATAAAAAATACAAGGGCAAGCAAAAATTGAGCCGTGCAAACTTTTTTTTTGTTTCAGCTTCAAGATCATGAACATAGTTGCATAACCAAGGATATGTGGCCCATATCCAATAAAAAGAAAACTAATTCAGTAGAATTTTATAAGAAACTTTATTCATATAACACTTCCTAATATTACAAAGTGCTTCACAAAAAGATGATTGGTTAACTGTATAAATAAGCTGGGAGAGATCACACTAGGTAGATTTATATGTTAGTAAATGTATATATATACACACACACACACACAAAAATGTCTTAACCTTCAGATGTTCAGTGTTTTGTGTGTAACTGTTATAATTTAGTCTTGAACAGCATGGCAATACAGAGAGGCAATAATTGTGAAGATGAAAGTGAAATTTAAATCGTCTTGTTCATTTTTCAAATGAGGATAAAACTCTTTTTGGACATATTTGTTGGAATGGTCTAAGCGGTTGCCATGGCAACGGTGACATCTGTTTCTAGGAGACATCAACTTCTGTGTGTGTGCAAGCGCAGCCAGCTGGAACACGTCATAATTGACCGTTGATACAGGAGGGTTCTGTACATTATATTCATTTTTTTCCCATTAGAGTTGAGAGGACAAATACAAGACAGTTACATTTGTTTTCCGCTTGGTAATTGAGTGCTATCAAAGCCAAAGATCCTGAACAATCAATGTTGTGTTTGTCCAACATTAATGCAGAAAAATGCATAAACCTAGTCAAAACAAACCGATTTTTGAGCAAAATCTTTTTTTTAATTTCAATTCAGTTCAAAAACACAGCCTTGTCAGACAACAATGCTCTGTAGCTGTTGTTAAGCCTTTTAAAATAACATCACAATAACATCATACACCAGTAGGCAGATTCAGATGAAACCGTACTGATTTTAAAAGGACTAACATCATAATGACCTGCAGCTGAGGGTTCCAGTGTACAAATGAAAATGATTAGTGTCTTTGAAAATAATGCCCTTCTTGACCACAGATGAATTCAGAAAATATTTCAACAGGCATCGTTTAAGGAAAACTGATGAACAACATGAGGCAACAGGTTGTCATGGCCCTCAGGCCCTAAGACCAATTTCTTGTCTATTTGGTTTGCCTGGATCTGATTCATTTGGAGTGAGTTGGTGTGGCTACTCACCTGTGGGTGCTTAAGCGGTCCATCTCAATCTCCTCTCCAGGTTTCATGGTTTGGTTTGAATTTGGCTAATTATTTTTGGTTTTCTTACTCTTCCACACACTACACATATTACTAATGAACTAACTGCATACTGCCATTTATTCTATTTTAAAGAGTCATGTGTGGTCTCCACATTAATTAAGTAAATGTATGTGTATTTATGTTTTAATATTCTTTACTAAGCTTGTAAGCAGAGAAGGACATGAAAGGTACTTTTTGCATATTTTTATTTGTCTAACCTCATTTGTAAGCCAGATGTGAGCTAGGAATTTCCATCACATCCAGCCTTAAATCCTCGACATTCTTCCTCTTCCCTTGTCACTCTTTAATCTTTCTGTTATGTCAAATTATGGCAGTAAAAAAACTGTAATTTTGTTTTGAAATCATATCTACTTTTTCTGCCCCTTCTTCTTCTGCACTCCAGTAAAACAGGCCTGGTAACCACAGCCTGGGACCGACTCTACTTCTTCACCCAGGGAGGGAACCTCATGTGCCAGCCTCGTGGGGCGGTGGCAGGGGGCATGGTGCTGGACCTGGACAACAGCTCCGTCATGGCTGTGGAGTGCGAAGACAGACGTTACTGTTTTCAGATAACCTCCCCCTCTGGCAAAACGTATGTACACATCTCTGCATATCCAGCAATGACACACAAGTGTGTATGAGATATCGGATGTATTTTATTTAATTCTCTTCATCGTCCTTGATGCCCCCAGGTCAATGATTCTGCAAGCTGAGAGCAAAAAGGAGTATGAAGAAGTAAGTGTGAAAGAGAAACAGCTGTGGGTTTTTTTTAGTATTATTTTACATCTTCATCCCGAAGATATCTGCTGCTACAAGTATCCGTCACAGAACAATGGAGGAGCTGTCGCGACTCATTTGTGTGGTTTTCATGTTTGGCTTTGTGCTTGGACACATCTGACTGGCCTGTCACAGCTGGTATCAGTCAAGTGATTTCAGGGCGGCTCGTGTCTGAGGTCCAGAGGAAGTACTAATGTGGATCTCTCTGTTTCTTTCTCAGTGGATTTGCACTGTGAACAACATCTCCAGACAGATCTACCTGACTGACAACCCAGAGGTAAATATGACATTTCAACAGACACCTAAGAATGGGAAACTTAAAGAAACCCAAACTCTAAATCCAAAACATTTCATTGATCTTGTTAAACCTTCACCCATGCCATTGTGATTTGATCAGCGAATGAGGACATCTATTTGTTGTTCCACCACTTTAATTCATAACACACATTATTAGAAACTTATTCTTTAAGAGACATAAAAAGTGATGGCATTGTTCCAGTGCTGTCACATAGACAGCCCTCCCTCCTTTCTGTGTAGTGTATCACAGCTGTTGTTGCCTTGACTGCTTTTCAAAATCCAGAACTTTGCATGTTTGCAGGAGGCTTGGCTCTATGAAGATGTTTATTCTTCAGACTCTCTACAGACAAACAGACTGTAGCTGTGTCAAAATTAGCTCTCTCTCCCTCTCACTTATTTATTTTCCCTACATGATAATCATATAGTAAGCAATAATTAGAGATTTCAGATGCTAATCATCAGTTTGTGTCACTACTGACAGGTGTAGTGCTACGTAACTGCAAATGACATGTTTGTCATCTCAGGAGCAAAGGTGCAACATCGTAGGATTTTTTGCAGCAGCGAGAATGATTTCATACACAGCTTATGTAGTTTATCTAGTTGTTGGGAAAGTTGTCGTCAATGGTGAAAATTTGCCTTCAGTCTCTCCTGGTGTGGGTGTTTGTGCAGAACTGCATGGACTCACCCTTATTTGTATACAAACAAATGTCTAGTTAGTGAACTGTGCTCTGTGGCCAGTCGTTTGTCTTATTTCTTCTCTTCGTGACTTGTGCTAATTGGTTAATTTAAAGTAATGGAACACTGGAGATGTTTCTGCTAAATAGATTAAAACAGCTTGATGTAGAGAGCAAACATCCACTCCAGTCAGTTCTCAATATATAACATCCTGTATGATACATTATGACAGTTTCTGTCTTTAAATCTGATGCTACAATGTCCCTGTTTCTTGTTGTTAGGCTGTGGCCATTCGACTGAACCAAACTGCCATCCAGGCAGTCACCCCCATCACCAGCTTTGAGAAGAGACAAGAAGGCTCTCCCAACCCTGACAGGTCAGGCATGCCTATTTTTATGACAGCCTGAAGAGGTACTGCACACCTAAGCATTTTTGTTTGAGCTGAAAACTCAACTAAACGTATGTATTTGTATTTGCGTCTTTTTTTCTTTTTAGTCTATTCATGATGACTGAATGAATCACTTGATGGCACTGTTTGTATGTATATTATATGATTTTGAGATTACGTACATCCTGAGCGACGTCTTTGTCACCCGTTTCTGGCGTAACTAGCACTGACGAGCTAACGCTGCCTTCGCCGGAGGACGTTTCTTCCATGCACTCGCTGTCGCGTCGCCGCCGGTCTGTGTCTAGTCTGTAGTCCTACTCAGTGTCATTTAAATCTCCACGCCGTCTGGCGACGACGGGGAGGAAGACTTCTCCTTCTCCTTGTCCTGGTGAACTTTAAATTAGCACAATACAGCACCATGCGAACCACAGCTTGAACGGCTAGCAGCAAGCTAGCACGGCTAGCCACGTTAGCATAACCGTTCTGTGCTGTGTGTAGCCGTAGATAGTATAAAATTAAGGTGCAGCTGTGGTGTTTCTGGCTTAACAGCGTCATGCTGGGCAAGTGATAGGACTGTTTACAGTTTTTGTGTGCTCTGAGAGAGGTCACAGCGCGGAAAGGGGGCAAAAATTAGCATATCTACCCGGGAGATCGCCCACATCTTCTCTCGCATTAGCATTCCCTCGGCTCCGACAGCTCCGGCCTCGAGCGTTGCTGGGGCTGGAGCCAGTGGCTCGAATTGATACAGCTTGGGACCGCCATGGTCCTCCACCACACTTAGGCTCAGAGCAAGGGGTGAAGTTACACTTTAAACTACTCGGTTCCACGTTCACAATATTGTATACTGCTTATTCTCTTAAGGTTTGTCGTGAAATGCGCAAGTTGTTGGCAAGTTTAGCATGGTTTTGGCCCTTTTTGTGAGTATTTGTTGTGAAATGTGAGCTTTTTGTCACATCTTGGCAATACTGTGAACAAGATGATATATCTCTGCATGTATTTGTTCTTGGTATAAAGTGATTTGATGACATGATGTCAATTTTGCTCCAGGAGGGAGTGAGGAACAAAATATGATCACTTTTAATGATCATTTAACTGAAAAGACAATGTGTTTTTTGTGCCTACAATGTTGGTTCCTAAAATGGCTTGCTTTCCCTGAGTTATCCACTACCTCTGCCATCACTTCTGAATTAAATACATGGTTTTTGGGCGACTTGGTCATCGGTTAGCCACCAATGTGGTGTTACCAAAGAAATGAGTCCATGTGTCCTCAGTAGGTTCTTAACTACAGTAGTGTGCTTTTGTTTTTTCTTTAGACTATAAGAGATACTGTATTTACTATCTATCATATTGCATGTCGATTTATGAATATAACAAGACCAATAGTCTACAGACACGGTTTGTAAGGCCGTGATGCACAATGTAAAGAAAACCAAACTTAGATACAAACTGCAGTCCAAATGTGTTTTTGCTCTTACGCAGTCAAAGTGAAGTACATGTAGTAATTTGCCACTGGGTGGTAGAATAAAGGTCTTCAGAAACCTATACCAGAAAGTTTTAACATGTCGTAAGTATGAAAGTGTGAAGAGCAGGTGTGTAGCAGTGTTACATAGTTCATTTGTGTGAAGGAAGTGTGAGCCAACATGTTAAATCACCAACTAGTGTTGGGAGAGAAGAGGTGTGAGAAATACAGCCTCTATTTGTTCCTTCTTGTTGTAGTTGTGGATGTAATTTCTGAGTTAAAATATCATCGTTTTCACCAGTGATGACGTGTCATTAATTCTGAAGGCATATGATCACAAACCAAAGTATTGGCTAAATTTGAATTTTAGGCCAGATGATGGTGCTAGGTGAAAAGTCAGGGAATTACCAAAGTCAGGCCAAATTTCATTGCAAGCCATCTGGTTGTTGAAATATTTCTACCTTGAGTTAGCAGTTATAATGAGCAGTGGTTGTTTTGAGGTTTACTTGGTTTATTTATTCGGCCTGTCTCATTCCCGCAGAGCAAAGCCAGGAGGTGCACATGCTACCAGCAGTGGTTCCCAGAAGTCAGGAGCTGCTCCTGAACCAGAGGACCTGATAGCCCCTGGGACGCCCATCCAGTTTGACATCATGCTGCCAGCCTCTGAGTTTCAAGACCAGAACAGAGCTGGAGGGAGGTAAGGGGGTGACAGGAGCAGGAAGTTTGTGTGGGTGCATGTTTTTGAGGGTGGGTGATGACGCTTATTTCCTGAAAGTTGGCCTCACCGTGGTTATTGTATTATTTCCAGGAAGCTAAATGCTTCTTAATGGCTCGGTACAGGGGTTTAATTGTTTTTTTGCTGGTGTGTGTGCTCCCCTCCTGACAGACGCACAAATCCATTTGGAGAAACAGACGATGACTGTTCAACAGAAAGTGATGGTAACCATTTTTCTCATTCAAGTGCAATTTAATGGTCCACTTTCTCTCTCTTTCTCTTTATACTGCTGACGTGTTTACCTGTGTGGGTGATGTTTGTGTGTTTCAGCAGACTCCCTCCTGCAGCAGGTATTTGCTGTGCGCTTCCTTGGCTCCATGGCGGTCCGCTGTGGCGACAATCAGGAGGTGATCTATGAGGCCATGAGGCAGGTCCTGGCTGCCCGAGCCATCCACAACATATTCAGGACCACTGAGTCCCACCTCATGGTCACCAGCAGTAACCTCAGGTATAATTTATCACATATCTATGTGTATCTCTAAGTGTTGTATGAATACCATCTCTGAGGACAAAGACTAGTGATTTGACCATAGTGGATAAAGATGCGTTTGGAAATTTCCCAGCAATATAGATAGAAACTGCCCAAATAAATGTTTCAGTCATTGATGATCTGTGATGATGGTGGCTAGTCGTTTAACAGGGCCTGTTATGATATTACAGGTGCAAAAGTATTCTTCCTTTGATAGTCATTTACCAATATTATCCTACAATGGTCTTATAATCCTCCAATAGTTTAAAGTAGAAGATTAGCCTCTAAAATATATTTTTTTTAAAAGTCAGAAATTATTTAAATTTTGGTTAAAATTGTCTTTACAATTAAACTTACTACATTAAAACTTATACAGTGCTGTACTATACTTTATCAGTCACAGTATTTCAGTTTATCTGAATTTCTCTAGTTGTAAGTTCTTTTGCATAACAAATGGTATTGTGAAAGCCATAACATCCACCTTGTTTGTAGTACTGTCTCAAGTTGGCTGTAGATCACTGAAGACCACAGTGAGATAGGACCTTACAGTAAGAACCTTCTGAAGCTTCATAAAAGCATACCTGCGACAAAGAGCTCTTTTGTATGCCAGTCAAGCTATCCAACAAAAACATGTCGAGCTGTTGTATAACCCATGATTGATTTTCACATTTATGACAAGTTTCTCCTTGTATGAGCAGCTTGCTCAGACAAAATGTGGGGAATCATTCACTGAAGACACAAAGGACAAGTCACATTGTCCTAGAAAATAGTTCTGTTAAAGCTTGCTCATAGCTAAAGATGATTAAAGCTTGCTAACAAAAACAAACTGTTCATATTCAAAGCCAAGGCTATTATATTCTTGTATAAGTCTCTACTTTGTCTTCACAATAGGTTGATTGACCCTCAGACTCAAGTTACAAGAATTAGTGTAAGTATCACAAAAGATTTGATCTGTTGAGAATCCTTTTTTTATTTATTAAGAGAGGTTAAGAGGCTCAGTCACGTTCACTGTAGTTCAACATTTTTAAAATCTTTATTCCCTTCATCTCTCTCTCAACTCTCTGCATTTCTCAGTTCCAGCTTGGAGAGGTGTGTCAGTTTGCAGCCCACCAAGAGAATGGGAGGCTGATGGGGTTTGTGGTTGAGGGCAGAGACTGGAGTGATGGAGATGAGGAGGGAGAGCCGTCGTTTAGCGCCTTTGTCTTCGAGAGCAACACAGAGGGTGAAAAGGTTGATACACCAAACACTGACATTTTGTCTAGGAGCGGAAACATATTAACTGATGCACAGATGTATATTGAAGTTAATCTTTATTTATCTTTTTTCAGATATGTTACACCATAAGCTTGGCGAAGGACATTACAGAAGCCAAGAAGGTAAAGCCATGTTATGGAAACATTGAAAATATGTCATATACCCCCAAACTCTGAATGAGGCTCCCTGTAGATAAGATAATGTGCACCTTGCTCACAACTTATAAAAGAAATCTTAAAACGTATCTTTTCAAACTCGCTTTCACCTAGTAACTTTGACTATATTTTGCCACTGTATTAGTTGTCATTTATCTACTGTACATTTACTTAACTTTCTAAAGTTTTCCATCTTTTTATGTGTATTTTTCATCTTTTGTGAAGCACATTGTATTGCAACTCTTTGTACAAAATATGTTATATAAACAAAGTTTTAATGTATGTACATACATATTTTATGTTTTATTTTCACAACACAAAATGACTCCGTGAAAACAAATCTCTGTAAATTTATGATATAACTGAAAATAATTACGAACACAACCACTAGAGGGAGTTGGTCAACACTTTACCTCCCATAGCCTCAACAAAATAAAGGTGACAGTAGGTACATTCAAATGTATTGTCATGAGTTGAGGAATTTAAACACACGTACATTTTTACTCAGTAATTGAGTTTTTATTTTTTCCCCCCAGGACCCTGAGGCCCTGGCCCAGCTGATGAAGAACATGCCACTTACCAACGATGGCAAGTTCCTGCTGCTGGAGCCTGAGACGGGCGACATGACCAATGGAGCAGGACAAGAAGACCTGGAGTCTGAGGCCTAGTCAGGACCAAAAAGATAAACCCAAGACCAGGGCCACAGTCCGACTTTTACCCGGGAAAGAAGGCATTCCTTGGATGAAGGTTTCATCACGACCCCGAGCATTAACTCTGGTACTGTAACACCCATATTAGAGAGTGTAGTTCACTTCCACTGACCCTGTGTTACTAGATCTCCAGTTTTTTTCGCTGTGATAAAAGAAGACGCCATTGGCTGGGTGGGCTACCTGGACATAAAAGCATATCTCATGGGCGCTCCATTAGATCTGCTTTTCCACAGTCAAACTGTAGCATGGGTCTTGGATTTGGAGTTTTGCCTGTGTTTTTACACCACTGTGGGTGGTACCTTAAAGCAAAAGGGACACTATATAGGTATTGATTGTGTTTCATTGTCTTCTAATATCCTCAGCCATCTAACAGAGGGTGGTGAGTCATTTGCTTCAGTTTAGGTTTACATATACTATAGGTTTACACAGTTTTAAGTCTGTCTGGTGAGTTTATTCCTTTACTTTGTTTCACACGTTAACTTGTATGTAAGGCTCTCTCGTGCAACTACTTTTTATTAGTCATGTACAAAAACAGTTATTGCACTTCCAAGGTTTATATCTGTTTAATAATAACACTTAATGCAGGATGAGAAATTTGAAGACAATGAAGGACTTAAAAAGTAGGTTAAAATCATGTCAGTTCCTTTGAGATGCAGAGAAGCGACTGTTCTTATTATCGTTACTGTGTTGAGCATATGTGTCTTGAAGCAGTGGAAACAGGAGGCATAAGTGATTAGACTAAACTTTTTTGTTCTTTCTGACTTTAGCTACCATTAGGTTACTCAGACTTGGTATCCTGACTATATTAAGATATCCCAGTAAAATTTGACAAAATCCTCCAGTACCTGTCTTCAGATGATCCATCTCATATCCTCATTGTACAACCCAGATATTCTTTAGTACAATTAAAAACGCTCCATTTCTTGAAAGCCTGTGTAAATATGATCTGTCCGAGTGTCTATATGATGTTTCATCAGATTCGGCTGCATTAAAAGCTTTCAGAGGCAATATACTAGGACTGATGGGGTGCATGATTAAATTATGGCGTTCTCTCGCTCGTTCCCTTCGCAGATGATTAAAACCTCTACATTGAGCAGTGAGATGTAAGACAAAAAAAATCCACTGTAACGTTACAGTAACACATGTAGGCAGACCACAGTGGGTTATT
This sequence comes from Lates japonicus, assembly GCA_033238685.1. Lineage (NCBI taxonomy): Eukaryota > Metazoa > Chordata > Actinopteri > Centropomidae > Lates > Lates japonicus. The sequence goes on from BRZM01000035.1 coordinate 5,965,539, forward strand.
ACATACTCATTGAAAAGCAATTTGCTCTTTGCTCATACATATGAATGCTAATCAGAATAGAGAGCAGTTGGGAAAGTGATTGATCTGTGAAATTCATCCTTCCCTTTAGATCCCAGTGCGGTTTTGTACCGTTTCAACTCATTTGAGCTATAACGCTGATCTCGATGGACAGTGCAAGCCCATGATTCTCCGTGTGAATTTGACAGATTTTCTACTGTGTGATACAGACGAGGTCAAAGCCACTGACTTGACGTTGATCGTGAAAGTTACATTGTGTTGACCAGTGCGTTTGCTTGTCTGCTTGCTTTTTCTACTCTACGTCAGAGCTCATGGCAGAAACACATGTATAAGATGTGGATATTTCATGTGGAACTGCCTGCTCTACTGGTGAAATAATTAAGTGATGATCATGTTGGATTGCTTGTTGTAATTGAAGGAACTAAAGGAATAGTTTGACATTTTGGGAAATGTGCTTTCTCCTGTCACAGGCAGGTAGATGAGACAATTGATATATTTACTGTACAGATATTACAGTATAATAACCAGCAGCCAGTTAACCAAAGGGTAAAAACACCAATTGACTATTAAAAGGATCATTATGTGTCAGATTGTTTCTTGACCCTAACCCTAAGGCCTGCTTTGAGCAACTACACAAGCTAATTGAAAACGTATATGCCATCAGCAGGTAGTTGGTAGGTTTCTGGACAAAGACAGACTACTACCTCTTCCCCAAGAGCTCAGTAGTTGTAGTTTTGACAGTTATGATGATGTAATTGCTGCTGTGGAACACAAAAGTTATTAACTTCAAACTTTCTGCATAATCACTAAAATATTTGAACTTCATGTGCATATAACAAGAGCCGTTTAACTCCTCTCCCTCTGATGACCCTCTGCACAAACTCGGGGATGAGCATTTCCCTAAATGTCAAACTTTTGCTTTAAGTCTTAACTATTAACCATTTTTTATTTTGGTTGCCTGATGTAAATGCAGACTGTGGCAGGTTGTCCAATGCTATAAAGAAAAAAATTTGTCCATCCAAAAGACTTGTACCCTTTAATCACACCATTAATAGAAGTACAGCACATACTTAGAGCATTGGCCTCCAAGAATCTTTTCCCCCAGTTTGATGACTTACACAAGCTGGTGTCTGCGTTGTTCCTTTGATTGATGGCTCAGGTGGTGAAAAGAGTTTCTCCAACTAAACCATTCAGTCAAAGAAACCAAATCCTCTTACTGTATGTGGCCTGCTGCAGCCCATTACACTTATTACAGCTGTGCCGCTTAGTCTTGATATATTCTTGCTTTGTAAGATATGCACTGTCAGGAAAAATCTGGTACTCATGGTGCAGAAAATATATTTCTGTAATATAGCAAGGAATGCATTTTCTCCTTTTGCCCTCTGTCTTTTTGTAAATGGCAAAAGTTGACAGAATCCACTACCCATAAGGCTTTGCACTTAATTTGACCTAGTTTTCTAAAACCAATGTTAACATGCAATCTGTAATAAATAAGTATTTTTTTCTTACTCAAGTTAAATGTTGTCTTTTCTTAACATCATAAACAGAACATTAGAATTAAGGCCAGAGAATAGAACCTTTATTAAACAAAGCATTTTCCTCTAATATTTACAGATAATTGACATTTAATTTATATGCACTCAAAATCTACACAGCTGGAGGCACACCTGAGCATGGGAGATATTACAGTAGGCATTAGCTTCATCTCAATTGCAAATTTTGGCTGCATATAGATTTTAGAAGCAGTCTAATTAATCAAACACACAGGCATGTGGCTCAAAATCCGTACATTGATGTGGGTTGATTGCCTAATGTGGATTCAATGTAAAATTCATGCCCTAATATACAGCACAGGTGGGTTTTAAATGTATTTAGCACAGTGAAGGCCAGGAAAGCATAATTTATCATATACCTCAGAGTATCTGTATTTTCTCTTTCTAAAAATGTAAACACTCATAGTACACAATGGTTCATTGGACAAGTATTTAACAAGTAGCATATCTTATGTGAAATTGTGACATTAAAGCTGATGTACAACTTACACACACCAGCACACAGCTCAGGAGTCTTTGTAGTAGTTGTTGAAGTTGATGCGAAGGAGGAAATCCTCTAGATGAGGCTGGTAGCCTCGATTAACCAGCTTGGTCACCACTGTGAGAAGAACAGAGGAATTTGTTAAATCTGTGTACTGATTTATCCAAAACCAGTGCAACACTGATTATCAATGTATAAAGGAAAGATGAAGGGCTTTAACACATACAAATTCAAACAACACAAGGCATTGTTTAATTCAGTTCAATATACTACAGACTCCTACTCCAAAATGAAACTAAACATTCTCTTAGTGTTTCTGCCATATGTGTTGGAATAAAGTCCTTAGAGATTATTTAATGTCTTCTAAAATTCAACCCTTTTTGTTTAGCATATTTGACATTATTTCTTAAGTCAATACATCTAATCTAGAAGCAGATACTTCACCAACCATCCTCCGCTCACCTGAACAAGAATTGTCTACTTTCCCTGAGCCTTGTTACAGCAAATAAAGTAAGACTCACACAAGTGCAAAGAAAACAAATCTCCTAACCATTAAAACACAGCTGTAAACTTAATGAATCTCCTATATTTAGTCAAATTGATATGTTAAAAAAATGTTTTAAAATACGGCAACCCTTGATCCCTTGATTAAGTAGCTTATAGCTTGCAAAACGACAATGTTTGTTTTTCTTTTTTCACTAAATTAATTTAACTTAATTTCACAGTATCGGATATATACAACATATACAAATATGAGTGAAAGACATGTAAGTAACTTAGGTGGGATTATCTAGTCTCATTGTTGCCTCCCCAGTCACTTACTTTAATGTTGAGTGGTTTTAATAGCAAAGGATGTGTGTGTGTATGTAATTGTTACCTGGAGCAACAACTGAATCGTTACCAAACTGCTTATAATGATGAAAATATGTTTGAGAATTATCATAACAAGAAGGGATCAGAAGGGCTTCACTGTGATGATCCTTACCCAGAATTTAAATGTGACAGAATGCAAATAAACAGACTAAATTTTCATTAACTCAGGTGTGAAACAATATTCTGTGTCCTTACCTTTGAAAAGGAAGTGAGAGTAATACTTGAAGGTGTTGTACGACTGCTGCATGGCAATGAAGCTGGGGTGCACTGCCTCCCCCTGCTGGCTGCCCCAGGGCTGTGCTATCAGCTGGGCCCGAAACTTGAGGATCAGGCTGAAGATGCTGTGGATGATGTTCATGACTGGAGCTGCTTTCTCTGTCAGCAAACCCCTGGGGAGGCGTGAGAGAGGTGGGAGAGTGCAAAGTTTAGGCAACATGACAAGGAACTTTGAAATGACTTTTCCGACGGAAGATTGTGATAGTGACAACCTCTCCTAATGAGATTAAATCATTCATCGGGTTCAAAAGTTAGCCTCAGATCCAGCTGGAATTTTAATTAACTTGTTAGGAGAAGGTTGAATCAATTTTGTAAAAATTGTGGGTGCAGAGTGTGCTACTTCAACTTGCTGTGCATGTACAGAGCCTGAAGACATTATTTCACTCCCCTGCATGTGGTGTTGCAGCCTAAAATCCTGCTGGTTTAAATTATAGTTTTGCTGTCAACAATTTGCAGAACACCTTTGACAACATGTAGTTTTGAGTCCCTCTCTATGTGAAGGGTCCAGGGTCCTGTAATGTTGTACCCATTAGGGTTGCAGTTATTGATTTCTAACTTGAATTATTGATCAATCCAAAGCTGTGACTATTGTTTGATTAAACAATTAGTTAATTGAAAGAAAACATTTAAATCAATCTTAAGGCAAAAGTCACAAAACTTCTATGGTGCTTATGCTTCTATGAAATATTTTTGCTTTTACATTTGAATATATTAAAGTTTTGGACTGTTGATTGGACAAAACATTTCATATGATCGCAATACCAACATTTTCAACTTTCCAACTTTTATAGACCAAACAATAAATCAAGAATATTAATGGAAGATGAATCAATAATGAAAATAATTGTTGGTTGGTACTAGACTGGTCAACAAAATATAAAATAGTGTGGAATAAAACCCCCAGGATAATTAGCCAGAAGCCAAGAAAACATATTACTCTTTTTTTTTTTTTTAAACCTAATTAACAGTCAAAAACCAAAGATATTCAATTTTCTATCAAAGAACACTGAGAACACCAGAAAATATTCACCTTTGATGAGCTGGAACCTGAGAGGTTTTTTTTAGATATTAAGTGATTGAATAAAATATCAATTATTAGCTGATTCATTTTTTAATTTTAAAGGTGTGATTAATCATTATTCTGTTGATTGTGCAACATCATTGAGCCTTACGCATGTGCCATAACATTCTTTCAACAGATCCTCATATACTCCAACATAAGATGTTAGTTGTGTTACTGCAAAATGTCATAAAACAGTCAAGCTCAAAACATTTTACCAATTCTAATTTTATGCAATTTAAGTCAGGCAGCAAATTCTTGCCAACAAATTCTATCAAGAAGGGCCAAATACTAGAAATAAATAGAAGTCATGAGTGTGGTGTGGCTTCCTGATGAGAACTGCCTCTTGACTGAGGCACAGGCATTTTAAATTTAAATACATGGAGCCGTGATTGCTCCAAATGCTGAACTTTTCCAAATGTACTGAATTAAAGGGAAGACAGTGACATTTGGTGTTGTCTCCTAGAATGCTGTAGTAATATCCATACATCAACTATTTTGTGCACAGAGATGACATCAAGCATTACATTGCAATAAATACTGTAATATGGACGTGCTATCCCAGCCCTCACCTGAAGATGGCTCTGTTGAGGTAGTCTGCATGTGTGCGGTGGATGGCATCCAAGTCGCTGGCAGTGGCCAATTTGGCTGTGAACTCGCTCCAGGACACTTGCAAGATCTGGTTGGCGATGTACCCCTGGATCACCTTGACAAAATGCTGCATCTCGTGTCTGTATAGCTGCAGCTGACGAAACTGCACCGAGCGACCCGCTCCTTTGACCAGTGCTGAGAGGAAACAAAGCCAGGGGACTGAGTCATGATTGGTTCTCCACGGTTGGAAAATGAACCTATGCTAGTTACTGATTCTCAGATGTGACTGCTTTTCTATCATGTAATTGTAAAATAATTGTAAATACAATATCTCTGGGCTCTTTTCTTCTATTTGCCTCTCAAAAAGGCAATTTGTGCTCTGAAAACTTCTATCAGGCATTTGTCATTTTTTACTTTTAGGCTAAAATCAATACACATGAATAAGTGATGAGGGTAAAGTTATGATAATTGTTTTCTCGTGCAGTTTGTCTTTGAGTGTGGTCCTATTAGTCCTGCTTGTGGATTAAGTAATCATCCACATTTGCCCCATCTGATCAGTAATGTTAATGTTATAATCACTTAAGTTTACACCCCTCTAATACTTTAATACTTTGCTTTTTTCTCATTAGGAAATCCATTTATGTAGTCTGTACACAGGCTTTTGCTGATCAATACTATCTAACCCACTGAAGCTCACAGTTTTACAACAATCCCACTGGTATGAGATGTGCTTTGTATAAATAAAACATAAAGGAATTGCAACATTCCCCTCTATGAATATTTCATGAGCAGTTGAAGCACAACAGGAAGAATTTTAACTCTTCCTTCTCAGAGATAAGGTGTAGTCTGAGCTCAGCCAGAATCAACTGCTCCCATTTTCTCACCTGTTCTCTTGAGGTGGAACCAGACGTCACGAAGGCTCCACACCATGTGTTTGAGCTGCAGCAGGAACGAGAACAGACGGTTGTACTTGTTCATGCAGCTGTCCGTGATGATGATGTTCAACGGCCAGTCCACCTGGGAGATGGCACGGAGGCAAAGAGAGACAGAGACACAGAGGCAAGAAAGAGGGAAAAAAAGTGTGCAAAGGTGTGAGAGCGATTGAGTGTGAAAGAAAGCAAAGGAAAGTGAAACAGGAGTTGGGAAAAACAGGTAAAGGGGAGAGTGACGGATGAGGCAAGGAGAGGTGTGAATGCAGAGACGTTGATAAAGGAGGTGAGAGGATTGTGAAGACAGAGTGGTGAGAGATGGGGGTAGAAGCGAAGACGGATGGGGGGAAAGATATGGGGAGAGAAAAAAGCAAAGCAAGATACATGAAGAAAGAGATAAAGATAGGGAAAAAAGAGGGAAGGATTCAGGAGAGGCAAAAGATGGGAGATTCAGTTGGGAAAGGGGAACAGTCATGAGAGAGATGAGAGGGTGGCAAACACAGGCAGGAACAAGAGCAGAGGACAATATGTGCAGCATTAGTCACTGTGCATGTCATCAAAAAGACCCAACTCCAATCAATCTACGAGGTTCAACCATTTAAGTGCGTGATAAGCTCATTTTCCACACCCAGAGCAGTTTGTCAAAACATGACAGGTTGTCACATTTAAGCTGCCAGTCATGTAGCAACAAGCACACCCTAGCAAGCGTTCACACTGCTACTCACTCCGTTAAAACACATGGCCTCACCTTGTAGCGTAGCTCCAGACAGTTGAGAGAGTCGGGGGCGTGTGGGTGAAAGGTCTCCGGGAGGAAGCGGAGGGCAAAGGTGAAGTTGCCAGCCAAGGGGGTGTCCCCGTGTAAGCTGTACTGCAGGGCCTTACTGAGGATGGAGTTCAGGACCAAGGGGGTCAGCAGCTCACCGGGAGTCTGCCCACTGCCCATCTGGGTGAAAGAGACATCAGTCAAATAAACAAATAAAAGGTCAAACAAGGATAACTACCTATACTTGTACACCTGTCATTTCAAATGCGCTGTCAAGGCCTAAAAGCTGGCAGGTTGTCATTCCAAACAAACACTACGGGTAGCTGATTGCAATGATTAGCACACCGTCAGTCGGAAAGTGTGCTAATCAGTGAAATCAGCTGGTGTAGTCTTTGGCTGGAACAAAAACCTTCTGTTTCATGGGCCTCAAGAGACAGATGTACAGGAATGTTTCTGCAGAACCGAACCAAGGTGGTAGCAAAAGCTGTGCTTGTTATTTCACGCCAGGAAGCTTGAGCTTGACATAAGTGGTCTAGAAATCTGGCATGCCATGTGCTGCAAAAACAGGCACAGAGAGGAATCAGATATAAAATACTAACAAGTTTAAGCACCAATAATGCTTAAACTTGTAGTACTTGAGTTTCTGGCCAGCACAACAAGCAGTAACACAAGAGTGACACATTAAACCCCTTATAAAGTTGATGTGGTAAAGGTCTAAGCAAACAGTTGCTTATTTACACATCCAGCAGATAAAGAGCAACATTAGCATTCATTTGGAGTCTATTTGTGTCCACCTGACAACAGTCCACCAACTCCTCCTCAACTCCTGGGGTAAATATCTGGCTCTTTCACCTTATCGCTGCACTATGTTCACCAACTACCCAGTAACTGTGTAAGTCTGCTGTTTGGTGCCTGGCAGGTAGTGTACAGTGGGTTTTTAGAGCTTTTTTTGCTGAAAACAGCTGCCTGCTGCTGCTGAAAGCAATGCTAACAGTATATTTGCAGGTGGCAAAACGAAAACAATGACACAAAACACAATGAACTGAAACACTTTGTAGAGCTGAGAAGAACTGCAGAGTCTGGGGTGGTAACACTCTGTGACTTTGTCATTACAAGCAACGCCTTTAAGTGATTATTTATCAATTCAAAAATGCTGATTAGAACAACTCTAAGAACACTCAGATTTGCTTGTACATTTTACAGCAGGAATCATTTTTTGTAAAGCTACAGTATGTGCGGTATAACAATGTACACATGGGTTCTAGGAAAATGCATTATATTTTGCACACCTTTTCCAGGAAAATGACACAAGAGAGTCGTGTGACTTCTCTAGAGAGCTGCATACATTTCTAGATCGTGGCTAACTCTGTGTGCTCAAGTTTTGGTGTATGTCCATGCTCAAGGGTTTCCTGTGCCTGTTCTCAACTGTGTTACACAAGCTAACTCTCACTCAAAAAGTTTGAAGATGTCCTTTCTTGTCCTCTCCTAAAATGCAATAAACTGTAGAAAAATACCACCTATCGTCCTATTCTGAATGTGCACCATGACAGTGACACCTCTGAAAGATCATCACCTTTTCAAAGAGCAGATCACTGAGGGACTGTGCAAACTCGCCATCCTCCATCAGCAGGAAGTGGCGCAGAGCCTCAAAGTGTCTTTCCACTCCCAGCTCCACAAAGAAGTAGTCCACCACTGCCTTGTTCACCAAAGACACACTGGGGATGGAAGGTGGAGGAGAGAAAAGTTTTGACACAAGAGTCAGGACTGAAAATTATGCTGACTTGCAAATTTGATACAGGTTGTGGGAATGATAGACATCAGCTCTGAAAAAAGCTCAAGGAGTATAACTGTGTTTTTTCACTTTTTTGGACAACTTCCTCCGTCCCATTACTTTAAATTATTCCTACGCAATTTACATTTCTATAAGTGTGGGATTTAGGGAATGTTCTCTTTTACTGAAAAGTCAGCAGGGAAGAGATAAAAATAGGGTTGAAAACCTCTGCCAAACTCCACTGTGTCGTCTAAGCATGGGATAAAAATGTGTTAATAAAAATTTTGAGTTATGAATTCCAACACTAAATATACTGCACCCTCTCTGTGTGCAGAAAGGGATGAGAAAGCCATTTCTTTACACACAAAGGCTAAACTGCATAGTGCGCAGAAACATTGTAGGTGAAGACTGACAAGCTTGTCTGGAGTTGTGATGGAATTTCAAACAGAAAAGGGATCCTACAAAGATGGAACGTAATAAGAATTTCAATTATTCCTGCAGTGCAGAATACGCACGTAGCTACAGTTTAAGTGGCCTGAAGTTGCAGAAAAATAACAAGAGATCAGAGAAAAATCTCGCACCTGCATTTCTCTTACAAGTACTATTTGGTTTCATGGCTAAAATGAGCATACGTCTTTCTCAGAAACCCCAAACTCATACTTGTATTTAACTTATAAATATCATGCCTCTCTGACACAAAACAGACCCTCTCCTCCTGCAGTTTTCTTTCAGTCAGACACTCACTGTGTGATGAGCGGGGTAGTGACAGAGTGTTTTATCAGAACTGGCAGGGAAACCATCTCGCTGAGTTGGACTGCGGTTGTGTCTGTCGCTCTGCGAAGTGTGGGGTCCATAGGAAGGCCCCAGGGGCCTCGAGTTACCTGCTTCAGCAGCTGACACTCGGGGGATGAAGCTGCGTGAGACAGAGATGACAGGTATGTTGCTGAATAAATATTACTGCAGAAATGGTGCTTGTTCAAATACCACAAAGAAAAAATGGTAAGAATAGTCAAATGAAAAACAAGAATGGATGATGCAACATTGGCATGTTGGAAACATTAATCAAATGATTAAACTAGTTTAATCATTTAATTAAATCATTCAATTAAATGATTAAACTAGTTTTTTTAAGTAAAAATGGCAAAAGTTAAATTTTCTTAAATGTTGATATTCACTGGTTTTCTTGGTCTACTGTGATTATATTTAACTCTTATGAGCTAAATAGAGAAAATAATCAACTAATTAAGTAATAATGAAAATTGCAACATGAAACTACAGCCTTAAAATGACCTTAGAGTTGAATCAACCCCTCTCTGACACAGCCAAAAAAATTAGACATAAAAGCATCATAATGGGTAGTATTTACTGCAAGGTCTTATACGCAAATTGTTCCAATTATTTTGTCCAACCTCCCCCTATATTTATAGTAACGCTGCCTAAATAATTAGAGCTCTTGACTTTGATCAGTGGTGTGGAAGATGTATTCGGCTGAGTAGATTCTGATTGATTTCATGGAGACCCTGGAAGCCGGCATGAATAATAGCAGCATGACTGAAGTACAAACCAAACGCAGAGTGAAAAAGACAGGATATTACTTCAACGAGCCATGATGCATCCAAGCCAAACATAAACCAGACTTACTACCTTTATGAAATATCACTGCTTTCTATGCAACCCCTGTGCCTGCTGATGGAGTAATTATTTAACAGCCTCAGGAAATGCATCACTCCTGAACATATGAAAATGCTTTCTTAAATTTACACAAACTAAGCTCCACCACTGTAAGGTGTAACATTTTCATTTCTCTGCAATTCGACGATGTTTTTCTGTATTTCATATATATATTATATATATTTATTATATATATTTAAAGATGTGATTTCTCATTAGGTTACTTCAGCCTGACCACATAAATATTTTCACATTCTTGAATAAGATCAGGGCCTATTTTATATTTCCTAGCTGATGAAAGCTATAGCCAGTTTTATTGCTACAAGAAGGGGTTAGGCTGTGTTAAGTGCTCAGCAGGTTTAGTCTCATGTAATTTCTGTGTACAAGAAAAGGCAATAGTCTTAGACACAAGGTGCAAGACCATCAATTTTGAAAATATAAAATGATTTCTTTTCATTAAATTTATCAAATAGTTTACTTTCAAACTGAAAATAGCTTTACATCAGTTTTTAAATATGATAATCAACAACCTCATACAAAACATGCAATTACAAACAATAGTTTTGTTCTCTTGCTGTTTTTAACTGATCGTATTCCTGTCTAAAAGTTTTCTATTATTTGATATAACTCCACATCCTCAAGGTTCTGTTTTGGATCCCTTTTTGTTCTCTGTTCACATGCTCCATTTTGGCAATTATTTGTAGCTACATTGTCTCTTTTCATTGTTATGCTAATGGTAGCTAAATATGTACTTGTAGATGCCTGAGAATAAATTATCTTTTTTCTCAGCAGAACAGTCTGGCTGACATCCAGTAATGGTTGTCTATAAACTTTCTCCATCAGATCGAGGACAAATGTTATTTTGTTTCAATTTAGCTAGTGTGTGACTAAGACACACAACACAGTCATTACTGACAGTCTGACTTCTGATTTTGAACTTCCAGTGCAAAGAAAACTACACATTCAATGTTATTTCTTATCCAATCCTTACACACCAGCTAGACACCATTGTGTCTAGAGTCTGTAATGTATATGTTGTGCTTAATGTGCACAAAAGTGCTAATGTGTTCAATATCATATTGCCTATATAAAATATTATACAAGGGAACTATTAATCTTGAGCCAGTCATACACGTATGATTTCAACTCACCCATTAGGTTGTAGCAATCTTCGTAGTGTTCCACCTGGTACTGAGTGGACAAAGCCAAGAGGTATTCCTGCTCAGACTTCTCTCCAGGGGACAAACCAAAGCTAGCTGCCCAAGACCCCATGCCCTCAGCCAGCTGCTCACCAGGGCTCGTAGATCCTAAAAAGACATAGACAGAACACAGTTTTCAGTGACATCTTAATTTGTGAGGCACTATTCTTAACACCACAGGGTCAGAGCAAAAAGCTACCATATTTATCTTTCCAAGCCTGGAAAAATCTTTTGGCTTTTCAGACATTTTAATGCAAAGGCAGAGTCAGTTGACACAAATTTCAATGGTGCATCTATATATAATGATTACATGCAAACATTAGGAGCTGAAATGATTAGCTGATTAATCAATTAGTCCATGGACAGAAAATTAATTGGCAACTATTTTGGTAATTAATTCTCTGGTTTCAGTTTCTGTAAAATGAGGATTTTACATCATTATAAACTGAATATCTCTAGGTTTTGAATTGGAAACTATAACTGGCATTTTTCATTATCATTTTCTAAACCAAACAATTTATCGATTAATCAATTAATGATCATCATATTAATTGATAATAAAAATAACTGTTAGTTGCAGCACCTCAAATTCAACACTAAGCTTTGTATGACAATTATGTATAATTAGTGCCAGAAAGTGTAATGATTAGTTTAGCAGTTTGTACTTCATTTGTATCAAAAGTTAACATCTTATATGATCTTGAGCGTACTGTATATCTTATTATTCAATACCTTTACTATCTTCCTGGTCCTCTGTTTTCTGCTGATCTCCACTTCCTTTGCTCTTCACTATACATCCAACTGCAAGTGAAGAATCTGATGAATGGCCATAAACACTGCCTGGTAGTGCAGAGGGTCGTGGCTCTGTCCCCAACACCACACAACCTACACCCAGTGTTGAATCAGAAGAATGGCCGTAGGCGCTGCCTGGTAGTGGTGATGGAAGCGGTTCACTTTTGGACACAACACATCCAGTGCCTAAATTTGAGTCTGAGGAATGACCGTGTTCACTGCCAGGTAGAGGAGAACGTTTGGGTTCATTTCCTGAAACTACACATCCAATACCTAATGTTGAGTCTGAGGAGTGACCATAAGAGCTTCCAGGCAAAGGGGACAATGCTGGTTCAGCTCCAGATACCACACAACCTGGCTGAAGCGTGCAGTCTGAGGCGTGCCCATGCTTACTCAAACGAGGTCTTGCTTCAGATATGTTGGACACAAACTCACCCACTTTTATATTTGCATCAGAGGAGTGACCGTGGATACTTGGAGTAGGGAGTGGTGCAACGACTTCCGAAACATTTTCCCCAACTTTGATATGAGCATCTGAACTGTGACCATGAACGTTAGGGGACAGCAGAGGGGCAACTACATCTGAAACAAGCTCCCCAACTTTGATGTAGGAATCTGAGGCATGACCATGGATGTTTGGAGCAGGAAGAGGAGCGACAACTTCTGAAACATTTTCCCCAACTTTAATGTGAGCGTCCGATGAGTGACCGTGAACACTGGAGGAAGGTAGAGGAGCACAGACTTCTGAAACATGTTCTCCGATTTTGATGTGGGAATCTGAGGCATGACCGTGGACATTAGGAGATGGAAGAAGAGCAGTCACCTCTGATACAAACTGTCCAACCTTTATGTGAGCATCAGAGGAGTGACCATGGACACTGAGTAGTGGCTGAGGGGCAACAACATCTGAAACCATCTCTCCAACTTTTAGGTGAGCACTGGAGACATGACCATCAGTGTTTGTCTCAAGCGACTTCACCCCACCACAGTCAGAAACTCTTGTCACTTCTTTGTGGTCACCATTATCCAAGCCTTGCCCTGCTGTAGTGGAGGGGGCAGTAGCAACCACACCATCTTCTTTTGTAGACTCATCTTCTTTTACCTCTACTTTACTTTCCGAAATCCCCCTTTCTGCCATAGGTGCAACTTCCTCTTGCTTGTCATTTGTGGTTGAACCATTTCCATCTACTAGCTGTTCTGAGGCTTGGGACAGATGACTGTAAACAGTGGCTTTAGATGTATTTTGGGGCTCCTCCTCGGGGGTATACTGGCCTAGAGGAAAGCTGGATTTGGAAGCTTGACCAAAAGGGCTGGCTTTGGGCACATTCTCCTGGACTTGAGACATATTCTCTCCTAGGGGGATGTGAGAGAAAGAGGGGTGATTCTGGCTCAAGTCAGGCTGGACTGCAAGTCCCCAGCGCGGCCGCGGCTGAACCGAGGCTTGGCCAGTGATACCTTCAAGTGGACTAAAGGGGGCACTGAAGTCATAGTCAACTAGTTGTGCTGTATGGCACACTTCAGTTAGGTCAGACCCAATTTCTTGCAAGGCCATATCCACTTGCTGGCTGTCAGGATTTGGTGATGTAGGTAAAAAATCATTGATATCAATTTCATCAGAAATGAGGGCAGGGTCTGCTGTAAGGGGGGTGAGGGTGGATGAAGATGGGTCAGGTGGTGGCAATGATGAAGCAGCAGATCCTTGGGTCTCAGCTGGCTGTTGCTCAGATGGCTCCTGAGTGGGACATTCCTGTTAATAGAAGATATTAATTTAAGAATGTGTAAAGGATTTAGGAGAGCATAAAAAACTGGGTTAGTGTTCAAGAACCAGTGTGCTGTCATACCAGTGGTGGTTGTGGTACAGTCTGTCGTGCTGAGGGAACAGGTGGCAACACCTCCACAGGAGGTCTCACCTGATCTAAGGGATATTTCTCTAGTATTGCCTTGAAATAAGTAAGAAATAAGAGAAGGTAATAAGAGCTTTGGTTAAAATTGCTTCATTTGCCTTACGTGATAACAGAATCTCCATATTCACCTTTTCCTCTGTGTGTGTTCTTCTGCGATAATTTATTACAAACCTTAGTTTGCTGCCTGTCATGGATGAAGAACTGAGCACGGGCTTCGTCAAGTCTTATTCGCTGCACCCTCCACATGGCCCGTCTCTCTCTGCGGGCTGCTTCCTCCGACAGACGGCTGTACTGAGCAATGAGCTCCTTCCTACAATTTGAGAGGAGAAACACACAAGTTACAAGTGAATAATTTAGCTGAGGGTCTTATCCAGAGCAACCTGCTGTTAATGCATGTTTAGGAAAGTGTCACGCACATGGAGATGGGACACATGGCTGCTGAAGATGAAATGTAACATTAAATTTTGGGATTGTCTCCTTTTTCCCCCCTCTTGGCCATTCAGCCATCAGGTGCTTGTGTTCACGAGTTCTCGGCTTAGATTAGGGCAACAAAATATTAATATATTTTCTTAAACATGAAGATAATCCTCCTCAACACAGATATGGGTGATGCAATTTTTGCCAACAAGTCCATATTCCACAGCATACTATAAATATTATGAATTATTTGAACACTGAACTTACATTCAAATCTGAATGCAAACAATCCAGCAATCAGTCTATCATCTACTTAAGCTCTCATGTGCATGTGCTTATGAGGAGCTGTAAAGCATACTAGCCTGCCATATGTCTCAGTGTGAAAATATGCTTTCAGGATCTGTGGTGGCTTTGACTTAAATTTTGAGCAATGTTCTTACCTTACTGTCAGCCATCTCTATAAAAGCTTTATTTTTACACCTGACATGGAATATCACATCCCAAAAAAATTAGGTATTTAAATCTTGAATCTTTACAAGGGTTAAATACTACAAGGGTGTAGAGGTAACTGGTTGGATGAAAAGCTGCACATGACAGGTGCTCACTTCAGCTTTGGTAAAGTCTGATCTCCAACACGCTGTCAACCTAAATGGCAGCTTTTAGCCTTAATATGGAAAACCACAAACACTGTGTTCGCATTACAGGCTCTCATAACCTTTGCTCATGCTGCAGCATCACACAGTCATCCAAGCTGTATGGAAATTTGGCACAAGTCTAGTCTCTGAAATATCCCACAAGGATGGAATTGATGTCCCATCATGTTTGCACATAATTAATATATTCTAGATCAAATAAAAAAATCTTAACAGAGATTAATCAATCATCAATAAAACATTAACATCTCTAGTAGGGGCTGTAAAAGCAGTGAGACCTGGCTCTCTGCTCCAGCTGCTCCTCCAGGGCCTGCAGTCTCTTCTCTCTGTCCCTCAGCTCTCTGGCAAAGCTGAAGTCATCCTCCTCCTGCTTCTTCTTGGCTGCACTTCGCCACTTGTGCCAAACACAAACACACACAATATTGCTTTCAGCTTCTAAAATAAGGCCACAAAGACTGCAGCTGAAATTTATTAATCCAAATCTTCGTTCAAATTAAATTCTTCTTCTAAAATTTCTGATACAACAGATGGGGTCATGCTTTCTGACATTAATTACTTTGAACATATAAAAAATAAACAGACTGCCTAGTTTTCTTGTAGTCTCTCTTCATCTATCACATCTCTGGTCACATGATCACCATCTTACTTTCTCATGCATTTCTCTTGTAAACACATGCATGGTTTTAAAACACACTTCACTACCTCTTGCTCCTGCTCCAGGTGCTGTTTCAGCTCCTCGAAACGCTCCCTCTTCTTGGCCTCTTCAGCCAGACGCTGTGACACCTGGCGCCCTGCAGGAGGCAAGGGAGATAACAGTGGGCTGCTTACCTCCCCACATAGAAAAGCACATAATATCTCTGTCTCTCACTCTCTCTCTCACGTGCACACACACACAAAACAACATCACCATCTGCCTCACACAAACACGCCTATGCCAAGACACACACAGAGCATTAGGCAAGACATTCCCCCACCCAACAACCTCCCCGCCCAAAGTTTGCCACACATCTTTTGAAGTAATAAATGATGCAAGGAGTTTGCTAAACTGTGTGAGCAATGATTAGATTTCTCAGCCTGTAGTACTGGAAGCTGTTCAAAGCATTCCTCATTTGCAATTGCCCCTGTGCATCTCTGTTGATCTTGTGAGAGGAATGAATGAAGCTGAAGACAGCTCTCATGGTCAAGAGTCATCAAGCAAATGTGGGTTGTAGTCAGAGCTGAGCCATTTGTTAAAGGTAAACTCAGCTGGGCGTGGTTGTACATGTACATCAAGCACTATATAAAATTATACTCGTTGTGTGCATGTGTGAGTAACACTGACCACGGATGCTCTCCAGGGTTTTGGCTGCTGACTCTCTGACCTGATTGATCAGCTCCTGGCGTGCCTGCTCCGTACGCAGGGCCTAACAATAGACAGACAAGAAATCATCATTAACAAAGATCTATCCACCTGCCCTGTAGCTCACCTCTCCTTCAGCACCCCTGCCAGTCAGCACAGCCAACAGTGCACACTACACAGGCCATACAAACCAGGGTGTTACACTAAATCATGCAGTGTGCAAGCCCTGACTTCAGCTGCATCATTTTAATGACTTGCTGCTGAAATTCTCAGTACTTGAGGGGTAATGTCACAATCATGGATCATGTTATGTAAAAAAAAAAAAAAAAAAAAAGAGACTCCTCTCTCTCTATTTTAAAGGACAATACCTGTGTAATGACTTGTCTTATTGCAGGTTTGCCTTCCCTCTCTGAAGTTTAAGCTTCCCTTGCTTTTAAAAAATCTATTTAAGTCAACTAGCAGAGACATAATGGTGTCTTTATTAAGGTAATACACCATGTTGACTGCCATGTCTACTAACATTCACTGCAAATAAAACACATTCTTATACCTTTATGCAAATTTGACCTAGGTACTTATCAGACAAAACTGAGAAGGGGCAATATTAACAAAATTTCAGACTGGAAAATATGGAAAAATACATTACAGAAATGTCAGAAGGAACAATGTGTGTGTGTGTGTGTGTGTAGTGTGTGTATATCGGGCAATGTGTTAATGAAAATGTGTGTGTGTATCTCAGTACCTGCTCCTCCCTGCTGATGGCGCTGTGTTTAGCAATCCTCTCCATGCGTCCGCGGTACACTGCACAGTCCCTCTCGATCTCTTCCACCTCCTGGAGGGAGAAGGTGACAGCAATGCGAGGAACCGGCAGCTCCGACCAGCAGATGTAGTGCTGTGGACACAAAGTTAACAGAGAGTTAGTACCACAAAGGAGGCTCACAGATTTACAGTGACAAAAAGGAATTACCTGAATTTCCACATTATTTGGTCATAAAATGTGATCTGATCTTCATCTAATTCACAAGCTTAGACAAAGACAATGTACTTAAACTGATAACACACAAACAATTCTAATCTTTTGTTTCTTTATTGAGCAATCCCAATGTGAGTGAACCTTGGGTTTATTTACTGGTCGAACCTCCTTTGGCAGCAATAACCTCAAACAAGCTCTTCCTGTAGCTGCAGATCACACCTGCACAACGTTCAGGAGGAAGTGTGAACCATTCTCCCTACAGAACTGCTTCATCTCAGCCATATTCTTAGGATGTTAACCAATTATTTCTTTAAGCCTTTAGCGGTTACTCTGGGGTTATTTTTACTTCATTGTGTATTCTGTGTTGTGCCTTTGGAGTCATTTTAGCAGGGCGCCCACTTCTAGGGAGAGTAGCCACAGAACTAAATTGTTTCCATTTATAGACAATTTGTCTTACTATAGACTGATGAATATCTAAACTCTTTGAGATTACTTTGTAACCTTTTCCAGCTTCATGCAAATCAACAGTTCTTGACTGTAAATCTTCTGAGACCTTTTTTGCAAGGCGTGGTTCACATCAGCAGATGCTCTGCGTGAGCAGGAAGCTCAAAATGTTAGAGTATTTTCAATAAGTCAAAGCAGCTCTAACCGCACACTGCCAATCTTGTTTCATTGATTGGACTCCAGGTTTCCTAACACCTGTCTCCAATCAGCTTTTGTTGATGCACAATAAAATGATTTGTGTATTTAGTTAAAATAGCTTATATTTGTTCATTATTGTAACATAGATGAAGATCTGAACATGTTAAGACACATTTATACATAAATGCAGGTAATTCCACTGGGTTCAATTAATTTTCCTGCCACCGTAAGTGTTAATCCTGGCCTGAATCTCATTTGGTGGAAGTTTCATCAACACCAACCTTAAAGTTCCTTTCATAACAAAATATGTACTGCAGTGCCAGCTGTCTCAAAGTCTAACATATTTTTAAAGATGCATCCAAAAACAAACTTGCAATGAATCAAGGAAGGCAGAAAGATTTGGGAATAAATATGAATGAGACGCGCTGGACTGACCTGTGCTGAGATGAGGTCACATCTACTTTGAATTCCAAGGTTTATATTCGTTTGGTTAAAATTTTCTCCATCAGCTTTACATCACTCTATCTAAATTACACAAATATAACTCAACTCTCTGATTCCTCTGCTCTACATGCAGCATTGAAGATGGCACATTTATACATTCCTCTTGGTCCTGCTCCAGAATACTTAGTTTTGGGCAAAATGTAGGTAATATCACATCACAAATCCATGGGATTAATATGCTGTTAAGTTTACAGAATCTCAATAAGTATTGCCAAAAAAATGTGTCAGACAATGGAAATATGAAGACCCTGGAGCCCAGATCAAATAATTACATACCACTAGAGAAAATTACATACCGGGGGAAAAACAAGAGTAAAACCTTTTACAATATATGGAGACCCTTAACTGACTCTATAAGAAACATTCATCTTAACCACACTCACTGTGCCTCTGTGTGAGTCCAATTTTATCATGAAATTATGTTTTATGTTACAATACAAGAAATGGTATCCCCTTGAAGTAATTCTAGTTTTACTATAATTAAAACTATTTAAGTGTTTATTTTTGATCTTTACTTTGTCTTGTCCTTTTTTTGGATACATTAGATAGGTTGTCTGTATTTTTTAATGTGGCATTATTTTACAATTTTAAAGAGGCAAAATAAAATATCACTAGCTACAACAAACTGACTTATTATCCAATCGCAAGACCATCTCTTAAATACACATTTTTCAATGCATCATTTTCACATGTATTCGTAGCCATCTTGCAGTTTCAGAATAATCAGACCCAACAATAATGGAAATTAGCATACAGAGAAACAGAGTTGTAGTTACAGAATGCCAATTAGTTAGAAGCATGGACCCTGCGGTTCAGGTCAGGTAGGTCGAGTCATAAAAAGACATAATGCACTGGTGAATCAGCAGGCGTGTCACAGCGAAGTGAGAAAATTGAATACAATTAGATTACATAAAAACTTCAACGCTTCATTGAAGCTTTTCATTTGCTAAGTTTACTGCCCTCGTGCCCAGTGAGGGGTCCATTCATATAAGTATAACTCTTTGTATGGGTGCATTGTAGGCAGCAGTGCTGGAAATCACAGGATGAGTCATGATGATACACTGACTATATTTAGTGCACAATACCAGTTACATCATCATACAGGCAATTCTTATAAATACTACATATTGATAGAATATCACCTAGATTTGAAACAAGTAAATCAACAGAAAATTCATGAGCAGCTATTTTAATTAATTTAAGTAATTCTGATTACTTAATCTTTCAAGCAAATGTTTTTTAAATGTTCCTTCCTCTCAAATGTGAATTTGCTGCTTTTCCTGATAGTAAACTCTGTATCATTGGGTTTTGGACGGTTGATTGGACAAAACAAAGACTGATTTGGAGACAACAGCTTGGGTTGTGGGAAATTGTGATGGATATTTTCCATCACTTTCTGATGTTTTAAAATAATCAACTGAAAAAAAAGGAAATTGTTTTATTATGTTATACAATTTGTTTACAAAATATGAGAAAAATGATGACCAGTCCAATATTCTAGTCCAAGGTGGTGTCTTCAAATATCTTATTTAACAGTTATACTGATATAAAACAGAGTAAAGCAGCAAATCTTCACATCTAAGAACATTAATAAGAGCATTTTTACATGACAAATTCCTTATCAATTATTTTTCTGTCATTCAAATGATTGATTAATCATTTCACCCCGATACATCAGGATAGCTCTGTCACCAAGGAGCAAATTACATATTTAAAAAGGCAATGTTAATATTTTACAGAGCTGGAAAATGTCTACATTGAAAGAACAGTTCAGAGTTAAAACATTGGCAATAAATGATGGGAACACTCCAGCCTCAATACCACAAGAGAGTGTATCACAATACTGATGATAGTATTTTGATAATATTTTGCAGAGGCCTGTCTACCTATAATGTATCGGTATTGATTATTTGTCCCACCTCTTGCAGGCAGTATGGATTTCTACATAGGTAGAATTATTGTTGGGGCAGGTGGATAATTTGCAGAGTCCATGTTTCCATTTTGTCTATGTCAGAGCCAACCTGTGCATCTCAAAGCCAATACAGTACACTGAATGGTTGATAACAGTACAAAAAACAAACAAACAAAAACAGATCTAATATGGTAGGGTAATTTTAAGGACTGACACTTTATATGCTTAATTAACTCAATACATACAACAGTCAAAATTCTCTTTGTACTGAATAAGTTAAGAATATAAGAATATATTGATGTGTACAACAAACCTGTGGGCAGCAGATCTTCAGGAGGTTGATGGTCTTTCCGCAGACGTATACATCATTGGCAATGTGTCTCAGGAAGATAGGAACACAATCCTCCACATCCTTTGAGATCAGAGTGTAGCCTTGAATCCAGAAGTGTTTGTCTACAGAAATTGATAGAGGCTTGTTACAAACTGTTCTACAAATTAGACCAAGTAGTTTTGCTGCTCCACTATGCCTCTGATAACAGTACAACTCTCTCATGACTGAAGTACAAAAAGTAATAGTAGTGGAGTAATACCCTGCCTGCGCTGGGCCTAAAACTTTTCCTTATTAGTATGACTTACAGGGCATGGCAAAAATCTGGCTGCTTGAATTAACACTTGGAAATTGTTAGTGCTTAGCTCAGTGATCCTAAGCAAAAAGCATAAGAGAACATGAATGCACTGAGCTTCCAGAGCTCTTTACAGAAAGCCTGCGGCTTGCCAAGAAAGCTTAGCCGCTGATTGCCTCCCCGGCCGACGGACTTCGAGGAGAACAATGACATTTGTGTGTCCTCCAAAAAGCAGGCACGAGAAGTGCAGAGGTTCACTGCAGGAGTTGATGAGGTGTAGCCGATGAGCAAATGAACCTCTTAGCCAGACAAAGCCGAGGTGATGGTCCGACCTTGAATGGGGTGTTGCATGACATACAGTATTTGGACAGGCTATAATGATTCATATAAAACCATATTTATGGAGTCCTGTCAAAATGAAGCAATTACAGCGTATACTTGTTTGGGGAACAGGGTTTCAAAAAGATTATTCTTTACTTATAAACAATTCACCATTAAAACACTGCAGCAAAAACATATTTTCATTATCAATTAATCTGCCAACTACTTTCTCAATTAATAATTTTATCTATAAAATATTAGGATATAGTGAAATATTTTGCCTTAGATGAAGGCAACATTTTCAAATATTTTTTTGTCTTACCAACAGCCTTAAAACATAACAGATATTAAGTTTAATAGAATATGAGATACATCAAGTCATGACATTTGAAAAATTGGTACCAGTTCATGTTGAGCATTGCTGAAAAAACAACCTGGGGTGCTGAATCTAAAACTTAACTTGGTTTGTTCCCAGGGGTGAAAGATTATATGATACCATTTTATTAGTGCAACAATGGCTGCAATGATAGAAAAAAACCTAGCAGCTATGTTCATAAGTGATTTATCGTTAGTCATTCCACAAGCAAAAATGACAGAAATTTGATGGCTCCGAGCTCATAAATGTGAGAATCAACTGCTTTTCTTGGTTTCATATTATTGGAATATAGTTTTCTTTTTTTTAGTTTTGGTCAGACAAAACAAGACATTTAGGATATTATGATGGGACTTTTTTCTGTTTACTGATGTTTTATAAACCATATGATTAATCAGTAAAATCGAAAAAATAATCTACAGTTTAACTGCTTATAAAACTTGTAACGCTCTCAATAAAAATTTGACTTGAGCTCTAACAAATGAATGTGTCTTCATTAACAAACAGTAAATATTTAAATCTCTAAAATCTTGTCTTGATAATGAAAAACTATCAACTTCTACTTCAACTTCTAGACATGAAATAGGACACGTCATTGAAGAGCAGCGTGACTGAGGCAACACAACACACAGTCAGTCAGTCAGGCAGTTCCTGTAGGGTACAGATGGGTCTGTATTTATCTGCCCTGTGAGCCTCATCTCCTCCTGTTTCGACTTTACTCTTCTGCGCTCCTTAAGGAGTCAAATCATTAATTGAACTGCAAAAAAGAAATTAATTCAGCCAGTCCAGATTTTTCAAGGACAATTACAAGAGAGGAAATTTAAGGAGAAACTCATTTATTTCAGAAACGGTTTTGTTTTACCCAGCATGGTCTACCAACTGACAAGAATAAAGGAACAGTATTTATTTGTGTTTGTCCCTGTGGCTTACTGAGCAGAGATGGCTCTGGTCCCCACAGCTGTGGTAGCTGATTCTGTTTCCCACTGATTATCATCCAATAACTTCATGACATCCTTTATAGACACAAGGACAAATCCAACCAGGCAATAAAGGCTGTAATGAAATCTATTTTTTTCTGCTAGACAATCTGTCTGCCGGGCTTTTCATTTTCAGAACCTGCTGACTGAAGCCAAAGTGTTTATGCAGCAGCGTGTGTGTGTCATCTCACCTCTGAAACTGAGGTACTCCTCATTGACCTGGATCATGAATTCTCCATAAACATCTCGAAACACACCGCTATACACCCAGTCAGACACAAACCTAAGTGAGGCACAGTAAAAACAGTCAGGCACAGTCCTGACAGTCTGAAGAAAAAAGATCAATACAGCAAGTTCCACATATCAGCGAAGTAAAGTCATGTCCTTGGGTTATTTTATTTCATTTTAGAACTCATGTCTGTATGAGGTGAAAATTGACTGACCGGGTATACGGTTCACAGCTGCTCTTCAGCAGTGACAGCAGGACCGGATAGTTCTCGTTGCTGCAGTTATTCTGTGCCTCGTTGTACAGGTAGGACATCAGTTTAACACCCTGAGGAGAGCCACATGGCACTGAGCTGACATCCCATCTGATAGGCTAAACACAGCTGTGATGGATGACATATTGCAGATAAAAGAGCACTCACCACAGGGAAGGTAGCCTGGCCTGCACCCAAAGGCCCATCTACGCAGCATAGTTCTGACAGGTACCTTAGTTGAAAAGAAAGCAGAGAATTTTTTTGATCTGATGATTTTTGCATCAGGGCCCTCTCTGTCAGGAGATAAATGTACCATTAACTAGGTGAGGTTGAGGTTCAACAGTAAAATGAACAACAGACAACGGTAAAACATAACAACTAAAGGATTTCGCCTCACCTGAGTTGGCGGCCCACTTTGCGAAAGAGGAAGCCAATAGTCAACAGGCTGAGGGTGGGTGGAGTGCTAAGAACACAAGCTCTGTAGTAGTGTAGATACTTCCTCAGACCACCTGTAAAAGCCTTGGAGAAAAACACTGTTTTTTAAATTCTGTGTAAATGTAAAACCACTGAAATGCTCAGTTTACTGTGTGCATAGATTAATAAATTATATATCATATGAAACTTAAATGATAGGTTCATAATAATCAGGTTTCAATATGAGGCCTAAAACTGTTTCTGCTCCCTGTAAATATTCCTGCTGTTCATACTGCCCACTAAGTGATCCCCCTCTTACCGTACTTCCAATATAAGTGATAGGGGACGGTTCTCATTCCATGCATTCAGCTGGAGTCCCAGAAACAACTGCCCCATGCAGAATATATGTGGAGGTGTAAAATGTGCAGTCTCAGTGGTACTAATGATGATTATTTGTACAAACACACCTGGAAGACCAGGCCCTTCTTGTCAGCACTCTGCAGAGAAAAGCAGCTGAGCCTCAAGTAGTAGGTGCCATACTGGGCCAGCTCCCCCAAGAGACGAGACACGCTCTCCGGAGAGGCTCCTGACACGCACACACCAGGCCTGACGTCAAACTGAACACTCTGGGAAGGACATTGCATATTTACAGATGCTGAACAAAATGCATTAAATAACTGTACAGTCTAATAACATCCAATAAAACAGCCTTGCAGCAATGACTGTCTTAGTAAAGCTCATGTTATTGAATTTTTGTTGAGGCTGTCAGAGAGTCACCTCCACGGTGATTTCTTACATAATCAGGTGTTTGTTATTTTGTCCTTCCCATGGTTCTTTTATTAGAACTGGATACATGAGACCTAGACAGAACCCTTCCGGGAGGACAAAAATAACAGATAATATTTTGCACCACCTCAAACAACAGCCTCAAAGATTACCTTAGAGTTTAATAAACACTTCTCTGACCATCTGAACAAGATTTTGACATAACAGATGTTAAACTTGATGCAGGACAACTGTATTGGATTACATTATGTTGTAAAGGTGTTCACGATATTGTGTCCATATCCTGTTCCAGCCTACACATTAATGATAAAAGTATGCTAGAGAGACAACATAAAAGGTTAAGCAAGTAAACAAGGGAATTACAATTCAATTTATGTTCTAAAAAAATAACTAGAATCTTCTGGAAATATAAAAACTTAATGGGAAACAATAAAGCAACAGAAGAGCTCTCTGGTGGTTTGTGTTTTTTGGCATTAGGAATCTTTTCATTTATTCCTGCATCATTTAACGTATCATGCCAGACAACTGACTTGAGTAGATGCTTGACAGTTTTTTGTCCTTTTTTCTTTTCAATGTTACAAGGTAATCTGCTTTTATAAATCAATTGGGTTTATTTTATCTCATATGCACAAAGTGTCCATTGATTATCTTTGTCTGAATCTCTTTTCTCTAGTGTTTTTTTCAGTAATTGCATGCTGTCACTGTGCTTTTACCAGTTCAATTCACTTTTATCTCTTCAGTCTGACAGAACTCTAAAATAACAAATCAATTGCATTTTATTGCATTTAAGAGACTGATGAATGGTGATAGCGAAATATACCTGGTTAAGAGGGAAGGTTGTGGACGCCACTCCAATCAGGACATTGAGGAGGTCAGATACAAGTTGTGTCTGAGAGTCCAGGGGCAGTGGGAGGACAGGAGAGGGTGTGCTAGTGCTCACAACCCTCATCTCCCCTTCCCATAGACGATAGAGCTGGTCAAATGTCTCCCTGCCTCCCTCTGTTAGATAGAGAGACTCCCTTTTCCCTGGTGGGCTTGTGGTAAAAATAGAGTGGGTATATTTTTAACATTTTCTGACATTTTACAGACTTAATGTTAATCAATTAATGAAAAAACAAACAAACATCAGATTAACCAACAACAAACAACTGGCGGTTTCAGCTCTTAACAAAGCACATACTCTGGAAAGTAATTTGACATTGTTGTGATAAAGGTGCTCTAAACTTTCTGCAGCACAACTGACATGACACTTACCAGCCAACAGACTCCCAACAGCGGCGTCTTCCGGGCTCAAAAGTGCGAACAGCCTCCCATATATCAATGTCTGGAATGGAGCTGGGTTCAGACTGAGAGTCTGGGGTTAAGTTGGAGGCTGACTGGAAGCCCTCATCCTCAGACTGATCTAAACAGGGGGGGACCTGCACAGACAACCAATGAGACTGATGATAACAGTGCATATCATTGAGGTTTAAACTTAAATCAATGTGGCACAAGTATGAACCCACTCTCAAACAGACCTGGCCATATGACAAAAACATCTCAAACTAAACAATAAGCATTAGCTTAGATACTACAGTAAGCCATAGTGTCCTACCCTGATGGCCAGCCCAGTTACATCAATATTACTGGGAATAGGAGGCAGATCCAGTTTTATGTCTATGTCTGAAGTACGAGTGTGCTGCAGTGCTCCAAACAGTGTCATCCTGGTCTCTTTCTCGAACCTTTCTTCTGTTTCCAAGTTAGTCCTCAGAGCCAGCAGCCCTGTGCCCGGGGGGGCATCCATTAACCTCTGAGTTCCACACAAACTCTCCAGAGTCCCCCATTCCTCCCCACACACTAGCCCCCATGCCCGGGCCTCTAGCCTCTGCAGCTCCTCGCTCTGGTAGCCCCAGGTTCGAGGCCTCCGCAGCACGGGCCGCTCTCGTCTCATGTAGTCCCTGCTGAAAGAGGTAGGGGGTGGAGGTGCTGAACCAGCTAGGTGCACAAGGAGCTCGACGATTGCATCTATTTCCTTCAGGCCAGAGGATGCTCCCTCTGGCAGTCTCCCCAGCTGCTCCTCCAACCTCTCTGCTTCCTCTCTGCACCCTGCCACCCGCAAGTCAAAACATATCATCAAAACTTTGTTTCTAGGCGGTGTATTAGCTGTGGCACTCGATCCTGAGGCTGACCCTTTGGTGCCATCTTGAAATAGCTTGGACAGCAGGGCACCATAGGCACGCTTCTTGAGAGCTCTGCGAAAACCTTCTCTTGAGACTCCTCCCAGGGCTCTGCGTTTCCATGATACTCCAGACAGGCTGCAGTCACACAGGGCACCCAGCAGCTCAGTGATGCTGCTGCTGTTGCAGCTGGTCTTCATGGGATTATTGGGGCTCGGGTACATGGTGCCACTGTTACCTCAGCCTGTGAGAGTGAAAGAAAATGGTGTTTGTTGGAAAGGTTGTCTATGTTTTCTTTTTACAGGTTACTCAGAACTGGAATATACAATGCACAGATGTCAGTATGTCATAGTGACCTTGCTAGACTTAAAACAGCATCAGAACCCAGACATCTTCACAATCCAACCAAAACCTCTACGCCAGACTTCACCTTTTACCTCATACCATCAGTTTTGATAAACAAACTGCACCAGCATAAGCTAACGGTAACTAGCTTAGCCAACATTTAGCTATTTGAGCTAACGTTTACGATATCAAACCGCATATTCAATTTGCAAGCCCAATGCTTGCCGAGCTAAAACAACGCTCTCGATTCGATTTACCTTCTCGAGATGGCGTGTTATAACTTGATTCAGTTGACAGTTTCAGTCTTGCATCCACTCCAAGTGACTCCTTCCTATGCATGCTAACGTTTGTTTGTGGCAAGCTACTCCTGGGTCAACAGGCTTTCCTGTTTAGTTTATGTGTCAAGCATACAGAGCCCAGTGGATGGACACTCTAAGCAGTTCCAACTGTGTCTTTATCATTCCGAGGTTTCTTGTTTCAGCATATTAGATCGCGTTAATATGCTGTAATGCTGTTGTCGCTAGCTAAAGGCTAGCTAGTTGCTTCATTCAGCTTCCATCATCTACCGCGGGGCTCTAACAAAATTAGAATCTGCCTCCTTGCATGTCATTGGACAATAGAACATTCAGCGCGCGATGATTAGTTAAGGATTTTGCAGTCGCCACGCTGATTGGTCAATCACGTTAGTCAATCACAAGACCGCGCTATGCTGCATTCAGGCGATAGTACGGTGGCCTATAAAGAATGAATGGATGGCAACTCTAAGCATCCAGAACGTGAAACTGTGCCTGGACTTAGTAGCAAGTAGGAAGCATGACTCCTGTCCGGTGTAACATCATCTCCATCGTTGATAAGCCGTCCCTTGTCTCTCTCATCTTGCTTGCAGTGTGGGCACTAAAATTCCCAATAAAAACACACATGCAAAGTGAGTGAAGAGGATCATTTTGTGTGACTTTCCATTTAATTCACAATTCTTATATAGAGACAGATCTTTAGACCTATTTCCTGACATGTTTTGACTGCCAAGCCTGCAGTCTTCATCAGTGGTTTTGACCCATGGTAGCATACTGGCCTTAATCAGGTTCTTAATCAGCCTCGACCCAAGAAGGCATAGCTCTCCAAGCTCTTTGGGGGTTAGCTGCAGAGTTTGTTTTTTTGTGTGTGTGTGTTGTTGTTTTTTTTTTCTTGGCTAATACAACAAGCTTTTAAATACCACACATTGCAAAACTCTAAACCACTAGTTCGCAACCGATTTGCTTCTCACATTTTACAAAAAGCAGAGTTTGGTCTGGGTCACATTTCAGATGTCTGAGAGTTGATAAAAGCTTCACCAAATAGTGATTTTACTCTCTAAACTTCTCAAACAGCTTCAAGCTAATAATTGTTCAAATGATCCAATATCTCACTAAAGATCACATATTAGAGAAACAGCCCAAAAACTGAAGGCAGATTTGTGAATCAGAACTTTGTTTTCTCTTCTTTCCTCTTCCATTAATTACCTCACGACCCCTAAGATTTAATACAGTTCACTGACCTTGTCAGTCATGTAACATCTCAGTGATGTGCTCTGGCTCTGGACTGTCTCTGGACTGTCTCTGGACTTCATCCTCTCCTCTCGTAGGTGCAATGCATCTTACATGGGCTTACCTCTCTGATAACAGAGGTTAACTGTGGGAGACCAGTCTACAGACATGTTGTTTAAAGCAGTAGGGCAGCCTAAAGAGAGCAACAAAACATTGTAAGGTTGTGCTGCACCAACAATATATAACAATCATAGTATCCCAAAATAATAAAATGATGAAGGGCAAAAATGGAAACACATTAGCTGCTGTCATTGGGCAGCAGCATAAATCATCTGCGAAGCGGTCTCTGAGTCCTTTCCCTTTTTGTCTCCTGTGCTCTTGCTCTTTCAGCTTCTTTTCTGTGTCCCTCTACGTTCCATTGACTTGCTCCCTCTCTCTGTCTCATCTCCTCTTGTCTTTCTGTCTTCAACAGTACATTCTCTCTGGTCATTTCTCTCTCCATCCTCTACTCATTGTTCTCTCTTTCGCTCCCTCTGTATTCACTGCTTATTTCCCTGTGACTCCTCACCTATCTCTCCTGTCTTAGTATATTAAAAATTATTTAGCAAAATGAGTAGACCTTTTTTTCATCTTTGAGTTTGTTTGAGATCATTTTGTATTTTTTTTATTGGTATGTACCTCAAACCATACATAACAAGCAAAATGTGTTATATACAATAATATAGTTGCACAATAATACCTTATTAAGGTACTATAGGTCTGCTAGGGTTTGTGCTGTTGCTAAATTGAGCCTATAGGTTCCACTGTAAATACCAAATAACATTTATGTCTGTGGTAATCAGGCCTAAATTGTTTGAAAGTAATCAAGTCAGTTTTTGTTTATGTTGAACAGCACAGGGACATAATGATAATCCTATCCTGGATACAGTGGACAGTACTTGCTCTTCCTCTCTCATCTCCATCACCTTTTCTCTTTTTCTTTCAGTCTCCCCTTTTTGTCCCATATCTCCTCTTCCCAAAGCTGAGCTTAGTTTCGTCTGTGTCAGTGAAGAAAGTAACACAGGGTCAACTAATATTTAGTATATGTAAATGCTAATGGTCTTCGCTAGCATTATCATTATCACATCAACTTTCTTTTAAAGTTTATCAGTCTGGCATGACATGGCATTAGATGGATGGAATTAATGCCAGCTAGCTGACTAATCACTAGTGTAACCACACTGGAGCTGTTTGGTCAGATAAGTCTGCCTCAAATACTGTGTTTTTTTTTTTGTTTTTTTTTTTGAGAATGACTGACAAGAACATTTCAAATTAAAATCTCTAATTTCTTTTGAATATTTTAAAACATTAAGCATTGAGGATTTTGATAGCCTCATGAAGTTATTATCTTTCATGTAGAGTCACAGTTTTGTGTTTGTAAATTGTGAATTTCTGTATTTGTCTGTGAATATTGTACATGCTTATTCTACTACAGGTGACTAACTCACAGCTGTAGCCAAAGTACACAAAAATATTGTCTTTTAAAATAACTTTGTGCACATCATTACACACGCATAAGATTTTCAATCATTTAAATATTTGTGGTTGTGTATTTGTGGCTTGTAACTCTGCGCCTCCCACAGAGCAGTTCTCTCTTGTCAAGTCAGCCTGGGCCGTCCTCTCAGCCCATTAAACTCGCTCGTTAAGAGAGCAGATTTAACTGCCTGCTGATATTACCTGGGTCGCTCTGGTTTAAAAGAGTTTAAATTCAAACCACTCTAAAATCATGCAGGTGTAGGTCTGTTAAAGGCAAGCTAACCAAATTGGATATTTTGATGTGCTCCCTGGTTATTGCTGAGCTTAGAAAGCCCTACAATCAGTTATTGCCTGATTTTAAATTATTCATCAGAACAACTGTTTAAAATGACACCACACCATCATTGTTCTTATTTTCACCAAGTTCTCTTCCCCCTCCTCTTCTTCCCCTAAGGCAGAGGAAAGGGAAATCAAAGCCAAATCTCATTAGAAGGTTTGAAACATGTGGAGGTGAAACAGAACCTGCTGGTAAACACAGCTATCTCCTTCTGAAGGAGAGGCTGGCTGCTGTGTGTGAAGCATCCTAGGAAGGAGAACAGAGGCCAGCAACATGCAGATTTTAACCTAATTTCTTGTAAGAAACCCTGAAAACGGGACGACTTAAAATAATTATTCTTAGTGTGCAGTATCATTGATTTCTAGACATCGAAGGGCATGGTTATTTGGAAATCTTATCACAAGTGCATTGCACTGCAAATAATGTTGACTCCCAAAATGATGTAAGCTGCATGTCTTAATAGAAATATAAAGTACAGTATTGCCTTTGATTTTCCATCAGTGAGCAAGGATAGTGTACAAGATGCAGTGCTTGCGATAATCAAGTGTAATCACTCTTGCTCTGGCAGCAGCCCTTGAAGTTGTTTTATCTATTGCTGCATCAATGATCTGCTCAGTTAGAAGATGGTATGTGCAGGCCTCTGGTCTGTCTTTGATATCCCCACCCTTGCGTCTGGGTTTGTTAAGCAGTCAGATGAGGCAATTTTGCCTTTCATCTTTCTTTTTTCCAATTTCATTCTTAGCTGTCAGTACTTAATTAATGTTTTTGCAGCAATTTTTCAACCTTCACTGCCGATGACAGAGATGCTGCGTGGCTATTTACATTATCAACTCGTTTCATGAAACCAGACCTTGGCTTCTCGTTTGTATTCTGAGCCCTGTGACAGGAACCTGATGTGGCATTTGGAGAGAAAGCATCAGCCATCATAGGGTGTACTGCATAAGAAGACTGATGCTATCAAGGAAATCATGCCAGGTCATAATAGGCAAGAATATCTGTAATAAGGAAAAAACTGTGAAGTTCAAGCACTTGGCCCTCTCTTTCATAAAGTGATTGGTTGGTTTGAATAAGAGATAATTTTCATAAATCCACCTATTACTCTTGTGTGCGTGTAACCTCTTCAGTGAATCTAGGGTCTTGTAATGAGGTGTATAAATACCAAAGTCTTAAAGCAAAGATTCAGTTCACTTCAACAAGAAATTAGCTACCTGTGGCAAGTGTTACCCTATCACCCAAGGTGATTGTAACTCATGCAATATGCATGGCAGGTGAGTGTTCAATTGAAGCAAATCAATATTCTAAAAGTGAAAGAAACACAGCAGATATGAAGGGTGTATATGTCTCTGAGTTTATTCACGGAGGAGTGTATGATGAAACTTGTGGGTAACTGCTCCGTCCACACACAACCTTTGTAAAATTAAGTTCATCCAGTACAACCAGATCAGGTACAAGATCGAGAATCTTCTGAGCTGCCTTGGATGGGGAGGAAAATGTTGGCTTCCATTAATGGTCCTGTACTGAAAATGGAGTGTCCCAGTTTCTTTTATCATTACAGCACATTCACAAGTTTCAAAATGGAAAAAAGTCTCGACAACTGCACAAACAGTTTTTTTTCTCTTTTGTTTTTTTTGTCCCAGGACTCAATGCATAGGATTATACAGTTAGAATACAGTATTTCAACATGTTTTACAAAGATTTATATGGTATAGGAAACAAGAAATAAAAATAATAACTGCACAGCAGTAAGAAAGATCATTTGTCGAGTATAGATAGTCATTTTTCGTACACACTGTGGAATAGCTTAGAAACACAGGGCAAAAAAAAAAAAAGGACACCATTGGAACAATTTGCGCTATATTCAATCTACATAAGGATACCCTTTTGACTTCAGACTAATTTAGGAATGCCAGACATTTTCAAGGGAAACCCAAATCACATTGGCCACTGTTTTACATTTATTCATTTTGGCTTTTTGCCTTTGCCACCAAAGTCCTACTAAGCACACAGCACAGACACCCAAAGGAAATGCACACATCAAAACTGCAACCATAAAATAAATCATACTGAAATGTCTTCAGCCTATTGGCACGCAAATGGCTGCAGCAGGGCATCTAGCAGTTTAGACAGCACACATAATATCACAAGTCCAAATACATTGCTGTGTCTATAGCACTATCATCATCATAATCACCTAGGTTACCATTAGAATAATTTAGAAACAATATATATATGTATCATCCTATTCAATAAGGCACATTTTTGGTTAAAGAAAGGCTCTGAAAGAAGCTTCTTGCATCAACTCTGTCAGTGAGAGAGGAGTCAGCAGTAAACAACAGTGGAGACAAGGATGGAGTCTGCAGTCGGCATGCAATTAAGATCAAAAGCCTCCCCTGCTGATTCCATTATACAGAGTGCCACTCTGCACTGCGCTGAGTGGGCAGTGCCAAGTGCTGTTGGTCGGGATGCCAGGGTGCCATGCTGAGACGGCAGACAGGCAGGCAGGCTTGAGGTCTGTGCAAACCTCTCTCTAGCCAAGGCAGGAATCGTTAACATTCTGGGGTCTCTGGAGCTCGTTATGCTCTGTCAACTACACACATCTCATGATCAGATACAGGGAGCACAATTAAATTATCTGTCAACAGCAAAACCTACAATTTAGGGATAAAATGTGGTGGTGTTTAATGGCCCAAGAAATATCAAACCCTCATTCCTAGCCTGTCGACACCTCGGCTCTGACACTGACATATCAATATTCCAGTTACTGTAACAATTATGTACGTGATTGAACCTGGCCTCCCCAACATCATATGAAGGATAAACCACTGTGATTTATTCAAAACATACCATTTAAGTACCAACTGCATCTCTGGCAGATTATTAACATCATATGCAATAGGCTATTTCATAGCTTTAGAGGCAGAATGCTTGATGATTATTTGGAACATTATAAGGGTAATACTAAAAAAATGGCACTAAAATCATGAACACTAACAACGCATGAATCAATTTGAAAAAATTTTCAAACATATTGCTGAACTGCTACTGTATGTAAATACATTTAGTAAGCTAATGCGACAGTTGAATGTGGCTCATGGTATTCTGACATTATTGCAGGGCTAATATGAGTGACATAGCTCCATGGCAGAACAAAGTTGCTTCTTGCTGACACTTAAAAGAGAAAGTTTTATAGCAAAGAAAAATATCAAACAGTCATTAAATGAAATGTCTTAAAAAAACTTCCCCTCTGTGCTTTAGTTGAAGTGGAATGTATCATGGCACTGTACAATAAAGGGAGACAGACTGTGCTATTATCGATTTCCGAAAGCACAAATGGCAATCCAGCTTGAAGCAAATCTGAGCCAAAAGCAAAGAATTTAACTTTAACGTTTCTGAA
Source organism: Lates japonicus (assembly GCA_033238685.1). NCBI lineage: Eukaryota > Metazoa > Chordata > Actinopteri > Centropomidae > Lates > Lates japonicus. The sequence continues at coordinate 5,999,103 of BRZM01000035.1, forward strand.
ACCACTGGTGACCTGTCATTCATATGAGCCTGTACATTGCTAGATTAACCAGTGTCCCTATGAGGACCCTTTGGTCTCTGTCAAAAACGTTCGGTCAGAGCACAGGCTCCAGTGTGTCACTGGGTATGGGGGATTAAAATGACAGAAAGCAGGCGTCCCTTCGCCCTCACGCCTGACAGTAGGCATCCTGTGTGTGCACACACACTCCCACGCATTCACACGCTTCTGATCCACGCGGACACACGCTCAGTTTTAGCAACACACGCTCTTGTTCACATGTTAGACTTCACACAGACATCTACGCACACACAGGCTAATAAAAACACTATCCGCACCACAAGGTGATCCATTTAAAAAGATAATTTTTTTTCCTTATAAAGCTTTCCGCATAAAGACTGCACGATAAAAAAAATATATAATACAATTCTTAAAACCTTTTCTACACAGAAAGAAATTGAACATCTGATTATCTCCTGTGCCAGTGCTCCACAGAGGGGCTTAATTCTCAGAGAGAGGTCTACCGCACTGCATTGTGGGAGCAATATTCAGTGAAGCATGAGTGAGCGTGCAGACCTTTAAGGTTTGGCAAGTGAGCTTTAAGGCGTACCTATGACAGCGTAACCCATCATTTTCTTCCCCGTTTTGCTCTGTATCTGCATTTCATTAGTCCCTGTTACTCCCCAGGCCAATGTAATGTTGTACAATATACACACCTACACGGGTCCCTTCTCACCTTATTGTAGTTATTATCATTATTATTGCTTCAGAATGGGGAAAATCTCGTAATATATTACATCTGAATTCATTTGAGTCAAGGAGGCATTTCATGTTTGAGAGCACTTGCTGAGGTGCAATTGAGTGCAGTACAAGATAATAACAGGGATGGAGAAAAGCCTTTCTTGTAGGTGTCAGTTTATTCAGAACAATACCTGAAACTGTCAGTTTATATTACTATTTCATATGATACTGACCTCTGTAGGAGATATTGCTGTTCAATGAAAATGAAAATGGAAAAATAACCTCAGAAGACTTTTTTGTGAGGATCTGCTGAAGCGGTGATAGTCAATGATGCTTGTCTAGCTTAACGAATGGTGATTAGAAATGCTAAGTAGCAGCAAAACTTTGACCTTTTCAAGTTCCATTGACCTAACAACCTAAGCACTGACTACATAATGAAGTGCTCGGTGAAACCTAGTTAATTTCCCCTCTGAACAGGAAAACACAAGCTCCTTTTCAACCTCGTGTCAGCTTGGCAATTCAACGCCCAAAATACAGTAGCTTCCAAAAACTCTCCTCCCTGATGGGTGCATTTTCTGCCATCTGAGACATGGCTTGCACACCGTGTAAAATTCATACTAGTTTGGTAATATCTCTGGGAAGGCTGCAGAGAGGATACAATAAACATAAAAATAGCAATGCTATAATCACAGAATTAAATTAGCTTGGGACATAATTACCATGTTTGTTTGTTGTTATGCCTCCTTTGCACATTCATATTTAATACTTGGCCCTCACTTGATTTGATAAACAGAGCAGGTGGATGCAGAATGTGGTGTGGAGTGGGTAAGTAATTAATCGCTCATCTCCTGTCCTTGTGTGGTGCTCTCTTGCTAGCCTTACGTCCAATCACCGGCATCATGCAACACGTCGTCTTGTATTCTTGAGCCTTAGCCGGTGACACTAATTTATGCACTTAAATGTCACATGGGAGCAGGGGATTGCAAATGCAAACTAAGTGAGCTAAAATTGTGAATTGTATTCAGCTCTTTCTTGGATAAGTTAGTTTTATTTCTTGGAAGTTACTGTATCTCCAGGCAGTGAGACTTGTGTGTTGTCAGACTCAGACAGCTATGTTGGGTGTGCATCTGTGAAGGGTGCACATTTACTAGAAAATACTGTACTTAAAATTACAAACAGTAGTACTTTACTTGAGTCTTAAGCTACTTATATTTCTACTCCACACATTCAGAAGCAAAGAATGTACTTTTTCCTCTACATTTGGCTACCAGTTCAATTTCATATTAAATTAAGAATTCAGTACATTATTAAAGATTAAACAGCGGTTCACATTGGCTAAAGAGATCATTTAAAAAACCTATGTCTATGAGTTGTTATCACTTCCAACAAAAGAGTGATTCCCCTGCTACACTGCTCCCATGGTTTAATTTGAATAACTATTAGAGGCTCAAGAGGTAAGAGTATCAATATTTAAAGAACAAAAGCAAAGATTACAGACAAGTCCAAAAGAAATAGAAATTCCTGTACCAGACCTTAGTTTTAGTTCTTTTGTACCCCATTAATAATCTCACAACCCCTAAATTTGACTTGTTACCCTTTAGAGGCAGCCTGACACCTGGGAACCACTGGACTAAACAACTAATTGTATATAAAATATAGCTAATAGCTCCACCTCAATCAGCTACAACAGTAAATACTACTTAGAGTATATGTACTATATGTGTGACTAGTATTTTTACATTGTTGTATTGGAACTTAAAAGTATCTGAGCACTTCTTCCACCACTGTTTACAGTGCACACAAGTGGGACTTTGAGAGTGACTATCAGTGTATGCAAGCATGCAAAAGACTTTTTACCTATTAGTCTTCCAGATATGGATGGTCTCCTCATCTACATTGTTGTGTTCAGCGCCTGTTCATCCAGGAAGTCAAAGAAATATTTGACAGCCGGTGCTTTCACTGCCCCAGGACACAGAGCAGCTGCGGAAGAGTCATCCACAAACACTGCAGTGTTCTGAAAGGAGCCACAAATAATGTGAGACAGGGCAGAGACAGAGAGCAGAAACCAGAGTATCAAGTCCTGAGATGTAGCTATTTACCTACTGTGAAGGAATATATTCAGGTTATTCTAAGTATTCTGGCATTTTTGCATTTGCAAGACCGAACCTAACCTAGATGGTATAATTAAATTTGTCTTTTTAACTGAGCCCCTTCCTGGAAAGGCAAAAATTGCTCTTGCCTGTAAGTACCTTAACAAATGTCTGATTGAATAAATGATTCATGTGTGTTTGACAGAAAGGAGCCGTGTTAGATAGATCTCTGTAATGGCTTTGGTCATCGACTTGTCCTTTGCTTCCTCGTTTTGAATTTGATCTCATCAGTTAAATCTCTGCCGGCCTCTCCGATAAAACACCTTGTCATCTTCCAACCCAAACATTTTCCTACCAGGGAAAAAACAACTCTTTTTTAACTTTTTCTTTAAATAATTCTACTTCTTATTTATTCATACACACCCTTACAGAAAATATTCAGATGATGAGAAATGGGAGGGTGTTTGTCGAATAATTTGAATGCAGAGAATATCTAAGTAGAAATCTTGCCAACAATCAACTATTCTGAAATGCACATAAAAGGCTGAAGATAAAAAGTGCATATAATTTCAGCATAATCTCAAAGTGTACTATACATAAAACAACGTGTATTAGCATGTTAAGTAAGGAAGCAGGGGATGTTGACAAAGCCCTGGGAAAAGAAACAAAACCATTATATTCTCAAGTACACATCTGATCTGTGCTAGTTTGGGTTCAACAGTGTGTGTTTATATTATTGTATAAAGAGACACTCTCACGCTCTTAAGTGGTTTCCTGGTTCTGATCATAGTTCTGCTTTAGTGTGGAGCACTCTGGACAAGACAATGTGGCATTATCTCGCACCTGGAATGCACATAACATTTCTTGAACCAGAAAACACACACAACAAAACGCCTTCCACACCTTGAATTTTATAGGGATGACTGAGGTCAACCCAGTCTCTTTTTTAGATGCCCAGAACTAATTCATAATCAATCGATTGAGTGAACCTTGTACTGGGTCTTTACTGGGTTTTACAGGCCATTTTCTTCAACCGTTATTGACCCCACAAATACTGTGAGTGCTTGCTACTCTGACACAGGAGGTGAATCTATAGCAGTGGGCTGTTCTCTATGAACAACTGCAAGACATGGGTGGGTAAGATGAAAGAAGAAGAGTACCCAGCACAGAAAGAGAGTTTAAAGTGGCTGAAAAGCTGAAGTAAGAGGATATTTGTAGGTAGCCTTTATTTTCTGAGGATCAATATTGCCAAGAAGATTTACTGGCATTCTGTACCCATGGCTGTCAAAAGCCAACCAAGACCAGGCACTTTCCAACTGCCTGGTGGTGCGAGAGAATTAAAATTTTAGGTGTGCTGCTGAACTAATAGTATGGCATACAGTGAGAAAAACAGTTATACAGTGCTTTCTGGTATTTATAGCTGATTTGTGGGCAAGGTTTACCTTTGTATAAACATATTTTGTAATGCTCCATCACACTACATCACAAAGGATGCATGTATTCATGAATGCCATTATGGTGTAATTTACAGTCTACCAAGCACTTTTAGCACTCAAACTTTCATCCTTTACACAAAACTTTTACATTCTTTGAGCTTTAATACAGTTTCTAGTCATTCAAACTGGAAGGCTCAACCGCAATACATTATAGGAAAACACGACTAAACTAAAGTTTACATTTTACTTAAAAAGAGCTGTTTGATGGACTACCAAATTTATGAAAACCTTTTATAAAAGGCTGCAGGACCACTTCAGCAATTATGATATTGTCATAGTGCATGTATACGTACATTGGCGTTCTTATATAGTATACACCAAACACTCACCAACATCTAAAAAGAGGATTTTCAGTCACAGACACGGTAACAAATAAAAATAGTTTAGCAATAATAGCTTATTGTCTCTTAGCCTGTCTTTATTTTCTGCCTTTTGTCTAATTCAAGTTTTCTTGGTTTCTTAGCATTTTTTTTTCTTTCTAAACTGAACTTTTCTAAATGAAACTATGACTAAATCAAAATACTGACTGTGTATGGTAGTGTGCAAATACAGACTGCAAATCATAAAGTTGCAGTTTACACTATACTATGAATTCTTTTAATTCATTTTGACATATTATTATATATAAGACACAGCTTCATGTTTTACACCTGCTGTACATGTCTGTAAAATAGTGTACAAACTAAGCAGTTACCAATTTTGTCTGAATCAATAGCAAATAAATGCTGTGTGCTTTGGTATATTTGACTCTGAAAACCTGCATGAACATAGATGGCATACTGTGACACAAGATGTAGGCTGAGCCTCTGACTGAAATGGCGTGAAAATAAGCAACCCCATTCACATCCACGCCCACATATAGTTATTTGCCCCTAACCTCCTCACATCCCTTAGCTTTTTCAGTCCTCCTTTTTAATATATATTTGCATCAAGACACTACATTTCATCAACACTCACATTATAGTGCGCCAGGTATTGATCGTCACTATACTCTTTCTGGGAAGTCAGAGTCCAGATCTGACAAAATCTGCCCTGTTGATCCAGGCAGCCACTCTGCAGTGAAGGCAGGAGAAGAAAGTCAATAAAAGTGAAATTATACTTACCTGCTAGTTGGACGTGAAATGCAATATTTGGCTAAATGTTTTCAATATTGATTACTTATTTCATCATAGGTCACTGTTACCCTGAGGTTATCCGTAATAAATGTGTAGTAAAAACCATCATACTGTCTGTCTTGCTCTCTCTCCTGGGATTTTGTGACACACTTTAGCTGATTTTGGGTGAAGAACTGACACATCTGTTCTTGAATAATTTAAATCTATTTCTAAACTGTGATTTCCTCAACATTTTCAGTTTAGGAAACTGACACCACTGCAGACCTGATCTAAACACCATCTGTGACATATGATTCATTTACAAGTATCACCAACTATAAGGGGGTTATCTTTGTGATTCCCCATGAAAGAAGACGGATCTTTGCTTATCTAAAATGTATAAAGGAATGAGATCTACAGCATGCGTGGGAATAAAAATTGCTTTGATGTTGGAAAATGTCTATAGAGCTTTAGCCTTTCAAGTCAGTCCCCAAGGTTTCTGAATACAGTAGTGAGCAAAACTTTGTTTAGGGATGAAGGCTTTCTTCATGTTGCTGACACTGAAAAAGTTCTCAACCTCAATAAAGCATTTTTATTCCACAAACAGAGACAGAGAGATATCTCCAAAATAATCTATTAAATGAAGTTAAAATTAAATAAATAATCAATTATTTATTTAGATAATTACATTCTGGTTTAATTATAAATGCATTTCAGTCATGACTGAAATAGCTACCCCATTTTGACATCTTTGCCACTCCTAAGAAGTGTTACATTATTCATCGTTATTAGATGTTTCTGGCGAATCGTCCTCCTCTTAGGTGGCCCTCATTTTACTCACCCAGTGTGACACTATGGAGCCTTGGGCACTTGAGGGGGATAGCAGACCACATGCACCTGCTCACAGTCTTCTCTTTCACCTGCGAGATGGTGTCACAGTTCAGCAGCACCTTGACCCGGTGTCATCTGGCCCCTCACCATCACACCAGCACTTGCAGGGTCTGGAAATACCTGCCTTTGCGCACAAAACACACATTAAGACCACATGGTGATAATGTGCATTTCCATACACCTACACACACAAATGACAAATATGCAGAAATATTCAAACATGGCCAGAGCTTGCCAGCCACCTACAAATGCACACCCATACACCAAGCTCCATCAGGATGTTATGCATCATAGTAGCTTGAGGTTTCTGTAAAGCACACACACACACTGTGCGGTGACACCTGACAGGACTCCTGTCACCTTGGCCAGCTAGCCAAGGCTCAGCAGGAGCAAACTCTGACCCACCTACCTCCACTCAGTCCGCTCTACTGTCAGAAATAACTAAACTGACCCACTCGACAGATTCAAACAGGAGAAGGCAATACTTAATCTAATAGCCAATCTGCATTTGAAGTCAATGAGAGGAGCACACTGTAATTCAAGCCAGCTTAAGAAAACACTGTAAGCGCCTGTGAAATCTGGCTCATGTTTTCTCCTCTGTAATTCAATCACAGGCGATCCATCTGGCAAGGAGGCGTGCAATTCAATTTCAATTTGATAATTGTCCTCGACAACGCCATTACCCATGGGTCTTGTTTGTGCTGACTTAAACCGAAAACAGCTGTGTTCATTAGCCCTCCATTGTTGAAACACATTCCAAAGCAAGAAACACAGGCTCCCGACTCCGAAGCTGCCCAAATGGATCTGAACGGGTGGAGGTTGGAAGGTGAGGAGTTATGGAGGTGGCTTGTACTCTATCTTATCCCCGACTTGGTACTTTCACCTAAATACATGCATTTCACTGCTATGTTAGATATGTTGCCTAATATGCGTTTTGAACCGAGAACATTGACACAAAATGGATGTCACACATAAGCGGGCAGTCGCCTGGGGGTTTTTGTGAGTGGTTACCATGGCAACTACACTGTGTGTGTATGTGTGTGTGTGTGTTTGTGTTGCTCAGCAGGCACAAAACACCATGCAATCTAAAAGCAGTGTGTGCAATTTTTCTGACTATGGAGTTTTTATGTGTGAGTGTTTGTGTGCAATTTGTTTGTGGGTGTTTGTGTGTGTGTGTGAGTGTGTGTGAGTGTGTCTGTCCATCTCACCAGGACAGAGTACTCTACGTCGTCGCCTAACAGGCCTGTGTCGTTGAGGGTGTACTTGGCTTTCTTCACTCTTGCGTCCACAGGCCCTTTCTCGATCTGGTGCTTGATGGCTCGGAACAGTTTGTACAAGGGCTCGCCTGCAGAGTCCTGGTATAAACGCACATACACACACACAAAACACACACACACACCAAATACACATTCACAGAGGCACACAAAGCCATTTAGAAGTTCGCCGCAGATGTTGTCAAGAAGCTAATTGTTGTGATTAGCAGTTTAGAAGACAGATAAATGCACTTTATCAATACTGAGCACTAATGAAAGAAATGAAGAAATCCATAAACTGAGCCCAAGGTTTAAAGCTGTAGCATGTCATTACACACATTTTCAGTATTAATAATAAAGTCCATTTACTGCTGAATTAGTGTTATTTAAAATGATATATGTTAGGACAGCCTTAGATTAGGTTATAAAAGTGACAAGTTATCAATGGGGGCTGCAATCATCTTGTTATTAGGTTTAGTTTATTCTATGAAACATTAGAACAGTCAAAGTGTGCAAGACAAGCGTCCTAGAGCCCAATGTGTTGTCATCAAATGTCTTGTTTTATCCAAAAGAAAGCTGGAACCATCAAATTCTTGACATTTTGTTTGAAATGACTCAAACAGTCCAGTTATATCATTAATTTTATTTTTGATCAACTAATCTTTGAATGTCATGTTATCATATTACATTCATACATTGCGTCGACAAACCCCACTTTACCTTCAAAAAAACTGGTAAAGGCAGATCGACATCAGTTGCACAGCATCCTCTCACTTCTGTCTCCCAGCCTGGAAAACACGCAGTGAGCAGTTATTTTAATGTCACTGTCAGAATAAAAGTGGATAATTCGATCACATTAATGCTGTATGTTATTGAAGTGATGCAGACACTTGTTTATTGGTCAAAAGAAAAAGTGACATATTTAATTAGTATTTTCATCATGTCACTTACATTCTTATCCTCTTAAAAAAATTCAGACACCTACTCTCTTATGACAGCACTTCACAACATATCAACGAAATTTCTGCACATCTTGTCAATGTCATGGTATTTTAATTCCAAAACTCATGTCAGCGGTCACTTGACGGATCACCCATCTAATGCTCAGATATCCACTGGTGGCGCCTATTGTTGGCTATTATACCTAATTAGATGTCTTGTATATAAGGGGCCTGTGTTGCTTTATTAAGCCTAATCAGCATAATGAGCCTCTCCATTGGGGATAATTAAGATGTGTACTTGCATGTCTACAGTGTGCCGAGGCACGGCAGACAGTTCAGATCACATAACCCCCCTCCCAGCAGTGATGAGAGACTGTACTGTCTGACAAGTGGGTCCTGCTGAGGGAGGGGAGGCAGCAGTCAGTGGATGATTTGACCTTGACATGATCATTACAGTGAATGCAAGAGTAAAGAACAAAGAGCACTAAAATTGGAGATTCTTTTCTTAGGGCTATTTACTTCAATCAAATTAGTCAGTTGAATGTTTACAGACTCTATATACAACAAAGAAATTAGGAGTTATTGCCAAGGGAGAAAACATTGAGCAATTAATATTCGGTAATATCAGAGAAAGACATCCACAATATTTGGCAAGTTCCTAAAATTAATGAGTTATGATTTCATGCCAAACATAACATTATTTTCAAAAAAATTTTTAATGATGCATAGCTAATTATCGTAACATGTCATGAGCTCCTCTTGGTGATAATTTAGTTGATGAAAGCTGTTCTGATTGGATTGAAATCATCCTGATGCAGGATTATGCTCTAACGAACTTCCAGAAAGCTGATATAAGTTGACTTATGTATTCAGGTCAACCAAAAACATCATGGGACAAAAGTAGTTTTTTGCCTATGTCCCACTGATCTAGAGTAACAGGATAAGAAAATAAAGAGGATGATGAAGGGGAACAGCAAAAGAAGAATCATCCAGCACGTTGTGGTTGGGCTCCAAGGAGGGGAAAAAGCAGAAGGAGAAACAGAAGGAGCAGGACTGGGATAGATCAAGCAGTCGTCTGGCTCTGGATAGTGAACTACAGTATTCAGTGCAGAATTCAACAGAAAACATGGCAACAGAATGAAACAGTCCACCACATCTTGAACCGCATCCCAGTTCTAAACTGGTTGATAATATCAGTGCCAGGGTTTAGATTTGGGGTGATTCTGATTATAGAGCTGAGAATCAAGGACATCTCTCAATCTCAAGGCAAAAGATGCTATAAACAAGAGTAAGAATCTACGCCCATGTTGCTCACCTCTGTGAGGATAGATTGAGGTAGCAGTGCGCTGAACTAAATGTCAATGTTATTATGCTAAAACAGCCAGAACAGCAATGTTAACACTCATCGTGACACTAGAGGAAGAGTCCGCTGGGGACCATGAATGTCTGTACAACATTTTATGCTAATCTATGTCAATGCAAGAGTGAACTGACCTTCTGGTGGCACTCCGCTGGCATGGCCAAAAATCATCCAAGTCATGCAGTTGCTATGATATCTTAGCAGTGCCATACTTCTTAGCTATAAAACTTGGCACTGACATTTTCATAGTGACTGCACCGGTATCTACTGAGCAGCAGCACTGAGTTGGCCCTCACTCACCTGCGCAGCATGAGTTTGGGGTTCTTGCTGTGGACGTATTCCTCCATCAGCTCCAGCAGCAGCGTTCTCATAATGTCGGTGTAGTACTCCAGTTTCCCATGCAGAGCCACTGTCAGCAGGGAGGCAAAGTACACCTTGGCCCTGGCGTTGAAGTCATGACTGCGCTCCAGGGTACGGATAAACTACAGACCACACACCACGCACACAAACACACACAGAAACAGGCGAATGACAAGCGAGATTAATCATCCCGATGAAGCCTGCGCACACAGAAGCAAATCCAACATAATATGCTGTTAAATAATCAAGAGACTAATGCTAGTGAAAACAATAATTATCAAGGTAAATTTAGTTCTGCCCTGTAAAAATCTCTCAATTAGTGGAAGAGGAATCACCCACACATATGCAGTTAACACCTCAGAGGCCATTTCTGTGCCAGCAATATTGTATTATTAGGAATCTTCACACGTCTCCCTCTGCTATGTCTTCTACTTCTCACTTCTAATACTGTCCTCCACTAACTAAAACATTGCACACTCCCCAATTCCAGGGAGGACAGAATTTAAAACAGATATAAAGGACCTTGCAGTATTATTGACTGGGGTTATGACAGATTTTGAAAGCTTACAGAGATGTAGGGGGAGTGTGCACCATTGTTGTTGTGGGAGGTAAATTCACACATGTGACTGTTAAATAAAAGCTTACCAAAGTAAATAAGGATAAGGCTGACATGATTTTACACTTTACTACTATCAGAAAACCATCTGAAAAAATAAACCAACACTGAATTTATCCTGCTGCATTTTAGGAGGACTGCCTGTGTAGCTAAGGGCTTATCACTCCAGGCCATTAAATTCCACTCACTGTCATCCCAACACATAAAAGAGTCATGCTGTTGCATTGAGTAACATATTCCTTCATTATGACGGACACGGTTAGTTCAATTTATTCAGAAGCAACTCTACAACATCATTTTTGATTTCTGAGTAATGTTAAATCAGCAGGATGTTACTGTTTATGCTCAAGGACAACAGGGTTTCCAATGAGCTGACACAATTTTTTTGCAAATCTGTTCACAATTACAATCTTAACATGTTGATATTTAACAGGTATAATATTTGCCATGTTTACCATTCAAGTTCAGGGTGTTAGCATGCAAATATTTACTAATTAGCATTAAATGCAAAGTGTAGCTGAGGCTGATGGGAAATATTAGGCTGATTTGGCAGTTGAGGAAAAGTCAGGGGATCACCAGATTTTTTGTAAATTATCCTGTGGAGCAAATTAATGTGTGTACAGAATTTGATGATCCATCCAACACTTCACGTCGATATTTCACTCAGAAGCACAAATGTCAGCCAGCTGGCGGCAATAGAAGAAAAGTCAGTGTATCACCAAACTGAGAACCATGAATGTCGATATTAAATTTAATGACAATTCATTCAATAGTTGCTGAGATATTTCAGTGTGGACCAAAGCAATGGAGCAACCGACACTGACATCCCTGGAGCCCTGCTGCTAGAGTGGCTAAAATGAAAATGATCAAAATCTTGTGTTTTGGAAAAATCTTGCATCAGTCACTTTCATCAGCTCTAATGCTGCCCACCTTTACAACACAGCTGAAAAATGTGTGCGTGTGTATGTGTATGTGTGTGTGTGAACATTGTCAGACCACACACATAGTGAAATATAATTACATTAATGAGGAAGGTCTTGGAGTTCAGGAGGTTAGAAAACTGGTTGAGCGCCTGGGTCACTGTGGCCCTTCGAGCCTCTGGGATGTCTAGCTTCCCTGTGATCATCACATCGTTGGCACCGTCCTTAGAGGGCAGGAAGAAGACGCGGTCTGTGTAGGTCTTGTAGTCCAGGAAGGGGATTCGTCCCTCGCTCAGCTCGTTGGTGTGGTCCTCCATCTCGATCATCAAGTCTGCGAGACACAAACCAGAAAATAGTACCTGGTTCCTTTTAAATAAGCAGCTTTTGTCATTTGTGCGCTGCTCGTCTGTCTCAATCATTGTGTCATGAGAGGCAGAGAACAGGGGGCACTGTGGGGAAAATAATTTCAGCTATGAAAGATTGTTTCCTATTGCTGTTACTGCAAAACTGCTCCCCATAATGATGATAACATGATGTTAAGCTGGAGAATTTATTTAATTCACTGCAGTACAATACATCAAAGAAATGTAATCAGAGCATTGAAGCACTTCATTACTTTACAGCTTCTTAGATACATGGATCCTTTGAGGGGCATTAGCAATACTGCCAAGCTTTTGCTCAGTCGCACTGCTGGTACCTGTGAATTCTTTCTTGCAGCGGTCTCGTACGCTCTCCTCCAGATTCTCCAGTTGGTGTTTCACCTTCTCATACTCCCTCTCTGCCTGCTGACTCTTTCTCCTGAACAGACAAACACAACGCAGGTGTCATTAAGGCAAATGTTTGTGGAATGGAAGGATGGATTTTAACTTTTTAAAAGATAATTTCATAGATCTAATTGTTGTTCAAAGACTACACACTCTAATTTATGGAGGATAATTGGCACATTTGGTTGATAACCTAGAGTAAACAGTGTTTGAGTTTCACTAAATTATATGATTACCGCAGCTATTATTCCGTCACTGTGGGTGTGCTGTTTCTGATGTAGGTGTTTTTATGAATATTTAGCTGAAAGTTTAACAAATGCATGACTGCCTGTAACAGACATATTAACTACTAAACGGGGCCTCTTTTTTTTGGGAGAGACTAAATTTGTGAATTGAAACAGTAAAAACAGGAAAGATAATATATAGTAGCAGTAGTATATAATAACTCTACAATAATAAAAAATGTGTCACTGATAGTGTAATGAAAGTATGTTTAATTGTAATGTCCCCATACAATTAAAGATACTTCTTAAGTCCCAGTATTGGGATATAGGAGATTATTACTAAACTTTCAACAGCTTGAAATTAAAAGTATTTCATTTTTCCCTTAGCATAATGCTTGACACTAACATGCAACACTTACCCAGGGGAGTATAATGTTTATTTATCAGGTGTAAGCTTTTTATTTTTGTTTCATTAATAACCTCCTCCTTTAATCATCGCACAGATAATACACACCAAATAATAGAGAGCGAGCCATTACATCAGCCCTCCAGCAATTCAAATCAAGACTTTAATGATCTGATATAACATTATGTAACAAAAGATCATCAGTAGGTTACAGCTTACACGTGATACAAAGACATCACACCACAGCTCATTATTTCTTCGTTGGCTAGGACTAGTTTGTGCTGATTCTGCTTCTGTTGATCAAATAGTGAACTCATATTTTACACAGTAGATTTAAATTACCAATAAAAATATTTCAACATTTTTAACAGGATCATCACCTTTGAAATTGATGCAAAAGACTAGATTTGTGCATGTACAATGAAACAGTTAACAGTTAAAGGAATCAAGTTCTAAAACTGTTATAAAGTGTGCTTGCATAAAATAGCAGTTCCCAGCATGGAATTCAGGACCTCATGAAGTTATGAAAAAAATAATATTTTAACCCTAATCTTCTGTGTACTGTCGTGGTGTCACTGGGTATTCTTTAACCTCACCAAAAAAAAAAAACTTAACATTGTTTTATCAACTTAATAATTTTACATAAGTTTTTCTAATTTCATGAGATTTGGTTCTAAACATTTCTCAAAGTAATGACACGTTTCAGCTGTCTGCAACAGAAAATAATGCATTACTTCTGTTTTGGGGCTCAGACTCAGTACAATGGATTACTTAGGTCTGTAATTGGTGCATTTTATGCAGCACTACTCCCACATTAGTCTATTTGGATTTCTGTTTTTTGAGTTTTATAAAAGTTTTTTCATTAGAGATCAGACAGGGAGTTATACCTCTGCGGGATTTAACTGATCCCAAACACACTGCAAGTCAAGTTCCCTTCATCAAATGTGCAAGCCCAGTTTGTAACAAATGGGAATAGTTACCACTTCAAAACTTTTCTACATGTTGGGTTTTAATAAGGTCAGAGAAAAGGGGAAACAAAAGAATTTATAGCAAATATGATTTTTTTCTATATTTTTACACATACTGGTGCTGAGTCTATGGGGTCCCGAACAATAAGGAAGTAAAGCCAATTTCAACAATATACAAGATTTAAGTGGTCACAAGCCAAAAAGGCTGAAGTTAGGAACCAATGGCATAAAATACTGCAGTGTTTGTGAGTTAACTCATGAGGTGGGTGATGTTTTTTGCTCAGCAACACATAAAAATAGCCTCTCCTGCAAGAAAAATTGTTATGAAGTCCTTAACAGCACCTACAGTGATTAAAGAACTATGTGACATCTAATTGTCTAGGGTCAACAAGTTCAAATAATACATGTTTCTACAGCTTCTCTTCTCTAAAAATGCAATTAGAAGAAGTTGACTTTCTTTATTTTTATTATAGTGTATGTGAGGTTGACTTAAAATGGCTTAATTTACCTGTAGCAGTAGACAGAGATAGCGATGATCAGCAGCATGGGCACAATGACAGCGGGGATGATGATGTAGAGTGACGAATCATTCTTATTCTCGTACTGCACCGAGCCGACCACCCACTCTCCCTTTCCAAACTTGATCTGTGGATAAACACAGAGAGGGAATCTTATTATCTGCACAAGCTCTCCACATTTTAGCCAGAGATTTATTCAGGTAGATGTCAATGGTAAAGATTCGACAGTGTTGGAGAGGAAACAGGGGACTGAGGAGAATCTACATAATTGCCCACAGTTCTGCTTAAACAGCTGCGGGACCTTTTGGTATTTTAGTGTGCCGGGGGTTTGTTTAAGTTAGTGGCCCCACATTAACTGAACAAATGCATAAATGTATTGAGTTTTTTGACATTGTTTGACACTTTATAATCAAGCTTTTTCCATGTAGGTATAGGTTGTACTATTGATGCTGCGGTGTCACTTCTTTATGCAGAACGCAGCCACAGAAATAACACAATACCTCACTTAGAGGAATCACCCAGAGAAGAGGTTACAGTTTTCATCACAATCGTGGCTCAGCTATAATTAAATGTAATTATAAGGGCCTGTAGCTACATGAAAATTGTTCGTCCAGTGAAAAAAAATGGGGCCTCAAGTAGTGCAGAGGACACGCCTAGAGAAGTACAGTAAAAATTCATGATGCATGCTCTCATCTGCAAGTCTGTGTATGTGTATGTAATTCACTCAAGTACTTTACTTAAGTACACATTTGGGTTACTTGTACTTTACTTGATTTTCTTTTCATGCCACTTTATACCTCTACGTTTATACTTTATCTGACAGGTTTATTTATTAGTTACTTTACAAATTAAGATTTTTGTATGCCAAATATATAAAGAACTTATAAAATATGATGCTTCAATATAAATTAAACTACCCAAAAGTATATACAAGCTACAGACAATTAATTGACAATTAAAAGTCAGCATTTCATAGTTTCAGCTTTTCAAAAGTAAGGATTTGCCACTTTTCCTGGGTATACTTTTGATCTGCTTTTTAACATTATGAGATTTGGACAAAACAAGCATTGTGAGGGAGAGACGCCCACCACAGTTACCCAGAGTAATTACTTTGGCTAACTGTGATGGCCATTTCTCACTATTTTCTTAATTTTCATAAACCAAACAATCAATCAAAAAATTGGCTTCAACTCAGCCAGCTACAACAGTAAAAATTTTGCTTACACATTAATGTAAGCTTAAAAATACGATATGATATGATATAATATATATAGTTATATAGCCCATACAGGACCCATTTTTCTGCTTTATATACATTTACTTTTACTTTTGATTAAATTTTAACTTAAGCAACATTTCCAAAGTAGGATTTAAATTTATCATGGAATATTTGTGCAGTGTGGTATTAGTACTTTTACTAAGATAAAGGATCTAAACTTCCTTCATCACTGTGTGTCTGTCTGTCT
Source organism: Lates japonicus (assembly GCA_033238685.1). Lineage (NCBI taxonomy): Eukaryota > Metazoa > Chordata > Actinopteri > Centropomidae > Lates > Lates japonicus. Next base: position 6,015,208 of record BRZM01000035.1, read on the forward strand.
GTCTGTGTCTGATCTGACCATTAGATCCAGTAGCTCAGGCCGGGTGTCTCTGCGGTGCCGTCTGGAGCGAGCGCGGGGCGGGGTAGAAGGTGGGTCCAGGAACAGCTTGTCATCCTGAAGCGTGTTGACCTGACAGGAAACATCGCCCACGAATGCTTGAGCCTCTTTGGCTGTCATGGCTTTGGAGAATCCTCGACCCTGCAGGGAAAGAACAACTGTAATGCTCAAAGAGTCGTGATGGAACAACATGGGATGGGGGGGATTAATTACTGCATTTATAAGCCATCAAGCAGGCGCATCATATGTTGAGTATTAAAAACATTATTGTAAGCATTTTCATTTGTAATGGGTGGAAAGTTTATAACGGCGCTCCACTGTTCCACCATGAGTGCCAAAATTAATTAGAAAGATTAAGATTATAGTCATTGTAAGCACATTTCTAAGTAATTTCTTACTTAAGACACTTTAGGCACAGCTCCAGTCAATCCCACAGTCCTGGCACTGCAGTATACACTTTGAGATGCTACAGCACACTTCTATATCTACAGACATGCTTTCAATTATTCTAATGCAGTCTGGGATATATGAAAGGTGAAATTAGCTTAAGTAAACCAGCAGCTGAGTAATTGAAAAGACCTCAGACTTTTTCCGCAGATGCCTTTCCCAACTAATTTACTTGAAGTGCGTTTACCCAAAGAAACTTAAAGAGAGAATACTGAGGAGCCCTGAAGCTGACATAAAGCACTAACAGGATATTGGAAGGAATCTGAGCTGTTTCGATAATCAATTAATTGGTAATGTCAAAGTTTCAAGAAAAAATGCCTCACATTCCCAAGGTTCCGCTTCTCACTTGTGATGATTTGCTGTTTTTCTTTGGCTTATTTGATAATAAACTGAATATCTTTTTGATATGTATAAGTGTCTGTCAGACAAAATAAGCAATGACTGATAGAACACTGCCTTCTCAAAATATCATCTGCAATCAGTGGATAATGAAATAATTGTTAGTTTAGATGTGTCCAGATATTTTTTGGCTATCTCATTCTATTTTTCTATTTTTTGTGCTCCACATTTCTGGTCTTAGCACATACAGTATTTAACATTTTAAGCCCAATATGGGAAGCATGACATGCTGAAACTCATTTCTAAACTTATTTAGCTGTCAGTAAGACAAGAATTTAGTCATAATAGAGTGTTGTGTATTCTAATCTATATTACAATTCATACTTGCAGGTAAAATGATCCAGTAATTCACAAGTTAAATTTTAGGGGAAATAAACACAGAAAAACGCACAATGTTGTATCTCAGAAATATGCCTTTTTCTATTATCCCTTTCTGTTAATCACCTTGTGACCTAAACTTTGTTTTAGAGAAATTGATATTTACATAAAGAGCTTTATTTTGCATCTGTTTATAAGGGTTAAAACAAATAAATGTTTACTAATTGCGACTTCTAATGTACATTTGCCTCAGCTCATTTGACTTCCAAAACAATCACACCACTGAGCTAAAATAATAAATGTGCTGCTATTTGCATAATTTTTATATGCAATGAAACTCAACAATAATATAAGCAGCTAAAGAAGGAAAATGTAGCACAGCAACTGCAGTTCAGCATCTTTTCCATTTTTATCCTCGAGTCAGATAATAACACCATTTGTCTTAATTCCTTCGCACAAATTAGGCTGACTTCTCAGAAACACATCGCTGTCATAGTGCAGCTGCAGAACTAAAAGAAGCTGTGTGTGGTCTGTGCTCACAGTGACGATGATGATGCTGGCCTCCGTGATGACCTTCTTCGTCAGTTCGTTGAAGATGGGGTCAGGGTGGTAGTCGAAGGGCTTTAGTTCCTTCTTCCAGTTGTCCAGGTGGATGAATGTTCTAAAGTGCTGGTTCAGGGAGTTGTTTACTGTTGGAGACTGAAACTGGATGACTGTGTCGTTCTTTTCGCGGGCTTTCTGAAAGTGTTAGAAATGGAGTAAAATGTCATAACTCACATAACACACATAAAATAGGCAAGACAAGACATGGAGTAAAATATAATAATAATGATACTAATAGTTGGACATAGAAAATATGAGATTTGAGATTTTAAAAAAGTGGGTGCCATGAAACTTTTTTGTTGCGTGAGGGTAGAGTGTTTCGGGGGTGGTGGTGGTGGGGGAAGCCTGGTTTAATACAATGGAGAAGGTAAAATTATATGTCTCTTTTCAGTCATTCTATTAAAATCTCAATCTGCCATCGTGGAATAGCAGCCTCTGATGAATCACAACTCACGCTGAGTCATTCCTCCTCTGGCTTTGTTTATTTGTGTTTGATTAACTGGACTGGTGGTGATATTTCTGTCATTCACTGATTGTTTCCATACAGGACTGACAATACTGTGTGTGACAGCTAGAACCTACAGTCCTGCACGCAGTCTAAGTTTTTCTAAAGGACAAGGCAAAATGCGTAGGCTACATCGAGTAATGCTTTGAAATAATCAGGCAGACCTACTATAAATTTTGAGGCTGGTTAGTATTAGTTGGATGCCTTTTGTCATTGGGTGTAAAGCACTGGGTGGCACCAACTATTTGTAAATCCATCACCAAGTTTGCTGGCAAAGTTGTTCCTAGGTTCTCAGAAACAACTAAATGTGAACTAAACGTAAACTAAATCAGGGCTTCTGTACTTCTGTGTCCTGGGCTAGGGGTTTACAACACCAGCAGTGTGGTTACAATGTTCAAAATGGCTGGAGACCTTTGTTGCATAACTGTCCTTTTCCTGTCAGCAAAAGGAAGACATGCACAAAATATACAAAAAACACAGACGGATTACAACCATGCTATCAGTTCTTTGAGGCTGTTCTTAGACACAAATACTCTTTTACATGCAGCATGTTACCATGTTCACCACCTTAATTTGTTAGCACCTTGTTAGCATGGTAACATTTGCACAATTAGCACTGCACACAAAGTGCAGCTGAGGCTGATTGGACAAATTCAAATTTTGAGGTCTTTTTTAGGTCTGTGTGAAATGTAATTCTAAACCTTCTCAGTTTACACAACATCCTGATTAAGTGTAAAGGCAGATAGGCTGCCCATATTCCTCATTACATCTTTCAGGTCATATTAACAAACTAGTTTTGTCAGTTGGGTCAGTTAGCTACACAACAACAACACCTGGCAGTTGTTCCCTGTGAACATTTAGCCACAACCGCTCTATATGCTCTAAAACTTCTCTATTCTCTTAAAAAACATCACTGTTTTGAACCACTAACCTGACCTACAATGTAATCAACATGTTTTTACCACAAGCCAGCAACCATAATGACTCCAAATATTTGGGTCTAGTTCAGTGGATGGACTTAAACCAAGAGAGGCTTATGAAGTTGACCAGCCAAGGCCTTTGAGATAACACATTACATTTGCTGTTAGTTTGTGGAAGCCAGAAGTCTTTTCAAATCTCTCCTGTCCCTGGGTAGCAGGGACCAGGGACTTGGCCGGGAGTAAAGTGGTGAAGAGCGGGATAGTCACATAATCTTCTGCAACCTTAATGCCGGTATTAAATTTAGCCCTTTAAATGAAATGAACAAAATTGCTACTGCTTAAGACCGCCCAGCACACTGGAGGGCAGGTGCCAGGAAGCTGCTGTATGCAACTCCTTCAAGTTCCTGGCAGAGTCAGTTCCTACTTGATTAAGCTGGACGAAGAACATAGTTACATTTTGGGGAGGGTGAAACAGTGGTGGTGCTATCTGCAATTCTACAGGTTTTAAGGATTTATGGTCTAGAAAGTGAAGTGAAGTTAAGTAAAGATTAAGTACTACTACCTTATGAAATCTCACTGATCAGTGGAAGGAAAGAGAAGTGGAGATATGTGTGTGTTTGTTAGTGTGTGTGCAGGCTCAAACTGTTGAAACGCTTCACAGAGTTTGAATGAATCACCACTGTAGTCGTGGGCTCATGAGATGTGGGGAGATTGATGGACAGTGCTGCTACTGTGATTGGGGGGGAGCAGATGGAAAAGTAGAAATTCTTAGAGACAATCACAGGAAAGAAAAGTTAAGACAAAGCGTGAAGAGAGCAAAGACATGATCACTAATAGAGGTGAATGAAGATGGAGAGGAAGATGCTGATGAATAAAGGGAGTAAAAACCTCGAAAGCTGTTGAGTTGTCTCCATGGACCCTCATAATGGCAGTCTGGATCAGGTCAAAACCGGTGCCAGTCACCACAATGTTCCTCCCTCCACTAAAACACACACAAACATACATATAGATGCCCAAAACACAGAAAAGCACATGTATGAGTATAGATATATCTGGCCACACAAAGACAAGCTCATGGTGAGAGTTACGAGAAGACAGACACAGTTCTTAAATTGCACCTGGGGTAATTTTCACTGGAGATGAAAACAAATTAGTTTAGCCTTCAAGTACCCTATTTGTATCTGTCATTCCAGTCTGTGTGCCTAATAACATGCAATGTAGTACTTTCAGTTGCACAAAAAAAGCAGTGTAACCGTCTAATGCATCCATTTTCAGTGGTTGTTAAGAAGTTTGTCACAACATCAAAAGCTACCATTTCTATCCCCTCCAGCCAATCAGAAGTAAGGAAAATATTCTGCACACACTCACACACACACACACACACTCAGCAACTCTTGGAGGACAGATAGTACTTTTAAAAACAAAAAGGTTCTTGACATTAATAACTTTTACCAAGGTTTCAGATAGATACAAGCTAGCAGGGCAGAGAACAAGGTAGGTGGCTTTCAAAGTGTTCAGTTTTCCATACACAGTAATATTCTGTTCGACCTTGTCATCATTGTCAACCCAGCGGCTTTTTTTTATTTTTCATTTTTTGTTTCTCCACTTTAAAGACAAAAGCACAGCATGAGGCATTCAAAGGAAATTCCTTTATTTGACAACCTTGGTCTTACTCTCCATTTTTTGTCCATTATGATGATCAGCCATGATAAAATTTTCCTCACCTCCTCCGCTTTAGATATTTGATTGGGGACAGCTTTCCAAACAAAAATGTATTCTTTTACTCTATTTACTGCTTATAGTATGCTGTAATGTATGAACTAAACAAATACAGTTGGTATTGTTTGGTTAAATCTAGACAGGCTGATGTTCCAAGATAACTTGGTTTCTTGAAAAAGGAAGTATTGGACAAAGTGAAATTTTGACACACATGGTGCTGGTCCTTCGGGAACTATGAACACATGTCCAAAATTTCACAGTAGTCCAGAAAATAGTTACTGAGATGGCCCTAAAGCAATGTCTCTAAAAATGTAAATCTAATAGAAACCATTTTTAAAAACTTGTCAGTGAGTCCAAATGAAAAACGGGTAATCCCTCTAGCTGCAAACATCTACAATAGAGGTAATAGGTAAAATGTTATCATGTCCAATAGTAGACAAAAATATGAGAAAAACACTCCAGTTGACAAATACCACAATTTCCCCTGATCTTTTAATCCAGTTTAATATGCCTCCAGGTAAAATGAAAGCATCAAAAACACTTTGTGTATTAAATGGATCCAATGAACACTTTGGTTAGAGGTAAAAGACATGTAAGTTGCTACATTAAACTGACCAGACAAAGCTTCCTTTGGGGTGATGGTCCAGTATGATGGGATTTTCCAAGAACTGGAAGGCACTTGGAATTTCTGCTGTGGTACTCTTTCCGTACTTCACTACGACGTTGAGACGGTCGGAGGGCACCTTATCTGCTCCATATTCTCCTGTCCTGCAGGTGATATTTGTTTCAAAACGCTCCCTGCAAAGACAAGGACATAACTCAGCAGCGGCTGGCTTGAGGAGTGGGGGTCGCACAAGGTCACAGTGCAGTGGAAGCCAACATGGCAGTAGCCTGACAGCTTGTTAAATCCTGGCTTTGCTGCTTCTCTAGCTCGTTATTTTTCTGTTACCTCTGCCTAAAATGTCACTGCGGACTGGTTTTTGACAGAACACTTGTGGTCACAACAGTGAAAGCAAATGGTAAAGGGAAAAAAAATCCTGCATATGACACCAAAGTTTAGGTCAATTCCATTTTTGCTTCAGAAATGTAAAAAAATCAATTTATGGACTTCAGAGTGTGCATACTGTAGAATTTGCATAGAATACAATGTCTGAATAACAAGTGGCACTTATCAACGAAGAGACTGAATTGAAACAGAATTGGTCTTTGCCGTGTGTGACAGTTGTTGAGAAAAGAAACCCTTACACAGTGCAGTCCACCCCTCCGATGGTAACCTGGACATCATCCTTACTGCCAGTGTCCAGAAATCGCCCAGAAATTGTAATGAGGGTGCCCCCAGCTTTAGGACCTCTAGCAGGCGTCACCGCCTCGGGAATCGGGTCCTAGTGAGAGGGAGGAGGTCACAAGATACAGCATGAATACATACTCATCTTTCCTCTGTAAGGAATTACAAGCACACACAGGCAAACACTCCCTCACACACAGGCAAGAACAACACACAGAGATACAGTGCAATGTCATATGCACACACATTTCCTCTCACCCTCCTTGATCTCCCCCTCTCTATCAGAAACATTCATTCACACACGCACGCACACACACACACCCACACACTCATACAAGCGCCACATCTGCCTCAATTTGCTGAGCAAACAGTTAGGCGGAGCACTCCCCTGTGGGGAAGCTTTAGCAGAGCCAGAGATATGAAAAGCCAGTTAAATAGCTACGCTGCAGCCTGTTAAAGTATTAGAGAGAAAAGGGGGACTACTGCACAGCATCTGGTTAAAGGGGAATGCATACACATTCTGACTTATCTTACAATGCATTACCATTGTAATACAACAGCATCTAGACGCCTAATTTGCCAATACATTAGGATGTTGGATTTGAACATTCCACTCAAATGACATGCCCTTGGTATGCTCTGATATGAGACTCTCTGTAGTCAGGAAATGGAAAACATAATAGGGACTATAAAACAACAAAATCAGCTAAGAGCTTCTGGATGTGGAGGGCAGCTGAGGAGAGAGGCTGTGTGTGTCTCTCTGTTATAGGCTACTAAGGCCAAAGACCAGTTAATTGGGGGTGGTTTGTTCATTTGGGGACAAAATCTGTGTCCTCAACTGAGAAAAAGATGATTTTTGGATCAGTGGTTAAGGTTAAAGTTAAGGGTTAGGCTAGTCTCCAGGAAATGAATGCAAGTCTGTGTAATGTCCCCAAAAATAACCAATTTTGACATGTGTGTATGTGTTTGTGTGTGTGTTAGTATGAGAGTATTTACCCTGTAGGTGAAGTATATGGAGGATGTTCCTCTCTTCCCTCCCTTCACTTCCACCTCCACCTGGCCCCAGTGTCCACGCTTGTGGCCAATAGAGCCAATCTCACATACCACGCTGGAGAAGACAACAAGGAAAAAAAAGGAGGATTAGAAAATAGTTAAGACTAGAGCTGCAGATTTTCTTATTGATTTTTCTATAGTTTATTATCTCGATTAATCATTTGTCCAGGAAACATCAACAAAGATATGAAGTTAACTGTCATATAAGACAAATATAAAGAAAGAAAAGCACATTTGGTGAGCTGGATCATGAGAATGTTTGACATTTACCTTGGAAAATGACTGGAATGTATTCCCTATTAATATTCAACACCAGGTTTGTGGAAGTGTGCAAATTTGATCAGCATCTCTGAACCTGAACAGCCTCTGCAAATCAAAACTCTCGTCTCTGCTAGTTTGACTTCCTGCCTTGAAAAGGAACAAATAGCCTCATGCTATGTTTGTCCAAATGTATCCATTCAAATGAGCTACTTCTAAATTATCACAGATATTGGCAGACACATGAGCACTGTGTTGTTTTATTCAACTGGAGGAAGTGGTGAAAATAACTGAAGTAAAAGTGATTTAAAAACCAGAACTCAAATGGCTTTTGTTCAAAAAGTGTGCAGACGTGCTAAACAGGTTGAGCTGATGTTTAAGTGATGTTGTTGACTAAGCAGCTATGAATGTAGTATGATTTCTAATGCCAGACTGGCTGGCTCAAGGAGCTCAGAAACAGAACCCCTCAATTTTTCCACATTGCAGTGTCTGTAGTTTACTGGGAAATCTGCTGCAGTCCTGAGGGGAAAATGTGTTGCTGATGAAAGAGGGCAGCATAAAATGGCAAACCTCATTTGGGCTAACAGGTGGGCCCACGAGTAGACAATTAACAAACAAAACGGTAATGTGAAGGAATGCTTTAATTATGTAATAGCGATATAATATTAATGTTGTCATGTAAAAACTGTAGAAACTTACAGCAAGTATGCTACAACATGCAAAAGATCAGGTAGCGCAAGTAAAAATGAAGGCAACAGTAGACACATGAGTTGAAAAAGTGGATGATTTAAGGGTGAAAAACATTCCATCTGGTCTCATAAATCCTGGTTTATGCCTCATCATGCAGATGGCGGGGCAAGAATTCGTCATAAATGTGGATCCATCCTGCCAGGTGTCAACAGTTCTGGCTGGAGGCTGTGGGGCAACGATGTGGATGTTTTCTCCTTTATAGACCATTTGTTTGAACTGAACACTTCTTAAACACCGCTCTGACTGAAGTGCATTTGCCAGACTTGAAGTTTATTCCAGTGGTTTATTTGGCAACCCCCTGTCCATTAAAACACCATTGGGATGAGGTGGAACAGGGTGAGTGCAGAATGAATACACCACTAAAAAAATTGCAGTGCTATGAATACATAGCTCAAAGAATTCAGGTTGCTCAGAGGCCAAAAAGAGGGTCCTGTCCATCACCAGTTGGAGATAACTGACTGAGTGGCTGCAGATAGCATTTAGTATTCCCCAGTGGTGGAGAGCAACAAAGTACATTTACTCAGGTACTGTAGTTGAGTACAGTTTTGAGGTACTTGCATGTGATTTGAGTAGTTCCATTTCACAATTGTTCACCACTACAACTCAGAGGGAAATATTATAGTTTTACTACATTTATCTAACATCAGATTTTACATTAAAAGACATATCATTATGTAATAGAGTGCACTGCAGATTAAACCCATGGTCCTCAACTGTTTTGGCTTGTGACCAAGACAAGAAAAAAAAAATTGCTATGCATTCAGAAGTCTATTTTTTATTAGCAGTTCCACCAAGGAGACAGATTTCTAAACTTCTCATCACAGTTTTGTTTACATAACGCTTTGAGGTCAAAAGAGGTCAAATACTTTACAAAAAAGCAAAGATTAGAAAAAAGCCAGAAATATGAATACAGGCTTGTGTTGCACAACATTGTTTTTCTTTTTTCCTGCCTCTTTAATCATCCCACAACCAACCAAACTCTATGTAAAATAGTTAAAACTGGCTCCACCTCACCCAGCTACAACAGTAAAATGCTGCTTACACATTGTTGCATCAGTATTAAGAGTCTAGTAATGTAATATATAATAATATGTCAGTGTTGCAGGGGCCATTTTTCTGCAGAACGAGTACTTTTACTTTTGATACTTGTAATTTTTGCATTGCTCTATTGGTGGCTCTATTTTGAAAAAAGGATCTGAATACCTTTCCTCTCCTTTTAAAAGAGTGATTCTGCTTGTGAACCAACCTGCGTCTGGAGATTTTGAGATCAATACAGTGGCATAATGAGCTAATTAAAATATACACCCAGGTTACCTCGAGGAAATGCAAAGCACTCCGTAGCTGATAACATATCCAAAATTTTACAACAACAAAAACAAACTTTGGATAAAGCCTTTCTATACACAGTTTGACCAACAGCATACAATAAAAAGACAGTGTGTGCGCTGCTGCTCATATATTTGCATAAATACATCAGGGTGTGTAATTATTACCTCGTGGAGACAGAGTACTTCTCCTCCTGATGGATACAAGGCTCGCCGACCACTGTAATGCTTTTAATATCTTCCTTGTGGATTCCAAGGTTGGAGCCGCGGATGGTGATGGAGATGCCTCCCCGCGTGGGGCCGAAACGAGGGATGATCTGGATGAGAAGATACAGTGTGTGGGGGTGGGGTGGGTGTTTATAGGAAGAAGGGATTTGAAATGGATTTAAACAGATTAGTTGTGCAATAAGAACATACAAGAGATTTATACAATCTGTTTAAGTCCGCTGAGTTGTAGTTAAAGTGTTTAGTATTCAAGACCATGGTGGAGAACTACATCCATGCTGCATGAGTCATCTTCGCATGTACGTGCGTACGTATTGGAGCCTGACTGCTACTGGATTTGTGAACCAGATACAATAGATACATGAGAATAATTTAAAAAAAAATCTGTTAACAATATATCAGCTGGTGTATCTTTTGATAAATAATAGACTGGCATATACACACACACAGGCAGGTGACAAATGAAAGGAAAAACCAACATAAAATGTCTTAGTAAGGTGTTGGCTGTATATTGGCCAATCGTTAGCCTGCTGACTTATCTGGCTGGAGTATGTACGGTCATAACCTCTGTCACATTGACACAAACACAATTACTGATGGATTTTTGTCAATGACAATGAGTCAACAACAATTAAGTGAGCGAAGAAAGAATTGATCCAATCTAAACGTGCTGCAGATCAGCCTAACAGGCCCTCAAGGAGAAACAGACTTTCAACATCAACAAAAAGAGGAGAATAAAATGGCCAATACATTGCTATGACCCAATCACTAAAGTCAATGCTTTCTCACTGCTAATCACAGGTCTTTAGACCTTTATATGTTGACCAGTTCACAGGTCAACATATAAAGATAGCGAGATTGTAAATACTTACATCGATGATCTGTGGGTCGGGGCACTCGATGTTGTAGGGATCCTCGGTTTGTTGTGTAGTGCACAGCTTCTCATACACACATGCCTTCTGCTTGGCGCACCACACACACCTGTACTTTGGGTCTGCGTTTTTACAGAGACTGCAGTCCTCCCTCCCCATGGAGCAGTTGTACAGGGTGACTGTATGGGAAGGAGTGAGACAAAAAAAAAAAACACTTTTCAGATCCTATTTTTACACAGTTTTCTCAGCATGTTTTTTTTAGAAGAAAAAAATCATCTGTAGCCTCTCTTTTACATAAAGTGAATATTTTTCTGAAAAATAAAAAAGGATGCTGAATCAGATAAGACACACACGGTACTCTTTGTAGAAATGATTCAAATACAACTTTATCTATCATGAAGTATTAAGGGTCTATCGAGGATACTGAGCATGATTTTAACTAGTTAGTGCATTAATAATTAAGAGGATTCCACAAGAAATTTTTGTTATTATACCTTTATTAAGAAAAGTATGATAACTCTGTGTATATATATATTTTTCTTCATTGTGAACCCCCACCCCTACTTCTGAAACCAAACCAATGTGTTCATAAATTATAATATTGTGAAATGTGTGTGTTCTGAATAAATGTTGTCTATGTTCATATTGTAGGAAAACAATCCCTTGTTTGAATTCCTCCGAATCCTTCGTTTCATGTGAAAACTTACATGTTGACACAGTCATTACCAATTAATTTTCTGATTCATTTTCAGTTGTAGATTAAAGGTAGCTTCTTCAAGTCTATTGGAGGCCCCACGCTGGGACTTGAAGGGTACACACAAGGCATTATAAATAAGATCTCCACATTAGAATGTGTGAGCGTACCGTTCAGCGTGCTGTCCATCTTCTTGCCTGACTCCTTGTCCTTCATGTAGAAAAGAACATTGGTCTCCGGTGACTTATCGTAGGAAAACTAAGAAATTGGAAGAAAATGAATTATTAATACAGAATCAAGTGATTAATGGCACTTAAGCTCTTCTCGGCAAACAGTGTGGGCTGCCGCTCCCTCATGCCAAGGAGAAAAAAAAAAGGAAGAAAAAAATATTATACCCAGTCTGGCAGATTTTCAGCTGAAGAAATCAATGTTGGAAAAGAACATAGCTGGGGGCTAGGCACTGTTTGAGCTTCCCAATCACAGAATTCAGAATGTGGAGATGGAGCTAAAATAACTCCAGTGAGAGGAGTCTGTCCATTAGAGGGAGCTAGAGAATATCAAAGGGACTGTGAAAACCAGCTAAAGGGTGATTTGATTTATAAGTCTGGAACATAAAGTCAGCTGTACATGGTTGGAGAGTGGTACATATAGACATTTTTGGCACAAGAAACTGAAATCAAGTGGTACTCTACAGTATACTTCACTATTTCAGAAATGTTCTAAATTGCACTTTGATAATAACAGGTCTACAAATCAGCCATAGTTCAAGGACCTGTGTTGAGTGGAGGGCAAATTGGCCAGAAGCTATTTCAACAAACTTAGAGAAGGAACAAAATCAGCAGTTCAGCATGAACACAGAGAAGTCGAGTCAAAGTGCCAAGCAACGGGCAAACACCCATACTCACATTAAAGCCACTGAAGGTATAGAACGGCCCACCATCAAATCTGACCTCTTCCTCCACATTTCTCATCAGCTCAGTGCCGATGGTGAAAACGCGACCCTGGAGAACCAGACAAACAAAACAAGAAACATGGTGAATTAATTTATGTAGCTCAAATTCATGTAAAATATTCTTTTCTGATCTTTTTTTTTTGTAATTACAGAGCAAGAAATGTAAAAGACTATCTTGTGCGTGCAGACTCTGGTAGTATCCATAAAACATGCAGGACTGTCACAACATGTGTTTCAGGACACAAAAGAGCCATAACACAAAAATGATATGAAATTATCTGTCGAAAGACATTTTAAAGTGTCAACACTCTCATTCTGTTCCATCCAATGGATTACAAAAGCATGTAGAGATGGTGACTTTAATCAAAAACTACTTAGATCAGAAAGTAAATTGATTTTCTATATAAAAACACAAGAAAAATCCAGAGAGCCGTTTGTCTGAAAGCCTATTTATGTCTTTTGAATGACATAGTCTGTAAGCTGTGCTGACAATGGTACAACTTACAGACTAGGGAGCTATTTATTTGTTTAGGTTTTCATTTAAATTTATAAGACATGCTGCTGAGCCTGGGAGCTCCCTGCACGTTTTGTTAGAATTTTAAAACAAAGATGTCTATTGTCTAAGATAAAAAAAAACCTTTAACATGTTACAAATCTGAAAAGCTGTTTAATAAACATATGCTTAAAGGCATTTAAACGAAGTTAAGTGTTGGAGTTTGTATTATTAAAAATTTTAGTGCCAATATTTTCACTTTTACTTCAAATGAATATCGGCTCCAAATATCGGTTATCGGCCTCATTGACTACTAATAATCGGTATCGGTATCAGCTCTGAAAAAACCATACCGGTCTATCTCTACCTAACACCGAACTCAAGAAGTGTTTAAAAGAGCTGAAAAGATTCCCAGAAATGCTTTAAATTCTGTGCCTGTGTCACTTTACCTGGTAGAGGTCCAAATTGATCCCCTCGAAGCTGATTGGAGTCTTGTAGCCCACAGGAATCAGCACAGGATCCGGATTCTCAAACTGAGGACACTTCGCTCCCTGAGACGGCATCAAAACAAATCAGATACTCCCACTTTCAGTCATTTACATTTTAAATATGCCAGCCACTTAACGGACACCCTCATCTGCAGCATAAGATAAGTGTATCGCTGCAACATCTGCTGACTTGTAAATTGATATCCTCCACCCCATAACATTTGTCACGCAAGATGGTGGCAGCTGATACCAGGATTTGAGTTTTTTCTATTAATTTTCTGGAGGAATTTGGATCGCTCAGGCGGTGCATCACATGTGGTGATTAAATGTGTCTTACTAAACTTCTGCTACACTTTTTCCAACATTTATCACACGCATATTATCAGAGAAAAGAGTCTTTGACCTTTGACTGATGTGTTTACCCTTGAGATAACTAACCTGACGCTGCTTGATGATCCAGGGACCCTTTACAGTCTCGTCCATGTCGCTGCAGGTGTGGTCATGCGTGTTCCACTGGCAGCCCCACTGGCTGGCCACACATGACATGCAACTGAAAGTGCACACAGAAATATAGACATAGAAAAGATAAGAAAATGCTTTCAGACACACAATTAGGCAGGAGGGCGTGCATACGCACACACACACACATACACACACACAAACAAAAATCTAAAACATGCAAACTCATCAAAGAGCGTCCGGCACAAAAATCCATGCTGCTGACAACGAAATGGATCTCTGCAACTTCTCATAAGCAAAGCTCGTTCATCACACACTCCTCGGCATGAAAGAAATGAAGAAAAAAAAAAATAAGGAGGGAGAAAAAAATGGCAAGATCGACTTTCATTTTTTGATTAATGAAAAGGAAACTGAGGCAATTTCCTTGGCTTGGTAATAAAAGGAGGAGAGAAAATGCAAGAGGTGCATTCAAAACTACTATGCATCACAATTTACAAACAGAGCCTTGATCTCTCATCTGTTCATGCACGGTGATACATTTACATCAAGGTTGTCAGTTGATGCTGTGTTCAGTGTCACTGTGTATTTTCAGTGAGTGACAGAGCAGAACTGATAGATTAAGAGTCTGACTCACGGTGTGTTTTCAGATCTTCTCACTGTGGCGGCGCAGTTGTAGAACTTGAAGTCTCGCGTGGCCAGCTCCACGGTCTTATTGACGGAAATCTTGACGGGAACGGCCACAAAGTCTGAGGGCACAGCAAACGGTGGGTTAAAATGTGCTGCAATGTGCCTGGAGTGGGGGGGGTGGGGGGTGTATACATGTTTATAGATAGGGGATGGAGTATGAAGACATCCAGTTCATTACAAGATGTCATTTGTGCATTTTAAGACAAAAACAACACAGGAAGGATGATGTGTTCTGACACAAAAGACATTTACATAATTTAACATAATTGTGCAATAATGTATTACTTTAGTTATAATAATTATTCAATTAACCTGTAAGGGGTATTCTGTCAGCTTCAAGTGTCAATAAAGTCTAGAGCAACCAGTACTCACAGGAAGCTATTTAGCTGAGGTGATCAGCCACTTTGATACTGACACAGCCTGACTCAGTTAACATATGGCATTTGTTATGGGGAAAAAGCTCCTCTGCTCTGTTCCCAAAAAGCTTAATGTTTTATGTCATAAATTCAGTTTTATAATACTAGGGGAGGTGGTCTTTATTTATAATAAAATGACTGAAAGCTGCTATAAAATACTCATGGAATAATACTGAATTTGTGTTATAATAATAAAGCTCCTAAAACTAGATTTTAACACAGGTTTGCTCTTGATGACATGGCCAGTAAATTGGTTAAAAACGCAAGCTCCACCCTTGTTGATATTGTAATTTCGTGGTGTGAATTCCCTGACAAATCTGCAATTAATCAAATTAATAAAACCAACTGACATGGGGTCAGTCTGGGGCTTTTCCGGCCCCTTGGGGCAGTTGCCCACATTGCCTAATTTGGTAATGCAGCATTAGTTATAATGGAGAACAGTGGACATTTTCCTTGACAGAGCATGTATTAAAAGAGGGCAGGTTAATTCTAAAGCAAATACCTTGGTCCTCAGGTGTTTGTGGTATAAGTGAGGGGGGAGGCAGACTGCAGGAGACCTGACCGGAGTCAGTCATGGTGCCTTCACTTTGGAAAGACTGGAATGTGCACTGCAGATGGTCAGAGGGTCCGATGGCTGGCAGGGAGGGGATGTTGATCATCACCTAGACAGAAAAAAAATGTGCAGAATAGTGTTTTATGAACTGTTTTGCTAAAAAATAATTTTTAAAAATAAATTACTTAACATTAACATTGAACTAATTTATCGGTTTGGTGTATAACACAAGCACTTCAGCACGATAGTGAAGTTGCAATATAGAGACGGTTTCCTTTTGAAAGGCTGGAGATTGATTGAGAATAAGAGACAGGAGGAGAGGTGCTGTTAATGGAAATACAAGAGTGAGTCAGAAAGGGAGGGACAGAGAAGTAGTCTGAAGCGGAGGAATGAAAAAAAAAAACAACTTGAGAGAGGAAGCGCATAAGAGAGCCTCTCCATCTTCAGGCAGTGAGCACAATCAACCAGGTCAGTTATAATAAGCCAGTTTGGAGTTTTTTGGATGGATCAATACAGAATGGGAAGACCTAGAGCCCAGGGTCTCTGATTCACAATGGAAACAGTTTATTACTCAGGCTGTGCATGTTTGGGTGATGTGCATGTAAGTGGGGTTGTGTACAGCAGAGTGAGAGAGACAGGAGGAGGTGCAGACAACAAAGGGAGAGAGTGAGCAAGAATGAGTGAGAGGAGAAGCAGCGCTGTACCTTCTGAGTCTTTTTACAGGAAAGGTTCGGGGGATGGAAGGAGAAAATCTTGACACAATGCTGCCTGGGGCTCCACAGCCAGCCATTCTTCTCCTCTGCCCGTCGGCACTCAGACCTCCTGGTACACCTTCAGACGAAGGATGAACAAGTCCCATCAGCCTTTGCTCCACATCCTCTAAAAGCTTTCACAAGGCCTCAAAAAAACAAAGCCTATGGACTTTTTCAATAGGCTGTTGTGAATAACAATCCCATGCCCAAGTGACTTCAAGCAGAGCCCAAACAGATTTTCAAAATAAAGTTTTGTATAGCTAAGTAAAACATTAAAAGGCCTCCTTGGCTGCTGGTTTGGCAGCATGAATGGCAGCATTTAGAACTATAAGTAACTATATTCAAAATCAGTTAATCATTTGAGTAATTTAGGCACTGTCCCTTGTTCTAGCATCTTAACTGTAAGGATATGCTGCATTTCTTTGTTTTAATATGATAGGAGACTGAATATTTTTTGGTTTTGGATGGTTGGTCGAGAAAATCGAGCAATTTGATGACATCAGCATGGGGTTCAGGATTGATATTGTTTACACAAATAATTGAGTTAATTAAGCAGTTATGAAAAATATTTGTCAGTTTAAACATTTGACAATTTGCAATATAATTTGATATAAAAATAATGTGATACACTTTCATTATTACAGCATATCGCACAGGAAACTGAAAAAAGATACACACAATGTCATCGTCAGCCAGGGGAAGCACACAAAACTAATACTAACATTAGAAAGCTAAGCTTTAGTAAATATTTTTTTCTTATGGATCTATGAAACCATCAGAAAACAGAGAAAATGTTCATCACTGATGTTCGTCCTGCAGCCCAAGGTGTTTTGCTTAAAAGTTAAATGATCAAAATTATCAATTTTCTGTCAGTCAACTAACTGACTGATCAGCTAATTGTTACAACTCTAATGCTATGTGAAGCAGATGCACTACCTGTACCAACAGCTTCCAGAGGTTTTCCAGAGGTGTTTTTCTGCTTTTTTCTGTTCCTGATCACATCCCAGTAAAATACATGGTAATATCCAACCCCTTCTACCCTCCAGACCCTGATAAATATAGGCTGATGAGAGTAAATTGCACAGACTGCCTTCGCTGCATGAGGCTGACAAACAGCTTTAATTCCTTACGGCAGGGCGGACAACAGGAGATGGAATATAAACACCAGGGGGTACTAAAAGTGTCTGCAATAAAACACTGAACAAATACCCCGCTGTGTTTTACAGATGGAATTGTATGTGTGGGTGTTTGTGTTAGTCTGTCGCTGTGTGCATGCATTTGTAAGTGCATGCATGAGTGTGTGTGTGGTCCTCACCTGCCCTCCAGGACACACCAGCCACAGTAAGGGTCCTTCAGTTCCACGCATGATTGGCAGTCTTTCTTTTGGAGGCACGTCTGCACTGGCACCTTGGTGATCTGGAGCATTTCAACATGAAATATGATCGAACAGTACACCTTAGAGGAGGCACAGCACAAAATATGAAGCATTTTAAATGGTAATGTTCCTTGGTTTGTTGCAGGTGTGCAGAGTGAAAATAAAATTGTCCTGTCACAGCACATGGTCCCTCATGTCTGTGCCCCACATTTAATTACTAAAACAATTCCTTCCATTTACATGCTAAATGTTTTATTTTACCCAGGGGTGGAAAGTTACTAAGTACATTCACCTTTTACTTGAGTTCTTGCATTTGATGCTACTTTAAGGCATCAGTATGCTTCTTCAGAACTGCCTTTTGGAGAGTCAAATTGTTTTGGAAACCCACTTTCCCCACACCTTGTTGATGTCGGATCGGTGTGTCCGAAACTTTTTATAACTTTCCAAAACCAATGATCAGACACCTACACTGACTTAGAGTGCAACAACTGGTCAGGTGTGCCGGAGGTGAGAGGAGGCAGGAGTTTAACTTATTTCTCACATGGTCTAGCCATGTTCCAGACCTCTGAAGCACTGCCCATATCTCAGATTCAAATTAATGAATGAATGAAGTGAAATGAAACTACGATCCAGTTATTACCAGCTTGCATTTGATACAATCATCTTAAAATATTTCAATAATGTGAAAAATTTAATGATATAACTTCCTGAAAGGAGCAGTTCTCCATTATAAATACTTTGATACCTAAGTACTTTTGCTGGTAATACATATGTACTTTTTCTTAAGGAATTTTTTTTTTGTTTATTTATATTTTTTACATTTTGGTGTATCTACTTTTACTTAACCAAAATATCTGAGTAATTCTTCCTCCACTGATAATTAGTTGATTTATGGTCAAAAATGTATTAGTCATATTATGTGTTTGCACCAGTCATGTGTTATGACTGTTCAGCTCTTTTAAGGATATATATTCATATTTAGATCAGCTGCTGATTACAAGACAGATCTAAATATATCTACTTCCTTTGTGGTAAAAACTAGTCAGACAGAATGTGACCAATACATTTGCTGTGTCAGTGAGATAAAATAACAGAGAGGACCTAATGAAGAAGCAACTCTTACACCATATCTACATTAGATGCGTTTTGGTAATGATTTCTGTCTCTCTGTCTCACAGCTATGATGATAAAGATATGCTTCTCTTTTAGTGCTTAACTCTCACTTTATGTGTGTAACTGAAAACCAGTGCATCTTTTTTTGGCTTCAAGTCTATTTTTTTCTGGTTTATGTAACTACAGAGATTTTACATTGGGTTTTTAACTCTGCCGAAATACAAGTGATCTACACACAGTACCGCGCCTGAATGCCTCCTGTGTAGACACGTAGATATGTGTTAGAGAAGGGCCCTGACATACACACCTTTCTCTCAGTGGTAATGTAGAGGTGGCTTTGACTGAGGTCAAAGAAAAGGTTTTTGTTGACTTTCTCTCCCATGGTGTCGCCAGGAGTCTTGCTGTACACATCCGGCTCCGCGGTCAGGTGTACCTGGACAGAAAACAAAAAGTAACACTGTCAGATGTGAGGTTTATTTCCCTTCCCTCAGGTAAAAGCTTAAAGGAAGGCAGTAGAGAGGAGCAACAGATCAGAAGACATTTCTACCTTGAAGACCTCTCCCTGGTTGTTCCCCAAGAAGGCGATGGTGTGATCATTCTCCACAGCGACAGCCACAGCAGTCAGGAGGCCTGACTTGGTCAACACTGCATTTGCCTTTAAGGCAAATTTCGGCTTGCTGGCCAGAGGGGAAGGCAGAAAGTCTGCGCCACACTTGAAGTTTTCCAGTGTATCCTTCTGCAAAGAGAAAACAAAAAATGTAAAGATTGCAACATTGACTGACTGCCTTTAATGTTTTACAGGTGTAGTAGAAAAGAAAGTCTGAATGTTTTCAATAGCTTTCATTTGGTCAGTTACAGCAGCTTACATAAATTCACTGAGCAAAGAAATGACTCATATTTGCAAATATATCTTCTGTATTGCATTACAAGAGATTAAATTGATAGGATGTCCACACATGATGAACAAGAACCTGCTTCATTTATGTTTGATTGAATGTGCTATTGAAGTTGTAACCTTAAAAAAAATATTAGCAGCACGCCATTTCTGTTAGAGTGACAGCTTTGAGAGAGAAATCTGTTCTGGTCAAATTGGTTAAAGCAGTGTTTGAATTTAAACGCTACTTGTATTATTCAAATGACATGGGTTGAATTATTATTATGATTAGTATTATTCATCTGGTTTATTTATTTCATCCATAGCATCATGCCTTTCTGCATGCAGGTACAGAATTAGATATTAATTTACATGGGCCTTATATTTACTTTGTTATCTTGTGAAAAAAATGTAAAAAGGTTTTGATGTCAGCTACAAAAGGGAAAACTTCAGCTTCCATTACAGGGCCAGATACTTTTGCTAGAGAACCAGATTTGGCCCACATGCTGCTATTTTCCTACCACATCTATATAGTGTAATTCTGGATGAGTTGAGGGAATTGGGAAAAGACACATGGAAGGGGGGAAAACGTGTGAAGCAGAATAAAGAGATTTAGACTGAACAATACAAAGGATCTGCAGAACAAAGCAAACACTGAGACATTAAAGTAAACACTGACACATCTGTGCATTATTGATTGTAGCAAAGGGAATTCTTCTAAACATATCCAACTCTCCCATTTATTTCACATTTTCTAAAATTTCAGTCAGCTGACACGAAAGAAGCACTTACTGCAATTCTTGACGTGCAAAATTCGTCAGTTTTAGATGAGTAGGGGATGTCCACAGCGGGATACCCAGAAATTTTTCCCGAATCGCTGTAGCAGGCGCTGATGATATCCACCAGCCGCTCATTGATGGCGTTGAGTGGGTACATGCAGAGGGCAGAGTCATTGTCCTCCTCATCTGGACTCGCCACCATGAACAGGACTTTGCTCCAGGGGACGACCTTCCCATACGTACCTGATTCAGTCATGACCCGTGCCAGTTCTTTTCCTGGAGAGGCCACATACGCAGCTTGAACTTTGTTGTATCGGTTATTTGGACCACAGTTTAACTGGAGCTCTGTGTGGGAATAGTAATGCTGGTCGTCTTCGCAAAGACGAGACACAAAGGTCAGGTTTTTGTTATCCGTACCATCAAGTGTCCGCGAAAAGAGGAAATAAACAAACCCATCCTCTTTGAAGGCGTGGCGGAAGTCGTGCAGGTACTTGGGAACAAATGGTGTCGTCTGTACTGTAGATGCCTCAATGATGCTCTCAAACACAACCCATTCCCGGAAGTCCTGCAGGATTCGTGTGCTGATGAGTTTCGTACTGTCCAGGCCTCCGTAGCCCTTCCCAACAAGAAACACACTGAAGGTGTGTCCATCTTTGGAGTAGGTGGACATGACGCCCACCACGTTCACATTGTCCTCTATGCTAGCCACGTAAGTCCTCTCTCCTTTACTGTCACTGTAATACAGCTGCTGTTCCACATTGGTCAAGTTAAGGAGGGAGCAGATCCCTCGGTAGCGGCTGCCGCAGACTATGAGTGAACCGTTGGACGGGTGGACCAGCAGAAGCTTGTTGAGATTGGACATGGGCTTCGTGTCCTGGCAGGCTGAAGCGGGAGGCGTACAGGTCCGGGCGTCCTCTTTGGGGCCCGTCTCGGCACGAGCCTCCAGGCGGAGTGACGGCCCCAGCTGGAAGATGGTGTTGACTGCTCCCAGGTAGATGCGACCGGTCTGGGGGTCCTGGACCACATTGTTGATGGATGTCTCAGAGGTGAACTCCAGGATGGGGATATTGCTGCTCTCCTCCTGGGCTCGTGAGATCGACTGGCAGAAGAGGAAGAGGAAGAGGAAGAGGGAGACCCAGCTTGCCATCTCTGGAAAGAACAGAAAGGGAGAAGTGTTTATTATCAGAGTTGAATGCACTTCAGTTTTTGCCTTTAAACAAGGCCAGGCTTCCAGGCTTTCTGCTAAGCTAACCATGTGCTGGCTCCATCTTCACATATAACAATACAGATATGAGAGTGATACAGATTTGCTCATCAAATTCTCAGTGAGAAAGTGAAAAACATATTACCCAAGAAGTCAAACTATTCCCCTAAAGGGACTGCTTCACTGAATTTACAACAAAGTATTTTTCCTTTCTTTTCTTCTTGCATCGAGACATGATGATTCAGATTTGATTTGGCGGGGTTTTGAGATATCTGTCTCTAAAATTTCTACAGGCACTCCAATCCTTTTGAGGTAAATTTTATTTTGTTGCAAAAATGTAAAATCAACGTCTCCTTCCAGACAAAGTATCTCAGTCAACCGGCAGACCTTCTTTGTTCACCTCAAGGTCTATAGATTCCACAAAATGAATGGCATTGTTTCTGGAAAGAAACATAGTTGACATTAAAAAAATATCAGCTATGTCAACTTCATATGTAAAGACCTTTCCCCTGCATTATATTGAGGTGGAAGCTAAAAATCTAGCCAAATAACACCAAAACTATCTGCATGGCTACAAATCATCAGTAGATTAGGCAGTAAGAGTAAATGAGATTTTTTTTTTCTTTGCAATTTCTGTGAACTGACCCTTTGAGAGTTCTACTTATGAAGCATATCAAAATATAGATTTAGATTATTGGGGTAAAACTATTAAAAAATTGCCTCAAGCTAACAGTGTATCATGCAGCTGGTTTTGTATGACTCAACTCTCTGCTCCAGTTCTATAAAGGGCGTGTTATTTTGGATTTAATTGACTTAATATCAGAAATGATCAGCGGTGAAAAATAAAACTGCTCTGAGCTGGGGGAAAAGAAAGATTAAGGCCGAGAGCTGGATCTCAAACCATAACACAATAAAAGCCTATTTAAAAAGCTTGGACCTGTTCCAACTTCATTTGCACTTTGCTTTCCCCCCCCCCCCCCCCCCTCCAACAACACCTCCAAGCACAATGTGCTCAGGAAGTACACCGTTTTGTCTCAGGAAACATGATCACATAATATCCCTGTAAAATACAGACAGCATCATGTACCAGCTAACAGCAGGTGTCTGTGGAGTCCTCGTTCACTGCTGTTTGCCCAGGCGGTGGTAAATATGGAACTGCAGGTGGCTTTGAAGCAGCTATTGCCCACACAGCAAATGTGCGTCTGCGTTTGCATGTGGTTTTGAGCTCACACATTCGCAATAGCATCCTCCTTCTCATTTCACCTTGCCAGTCAAGTCCATAGGCACATTTATCAAATTGAAAACCCCTGATGAAACTTCTGGGAAGTCATTTGCAATGGCGGTGTTTTATTCTGTTAACCTGTCTTCCCTTGCTTGACTAAGTGGGGAGACCACTGATTAGACATTTGCCCAGGGGGTGGAGGGGAACCCTGTTAATTTCACTGGCAACCCCTAAGTGCCCACTACTTGATTTGATTATTTTATTTTTCTTCCCATTTACAACCTCAGTCATTCTCACCCCCCTAACCCATTTCACTGCATAAATGTATTGTGCCCTTTTCAATTCATAGCCTTAAATATTTCCATTAAAACTGAAATGGTGCAATAAAATCCCTGTCTGAGCTTATTCAGGACAGAAATGTGTGTAGTTGGTTTTTACAGCTTTAATTAAGAAGGAGGGGCAGTCGGCCTTCTGTCAAGATTAAACTATGAGGAATAGTCTAAAAAGAAAAGGAGTTTACATGCTCACTAAACGGGTGGACAAAATAAAAGATACATCTTGTGAACAATAATTCCAGCTCTAAAGTAGCAAAACTTCGATTACAAAGACGTTTCCACTGGCAAAGTTGAATGACAATTACAAGCATGTGTCAGCTTTAAGAGGCGCCACAATAACTCACTTTTATGTTTGACTTTTCAAGGAAGCATCACAAAAACTGCACAAGCTGCAAAATGCTTTTGCCTGCCTCAAAATGTTGACAACATAAGCAAAACACAGTCAAGTTGCACTGACAAAGAGTGGTGGCAAATTGCAAAAATGTTCACAGAGAGACACTGAAAAATGGCCTTAAAAATGATCACAGAATTAAATGAACACCTCTGCGAGGCAGTCTCTGTATAATAAAGTTTTCTCTGTAAAAGTGAACTTCACAAAGCCTTACTCTGGGCACATTTAGGGCAGGGCTGCCTTTTGGCAACAACTTGTAAGACGTTAGAGCTAGAATACAGATGGCTCTCTACTAAATGACAAATTCCCAGAAAAATCTATTTAAGTCTCCATAAACTGATGGCATGAATGCACTGCTTGTGACAGCAGACGCATGTAATTTTTTGATCATTATTTGACACTCCCTAAAGTGCACTTTTGGTGTGAACTTTGAGTAGCACTGACTTGTATCTTACTAATTACCTTCCTCTACCTTCCTTAATTAATCCTGTTTCGTTGTTATTAGTTTTCTACCTATCTCTGTTTTGTGCTACAGTAAATGATAGAGATATCATTATCATTACTTCTCAATGTGTAGGCATTTAATTACATTTCTAAGTCATTTGATCTTAGCATAATCCAATAGCTGAACTGTTTCCCCACTAGAAGCTGCTTTTTGTCTGTCTGTTGATGGTTAAACAGTTGTGACTTCACAGGTTCAGGTAGTCTGGCTTGCCACATGACCTTTAATGTGTATTTTGTCTGTTTGTAGAAACACCAGACAGAAACATCCAGTGTTCTGTAAATTCATCAGCAGTTCTCATATTTATACTGAATAAGCCTAAAGTAGGTCTGTGCATCTACAGAATGTTGGACGTTAAACAACAGCTGTTTGCTTAATGCTGCCGAGTTATTTTTCAGTTTCTGTACACAACAAGGAAGCTTCTGTCCAAATATTGAGTGTGACTGTAAATATGGACAGTAATTGAAGCATGACGGCCTCTCTGAATGTATTTCCATTGTGTGCTGTCCACTAAAAACTGTAATATCCATATTTCTATCAATTCACTCTGCTGTGATACGGGCCACACAGAGAGACTTCACAAAAGGTGGATTATGTCAGTGGTTTCTGTGTCAGAAAATCACTTGATTCCTTTGACTCCCAATCAAACATGCTGTGAGAAAGCAACTTTCTCAGACTGTAATTTACAAAGCAAGGACAATTGTCTCTGGGCGTTCATTTAGGTTTCAGAAAACTCCAGTTCCACTTACATCCATGACTTCAAAGAGTCCTTTTTCTATTCATGCAAATCCTATAGCCAGCGCCTGATCAGGGAAAAAAAGTGTCACACAAATTTCCCTCAGATGCTGCATTGTGGGTCAGTGCAAACGAAATTCTTAACATATTTCAAAGGAGACTGTTCTCTCCCAGGATGACTCTTTCTGTCGCTCTATCACTTTTCATCCTTTTTTCATGGGTTTAATCCTGAACGCCGGAATTAAAGAGGCTTCAAAGAGCTGAAGAGAAGAAGACGTCTGGTGGGGGTGACACAGGTGGAATGAGGCCCATTTCTCCCCAGACCAGCCCAGCCCACCTCTCTTTTCTCAACATGTCTCTAAGCTGCTGTGAGAGAACATGGCAACTGGGCATACCATCCAACACGTGGCTATTCTGAATAAATAAAAAGCTGCTAAATTTAGAGGCTGTGTGCTGCATAAGCCTGCAGCTAATGAAGCCTCCAATGGCCTGGGATAAATAATAATGAAACACATCATGTGCTAATGAAGCTGGCACATCTGAAAAAAAAGTGATTCTGTGAAAGACACAATTGTTGAATTAAAACTGCTTGATTGTCATGGTTGACTATACCTCAAATTAGAAATCTCTACTGATTCATTTGCCCACATTTCACTTCATAGGTACAGTAACAAGCTAAAATTGAGTTTAATGCTGTATCTTCGAAATTACCTAAATTATCATTGTCACTGACTGAATCAGTAGCTTGCAGCAGTTGTGCTCCCTTCGCAGGGGAATCAGAGAGCCGATGTCAGCTCAGCTGTGATGAACAGTATTTTACTTCCTTGTTAAAAGCTTATTAAAAGACAGCGAAAGCAACAGAAATGATAATGATGCGACAACTCTGCTGCAAATTTAGCAGGTAGCTCTTAAGCTACAAACCTAAAATAATTAGCCTTTGTTCTTGTATTTTTAGTATATCTTAATGTCAGACACTGGGCCTAAGGCAAGGACCACTCATAAAAACAGATTCATTTTTATAATTTTCTCTACAAACGAAATGCATTAGTGGTTCAGACCTGTCGTACGGGTCATGCACAGATATCCACAGGCAAAAAACACTTGTCTGAGTTAAGAACTACTAAATGTCTTAACCTGAAAAAAATGCCAAGTTTTAACAGCCTCTAAACTGAACTAAAATAAGAAGAAATAAAAGCAATTGTGGATCTGGTCAGCATATCATCATCATTTAGTGTGTCAATTTACTAGAATGCTCAATGTTGGCCTTCTTTGCTGTATAAAGATTTTATAGTATCAAACTCCATGTCAAACACTTCCTCTTTATGAACTTCAACACATCGTTGACAGCTGTATTAATATTTTCAAATTTTATTTTGTTTTATCGCTTCTGACGCTGCTACATGTTTTCGTCTGCCTTTTTTACTGTGAAATTCTTCAGTTCACTCTTGGCTGACGTTTTTGTGAATGAAACCTGCTTGTAAACATGGAGCGGAACAGGCTGTCTTATATTGCAGTTTAGATGTGTTGATAGTGCTGCTGATCAAATCTCATGAACCTGCGCCTTCTTGCAAAAAGGCGGCTTTGATCAGGCTGCAACGAATGATTTCCAAACAAGTCTGCGCAGTTGACAGAGTTTGGCAAAACTGACATGGAACACGAGCAACCCTCACTGAAAAAATAATAATAAATAATAATCTAACTGATTGCTTGTCTCCATCTTGATAAAGGTTTGTGGCCTGTACAAACACCTGGGCTGAAAATTGAAAATAAGTCCAGGACTATATACATTAGAACAGAATTCTCAAACAGGCCTTGTGCAGGTCTAGTTTTGTAAGCTATTGAACTGAACATAACAGCTTGTGGATTTATCAATGATGATGTGATCATTTAGCTTTGAAGAAAAGTGAACAAACTGCATAGTCATAATTTGACTCAGTGAGTCATCATTTCCACCTCTAGTTTATTCCTTTGCTCGGAGGGGAAACATTAAACAACAAAAACATTAAAAGAAAAACTGTTGAGGTACTACATGCACAGACTTGAAAATAGCACATGAAGGTGTATCCCTTTGTTGGCTCGCTGGCCGTCACACACATGCACACACTCCTTTTATTGACAACTACAGTACCAGCTCTTTCACCCTCCCTCCACAAGTTGGGACATGTCTGGACAGGAAAAGCAGCTCTCAGCAGAGGAAAATGAAATATAATTGAAAAATGGCAGGTGTGCACACAAACACACACAGATTCATGGGCTCAGAGATACAATGTGCACGCACCAATATGTGCACCAGCACAGTTTGAAGTGCTGACAAGGTAATCCCACTCCGACCACACAGAGACACTCTTCTCTCGGAACTGCCACGCTGTGTTTCTTTGACACAGGGGCACTAAAACCCAGCATGGCAGTCCGCACGCCTCTCGGCCAATCCTCTCATCACACAACACCTGTACCCCCAACCCTCCCCCCTCCTCCTTTTCTAGGATGATACCCACCAGGAGGAAGTGCTTGAGCGAGTCTGCGCAAGGGAGCAAGAGATCAGGGATGAGAGAGGAGGAAATGATAGGGGAGTGGAATGTGTGTCTAATGATTAGATCACACACACAAACACTTGCGCAAGTGCTGACCGGGCAAGTTTTGAACCAGCATGAGTGCTCCTCTCACTCATTAAAACAGATACTGAAAGGAAGCTGATATAATAAATAAAAAAAACAGACACCCTACCCCGAAAACATAATAGGATATCACCCCATGCCGTGATCATTCATATTCAGCACTTTCTTTATCGGAGAGCTGGCTTTGACAGATGCAAGGGTCTGACACTGATGTGGGGGGTGTCTTCGTGTTGAAGCCGCTTTCAGTGTTATGCACTGATAAAAGTGAACTGCTATTAAATTACTCACATGTCCCCAGAGGCCTCCGGGCTGGGCGGAGACTGGGGAAAGCGAGGTGAGCAAGGGGTTAATGCTCTAAAGCAAATCTCCCCATGTCTCTTGCAGCGTGTAGGGTGCTGAAAAGCCCTGATAAAGTATATACAAGGCAACATGACAACGTGGGTTAGGAGCCATACAAGGAGCCGGAAATGAGGGGCGGATCCCTGTCCTTTATTTTCCCGCTGCCGTCGAGGGAAGGATAGGCAGAACAGGCGGCATTGTTAAAGATGAAACATGAAGTGGGAGAGTGTGGAGAACTCTTTCTTTCTCTGCATGTCTCCCATCTCGCCTTTTTTTTGACATGCAAACGCTCTTGTCCCATCCTCACGGTGAAATTGTTTCATGAGTCGCAATGGAAGGCTGGTGTGACGACGGCAATCCAATTTCCATATGAACAATTACCCTGCCGTCAGGGTTGGCAGTTCATTTATTTCAATTTGACTGACTGGGAGAACCACGCTTACCAAAGCAGCCAGCCCAGCCATTGTATTCAGGGCACCAGGCACGGGCAAGGGATTGATGGGCCTGGTCCATTTCAGTTGGGATCCAGCTGCTCTGCCCTAAATATGCTAACACCTTTAAAGTTGGCCCGTGACCCAAGGAGAATGTGAATCTCACATTGCTCTCCTATTAGACTCTGTGTGTGTCCCCAAATTCTCAGACCTGTGTGCCTGTGTTTCTATTGTGTGTCAACGTGTCTCCACCCTCGTGTATGTTTGTCTGCTGTGATATATGACCACGAGTCAGGGGGTGCGAGCATACCCCCCCCCCCCCACACACACACCCCATCCTTTTAGGCACAGCACTTTTCCTCATTAGGACTGATAGGCCGTTTGTGTGTCTGTTTACCGCTCCGTCACCATTTTCAAGGCTCCTGCTATCTCCTCTCTGCCAGCTGGACACTTGAACAGCAAGAGCGCAAAACCACAGGCACACACACACACAAACTACTTGAGCAGCGCACACATTTAAATTTTTGTGTTGAGAGACACACACACACAGACACACTCATACAAGACTTTTCTGCCTTATACCTTTCTCAGCAGCCGACCTCAGTGTCTCTTGTAATCTCTCAATCTCTGTTTGTCTCTCAAACACACAAATGCAACCTCTCTCGGTCTGGGCAGCAACAGCTTGGGCTAATCTCCCAATGCTAACTGGCCTCCCCCAACCCCAGCTGGATGTTGCAGCTCTCCAGCGGGACAGAGTGGTTGTTTGCTGTGTGGACACAGCTGGCGGATGTGGGGAACCTGATTAAATGGCCTGGCCTGGCGTAAAAGAGCTACTTTCAGGAGCCAATGGCTCCTCCGACATCGCCGCCACATCCAGACGGTTGCTAATACACACAAACAGTTGTAGGGGCAGGCATGCATACACAAGCTCGCTAATCAACTAGACTCACAGATATGAATCTGAAATCCAACAATGTAAACTGCATATGAAAAATGCTGCTCATATGCACAACTTAAGATGCAAATAAATTGATTGTTTAGTCTTCGAAGTATCAGGAAAATGCCTATTACAAGTTTCCAGAACCCAGAATGAGGTTGTCTGAGTCCATAAGCCACAGTTAATCAATTTACAATGATGTGAAATTTCACATTGCTTTACATTGAAAAGCATCCACTCCATCAACTTATCGATTAATTGACTTATCATTTCAGCACGACCTACAACTCTAATTTCTTTATGACATATTAATTGATTGCTGCAGGGAATTTCTTTTTAAACTGGTCCTGTCAGAGTTCAGGCTCTTTTTTTTAAGAGCAGGTAATGATTCAGTGTCTTGCTCAGGGGCACTTCAGGAGGTTGGATATTCTCTCTCACACACACAGACTTAAATACCTTCTTCCTCTCCTCTGGTTGGAGGGCAGCTTCTCTAATCCATACACCACCCTGAAGCAATCCCCCTGCTCCCGATGCACATTCACCCTCCACTTACATACAGCGCGCACTCACGTTCCAACACACATGCAGCCACAATTAAGAAGTCAGGCAGTCAGACTGACTGCTGGGAAAGAATCCATTACACACCTTATTGGTTATAATGATTTCACTTCACCAGCATAAACGCCAATGAGCCATGAAGGTATCTTGTAATGTGGTTTAGTCTCACTGCCTAGCTTTCGTTTGGTTTCAAGGGGAATACTGATCTTATGGTGACTGATTGCTTGCCCGCACTCTTACAGGAATTCACATGAACAGTGGACAGGGAAATGAAACCAGTGTGTGCTTAAAGTAACTTTTGCCTTGAAGGAATAGGTCAACATTTTGGGAAATATGCCTATTTGCTTTCTGAGCTATAAGCTATGAAGAGCGATACCAATCTCATGTATGAGCGTGAATACTGAGCTGGAATCAGGACACGTTTAACCTAGCTTGGCATAAACACTGGAACACTGGAACACTTCTGTCAAATGTAAAAACATACAGCTACAGCCACCCCCAAAGCTCAGTAATTAACACTTTGTATCCTATTTGTTTAATCAGTACACATACCTAAACTAAAAAACAAAGACAATTTGCTTATCTAGTTTACAATTTATTAACCCTTTAGCATCTTTGGCTATAACATGAGTTGCCAGATAAATTGGTGAGCTCAGATTTGGTTTTGTGCAAACCTGGTAACCTCACTGTGATGATAAAAAGAGTAGCACCTAACATTTGGCCGAAGGTCAGAAAGTCCTGACCCGACAAAGATCTGACTGGGATCAAAACATAATAAACTAAAATAAAATTGTAATTTAGAGTCAGTGTGAAAGGGTCAATTTTTTCATCAACAGTTTTTTTCAATAGCCTTGCACCTACATGCGATGAGCACATAATTATGCTGCTTCTCTTGTGAACCTCTCAATATGTTTACATGCACTCAAGAACCAGGTTACTTAGAGGAATCAGGTTACTGAGGTAATCTGAGAACATGTTCATGTGCGCTGTAGTAACCTGCTTCCTGTATACATGCAGCAGGTCAGTGATCAGATTTCTCTCCCACTGCTCACTTTGGAAGTATCTCTTACCTAATCTAACTGTAGTGATAGATGATGGAGCAGTGACGATGCAGTGAGAGGTTGGACAGAAACAGCACAGCTTCTCCTCACAGCATGAATGTGTCTGAATTTAACAAAGGGTCAGCAGTGGAAACCAGCTTATTTAGACTGCTAGAGGATGCTCTGTGTTAATTTAACTTTTAGTTCGACTTTGGATGGGATAATTTAAAATCACTCCCTGTAATGATCTTTCCCTTCATGCAGCCACTCTGCTGTTACTTCCCCTGTCTGCAGTCTTTTGTCCTGCACATGTGCTTGTAAAAAGCGGATTAGAAACCTGGTTACCCACAGATTTGCAAGAAGAAATTGGGAAGCTCTGCACAGTCACAGCTGTTTGTCAAGAAATAGTACCAGCAAGTAACCCCCCCTCAAATTACTGAGCATTTGGTAGGTAAGGATTTTTTACTTAACACCCAAATATATGATTAATATCCATCTTCTCATCTCACACACAGAAACCAAATAGGTGTATCTCAAAAAATGTTGAACTGTTCCTTTACAAACAGGTAGGGTGGTGTCAGAATAGGGTACAAGCTGTGAAAGGTGAGATCTCTGTGGTTCTGTACAGACTTTGTCCAGAGAGCTGAAAAGAGTGAGGGAAGTAACCTCAAGAAAGATGGCAGTGGGGATAAGAGATGACTGAGAGACAGAAAGACAGGAACAGGGGGAGGGCAGTCACACACACGTTACTGACTGAGTCTCAATAGCTCCTTTGTGCGAGCTGGCAGGTGCCTGTCACTTGTCAAGATGAGTCAGAGTGTGGTGACTGAGCATTGTGATGGTGTGGATACAAGCGTCGGCTGAGGCCCAGAAAGATTCCAGCTTTTGGTAATGACTAACCGTTATCAGGTAATGGCCCAAAGATTAGCCAGCTCTCCTCAGCATATGGAGAAAAGGTCACGTTTGGAGCTTAAAAGGTAATGGCGAAATTAGCTGCAAAAAATACCTCATAAAATTAAATAGCTTTCAGCGAGAAGGAGTACTTTCCGCTGTTCGTGCAGAAGGAAATAGACTGGGCTACTTTTTAATTAGTCGGACGACGAGAACTAATCACAGGAAGGGTAGGCTGTGATAAAACGTGTTTATGCCTCGACGCAAAAACTCAACTCATAACGCAAGAGCACCTTCTAACTTCCTCCTTTTCTTACAAATATTAATGAAAAACCACATTTACTTGGACTACCTCTGCCACTTATCCTTAGTGTCACACACTTCCACCAAATGTTCTTGATGCTATCGAAACCTCTCCACAACACTCATCCCTCCATTTGCCGACCCTTACAATCTTCATCCATCATCTATCAGTGCGGCTGCAGCCGGAGGGGAGAGCTGCTAAGCAGGGCCTGACTAATGGCTAAACAAACACCATTATCAGGCCTCGGTGGCCGAACGCTGAGCTACAGGAGCCCCAGAGCAGCTGAGGCTCTTTAATACTTAATCCCTGCTGCCCTGCTCTGCTAGCGGCTGCACTAAACTAAGCTAGGATGGGCGGCACTGAAAGTCCACTAATGAGGGAATAAGCACAGGAACAGGAGAGAGGAGGAGGTTTGAGGCAAAGAGGAGCGTCACGCATACATACACCCACGTGCACAATCACTTATCGCAAAAACTAAGCCGAGAATAGACTGTATTAAGAGGGGGTAGAGAGAAGTGTGGCCCACTCGTCTTGGCCAATTCCCTCTCTAAAAAAGGCTCAGGGAGAAGTTAATGAGCCTGTTACAGCCCCACAGTTCCCCTGACAAGGCCGCTGATTACACCACATGTTCGGGCAAGAGGATTGTGTGTGTGTGTTCGTGTGTTTGCATGTGCCTTGGTGTGTGTTTGTGTGTGCTGACCCAAAGCGGTCATCTGCTAATCGTACGTTCACAAGTCAGGAATGCGCATTTTCTGATAAACACACTTTCACACACCAATCACCATTCTCGAGGCACAATCTATCCCTCTCACACTCACTCGCCTACGTACACCAATCTAGGTCACACCCGAGATCACATTTCTCACACACGCTCACACACACACACACACTCTCAACTGCGTGACTGAGGAGCAAGCCACCAATGAGAGTGGGTGATTAGGCCTGGAGTAGGGCTCGACCTTTCCCTCCTCCACATCAAGTCCTCCACGCATGTGTGTGTTTTTATGAGTCAGTGGCGAAAGCTCGGGCCTGCCGCTTACTCACATCAAATGTCACTGACTCTAAATGAGAGATGGCGTAAACAGACAGGATGACGGAGAAGGAAAAGAGGGGAAGGATAGTGATGAGAGAAAGAACTAAACGTGAGGGAAGAGGAGGTTTTTTTTTTCTTTACAGTAGGCTGCAAGAAAAAGCCAAAGAGGGAAACAACTCAAAAAGCAAAGAATAGGAGAGACTGAAAGAAAGCGAGAGCACTGTCACCGATCAATCTCCTGTCTGGTTTTCCCTCTTTGTATGAGAAACAGCAAGGTTGAGGTATTTTAAATTCTTGTTGGTTGTGGGAATTCAGTGCAGGCCTTGTGGGCAGCACAAACCTCCCTCTGCCTGTCGAGATGGTTGGAGTCGCACCTCCGTGCACCGCGCCAGACGGACAGAAAGGCAGACGGTCTCGAGTCAGGCCTCAGACCAAGTGAGCAGGGGCAACTGAGGTCCTGCTCGTGGGTTTGTTGCGCTTTCTAAACGCGGAGAATTAGTTAGTATAGCAAATTATACTCATGGCTTTAAAGTTATTACACCTAAAGAGCTTGCAAGGAGCATATGGTCAAAGACGCATGCAAACCGCTTTGGATTCCAGTTTTAACTCCAGCGATAACAGCTCATTATGACTTAAGTCTTATTCCTATACATACATGGCAAAGCACTCATCAGGTTAATTGTCAGTTTAAATGCAATAACATCACTAAAGTTTGAAAAGACTGCAAGCAAGAGAAAATTCCGCCGCAACTATTTTGATAATCACCTTTTCTTAAGTTAAAATGTTGTAAAAATTAATTGCTTCCAGCCTCGAATGCAAATGTCGCTGGTTTTCACCTCTGAATATCTTTTGGATTTTGCAGTGCCGGCCAGACAAAATGTGCTAACGGACGGTGCCAAAGTTGGGCTCTGGGAGGTCTACAGTCCAAACAATTAATCAAGTAATCAAGCAGCCATTGGTACAAATCACAGTTGAAATAATCAGTAGCGGTAGCCTAACATCACTAGACATGCCCATGATGCAAGAAGTTAGGGGGCTAACCAGACAGGTTGTAAGAAACCAGAGAAGGTCAGAGACAGTAAAAATTGGCTACTGTAAAACTGGCCCTGTTATTTTAGAGTTTACAGACAGATTCACTGTTCAACAGAACAAATGAACAGCTGTACACTCAGCCTCCTGTGTATTGATGATAGTTACACACAGGTTTGGCTCCTTGCTTGCCTAATTTCTAAATAACCTGTTGGCCTGTTTACAACCTGTCATCATCTCAGTGCTTGTTTGTTTTTGTTTTTGTCCCATACTTGTCGTAGTCATGTTTCCACCACCAGATCTCAGTGTTAATGAAGTGAGCGCAAATACAAAGCAAACTATGAAAAAATAAGACTTAAAGTTGTGACAAAACCAAAATTATTTCATTTAATAGCAGATTAAAAGGTGATGCAAGTCCTCATCTGTCTTGTCTCGCCTTTCCTATCTTCTCCTCCACATCAAGATCTCAGAGGAGATAGCGAACCAGCACTCACTGCTGACGGCCAGAGGACGGGACACGCCCAGGTTAATTAAGCTTGAAATCAGAGATGATCAGTGGTGCTGCCACCAGACCGCCAGCCTCCCTCCCTCCCTCCACCGCTGTGTCTCCTGCTACTACCAAAAGTGTTCAGTCTGCTTTTAATAGGTAGAGAGAGGTGTTCACAAGAGTGAGGAAAATAATGATTATTTAAAAGGGGACTGAAACGCAGGTGTGCGGTACCAAATGATTGGCCAGCTGATCGGGATTAGATAGAAAAATTGAGGTGGTCTTCCTTTTTTCCTTCTTTTCAGGAGAGAGGTTCATCTGAATGCGAGTCTATATGATTGATGAAAGCGGTATGTTGAAATAGATTATAAAGCCCTTTTCAAGCAAATTTATGATTTTAATATATGAATACAATTGATCAAGCTGGAAAATTAATTATGTTGGATAATCAATGAATTGTTTAAGCCCACCTCAAGCAAAGGCCAAACATTTACTGGTTTCACCCTTTCTCAAATGTAGAGAATTTGCCATTTTCTGTAGTTTCTACCGTATGTAGCCAAATGTTTTGTGGTTTTGACTGTTAGTTCAACAAAACAAGCTTGTCAGTTTTCCAGACTTCCGGTTGACATCTTGAACTTTTTTTCGACCAACAAAACCCAAAGATGCTAAAGGATAAACATAAATGAGTCCCTCCTTCTGAGAAGCTGAAGGGAATGTTTGCCATGTTTTGCTTAAAATGAATAAAATAATTAATCAGTTACCAAAACATTTGCTGATTAATTCTAATTTTATTGTCTCAGCTCTACTAGATAAACACATGTATTCATACACACTTAAGTTCATTCCCTCGTCTCACAAAAACACACACAGAGCTACACACACTCAGGCCAGAATAAACAGTATTGAAAATAAAAATTTAAAAAATCACAAAGAGTCCCCCAAATCCCGTCCAGACTATCCAGACTAAGGCCTTTTCGCAGCCATGATTGCCTCCAGCCTCAGGAGGCTGCTGTAAGGAGCTGGACCTGCAGTGATTGTTACGGATGCCTATTGGGCATGAGAAGCACGTAGAGCCCCCCTCCTGCCCCCCACCCCACCACCGGGCCACCTGTAATCCTGGAAAATGGACTCTACGTATTAGTGAGACGCTTGCGCTGGCAGGAGCCATTTCACACACACATACACAAACACATACACACATTAAAGCTACCTGTACCACGCTGGTACAAGGATATTATTCAACTGGCTCATATCAAACCCTTTGTTGAGAGGTTGTGTGTAAGGCAGAGGTGGATGAATCATAATGGCTTAAGTACTGTACAATTTTTGAGGTAAGTACTTTATACTCCACTCACATTTATCTGACGGTTATAGTTATTCACTAATTACGTTTTTTTTATACAACACATATCATCACCCTTTTTAAATTATGATGTATTTGTTCCTGAAGAAGGCTCCTTCTTATCAAGTCATTTTGAGTCTATAATTGAGTCCTAACTTTTTTTTCTCAAAATCAAAACCCCTCAGTGTGGTAAGAATTTTCAATGCAAATCAATTTGTAAAATATTTTAACATAAAGTTTCATTTTTTCATAATTACAGTACAGTGATGCCCCTTATTTTCACCACCGTACTTTTAATATTTCATATTACTCTTTTGCTAAAAAAATACTTCCTATGGTTTCATACTTTAAATATTTTTCTTTGCAAAATTCTTAATGGAGAGTTTTAATTGAAAATAGCATTCCATTGTTGTTTAATCATTACTCACTTTGCAAATGAACTGGATATCTCTTCCATCACTGGTGAGGTATAATGCCTGATGATGCATATTCACATTCCCTCACCTGATGAATGGCTATGATTATTTTATCTTGATTCACTTTTTGATTAATTGCTCGTCCCCGTGATCACCGCTTTAATCAAAATGCAGACACACAAAGGTCAGAGGGAATTAGCCCCCACTGCTCTAAAAATGTTGCTTAATCAGGTTGCAGATGGCCTGTAAGCAGCAGGTGGCATTATGGGTCAGGTCGTGGTGGCGTGAGCTTGAGGCGGTCAGCTACAGCATCTGCACCTCGTCTCTAAAGGTGCCACTGTGTCTTTCAGTTTCAGGTGAGTGCGCTGACATTCTGTCACATCCAGACTTCAGACGCAGGGGTGGAGGGGCCAAACATCAAAGTCTGGGTTTATGTTGGTTGTAGGTGGGTAGGGGTTAACAACATACGCACACAGTATGCCCTGGGGGCATGACACCCCATGTACACGCACGCGCACATGCAATCCGGCTCATTTATCAGTGACAAGTTGTTAAGTTTGAATGAGATAGTGCTGATGTCTGCCAGTGAAGCCTACATTTCAAGTCTCTTTATCTCCTGAGCCCTCTGTTGATAATTGGCGAAATGTCCTCTCTCTCAGACTCGTCACACCCCAAAGCTGCCAGCTCATGTAGCCTGCTTTCAGGAGGGTCACTCGCCCGGCCGATCTCACAACGGAGCACGCGGTCAGTTCCTGTGTTCAATTTCACTTGATTCCAGTCCACCTTTTCTTTCTCTCCTCTACCACTTATCCACTCCTCCCTCCCAGCCCACCCAATAATACCGCTGAATTTCCTCACCCAGCTAACCTCATTCTTCCAGGACAACCACGCCTTTACACTCATTCATTTCAATCCCAGAGGAGTGGTCGGCTGAATGTGGAAATTGACGATCAATTTTTGGAATGAAACTCCAAGAGTCCTTTTAAATTGACTCTCGCCTCGCCCTCCCCTCCCCTCCTGCTTGGGTGCCCATTCTGCTTGCCCTTCTGCCTCCCCGGCCACCACCATCTCCCACCTGTCTTGGGCTGAGTGCAGCCAATTTCCTCCGCCAGTGGCTGGCTGTGGCTTAGATACACTGCAGCGGCGCCCAAAACGCCTGCACTCCCACCCACTTCTCAGACACCTTGCTCCATACCGGCCTCTCTCTCATCAACAAAACCGTCAACAGCAAAAACACTGAAAACCAAAGGGCTTGGCTCTCAGTACTGTTCCTGCTAGATGTTGGGTGGCAATTTAAAAATGATCTATGCAAATGTAATTTCGTTGTGTGTCATCCAACACAGCCAATAATGAGTGAGCTTCTCCAACCCAACTATAAATTAACACATATACTAGCGCTAGATTAATAAAGCTTTGAACTGTCATAATTTGCTAGAAGCATCTGGTGGGGTTAGTGTGAGCCACTGTTTACATGTGATGGAGTGAGTTAAGACAGAGAGGGATAAATGCTCGTATCAACTTCTATTTATATTTACTGATATGAACTTTGTTGTGCTCCCTATTGGTTTTAGTGAGGGAATGCACGAGTTAAGGATAGGGAAAGATATTTTGTCCTGAGGAACTTGTATTTGCTTCCAGCAGAAATTACTAGTACTGTTGTTGGATTGTTTTGGTTTGCTGACTGGCATTAGGCTTCAGCTGGGATCATGTAGAATTTATTAATGGGAAAACAACCATAAGTGAACAGAGGGGCATATGTGCATGGATGGCCCATCAATGGGGAGAAATGAGACTCAAGGCAGAGAGAAAGTAAAAAGATGGAGAGAAAAGAGCGGCGTAAGAGGTAAGGGGAGACAGAGATGAGGCACCCTGTCTCAGCCAGGAGAAAAGAGGAAAAAGGGGAGGAGAGAAAGACAGAAAACAAGCCCAGGATCCAAAACAGCACATCACCAACAAGGAGGCCTTTTGTTTGGCCCTCTCAAACCAATCTGTCTCTCGCTGAGGTGAGAAACGCCAATCCGCTGTGAAAGGGGAGTTGGAGGATTTACCTAAGCATCCTTAGTCAGTGGGAATCTACTGATATGGGTGTGGGGGTGGAGGGCAACGGTGAGGGAGGCTGTAGAGGCAGAATGAACAAGGAGGAAGAGGAGAGCAGCAGGAGGGGCTTATAGTGTATTCTGAATACACTGAAAAGCCATATGAATCTTCAACACCAGCTAAATGGGTGAGGGAGGGAAGAAGGAGGAGGAGAATATAAAGAGAGAAGGGAGGGAAGAGGGAGAGGGATCCTGAGGACGCTGACAGCCCCCAGATCACACAACACTCCTGATAAGTGCCAGCCTCCCCAGGATCGGGAAACCTGCCTCTATAGCCCAATGCCACCACTGCGTCCCTTTCAGA
Organism: Lates japonicus; assembly: GCA_033238685.1. Lineage (NCBI taxonomy): Eukaryota > Metazoa > Chordata > Actinopteri > Centropomidae > Lates > Lates japonicus. The sequence goes on from BRZM01000035.1 coordinate 6,053,790, forward strand.
GGCGAAGATGGTGCAAAGGACCTGACTTGCCTTTGTCTTCAAAACAAACAAAGACGGGCCTGATGTTCCGATAAAAATGGATAAAGGATCTTTCCAGGTGATAAATTTCTTAATTGCTTTGTATATTAAACACACATACCCTGCTGGAAGCTTGGCCATGCTACATCGTTTTAATTACACTATCAAAGAGCCTAATTAGCTGTATCTGTTGTACCAGAGGCTACCCAAAACCCAATTAGACCCAAATCAAAAAGGATGGTACAGTCAGACGGGGGTTCTTTTGCTCCAACAGCATTCATCAAATAACAGAGGAAAGGTGACGGCGCTTAACTTCCTGCTGCTGATGTTAAGGGATCACCCCTGCTATCTAAAGACTAATTAACACATTTCTCGTGGAGTGTTTTGAGCTGGTGTGGCTCCCTTGGTTTGTCGGCCGTACTTTCAATCTTTTTGTCTCACTGGTGATAATTCCAAAGTGGAAAAAATTGTCGCAGTGATGATAAAGGCTGAAACAACACGGTTCACAACTGTGGCACTTAGGCAACAGTTTTGTGGATTAACACTGGCCAAGTCTTCTGGGTTTTCAGAGTCAGATCCACCAAGTAGCTGGTTTTGCCTGTCTGAAGTGCAGTGATGATACCACAAATGTTGCTTTTCCTGTAAAGAAGAAATAATATTCAATGATATCACGGAGGAGTCTTGTGGGTGCTGCCTTTTTACCTATGGGTAACTAATTGTTAAAATGTGTTCTGGGGAGATAAGATATAGCCTAGCAAGACATCTGATGTGGGAGCTAGAGCTGTAAAATTATGCGAGAACATTCACAAATGATTTCCTAATGACATGACAAAAGAGTTTGGGTAAAACAGGAACATCCGATTCTCCAAACAGCAGATCCACCACTTTGGAAACACACAACTACATCAAAGCCTTCTCCTCATCCCCAGAAGAACCACTTTCCCTCCGGTGAGTGGGGCAAACGATCCCCAAACTTCCACATCTATCTCAGGTTCTTCTCAAAAAAAAAAAAAAAACTTTAACATTTGGCATGCTGTTTTTCTCCTCCTCTCTTTGTGCAAATTTATTGCATTTCAGAGAGCATAATGGTCTCCCAAAGCAGCACCACAGCAGTTGGAGTGAGACGCATCTCGAACATGTAGTGTTTCATCTCGCATGTTCCCTGTTAGTTGTTAACAACTGTGTTGGTTCACTGTACTCTGCAATCACTACATCAGTCAAATTTGTGCAACTAGAGTATCACAGAATTAGATGTGGCTAAATGGAGTCCTGTAGTGTTTTTCCGCCATGATTACAGCCTGAAAGCATACCTGGCTGGCAAGGTTTCCACATATATCGCTCAGACAGTGAGACAGACCCGTCTGAACTCATGTACTTGTTTGTTGAAGCAAGGTGGCATGCGCTCTTATCAAGAGGTGCAACAACAAGTAGCTGCAGATGCACACGTGGGAGCAAGGAGGTCATGCGGCACGGTAAAGTGGCATCTGGTGGAGCGGGCCCGCCTTGACTGTTCTATTCTTGCCAGCAGGAGACATGCTGGGCTTATGGTTTGGCAATCACATCCCAGCAGTCCTTGACAAGTCAGCATCTGAGTGGTGGGAGAAGAGGAGGATGTGGGTGGGGGTTTGTAACGACTGATTGTTACCATGGCAATGGTAGACCGCGATCAGGAGGTTGAATCGTATGGTGTGCGGCTCGATACGTGAGGCCACACGTGTGGAGATATTCCTGCTGTTTATAATCACTGTCAGCCAGCAGCTCAAGTGGTGTGTGCACACACATGTGCTTTATGTGCGGTTATTTGTGTGTGTTTATATGTGAGTGTGTGAGAGTGCAGTTCCAACTTCCTGTGGAACTCATCTGGCCCAAGCTCCAACTGGCAGCTAAAATCTCAAACCTACCCACCAGCTTCTACATGAGTGACAATCTTTCTCTACCGGTCCCTTTGTAGCTCTTACTTTAGAAGAAAGGAAAAAAACATTATAAGAAAGGCAGGTTGTGTGTGATCCCAACAGACCATCTATGTTGAGAAAAAATAAAACAAGTTGCTATACAAACAACAACCCAACACGGCCTATGTTTTCTATTTCCGGATCGTCAACTGGTATACACCAACAACAGCGGCTCAGTTATGCAAACTGCAGCATCCACAGGATCAAATCAATGCCAGCTCTGCTTTAAAAACTCATCATCATTTCTTGCTGTGTGGCATGCCCATTGAGTCGCTCACCATCTACTTTCATACAGCAGTCTCTTTCATTAGAGCACTTAATAGAGACAGGCACGCTTAGAGTTTCTATGGTGGTGGTTGTGTCGATTAGCAGACTTAATCTCTATCACAATAAATAACATTGATTACAAATGCTGAATGCTAAGGGAAGGGGTGTTCAAATTTAAGTGTAGAAGAGTATGGGTTGATGTATGACAAGATGAATAAAGGGAGATTGGTAGGGAGTTATATGGGCATGAGAAACTGAGGTATATAAGTGTGTGTAAAAGATGTGCAGGAAATCAGACAGGGTAACCACAGTCGGTTCCTTTAGGAGTATCACAATTAGTGAGTCAGAGGTCAGACCGCTAACAGACACACACCGCTCTCTGGCGATTACAGTCTTTTAAACATACGGGGAGAGACAGGCACTGACCACGCCTTAGCCAGCTAACATTAACAAAACAAATCAAACCAAACCCATAATGACACCTCCGCCGCTGAAAATAATCTGTGTTCTACACTTGGGTGAAGAAGCGTTTTCTCAGCAGACACAGTTCACCGTGGTCACAGTAGAGACAAATTACTTTCAGCTAACCAATCCGGAGCTGCTACAATAACTTCGACAGCGGGAAAATACGAATTGCGTTCTTTCCGCACCTAATGAGACATTTAGTTTTACTTCTGTCTATGAAAGGAGAGGTGGGGAAAAGTCACCTATGTTAGTACTCATTTCATCAAATTTATCTTTTCTACCGAACAGAAGTTGCCCTCTATTTATACCATTTGGTTTTTAAATGACAGTTGTTCTGTAATGCAGGAGTAAAAGCACTGTGTTCTCGGCGGCAATGACCTTGTAATAGCTTAACAGATCTTTTCGATGTTTATGCCTTGGTATGTTGTCTGGATTTGTTTACTATAGCATGCTCAACATCACAAATCGGGATCATGCATGCTGTCAGGGATTACCGGTCTGGTCTTTGAGTTTTCATTAAATCAAGGTATCGGAAACAAAAAAAAAAAAAAAAGATCATCAGCCTCCTTTTCTCAGAAAAGACCATCTCACTCCCGCATCTGCAGGACACACATTTATCCCAGATGTTTTTCCGTTCTTTTCTATAAAGCCGCGTTTCCTCATGAATAAATAAATGATCTGACAGACTCCATCGTGACAGAGACACATGAGCTTGTGTTTTAGATGAGAGTCACATTGACGCTGGTAGAAGCATAAATCATGAAAGCTTACGACCACAGGGTGGACACTGCTTATTGGCTGAAAGTGTTTTTACTTTTTTATTTTTTCGAAGCTAATATGTTTAATATCTAAAGTTTCTTATCCTATATAGGCTGCAGCTAGTGATCTCAAGGTTTGACACTGCAGAGAGTGAACTTTCTTACTTCGTCTTTAAGGAGGTCAGCAGGAAATGGACAGAGTTCAGACAGATGGGGCCCTGGGGAAATGAGGCAGGGAAAGAGATAAAAATGGAGGAGCATCAAAGCAAACGGGGGTTGGGTGGCAGACAGAAAGAACGAAACAGGACACAATATGTAAATTGGTAGCATGAGGACAATTATAGAAAACTGGGAATAGGGGCTAAGGGAGATTGAAGGCATCAGTATGCTTCAGCTGCTGGAGTGCTTGTCATGGTTGAATTAGCATCTGAAACCCCTCCTTCACACCTTTTCAGACGTTGGGACTGGATGCAGTGGCTGGGTCCGACTATTTCGTCACTTTTCAGAAAAATGATAATCTGACAGGCAAGCCACTTGTTGGTAATCACCCTGGTGTGTGGCAGTGATAAAGTAGGCAAGGGTTTAACTTCTTTCAGGATTGCTATTTTCTTCAGTCCCTCTGGTTTTCGCTATATGACCTATTCATGAACAGGGAACAAGAAGAAAGCAGGAACTACTGTTATGAACTTATTACCCAGGATATGCAAAACCTTATGTACATCGTCTCTCATGTCTCTCCTGATGATCTATATGCACAAATGAATACACAGTATGAACCCCTTCAAGGAGAGATTGTCTTAAAAGCGTGTACTGATTGAAATGTTTTTTCGCCCTCCCTCTCTCTGATGGCAGGCTTTCACGCCACTCTTTCAAGGTTGTGTCTGTTGGGGAACAGATATTAAATACTTTTGTTCGGTGATCTGGTTGAAAATCCTGTCGTTGAATTAATAGCTTTGAGCATAACCTGACCTTTAAAGTTCTGAAAAGTTGGTTCCAAATCTTAGATATTTACAACATCATGACTAAATAAGTGTCATTCAAAGTTAAAGTTTAGCGGAAAAACATCATTGAAGTCTGCATAGAAAGTATGTAATATATCAGATTTTTCCAGCTGAGCCCAAATAACTTCAAACCTCCAGTCCTCTCAATCTCGAAAAATAAACAGGCTGTATCCACCGTAATAGTAAGAAACAAATTGGAGTAGCTAGGTTTTCAGGTTCAAAGAGTAAAGCACGAAATTGTTCTGTCTGGAATATGCTACCTGATGTAAATCAGAAATTTAAAAACAAAAAAAAAAAAAACTAGTGATAGAGTAGGTGATATGAGGAATGAGAGGAGGGGTGTAAATTTTTCCCAACACTATCACACTAATCAACACTGTAAATTACAAGCTACTGAAGGTTTATATATACACCTCAGGTACACCTCAAGCGGGTTACCTCACTCTTGTCCACACTATGACAGCTGATTTCAGAATTTAGAGATGGTGTGGGCAGGTGCCAGGTTTTGACAAGATAACTTTTTGTTGTATGAACAGAATGGGACCAGGATCAATTAACAGTGTGATAAAGTGACTGTATGTGTAATTTACTAATTCAAAAAGTGACTTTAGTGTGTAGCTACTTTTAAGAAACAATGTTCTGGCCTACAAGGTGTTAATGTTAGCGATTTCTTTGCATTAAGCAATTGAGGACAGATTTCCATCAGTCGTGTTGTTTGAGTCCCAATGGTTGCACTCTGCTAACAAAGACATCTCCTCTCTGCCTTGATGGACTGCACTACCCTTTCCCCGCCTGGCCCGTTAACTCTGCTGGGGCCTGAAATCATTGATGTGGCCACTTTTCCTGCCCAGGCCACGGTCCTCTGCAAAATGACTAGTCGCCAAGTACCGTCTGAAGTGAAGCTTGATAAAAGTGCCTTTTTCACTTCATCGCTCAGGATCTGCAGGAACCAGCTCCGTTCCAGAGTTGCCCTCCAACCTCCACCCCTTCCACTCCCCCTGCATCTTTTTAGAAATGGAAGAGAGGCAGAAGGCTCCTGCTAGTCTCCATCCTCGGGCAAGAACATCATGCCCTGACAACTATCTCCTCCCCGCGGCTGCTAATCCTCTCCTAGGGTTGCCCAAAGAAAAGTGTTGATGCTAACAAAATGCATGACAGCCACTCACTTATGTTAACAGCCCTCAAGACACAGAAGAGCAGCATCCTCCGCCGAGCTTTGGTTTTTCAATCAACTTTCCGAACGCCTGAACCTGCAACCCCATGGGGTGGGGGTGGGGCTGGGGTGAGGACGCAGTTGACAGTGAGCCAGACAGCTACTCTCTCCACCAGGGGTTTGAAACTCTTTGTCCTGGGAGAGATGGTGCAGGCTGGGATAGGGGTAGAGGGATGTGGGATGGCTAGTAAAAGATGGCTTAGCGTGGTAAGTCGGAGGTGACTGAAGGAAGAGGCCCATCATCCTGTCATAGCTGCCTTGAGAGAGCCTCACAGAAATGCTTGAGATAACACAAGACAGACAAGTTTACTACTTGATTTCAGATCCACATTGGAAACAACTGAAGAAAAGTTTACTTGACTTCCATTTAGACACAACAGCAAAAAAACTGTGGAGCAGTCAATGTCAGTGGACCTTGTGGGTAGAATAATCAGAGTGAGTGCTTACTGTATGTTGTGTTTTCCTGGAGTCCCACAGGGCTTAGTACAGGCCTTCCCTTGTGTTATTCAAAAGACCAAAAGCAAAGTCAGCAATGGTCCTCAGTGGAGCAAAAGACCCTGTGAAACAAATTTGAGACTTTAAAATTGGAAGGTTACAGGTAACTGAAGTGGAATTAATTGCTTTCGTTTCTGGTGTTAATAGCCTAGGATATAAATTGTTCAAAATCAACAGGGTTTACAGATGAAAGTGATATCACTCACCCTGATTTCTTCAAACTTAATCACTCCAGACAACCATGCTTGAAAGTATCGCACATTCCGCAGTGGTCCGGGCTACACTTAATATTTCATATTGCAGAGACTGATCTGCTGGTGCAGATAGCATAGGGGAAATTTCTTATAGGGCAAATAAATTGTCCAGTGGACCTAATGCACTGTCATCGCCAGAAAAAGCGGGTACGATAGCCTATAGACCATTCCCACTTCAGCATTTTAATGCATGTTAAGAGGAGAGGATGGACTGGCAAATTTAAAATCCATATCAATTACTTGTCTCCTGTGACCGTAAAAGGGGAGAAAAGTTTTTAAGGTAAAACATCAGCCATTAGGTCTACATCATCATCAAAATGCATTAAGAGTTGTTCCAGGGCAAATCAAAGACAGGTTTGGTGGAAGAGAGATTTATGTACTGTAATTTTCAGAAATCAAACGGGAGGAAAAAGCTGGTAAGCACTGTCACAAATCCAACCATTTCTTTTTGAAAAGAAACTCTTATTACCTTTGCAGGTGTCAACACTTGATTCACCACATATCATTACGCTTTCAAAAACTCCTCTGGCACCAGCTATTAAAACAAGAACAATCAAACATCTTCATTCCTCAGAGTTGCCTCTTTTTTCCCCTCCTTTCGTCCTGATAATCCTCTAACTGAATACCCCAAGACGATTCATGGTCTTTGCTTTTTCTGAGAGTCACACTAATAAAGCCGTAAAAGGTTCCTCCTGTATCACATCTACATATATCACAATGAGTGCTGGTGGGCCTCATCCACAACAGATACTACTGCTGTTGTTTTTCCTTCTCCTCGCTAAGGGTGACAGAGTGGCATCGCAAGTTTGCATCAAGCAAGTCTGAGCTTTTGAGAATGTTGACTACACAAAGAAATGCTCTTCTGCTTACTGCGGATCCGCGAGAGAATGTAGCCCAACTAAACACATCACAGCAAAACGCACGCCGATTGCTTCTTGATCAGCCCAAACAGATGGTAGGCCAGCTCGGCAACATAACACACTTCAAAAGGCTGGTTTTGTTGCATTTTCTTGGACTCTGTTGCTGTTTGCTTTGTTAATGGTCTCAGAAAATTAAATCAACAGGACATCTACATGTAGACTCCCTAATTAATCTCAGTCTGTATACTCAGATTCAATTTAAAACATCATCAACAAAATTTACTTTAAAATGTCATATTATATCACACACCAGCTGTTTTTCATTTAGCGGCTCCCAGCCTATGGCTGGCCCATCCAGAGGGCCGCAAGAAAACCAGGGCTGGGATGATCATCAAGGCAAGAGAAGATAAGAACCAAATGTTGAAACACATGCTTGTTATTATTTGTGGGACATTCTATATAATCTTTGCTTTTTAAATGAAATATTGGATACTTCACCTCTGTAAGGTTGAGTTGAAACATTTAGATGTTTAGAGGGGAAATCTTCACTGGCAGGAACTGCTAACAACTTATGTGGACACTGGAACACTAACAGGAGGCCAAACCAAACCCTGCTGTAAAGGCCCCTGTTTAATCTTCACCAAAGCACTGTATTTATAAACTCTATCAAATGTTTTTTCAATCTAGAATCTTAGTTGTAAAGCAAGTTGCGCTATAGCCGGTAAATAGATATAATGAAGTAAAAGTACAGTATTTCCTCCTTGTAGTGGAGTAGCAGTATAAAGTAGCATAAATGAAACATTTGAACTAAGTTTAAGTACCTCATTGTGCTTATGTACAGAACTTGGGTAAATGTAAGTAGTTATTTTTTTTCACCTAAAGCCATATGACCTTTGGACCAAAAGCCCAGATTCTATTAACCCAACTATAGAAGCACAGATGACTATCACAAATTACCAGTAGAGAACACATTAGCTAGAATAATTGGTAATTCTTGCAAATTATAGCAAATTGGGTGTCTGTGCTCATTGAGAGGAGGAAAACAATAGTTCTGGGCAATTTAGGAGACACCATTGCAGCAGAGAACAGATATAAAGTCTTGAAGTCAATTGACCTCACATTATTTCTATCCCATTATCAATACTTGACCGACCAAGGTTCTTTCTAATTAACACCATTCCAACCAATTACACTTGCAGGAAAAGGCCCACCGCATGCATATTCCTAGTCCACTTCTCTCTGCCCTATCCTTCAGTCCCCCTACCCCCCAACACTTTCTCACAACCACACATTCAAGCCATCAGACAAAAGCCGGGCAAAGTGCATATCTGAAAGAACCTACAGTATGGTTGTGATGGAAAATAGAAACATGGGAGGAAAAGCAAGTTCAACCTCAGTGCTATCTGGCTCCCTTGATCAGGAGGAACGGTGATTGCCATTCTCGTGAAGCTTCCGCTAATCCGCAGATAACATTTTTCTAAACCCACTCAGTAACGTTGTAGGAATCAAGCTCACCCCAAGGTCAGATTGTGCTACGTGTTCCCACTGAGTGTTCCCAACTTCAGCAGACTGGAGGCATTTTTTTCCTTGACCAAATTACTCCACAGCATTAGGGCCCACAACAGTGGCTGGGATAGCTTTCACTTCACAAAAAGGGAAAAAGAAAAAGCGACCATTTATTCCTGGCTTTGGTCTCATTGTTTTTCCTGCATGAAGATTAACGATAGAGACGGAGAGAGAATCAGACAAAGAGTGACAAGAGAAACATTTCCAGGGTGTTAACTATTCAAACTGTGATGTTTTCTGCCTACAAATAACCCTCCAGCTCTTTTTGAATTTTGGTGTCACATCTCTAGAAACAATTTGAAATTGTGTTGGGAGGTGTTTGAGGTGAGTGTGAGTAAAAGCGGTTTGTCTTCTGGCGCAGAGTATTATGTCTGTGGGGGTGGACTGATGAGAGCATGCAGACTCAGTTTTTGTGTCGCCAATCACCTTCGTAGGTTGCAAAATGTGATTTTCAACAAGCCCAGGGTGATGGATAATCAGAACGAAAGGGTGGGCTGAGTGTCTTCCTAGTTTTTCAATGGATCGGAGAAAGAGAAGGTCCTACATCAATGCGCCTTGTTGTGCAGGGCACGTTTCATTTGGGCGCTTAACGGCAAACGAGCGCCCGGCCAAAAGCACGATGATTCCCTCTGGTAGCCTTTGTCAAAGAAGCACCCAGGATGAGGAGGTAGGTTGGGGAAGATGTCTGGGACAGAAGCCCCAGGTCGAATGAGAAGCTGCCAAATGAGGCTCTGCAGCTCTTCATCAGGCCGGTGGTCCTGGAGGGGTATGCTCCAGGCAAATGCTAAAACTGCAAGCCAGGCAACACATCTGTGCAGCTGTTCCCTCCATGGCATGATGTGCACACACAAACCCTCCAGCAAGCAGAGTGCTGCGAGTCAGGGGACAGAGAAACACAGAGGGAAACCAGACAGGGAGCTAACAGAGACAGACAGACACGGGGTTATGTGTATTCTCTGACCCAGATACTGAAACCAAAAATTTTTCTCAGCACCGGACCATTATGAGTTGAAACCAAAAAGCAGCTCCAACAGTGAAAGCGCCAAAGGAATGCTAAGCTGGCCCATGGTAATTCTCCGCTGCAATCGCCTCTTGTCTCTTCCAGCTAAAAATTACCAACGGGTTTGTCTCTATCTATTTTCATTCAGGCACAATTAAGGCCCACTGTTTATGTTGTTGGATCGTCAATTAAGATGATTCACCGCCTGGTGGGGGTGACTTTTTCACGGATGGTATTGTTGCTCGCAGCATCGTCTCCTGTTGATCCATAGGAGGAATTCATCCAAACTGATGCAGCAGTTTGTGCTGACATTTACTTAACTTATGATGCTGTTTTCCTCCCCTCTCCAACCACAAATTGCCTCTCGCATTTGGTACGGCTAACTTTACCTGTTGTCATCAAACTCTTCAAAAATTTTAATAGTGTAGCAGAGCTGCCTCCAAAACAACGTATTAAAACATAAAAGCTAAATTGAAAGAAGGTTTCACACATGCTTTTGATGTTGACAGTAATCTTTTGCAGGGGAATTACCGGCAGACAAAGGATTCAAAAGCAGTGACACTTAATCTGCTCTTTCTTTACTCTCTATTTTTTGTGGGAGGAAAATCACACTGTGCCAAAGCTAGCAAAGGCCCAGGCCAATGTCCAAGACTTGCTTATGAGCAATAAGGCTTTTTAATCTCAAGCTGCTGCAGCAACCTCCTGGTCTGGTGAGTACTTTCCATAAGGTTGTTAGGTTGTTCATAAACATGCCTTGCACACTGCAATCAACACAGCTTGCTTTTCATGCCTATGATGTCTATGTATTACTTGAAGCCCATATTTCGGGATGAACACTGAAGACAGTACCAGAAATTGTGTTGACCTCATTTGTATGACCAATTTTAATAAATTATCTCACATTTCACAGCAAGTCTCCCATGCACTACTTTCTGCATATTGTACTTGTTTGTGCTGATCCCTGCCTCTCTGGCCTCCACATATTCATAATGCACTGATTTACTGGTAATTACTTAGTGACAGGGTTTTTGTCATTGCAGCTCGACTGTCAGCACCGACAATTTCAGCTTGACTAATAAGCAAAGGAGTAATATGATGCAATATATGATTACAGTATGTTCTCCATAGCAATAACAACCCTGCATATTACTCATGTATGCGAACGAGCCGTGTATAATGTGAAGTGTGACCTTAAGTTTTATCATGGCAATCATGACCCTGTCCAGGATTTCCATTAAAGAGTATCTGTCTCATTAGATTATAGAATGCAATCTGTGCAGGGCGAGATAAAGTGGTACAGGTCACACACTCAATATCTCATCATTATGTAACAACGGGGAGCGTGGCCATCGTTCTCCACACACATGCTTAGACATGCACACGCTCTCTTTCCCTCCAGATAACAGTCGAACTGGCAGCCTTGTCATCAATTTACAACACAAACACACACAAAACACAAACTGCAGCCGCGGCAGATAGGAGTTGGGATTTGGAGAGAGAGTTGCTGAAAATCAAAAGGTCCAAATCCAATGCAAAGTTTTCTTTCACACTGCTGCCCATTTATAGTTTTTCCATCTCATTACAGTGCACTTTGAATACTAATGGACAGGGTTCGCACAGCCATGCAGCACTAATGATTTACAGCTATGGAAAGTAAATACACTAAGATACAAGCAGGGCAAACAGGCTCGGGAGGTATTATTCAGGGACGTTCCCGTGCACACCGTAACTGCTGTTTCATTTGAAAACATCATTTATGAGAACAATTTCTCCGACAGTGTCTAGGAAATGGTAACAGCACTTAACATCTCTCTCCATCTTGAGAAAGAAAATGTCATGCAAATGGATGATTTCTCATGTGCTCCCCATGAACAATCCTACTCAAATGCTGTCCTGCAAATCACTTAATGCGGTGGGGAAATGGGCATTTCTTCCTCGTCTTACAGCGCCTCAGAGATGGAGTAGGAGATTGTCACTGTGTAATTCCACTTCTTGCTTTGTGCCAGCAAAACCCTCCCTCAAACATTTCAATTCTATGATTAGGATAAAAATTTTAAAAAGAAAACAAGCCCTCCCTTTCAGCTACCCATTTGTGGAGAAATTATTTTTAGCTTTAGAAATCCATGAGAATGAGAAACAGAAAGACAGCAAGAGGGAGGGAGAGAGATGCTCCTCGCAATGCCAGTGGATTATTGGCAGCTTGCAAAATCCCATCAGAAAGGATGGGGCAGAAACAGATCACTCTGTGTTACAAGGAAGAAAAGGAGCTGCAGCACACTGTATAGCTGTGGCTGTCCGTATCACCCTCCTCGCCACACTTCTTCTCATCTCTTCCCTCTCTGAGCACCAGGCCACTCCCGGGGAATTAACCCCACAGTCATTATGCTGGTGAGGGTCACTGGATGTGTGGCATGTGTGGAAACACCAGTAGTGCTCTGGCTTCAGAGCTACGCCTCAGGCGTCCTGCCTGCCTGCCTCCACACACACAGACACACATGCACATCCCAAACTGAGCAGCGTCACGTACATAGAGAATACCCACACACCCAGGCTTGCTGCCCAGTCACCAGTCAGCCTGCTTAATAAGGACAGTAAATAGTCCCTGCAGCGCTAAAGGCACAATAACACAAGCCATGATATTCTCTCTGTAGCTGGAACTGGAGTTTAATGTCTCTGTGTCCAAGCAGAGAGCTGGGGGTTCACAAGGCTAAACGCACATGCTTCATTTGAATTAGAGCTCGATTCACTGAGGTGATATGGCTCGTTTTCAGCCACAGCCACCTGGGAGAAGCCAGCCAGGCTATCTCCTAAACCAGCACCACATTGACGTGCCACAGGTAAAATGCTGGTCCAAATAATGAGCATGATGAGAGTAGGCAGGGCAAACAATGGCTTGAGGCAGCCGCTGTAAACGCTGGCATCACTTTTTAATTGCCACTGTTCTCAGTTCCGCCTGGTTGACTTGGGGGGGGGGGGGGAGTGGTCTTTTCTGTCGCGCTCAATCTACGGCGTGCCATCCTTTACACACAAACTACCACAAGACCTCCCCACCTTTAACTTGAAAATCAAACAGATGGAAGAATAACCCATTTTAGCACCCGCCATGAAATGCCTTTCAATATACCGCCTGCCCATAGCAATTTTCCCTCCCCCTACTTCGACTAAGGTGGCAAGATGAGCAAACAGACATTCAGGCGCACTCTCACCCCCCGGGGCATCATTATCCCAGACACAAGAGTTGCTGCCAAAAGTAATGGAGCTCTGGGTCTACCTGGCTCATGGCAGCCCCTACTTTCTCATATTGAAATGGAAGGAATGGGAGAGCTCTGAACAGTGTTTATAAAAAATGCTGCCAGGGGCTTTGCTGTGGGATTATGAGAACTGGCCAAGTGTAGGGAGGGGTGAAGGGGAGCAGTCCTACTGTTGGTGTTTTTTTTTTTTTTTGTTTTTTTTTCCATGTTGGCTGGCTCTGTACTGTATTGGGCTGGGTTATACTGGGTTGGGTCAGGCATTTGCTGCCAGTTCCCAGAACACAAGGACCCTTTTTTCTCCTGCCAATCACAACCAGATGTGCCCAGACTGGTTTTAAGAATTCTGATCCCTCACTCAGTCCTGCTTTCAGCTCTGAGTGAGTCGCACGAGTAACAGCAGACGCACCGAACTTGGTGGAGCACATATTCTCACATGGACAGACAGAAATACACACACTCTGTGACAGGCACGCACACAAACATGGCCTGGCTGAGGCACTGTAATCACAGGGGCCCAAAAGGAATCCCAGAACAGGAATGGGCTCCAATAACAAGCTTTTCAACACCGGGGCGCTTGTCTCATTCGCCCATTCCCCCAGGACGCATAGTTTGAGGAGATTCAACCTGACATGACTGAGAGATTTACGACGTGTAGATAGAGGCCTATTTTCACATAGATACCCGGTCCTATCAATGCAATGCCAAGGCCTATCAATTTTAGACTAGACAGGTTTCTGCGACCGGAAATTCTTCAACAGGTATGCTCTCAGCCCTAGAAAGCAGAAATACAATGTAACACACTCTGCTGCTGAGGCTTTAATGTGCCTGCGGGTGTATTTTAATATTTGAATGCCACTAGAATGTTTTTCCTTCAAACACAGTGTGAACACAAATGTATACCCTCCAGCTACAGAACACACTGATGTTAATGATAACAGCACAAGAGTACAAAGATCATTCTACATGGAAACTGCTGCTGTTTGTGTGTAAATGAAACTAGAGCTTGGGAGGCGTCATGCGTTGTGTATATAGACAGTTGGAGCTGATGCGCAATTAACTATTCATTACATAAATCTGATTAGGGAATTATTCATCCATGCAGGTTATGTGAATAAGTATTACACAGCGCCTTAACCTCTTTTCTCCGTTCTCCGGTGCTCCAGAGTCTGGTCTCCCCTCTCTGTATCTCCTCTGCCATGGATCCACCTCCGGCAACATTATCAGCAAGTACCATCTGTTCCCTGCAGCAAGTGTAAAATTGAGCTGCTTGAAAGTCGTCCGATATCGATCGCAGCCACATTAATTTCATAACGCCACATACAGTGTGTCACCATTCGCAATCACATCATGGAATCTGTGCGACCGATCGTGCCACAGCTCGCGACCTGCATTGAGTGTGACTGCATGTCAGGATATGATGCATGTACCTCTAATGTCAGAGGTGCATGATAGTGTGTGTATAATATATTGTGGTTTTCAATTTTTTTTTCACAGTTCGTAGTTGCAGTTTATTGGCATATTTGTAATACTTAACCATCTCAAAATATCTGTTGTCTGCTACCAAATGAAACTGTTCACAAATTACAGAGAAATGACCTGAAGTTTAATTTCAGCCACAATTAACAAGACCCTATGTGAAGGTGTAAATACCTTCATTTAACAGTTAATGGCTGTGATGAGGTCATATTAATAAAACATGAGGCGCTAATGTTTGTGATGAAACAAGAGTCTACATCCCTGCAGCCAAACCACAGAGGCTACAGTGTTAATTACACATTGCAATAGAAAGGTAATGAACTGCACCAAAAAATACTGACCATTTCACTGTTTTTACTAATGTTTTTTTTTCTCTGTTAGCTACCTTATTATTTATCACATATGGCAGTCCACTTTAATAAATATTCCCCACCTGAGAGAATAAATGACCTCACTTTAAAGCACTGTTATTCCACTGGTAGCTCATCCTGAGAGAGCAGCTTAACTTGTCTGAACACAGGCAGGTATTAGTAGTAAGAGTTTTGATAACTCCTGCTCACAAATTAGCACACAAATTTAATAAATTGTGCACATCAATAATGAATGCAGACAAATTAACAGAGCAGTAAGAGTGCTGAAACCAGGCAGGACATTTCGACTGCCCTTGAATTGACAACTTTCACTGTTAATTTTGCACCACATCACACATTGTCATGTGTGCACATGGCAAACAAAGCTTGCCAACAAAGAGCAAACAAGAAGCGATTAAATGTTAAATGTGACCAACTAACCTTTCCCCTGGAGCATCCATCAGTAAAAAAAAGTGCTGGGCCGCAAATTTAGACTCATTAACATTACAAAACAAAAAAATTAAATTAAAAAAGCCAATATACTGGACTTTTACAGCAAATCCAGCTTTTTGAAATACCTTGTCATTACCTCAAATGTTGGTTATGGGTGAATTCTTTTACCAGATGGTGTCACAAGATGAAAGGTTAGCGCAAATGATTATAAATCATTCTCTACGGACCGTGAAAATCCATACCAAATTTGATAGAAATCTTGCCAGAAGGTGTCACAGGCAGACAGGCACACTGACCAACCAGCCATGCCATCTTTAAGCTGTGCTGCTTGCATGACAAAAACAATCAAAAAGAGCCAGCAAAAACACCAACAAATGCATTAAACACAGTGGAGTCATTTATTGGTGTCTTGCAAATCCCCGAGGAGCTCACCCATGACAAGCTCAGCGTGTCACAACAACTGCACTCGCGCTTGAAGGTGCCACAGTGCAAACAAGACACGGGACAAGATCCAAGCAGATGTGTCATGGTGTTTAAGTGGTTTCTTCACATTTGTTAGACTATATGTATACCTTTATACACACCAGGCTGCCTATAAATAGGCTCCCCTCAGCCTGAGGAAGCAATCTGTATTTCCTTAGGTTTACTGAGGCTAATGTCAAACATAGGCAAACTAAGCTGCATAAGACCTCATATCACACAGCTCCATTTCAAGTCCATGTTTTTGATTCAATCATGGAGTAAGCTTGTTTCAGAGAGACCATAAAAGTTGCAGTTAAAATGAGGCTGTCTTGCTTCAAACAAACCAGATATGAGTGGCTAAACAAATCATTGTAAGCAACTCATATGTACCCAGACATTAAGTTAAATGAAAACACAGTGAGAGGATTTGGCTGAGCCATGTCATCAGCAGTCGACTTAAGAACAGCGCTGTTAAATAGCAAAAATACATAGACCACTTTACAAGCCAGATGCTTAAAGCACATTAAGACCTAATCTCAGTGGGGTTACACAGGGAACCAAAGAGCATGGAGAGGTGGGAGGGTGCGAGATGAGTGGGAGTATGGAAGAGCGGAGTGCGTGCCCTACAGGCTCCTCTTTAGTAGATGGTCCATTGTGGTCGACTGTACAGATCAATAAATCAGGTCAATAGATCATTAAGCAATCCCTATGCTCCCAAAATAACACAGGGATCAGAGTGGAGATAAGAGCCTGGATCAATGCTGGACGGACGAGAGGATGGAGCAGTGGACGGGGATGGAGGGTGTGGGCCCTGTCAGGGCAGAGAGCTGATTGGGTCTGCCACGTGTCTCACTGCAAATTGTTTAAAGGGATGGTTGACCAGAAAATCATAAAAAATATATTTTCTCATTTGACTCTAGTGGCATCAAGCCATACACATGGTTTTATATCCACCTTGATAGGATGGAGGTGAATGGGATGTTGTTGGTGGCATTTGGACAGGATTAATATCACAAGTGAATGTGGGAAATGAAATGTTTTCCCCTCCTCTCTTGTAATAAAAGTCACTGACAATTTACAGGACCTGCTTCTACAGAAGACAGTGATATGCTGTGGGCATCATGCGACAATCACCAGTGGTCTTTGTATTACTTTTAATATTAAAATAACTCACTGGTTATTATTCAGCTGTTGATTAGGGAATGCTTTCACAGTAAGAAAGGGACTGGCATATGCAGTGGTTCAGTACACACTTACTCAGTTTGGCTACATAAAGGTGGGCCAGCAAAGACAGAATCACCCATAATGTGACATTATGAGAGCTCATTTAATGGGCTTATGAAGCCTTTGTCTCATTTTCAGCATTTTTCTTTTATTGTATGAGTTGAATGGTGTGAACAAGTGATCCGCCGGGTTAGAAACATATTTCTTCTGCTGTCTCACAGTGAGTTGAATTAATGAAACTTAACTGTAAAAACTTAGCTCACTTAACTCACATGCATGACACATGCTTTTATAAGTGTCTTGTTGAACTTAATTAAATTATGGGAGGACCAGCCACAAAACAGAAGATAACTGAAGCTGTAATTATTATTAGGCCAGGGGTGAAAATTCATAGACATCACTAACCAGCACGGGTGATACTGAAATCACTCCACCTTCCGTAGAGATATAAATACCATCTGAATGGGGCTATGGGGACTACTTCTTTGGTATAAAGTGGTTCAAATGAAAACTGTTCACAGTGAGGTCTGTGGATTATTCAGAGTAATGGAGACACTGTTTCTGGAAAGACACACTGCTGCTGAATATTTTAAATGTAATTTTTCACTGCTGTGAGCACCACAAACAAAATTCCCTTTTTTCCATGGGGTCGGGGCGACACCAGAAATCTCTGAGGTGGAAATCTCAAAACCCAGTTATACAAAAATAAAACTATCTGCATGTTGTGACACCACAAAATGTTATGGGGAAAAAAAATATGATTTTTTAAAATAATTTGAGTTAACCAACCCCTTAAACATCAGCTCATGTGAGCATGAACAGGGGGAAACTCTTGCCAGGGCTTGACCATGTTTTTATCGATGTAGGTAGGGCACTTAGGACAAGCACCTTAATGAAACTGGGCAGTGAGGAGGATTTGGCAGTATGAAACGAATGAGGTTTTAGACCAGTAAATGGGAAGACACAGCTGGATAGAAATCACATAATCCTTTTCTACTAAGGCTGGTGATGCCTTTATTGCCTTTTTAAAATTCACTAATACAGATCATTCTGTCTGGTTAACTCATTAACACCAGTAGTTATCTGACAAACCACTTTAATGACGTACATTATTCCAAACGCCTCTAGGCTAAACCACAGCTACGTGGCACTGGCTTTAAAAAGATGCCTTCTATCAGATAAGAATGTAATTATACAAAACACAACATTGTGTTGACTAATGTCATCATAAAGCACTTAATCGTATAGAGGCTTTAGTATGCCTGTACTAATGCCTTTCTATATGCCAAATATCAGTATAAGCCCATTCTTATGACTGAGATCCATTCATAATTGGAGAGGTTCATTTTAAAAGGTCAACACCTGCTGTTTATCAAATTCTCTCATAAAAGGGGCTCAAAAATTGATTCAGAGTAATAGCAGCTTCAATTCCCTTGAAATGATTTGTACTTCATAATATATCAACATGTCCGTTCTGTTGTGAGGTAGAGAGGCTCTGTGTCTTTGATCACGCTTTCTCATTATCATCTGTAAGCAGGACTAGTATTAAAATAAACAGAACGGGGGGTAGAGCCCAGGCACCGGTGCTTCCTGCCCCCTGCCTGATGCCGCCGTGGGCTCTTCCTGTCTGGGTGCCGGGGCCAGGCCTGCCTGCTGGGGACCTGACTGCAGGGGAGAGGGAGGGAGGAGGAGGCGGAGGAGTGGCGGAAAGCCATACACAGACGCTCCACCCTAAAGAGGAACAGCATGCCAGCCCCGGCGGACATCTGTTTTCACAGGTGTGCTCACCCAATGTGATTAAGATTGGCGCTGCACACCCCCCAGGCAACGCTGCGCTGGTACGCCAACACTGTGGGTGCCGGGGCATGGGTGTGAGACGCGAGGGGCAGTTGTGTTGTTTTGGAGCAGATGGAACTGGTGATGAGAGTTTGAGTGAAAGAGGGAAGAGCCAGTGGAGGAGAAGAGGATGAGATGGACTAGTGATGAGAGTTTGAGTGAAAGAGGAGAGAGCAACTGGAAGAGAAAAGGAAGAGACGGATGAGGGTAGCTGAGTGAGAAAGTTCATACGGCTTACTCACTGCAAACAACTGTTTAGAGAAACATAGTTTAAAAAGGGTGGGATTATTCTGAGCACATGCAGATTATCCTCTGCTGTTTGATTCTTACAGTGAGAGGGAGAGATCACATGAAAGGACTGGAGTAAACCACTCATGGGAACAGTGTTTTATAAATACCAGCACAATTCAAAAATGGGCAAAATGTTCTTACAGAGATGACTGGATGGTCTGAAAGGGAAAACCACTCACCCCCAGAAAAGCCTATAGGATATAGGTGGGCAGTTGTTTTGGCAGTACCAACACGGCTGGTACCCAATGCTACAACGCACCTGCTTCCATGGCAACCAGAAGAGGGATTGCTTTCCCTTACACCAGCAGGCCACTTCATGCTTTAATGTAAAGCGACAACTTGCCGGAATTAATTTGTGTGTTGTCAAAAAAAAAAGTCCCCCAAACAGATTTAATTCAGAAAAATAGAAAAAAAAGCAATTTTCTTTATTTATGTTGCCTGCCCCCCCTCCACCTCCCAACCGCCCCCACACCACTGCTGCCACACCATAATTCTCCAGTGGTTTTTGAGAACTTTCAGCCATTTCGAGTGATCTCACTCCTGGAGTAGTACGAGGCAGCGACAAGAAAATCTTTAACGAACGAGAAAGCAATTCCATTTCACAGCAGCGAGGAACCGAGGAGGAGGGGCGGGAGAGTCAGTCACCAGCTTCTAAAGAGAAATGGAAGCCTTGGATAAAAGCTGCTCACCCCAAGATATCTCCTAAAAAAAAAAAAAAAAAAAAAAAGGGGGGGGGGGGGGGGGCAGACAGACTTAACACCAAATCATCCTGCTGTACGACTGAAGCTTACCTAACACTGACAACTGACAGGAAGAATGCTACGCTGGATGTAGCTTATTAGCATTTGTGGATATCACTTTGCTTATGCCCATAAACATCTTATACCTCTATCTTTGACTAACAGAGCAACAACATCTTTTACAGCGGGAATAATTTGGCAAACATGGAATAAATAAAAACTAAAATGCATGCTTATACATGTTCAGTGTGGCTATTAAAGGCTTTGAGCTCTGTTTTCATCACATAAGTTAGTGATTGTACAATGCTGCTCAGGAAAACCTGTTGCTAATGCATGCTTAAGGGAAATGTTCTATCAGTATAAGAATAAGAATGACAGACGTGCACATAGACCAGGCAGTACTCAGAGTTAATGTTGCTTGCTGTGATATCAAGCTGCTGGAAGCAAACATATTCCATTAGCCAGTGTGGGATATATTACAAACCCTCATCACACAGCCAATCCACAGCCCTGATTCCATTATCCATCCAATCGTGCACCCCCCCTCCTCCCTTCCTGCTGCCCCTCCTGTCAATGAAGCAATGGCAGGCATCGCTCCCACAACTCTACCCGGCTCCAATCTGCTCTCGCTTCCCATCTCCTGGCGAGCATAACTCAGCGAGGGGTACGACTGCTCTCAAAAGCTAGATGTGAGAAATGTATATATTTGTAAGTGCTAATACTAATCGGCACAGAATGTTGGGCCAGCACCAGACAGATGGTTCTGAGAGAGGCAGAAGATCAGAGAGATGCTCCCTCCCACCCTCTCTGTCCCTGTTCCTCTATTTCTCTGAGAGAAGGCACTATCACAGCTCTGCATGGCACAGAGGAGCCTCAGCGTACAAAAGCGGCCTTAATTCCCCCGATGGTGGAATCAGCTCACTCTAACAAGGGTATCAAAGTAGTTCATCAATGAGAGGATATTTAAAACTCAAACTCTCAAAAGCCTACATTACCATGGGTGGAATACCACTGGGAGGGCTCTTTGGGTATAGAAGGACAAATAGAGGCAAATAACAGAAAAACAGGCAGATAAACAACACAAAACAACAAAGATGCATATAAATCATTTTGGAGAAAGAGAGCAGGAAAGCACTTCACAGATTAGTGACTAGTGACATGGAAATTCTTGTATGTAACTGGTTTGAAGGCACAA
The DNA here is from genome assembly GCA_033238685.1 of Lates japonicus. Classification (NCBI taxonomy): domain Eukaryota; kingdom Metazoa; phylum Chordata; class Actinopteri; family Centropomidae; genus Lates; species Lates japonicus. The sequence goes on from BRZM01000035.1 coordinate 6,074,917, forward strand.
TTAGCCTTGCCCAGTGTGTCCTTCATAAAGCACTGCCAGTACAGATTAATTGATATAATCAAAGGCCAAGTGAGCTTAATTTATGAAGCAAGAATTCTCTGGAGCAAAAGTTACAAAGACTGACTTACTGTACACGTGCTCTGTGTGTATGTGAGTGCAAATGTCTTTCTGCTGTTTTGTGGACAAGTTTTGATTTGAGATCATTATTAAGACTTGGTTTAAAGGTTCATGTTAAATTTAGGTTCAGGCTAGGGTTAGGGTTAGGCATTATTTGTGATGGTTAAGGTTAGAGTAAGGGGTTAGGGAGTGAGTGTCCTCGCAACTGATGTAAAACAAGTGCATGTGTGTGTGGGTGTGTGTGTGTGCACGTAGGAGGGATTGTTTAACTTTCACAGGAGGGGGGATTTCATGTCTTTATTTGGCATACATCTGTTTTACACTTGGCTCACTATGACACCTCATAGGAGGCCAGGGTCAAATAAAGTGCAGGAGAGCTTAACAGCACTCGCACACCAGGGGAAGCAGGGCTACTCAGCAACTAAAACACAGACACAGACACGAATGGATTTACTTTCACGCGCACAGATAGACAAATCCAATGTCTCTAGACACACAGAAAAATCACCCCTTTTGCTTGAATGGGGCAAGCAGTCTGTGTGGCCGAACAGTCTCCGTTAAACTGCTGAGACACATGTACAATAATCGACTCTGCCTAGTGCTCTGCTTCTGTCTTTCACTATCTCTTTCTATCTAAAACTCACAAATGGAATGTGCTGCAATTCACCCACGGTGCAAAGAACTCAATCAGAGTTGAAGGCGCCATGGCAGGACTGCTTCCACGTAGAAAATATGTTTCTTTCCTTCCGAAAGAGAGGAAGGTTGAGCAGAAGCTGTCGATCGATTGGGATTCTCATTGTTCAGATGGGATATAAAGCTCTCTTTGTCTGCCCATGCTCTTCTGACCTTTATCGGGCCGCTGAAGAAGGCGAACACCGGCAGGCCGAGAGGGAAATGGAGTGTCTGTTTTGCGCTTAACACACTGCTCACAGATTGCAGAGCTGGCGTGGTGCGGCGGACACAGACTGTCTGCCGACCTGGGCACTCTCCGCCCTGCCCGACCTTGGTACCACTGCGCCAGTGTGCCAACGAGGGCTCCATAACACCCTAAAAAAACACTGAGACAAGGCTGGAAAACAGAAACGGGCTCGAGACACAGAGTTCATTAACAGATAAACGGCGGGAGGTGGGAAAAAAACAGAGAGAGATGGGAATAAATGAGGAAATGACAACGGACGGAAGATATGGGGAGAGGTTGGCAGCCGTCCATGAAAAAGACAGCTGGCAGCGACATCCTTCACAAACCTGGCGACGCAAGCGGTATGATGGAAGCAACCTCCAGAGACATGGAGACAGGGAGAGAGGAAGAAGGAGAGAGATGAGGGGGTTTGGAGGAGGGGGGTTGTGGCGGTAGATAACGTGGCTTTTCGTCTCCAGACTCCCGTGCTAATTAACACAGTTCCACATACAAGGCCCCCTGCCTCCCTCGCAGCCTGGCCCCAGTCTTCAGTGGCAACACAGAGGGACAGAGTGCGCGAGGAGAAAATGTGAATATGTGAGTGTGTGTGATGAAGGGCCGGGGGAGTATGAGGGATGAAAGGGGATGAAAGGTGAGGCAAGGTCTGGTGGCCTTGTCTGAAGGTGAGTCGGCTCCCCCGCCAGCCTGCAGCCCGGTTGCTCTGGCCGAAAAAAAAAAGGGGAGGATGAGGCAGATAGGTAGCGAGGAGGCGGGGATGCTGAAAGTCAACACCCAGTCGCTCACAGCCAGCCCTCACTCTGTAGCTCACCCTCATCAGGAGCGAGAGAGTAAGTGAGTGAGAGAGAGAGGGAGACAGAGAGAGGGGAGGCCAATGAGCCGGCACCGGTCCAGTCACAACACCACAGACACAAATCCTGGTTCTGTACCATTAGCTCCAGACTGTCATAAATCAGACAAAGCCAGCCGGCAGGACGGTGGGAGAAGGCCAAACAGAGAAGTCAAAAAGCCACAGCCACACAGCACTGATCAGACAGCGAGGGGAGGGGGGCAAACAGCAACCTCTGAACAGAGAAAGCATTTATAACAAAACAAGACAGGCTCTACACATATAATGGAAGAGCTGGACTGAGTAGAGCTGGATATTGAGCCTTAATGCTTTCTGAGATCTGACTAAAAATATGTCCATAGCATTGATTACAAAACGCTATTTGTTGTATAATGAGGGGTTGCAGGTCGTATTTTTAGTCTTGCTTATTTATTCTCTGATCAGATCCTTTTCTATTTTAAAGTATTTTATGCCTTTATAATATGACTGACAGTAGAGAGAAAATGAGGGCAGAGAAACAACGAACAACATGCAACAAAGATCCCCAGCTGGACCTGAACCGGGGATGTTGCGGTTCATGGTCAGTGCCTTAAACCTCTTGGCCACCAGAGCGCCTGAAACTTTGCTATTTTCATTCTTGTATGGCTGCTCCTGTTTATACACCAGAAAACAGTGATGCATTGAGAAGTTTGAAAATGTTGTTAAATAAAAATGAAGTATAAATCAAAGGCATATTCATTAAGCTAGGCACTGCGCCGGTATCGCTATAAATGCATATGGCGATAGTATGAGACGGTGCGATGAGCGCGGCGCGCTATCCGGGTACCTGTCTGGAAGGTGAGTCGGCCCCGCCAGCCCGGCAGTCCGCTGCTGCTCAATGAAAAAGGAGGACGAAGACCTAACGAAAACGGAGCGCGGGATGCTGATCACCGAAGTCGCCACCGGCCATTCACTGTCGCTCACTCATCCAGAGGAGCGAGAGTAAGTGAGTGAGAGGAGACAGAGGGAGGCCAATGAGCTGCACGTCTGAAGTCACAACACCAGACACAAATTCTGGTTTCTGTACCAAATAGTTTAGATTATAACAGATAAAGCAGCTGGCAGGATGGTGAGAAGGCCAAACAGAGAAGCACAGCTACACAGCACTGATCAGACAGCAGAGGTAACAGCAATTCTGAACAGAGAAAGCATTATAACAACAAGACAGGCTCACATAATGGAAGAAAGGACTGAGTAGAGCTGGACATTGAGCCTAATGCTTTCTGAGACCTGGACTAAAATGTGTCTACAGTATTGACACAAATTGTTGTATAATGAGGGTTGCGTATTAGTCTTCATTATTTATTCTGATCAGATCCTTTCTATTTGTGAAAGTATCGGCGCCTTTACAATATGACTGACAGTAGAGAGAAAAATGAGGAGAGGAAACAACAACAACATGCAACAAAGATCCCTCAGCTGGGACCTGAACTGACAGGTTCATGGTCAGTTTTAAAACTTCTTGGCCACCAGAGCTTGAAACTTTATGGTTTTTATTCTTGTATGGCTGTCTTGTTTATACACCAGAAAACAAAGATGCATTGAGAAGTCGGAAATATTTTTGTTAAATGACAAAAATGGGGAAATCAGTTTATTCATTGTTTATTGCATTGTGCACTGACACCATAATATCACACTGGCACTTGCTTTTGTGTGCTGGCAAAATCTGCACAATATACACATGAACTGACGGTCTCTGGTGCTAGCAGACCAGACATTCAGTCGGCTGACTTTTGCCGCTGTAAATTGTGACGCACCATCAGAACATGTGGGTTAAAGACGACTTGGTAACGCCACCACTGAAGGTGCTCATTAGCATTACCGCATGTAATCACCTCGACAAGGGATTTCCTAACCCAGATTTCAACCACACCCAACCCAGGCATGTTGTCTTGGCATTCGCCCTACTGGCAGATAAACAACACATCTGCCTCCCTGCTCTGAAAGTTGTACATATATATTGTATGAACCACTGGAGAAAAGACAGGTTTGTTTGTGCCCGTGAGTGTGTTTGTGTGGGAGAGCAGTGTACAGTGTGTATGATAAAATTAATTTGCTGTAAGACTGGCGTGGTGGTGGGAAGTGAGGCCCAGACAGGTAATTGGCAACAGAGCAAGTCTTGGTCTTGCAGCAAATTTAGTAGGGCGTAGTACAATCTCTACCACACAGCAGTACACCACAGAAGGAACACCTGCGATCTACCACTTCACGCATCGCCACACGGCTACGCCAGGAGCGAGAGGAAGTGGAGGTTTTGAGGAGGGAGTGGAGGTGAGCGGTGAGGCAAGTGGGAATAACCGAGAAAGAGTAAGTAGAAGGATGAGCCAAGAATGAAGAATCTTAGAATTTCCCGTATCTTGCATTTGAGTTTCAACAGGAGAAGAAAATGCAATTACACGTGCCCTCTCAGCCTTTTCAGGCAAGTGCGGTGTGTAGAAGTGAGGGGGTAGTGGTGGGGTTTGTGCCCTGTGGCGGCCAGCACTCCCATACTCTATGCTATCATAGATGCTTGTTCTGCATTCTAACAGGCATTTGGTGGCACAGCTCTGAGTGGGGAGCAGCGGAGGGTGAGTGCAGACCATCAGCAATGTAAAAGGGGGGGCGGGTCTGTCGCCTCGTGTCTCGGGAGATAGTAGGAATAATGAAAAACTCTGCTGGGACTTCAAAGCAAACGGCTGGTCATTTCCTGTGGTGATGGCTGATACCGGCCTACATGTTCAGGCAACAAGCACGCACACACTCAAGTCACACAGGAAAAAGCCTGGCCAATGAACACCACTTCCTTTGATGGTATAGCAGAGCCAAGAAGAGGGAGGAACAAGTCTTTGGACGTGGAACAGATTTGAAAAGCCTTTGTGTGTGGCTGGCGGAACCATCTAAGTGCTTTAACCACGGCCTCAGGGGTCAAGACTTACGCAATGTGGGTGCAATGCCAGAAACCAGATGGTGATGTTAACACTTTCACAAATTTTTACAGGGTTTTCAAATTTAAAACTGGCAACATGTCAAAACATTATAACATGGTAGTTGTCATAGGGTAATCACACAGGTAAAAACATTCTTATTTTCTAAACAGTACACCTTGACTTGGCAGATATATCGCCTCTATTGAAGGAAAAGTACAGGTATAATTAATAATAATCAATCAGGAATCAGGAAAACAGTCTATTAGGTCACTTGTTTGACATCTCAATTCATCTGCTCCACTGCTCCTCATTTCTGTCAAAATCCTTTTCAATGGCTTTTAAAATGTAGACCATTTTTTTGCATTCAGTAGATTTCCTGAAAAATATCAAGCCACTGCTCTTTTGTAGGGAGTCAACTTTGCACTAACTTCTAATTATAGGTTTTTTCCTCTTGCTACAGAAAATATTTTAGTCAGTGTCCGTCCCTTGTTTGTGTAATCTCTTCAGCGCTCCCATAATACGTGAGAGAGGAACTGTTGGGACTGGCATTTCCAGTATTGTCTTTTATGATTTATACTGTTGGCTGTTCAATTTCAGAAAATATAAATAAATATAACTTTAGCTTCCAGTTTGATTGTTGAGTGGCTTTTGATTTATAGTGTTGTTCTTATGTTCTTCCAGCAGAACTGTTTCTATACTTGTTATCGAGTTAGTGGTAGTACTTTGTGGTGCGCACATTGTGTTCCATTCTTCCTCTGAGCTTAACACAAGATGCAAAAACAAAACAAAGAAAAAAACACTGAAGCATTTGCAAAAAGATTAAGGAAACGGTCTTAAAATTGCTGAGGGAGATGTGCGTGTTGCTCATCTGACGGTCAGTACGGCCTCTTGTGTACAAACAAAACAATCTGAGTGTACATCTATGAGGGAAGGGGATGGGTCGCATGATATGCAAACATGAAGAAGCCAGCGGTGGCCACTTCTGGCCGATCCCATTTCTTATCATATCATCTGGTTCTGTTATGAAAGCCAGACTGCCCTGCAGGCTTCTCCTGATTCTATGCATCTGTCTGAGTATGCACCAAGAAGCACACTTTTGCACGTCTCTGAGTCTTATGTTGGGTAAAAAGTCACTGAGAGCACGCGTTGCAAGACGGAGTGAACAAAAAGGCACATCTGGTTCCATTCAGGATGCCTGACATTCTTCGCCTGCTTGGTTCAGATTACTTCCCGAGCCCCCATGCTGGCTGTGCGGGACAGCAGATAAACTATGCCGCTCAACACAATGCCTGGCCTATTCAACACACAACCAGAAGGGTGTCGATTGGCGAAGGGGATAGAGGTGAGGCCGAGTTTACAGCAGGGTCTCGGTGTAGACGCTCCTAAAGTGGGAGACTCCTGAGAAGCCAGGTATGCTAATTTACTGCTTCTCCCCTGCTGCACGCCCCTCCTTACAGTGTGTCAAGCAGGAGTGGGTCCTAAGGGAAGTGCACAGGTAAAGGTTCTGCCAGAAGGAACAGCACCTTAATATGATCCTAACCCTTCCTATAGATAACCACTGGGGATAGCTCCTGGAGCACAGGGTCAGCTCTGTAGAGACCCAGACCAGAGAGACAGAGATATAAGGTCAGGAGACTAAAAACCTTGAGAGCACTGGTTGAGGCTATACTGCAGCATATGTGGGCCTGGAGAGGAGAGCAAGAGAACAGTTATATTTTCAACTGTTCACAGTTTGATATCAGACAAAAGTATAAACCATGCTTGTTGTTTTGTTGCAAGAGCCCCTATGTGCTGCTCTAAAGAACAAGATGATTTATATTCCAAAAAGAAAACATCTATGCGCCTTGGGATCAGTTTGCTCTACGCAGCAATCTAACTATAATTCCTGAACGTCACCTTTCCTTTACATTTCAGAACGCACCCCCTCCCGTCCAATTCCCCCACCCTATTCTCTTATCTCCAAGGTTTGACAGAGTGATGTCTTCAGCCAAAATCACCTCGTCTACTCCGGTTCCCCAGGAGATGGAGTGCCAGTGATGTAGACGATTCAATCAGTGAGAAGTGAAAGAGCAGATCACAGACAATACGCCGCGGCCCCATTACCCCCAGTCCTCGGTTACCGCTAGCGACGCTTAGCTCGGGCCCCCACCTAATGGGCCATAATATCATTTTACGCCATGTTCCAGCTCTTTATACTAGCTCTAAACATAACTCTGTCGCCAAGGCACAATAAAAACAGATATATTTCTTTATTACTCCTCACGAAGCATATCACCAGATCTGAGCACCCCTACAAAGGAAACTAATATCTACAGGAACCCGCTCTTTTCCTTGGCTCATTTAGAGCAGACGCACAGTTGTTATTACATTGAGCTGCACTCTGCCGGCCTCACCTCCCCATGCCGTTCACTCAGAGTGTAATGGATGTTTTATTATAATCAAATGAATACAATATCTTCACCATAAATAGCCTACTTAAAAAGCCATTTTCTCTGCCTTGCAATATGTTTGAATGTCCATCACGCCTCAAGCAACAAGGTGCCACATGTTTAATTCAGAGCCGATGCAATTTGCGTGTTGTTGCATGCTACTGTATAGGTGAAAACAGCGACTTGTCTTCCCTTTGCTCACCCTCACGTCCTCAAGCTGCCCCCTTCCAGTCTCCCAATAATCACACTCCACACTATCTTGCATAAAGTCATGCCAGTCTCCAGCAGGTTCATTACTTTGCATGATAGCAGGAAGGGGAAATGTCACCTGGGTACTCTGCTTTTGAGGCCATTCACTCTCTCCATCTCACGGGGCAAATGCTGCGCTTGTAAGTCTTGAGCCAGATGAACAGAATTTCACTCCAGCGAGAGCAAGTTATTATCTGCAACTAGGAATCATCCCCTACACAGGGCATACGGTGCCATTGTCCTCTACCGCTATATATCATCTGGTCTGACCAACCTATTTACACTATGGGAATCTGACAAGAGATGAGCGAACATTCGGGCATGAGCATGTGTGCTACTGTGTATGTTTGTGTGTGGGGGGATGTGTGTGTGGTAAGATGGAGCAGAGGGGGAGTTGGGGAATCCAATCTCTCACACAGAGGAGCAGAGACAGGCGGGCAGATATGCTCCAGGCCCAGAATAACCCCGACGGTATCCATGAATGAAATGACAGGATTACAGGGGTATTAGAAAACCTGCTGAGATGGTTGATAATGCTGTTTATGGTTGGGCGTCACACCGCCTGCAGCAAAAAAGTCAAACTGTTTGACTAATGAAAATATGGACAAGCTCTTCACATAGTACCATATACCAAGCAGAACATTCAAGGCCATCACTGTAACCCAGGAGAGACACCTCCTTGTTTACAGTGATGGTTTGGTTTTAGCTACATGACGGACATTAACACAAATACTTAAAGATTTATGTCTTTGGCATTATTGTGGCTGAACCTCTTAAAAGTGGGGACAGTAAACATAAGCCCCACCATCCTGGTTAGGAATGGGATTATTGTTGTGTCAACAACCCCCATAGATAATAGTAATTACTGCCCTTGCTGCAGCGGCATCAGACTGAGGCAACTTCTCTAGCTGACAGCTTGGTCCTAATTACCAAGAACCACCAATTACTGGCTCCATTTCATTATTTATATTGCTCAGCACACCCAAATAAAAGAGACTTCAGTGACTCTGAGCAGTCACATCTCTGGCAGCTGCAGAGGAGCATCCAGAGGACCTGCTGAATCATTCTCTCATAGTTTTTTTCTTGACAATATATCAGTCAGCATGCAAACACAACATTGTTAGTGTGAAAAAGAAACTGAGTAAAAATAGAAAAATGTAGTCAATAGGGGGCTGACTTTACTTCCTCTTTGCCAGCCACAGGAAGTAATTTAACTGCAAGGGAAGTGCATTATCATCTTTTCTTTTCCCCCTTGCTCCTGCTTGTTTATCTGCCAACAAAGCTGCAGAATCAATCTAAAACATCAGCCCTGGAGCTTTTTAACTACTAAAACAGCTTGCATGTTGTATCCACATTTATATTTCATTCATTCCACTGTGAGCTCTGTGTTAGAATAATAGACTTGTCTGCTGGCATGTGAAAGAAGACAAGAAAAAACATAAAAACACAGCTCTTTATCTGGTGAGTGTATTCAACCGTCCCCCCCACACACACACTGAGTTCCGCAGATGTTTGCCATCACCTTCTGCTGCCAAGCGGCGTCCAGTGATGGCTGAGAGGAGGGGAGCGGGGACTCGGGGCGGGGGTGTGAAATTCTACTATTCCTGCTCCAGTGAATTCTGCAGAAACTTGGCAGATCATTGTGGAGATTTGTATGTCTGTGGATTTGACATGAAACTGTTTAAGGGGCTCGTCTGGAGTCTGTCTCTCAACGTGCCTCCCCTTAAAGTGGGCCTGGCTGTTTAGCTTATGTTCCCATAAAGCCTGCTGGCCACATCTCTCAGCCCCCGAGGGTGCAGATGGGCGATTAACTCAGCAGACAGGTCTTATACCATCATGTGAAAGATAACCGTTGCAAAACTTTGTTGCTTCAAAAAAGTATGCCTCTGAGTAAAGTAAAGCCCATAATCCTCAAATAGTGAAATCAAACAAAAAGCATCTGCAGCATCTATAGAGATTTCTGCAATCGTACACCTTGTTGATTAACAAAATCTCTTTTTCTACTGATGATTCATTGCAAATTCAAACAGCGGCTCATGCTCAGCAAGCTATAAACCATGTAAAGCTATCACATTCAAAAAGGACAAGCAGTCTCAAAAACACGATTAGTTATGTACAAAAGGAATCTACCGTGGCGATCCAAAGCGCTTAGCATTTAGATGACAGTTGCGCAGGGCAGGCCTTGTTTGCAGGGGCTGGAGTGGAGCAGTATATGTGGCCCGGAGGCCGGATCTGTTCCAACTGTGCCCTGGCAAGAAAACGTTCAGCCCAGTCAGCCTCGACAGCTTGGATATTCACAGGGGGCATTAGAAAAATGGAGGGCTGCAGCACCGTGTTGGAGTAGGGGGGAGCTCAGAGGAGGCGAGGAAGGGGTGATGAGTCAGGAACAAGGTGTTTTATATTATTTTGGTACCGCAAGGACGTGGCATTTGCAGTGTTCGATGAGAAAACCAAACGTAGGCTAGTGACGAGGGCCTTGTGTCTGTTTTGGCCTGCAGTGATAAAGTTTAGCATCTGGCAGGTATGTCTTACGGGTGCTAGCAGATTTTTAACCACTCTTACACATTCTGAGAGTGTTGTTATTATGCCGGCACTGCAATACCTTGCTTTGGTGATGATGAATTTTTAAAGCCCGGAATTAAATTATAAATTTATCAATGCAGAGAAAACTAACAGAAACTCTGACTCTGTGGTTCATGAGAAAAAAACAAACAAACAAACACAGCAGGATTAGTGCAGGTTTTTCCCCACTATGACTTTACCATAGCAATGGGCTTTAGATTACATGACACATTTGACAAACCATTGTGACAATTTCAAAGTTTAGAATGATCACTTTGATTTAACGTGACAAATGAATTATTCACTCTCATCTCTGGGGATGCATAGTTAAATTCTGAGTCATTCTGAATATCACAGAAAGGACTTTTGATGTTGGACAGCTTTCTCCTCACTTTATTAACCTGAACTAACTTCAAAAGTGCCAGTATCGCCATCAGCAATATTCTAAACAAATGTGGAGCCTCTTTCAAAAACAATGTTTTCTATGAGCTCCCTCTTCAAAATATTATGTGTCAAAGGTATTACTATCCATTAAATTGTCTTGTTTACCTATTTTTGCTATATCCTTTTAAGAAACACATTTAAAAAAGGTAAATTAGAGGAGTATCTCAGACAAGAATAAGACTGCATAACTATATAGTTGACTGAATTGATTAACGTTCAAACGATCTAAAAGTAACGCAGCAGATAAAAAGGTCAGAGTCTCACAAGGGAAAAGAAAACTATAGGCCCCGTACTCCATCTCAAGAAAGGACAACGATAAAACAAGAGAAAACAAACAAACAAAAAAAGTGTTTGCATCCTAATTCATTCATCCCAAAGTACCTCTTTGCTCCCGGGTTGTGCCAAAGCAAAGCCTCATGGGAGAAATGATTGACACCTCCTAATCCTTATGGATACCAAAATGCATGTCATTACCATGACATTTACACCATCTTTTGGGATGTGAGATGAAGCATGGGAACAACAAAGGGATAAAAAACTGAACAAAACTCCAAAAGTAAGAAGTGTGAATTTTTAATGTGCTGTGTTTTGGGTCACAAGAGGAGCTTAAGTACTTTGAGCAAAAGCAGCTCTCCACCCAAGTTCAATTAATTCAGCACAGCCAGAACAACCACCTTGGGTAGCCTACATTTCAAATGAGCCATATTTTGTTTATCTTTAACACCAGCGGGCAGGCTGGCAGGCATGCAGCACTGGAGGAAATGTGATGGAAAAGTGGAGCACAAGAGTTATGACCTAAGCAAACAGCTGATTATGGAGAAGATGAGTGAGAAAAGGAGTTGTTTGTCAAGCTAAGCCCTCCACAGATGGACAAGTGTAGCACACTAAGAAACCAGCAAGTCCTGAGGCTTTGTGGCAGCTTTAGGTTTTTAAGTACACCATAGAAAACAGTTTAGGAGGAAGGGATGAACAGTGAGAAAGCAAAAATACAGTATCATGTGCGGTTACATGTTAATATTTCTCACCTTTTCATTCAGCACATCGACTCAGTGAGTCATGGTGACTGTAGATTTTCCACTCGAGTCAAGTATGAACAGAAGAAGATTTTACAGCTGTCTGTATAAAACTATAATATCAGCAGTTAATTGCTGGGGATCTTCATTTAATGAGCATCAGAACAAATTTAATGACTTGCAGCTCTTAATAAACAAGCATAGAAACCTAGTAGTGGGCAAATATAGTTTTGACAGAATATAACTTATCCTAACTCGTAGGCTAAGACTTGACTTATAATTGGACCATTGTTTTCTGACACACAAACACACAGTGTTGACCATTTACTAGCCAACAATGTTCCACTTCTGTGAGCACAATAGCAAAAAGTGTTTTCATCTGTGTACTGTGGCACTTGGGGGCTGGACTTTGCCAGAGTACCTCCCAGGTGAGACGGTCAACTATCTGCTGGGTAGCAGAGCTGCTGCCTCACTCCCTTCTCTCTCCTCTGAACACCATATCTGCTCAGTCCTTTCCCTTGAGCTCACTATCGCCCCGCTACCTCTACTCTCATACTGACAGCCAAACAATGGGAGCCAGGACTGCCTTAACGAGTAGAAACCGGAGGCTCGACTAATTAGAGACACCCCCACACCCCCACACCATCGCCTCCAACCCCTCCTGTTAACTCAGAACAGTGCGATATGGCTTGGCCAGGGCTGGGACTGTTGGACCCATCGTGAGAGAAATAGGCTGCAAGTTGTTTTTTTTCTGGCTGCTGGCCAATGGGGGACCGTGGTAATTGCCCGAATCCCACTGTGGCAAGTGAGGAGAAAGAGTGTGAGGGTGGCACAAGCCAAAGAAAGTGAGAAAATGCTAGGACCAAGTGTGGGAATGAAAGTCTAGCAATAGAAAAAGATACAGACAGGGAAAGAGGAGACATAGGAGCTTGGAAAAATGAGACACAAAAGATAAATGTTTAGAGGAAGAAACATGGTACGACATGCAGGAGAGGTGACTCAGATAAAAGTCTGAGCCTGAGGACTCTCCGTTGCGTGAAAATAATACAAGGAAAAAGAAAAGTGGACAAAGTATTGGGAGTGTAAGTGAAAATAGAATGACCTCGGGTGCTACTCACTAGAGAGAGGCAGACAAGGGTGCAGTGAGCGTCTTGGCTGTTGGAGTGGAACTGAGCAGGGTGCAGCGGCGGCTGCACAGTGGGTCCTCACTGGACACTTCAATCACAGGCAGCCGGAGCCCCGGGCAAACTTGGCCAATTAGCCGCACACTGCCACTGACCCCCAGCTTCATTAAGGGCCTGGGCTCTGGATAAGGGGAGAGAGGAGAGGAGTGGATTAGGGGGAGAGAGAGTAAACCATCAGCATTGGCCAGGTTTGAGAAGACACACACATGCATTTGCACGGACACATGCGCTAGAGGTGAAGCTCAAGGTTATAGATAAACACAATCAACTGTGAGAGCACACTACACCACACATGAACACACTGGCCGAATCACACTCCCACCTCCCTGTGGGTTTACACCCACAGCAAAGGTGGGGATGGGGGGTTAGAGCCGTAGAGGCCAGAGGGCAAAGCCCCCCCCACACCGCTGCACTGACAGCAACAGGTGTGGTGGCCGGCAGACATGCAATTACCAGGCTGAGAATCTGCTCTTTGTGACAGAGACAACGGCAGATCAGAGGGAAGATCAGAGCGAGAGGGGGAGAGGAGAGAAGAGAAGCGAAGAGGGAGGAGAGGTGAGAGATGTGGAGGAAGAGAGGAAGATACAGACTACTGAAAGTCCCTGGAGGGGAGAAAGAGAGAGAGGGAGAGAGATTTCCAGTCGGCTCTTTTCATCGCAAATCCCTTGTCGGCAGAGCGCAGGCGTGCAGAACGAGAAAACAGATCAAAAACCAACAGATACATTAGCTATGACACACCTGTTGTTCTGCAGTAGAAATACAAATTTACATGCTTTGGTGGTCTGGAGAGACCTCACATACATGTGTGCACAACAATGAGACAAAGATGAGGGCGAACTGACAGCATCTCATTTCAATTCAGATTGGGCGGGGCTGTTTGAGGTGCTTTGGGACAGGTTACGCTCAATGAGCCCTGACAGCAAGACTGTTTTGGTGTATGCATGTGTGTTTGTCTGCATTACAAGCGTGTATATCCACATGGGAACTCTGCTTGCATCAGCCTAGCGATGGAAACCTCAGCGGAGCTCCAGAGTGGGGGTAGCAGCTTCATACACACTCTCCCTCATTTTCTCTGCTCTCCTTCTCCGATTACAGGCCTTCGATCAGGCTAAAGTAATGTTTGTGCGCTTTGCCGCCAGTGTAGCAATAACCGCTGTCAGAAACCTTGCATGCTTGGGTGGAGAAGAGATACTGGCCCTTTATTTAAAACAAGCCAAGGATAAAAGATCAATGGTCCAATTCAGGCCACGAATTGGAGGGAAAAGTTCACAAACATACTGGGAGATTATGAGAGGGAGATATATGTGTGGATAGGGGGGAGCGGAGAGCAAGGGGGCATCTAGCTCATCTGGGTGCTAGTGGCTTATTGATCGGTGAAGACACACAGCTCCCAGCCATTCATCACAGGCCACTCAGGCCCTTAGATAACTCCTATGATAGTGCCCTGCTGCTGAGCAGCTGCAACTGGCCACATCCATTATCCTTCAAAGTAAGCCCCCTAGCCTGGGAACAGGCATGGTGGGGCTGCTGGGTGACAGGATGGAGGGAGGGCTAGAATGGAAATGGAAACGACTGGGCCTGTGGTTGAGGAGCCTGTGGCTGCGGCTAGCATACACAAAGGCAGGAGCTGGGGGTGAAGGGCTGGGGCTTTATGAAAAATGTTGCTCTGACAGCCACAACAGAGATGAGAAACTGTCTGTTTGTGCCAGTCTGAGGGAAAAAAAAGTGACGGTACTATTGTTTCCATTTCTTGGCTAAACAGTATTAGCAAAGCTGTTTTATAGCCGATAGCACACAAACCATTCGAGCGTCAGGCAGCGCTGAAAACTGCTGAGTGGCTCTGCATGTATGTGTGTGTGTGTGAAGAGAATTCCCAGATTGAGCAGGTGGGGATCAGCCATAATGAGGCATGCAGGGAGAGAAGAGAAGGAGGGGGGTCGGAGAGAGGGCAAAAAAAAGAAGGGAGGAGGCCAAAGAGCGAGGGAGAACGACAGAGTGAGAGTGATGGAGACGGACTCAGAGCCAGAGACAAGGCCCCAAAAGAGCAATTACAGGAGCTCCAGAGAAGGTGTGGGCCCAGCCCCCAGGCATAGTTTCAAACAGCACAAAGCCCTGCCAGACATGCACTCACTCACACACATACACACACACTAGGCCTTAATCTAACACAAACATCTGACAAGCACAAGACAGAAATGGAGAAAATAAGAGAAGATGGTGACTGAAACTAAAAATGGGAAGGAAACAACCCCAAGACAGGAATATTTTTAAATAGGGGTCATCTCAGCCTAAAACATCACCATGATATACTCCCCCACAGGTTTTCACTGCAACATTCTGTTCTGGTCGAAACCTGTTCCCTTAACAGCATGGCCTGAAACAAAAGCTAAAACTCCAGAGCTGAGGTCAGTGCGTGCAAAACTTTCAAGTCGATTGTGCTGCGTGTGGTGAGTGCTAAACAACACTGAGAAGTCTGGACAGCCTCGCTCCATGGTGCCTGTCACAAATACAACTTCAAAATGGTTTCTGAAGGCAACCGTTTCTGCCCCCCCCCAAATTTAACCCATCACCACCGCCACCCTCCACCACTTAAAGGAGAACAACAGACAGGAAAGAACAGGCAAGAATGATAGCAAAAAGAAAGAGAGAGATGTGCAAACAGATAAGGGGGAGGGGGAAATTAAATCAAGAGAAAAGTTCTTGAGCACCGGTATGCACCATTGATTTCCTATTCTCTTGGAAACATTTAATGAGCTTAAATAGGAGCCTCGTTTGACACTGCCATAGTGACTCGGAGGAGCCTCCCAGTGAGAGGAAATCGTTCAGCGGCTGTGACGGCTACCAGAGGGGGTTGGAAGATGGAGAGAGGATAGGGGAGGAAGAGGAGGGAGGGAGGGATGGGGAAGAGTAAATGAATGCCAGCAAGAGACGCAAGTAAGACAGATGTTGGCTTATGCCTGGGAAATGGTCCAGCATTACTATTTACTAAACGAGGAGGAAAGAATGAAGGATGAAGGATATTATAAGAGAGGCAGATGAAGGAGGAGGAGGGTACAGGTGGTCTACATTTAGCCAAGTTGCTCTAGTTAAGTGTGGGTGCTACCACCACAACAGGTACCTATAACCCAACAATGTCCAAACTGATTGACAGCTATCACTACTGGGCAAGCCACCCTCATTATTACTTCCTGGATGACTCCTATGAGGCATTCAACAGATGCCTATTGCTTGGCAGCCATCTTGTTTTTCTACCCTCCTGCCTCTTTTCCCATCGGCAGGAACTGGCTGTCACTTCCAGAGAGCAAAGTTCAGGAGGCGCCCGCTGCTCTCCGCCACTGATGAGGACCCCACTGGGAACCATCGCAGCCACTTTATGAAGCTGTTCAAGACCTGAATGGACTCTCTGGCGCCACACCACCTTTGCAGGCAATCATGATAATAAGAGCGTTGAGTCAGGCACACTGTAATACTGGCAACCACAGGGGAGCTTCCTCACCGACTGTTGGGTGTGGTGGTGTGTGTGAGAGGGACTCATATATGTTTATATCGGGAAAATAAACTCGACTTCATTGACCTTTACCAAAGCCCACTTTAACAGTTCTCTGAATCCAAACCAATTAAACGAGAAAAGCTACGACTAATGACACCAAAACAGAACTTTAACCCAAAACAAAAACCTCAGAGCAGTCCAGAAAGTTCAGAGTCATAATTGTAAATACCCAAGGCAAACATACGAAGATGCCACAATTATTGCAAACATGCAAAATAGTTATATACAGTATATTATTAGTTATGTGAATGCACAAATTATCATGTTAAAGATAAGTGATTTAAACCGCCCAAACAAGCTGAAGACATAATTTTATCTTAAATTGCAATTGTCTGCGTGTTGATTAATCGCAACAAAGATAAATTATTTGTTGCAGCCTAAGTATAGGTTTCTATGAGATAGTCCAGCCTCATAGTTTATGTTTGCATAAATGGTGAAAAGAAAGAGAGACGCCATGTTTACATACCGCTTAGGAGGACTGTATTAGTGTACTACCGTTGCGTTGGCCAACAGATTCTAAGATGTGGACAGACCAGTTGTAATGACTGAGTGCAGACATGTGCTTATGTGTGTGTGTAAACATGCTAATACATGTGTGCATGTGTAATTGCTGATGGAAGGATAACCAAACCATAAATACTGTGTCTGTGAATGGGCAAGCTTTCAACCCAGTCAAACATGTTTTCTGGGTTTTAGAGCAGTTTTGAGATTCTGCCTGTGTCTGGTTCTTATATTAGCAGGTCAGAAAGGAGTTTCAGTTCCTGACCCCATTCCCCATCCCCCCCCACTCCCCAAAACTCTGGCTCAAAGGAAGAGTGGCTGGCTTGTAACACCTTTGAGTATCTATCCAGACAGATGCATACAGTGTTGGTGCTGAAGCCAGTGTGGTGTTTGGCACAACTGGCAGCAATGTTGAGGCCATATTTCGTTGGGCTTTCATGTGTGACTGGTGGTTGTGCTGAAAAGCTTATTTTTCTTTTGAAAATGAATCTTGGGTTGAAACAATCATGGACCCTCTCTGGTGATTAATACGGTGAAAGAAAAACAGCCTACATGAGTGCCTTCTTCCTCCTGAAGAATTCCAGCAGACACACAATGGCATGTAATCCTACTAACACACACACACAACAAGGAGAGGAACTGAAGTGACCAACAGTAGCATAAGGACAACTTGAGATAGGCGTAGTGTTGAAAGTGTCCCCTAGCTGTCATTTCCACCATTTTTGCTCAACATAGTGCCACAGCTTAAACAATTTTTCACTGGAAACGTTTTACCGCCAAGAATCTATATAGGCCATCATCTATAAGGACATTGTACTATTCTAACTATTTACACTAGCCTATATAGCCTGTGAGAAAAAGGTTACATTTGTGTACTGTATCTGTGTGGTGTGTATGTGTGTGTGTGTGCATGTGCACTGGGGAAGCCATGGGGAAGCAGGATGCCCTGGTCAAAGTCCGAATTATTTTCTGTGGGCGAAGTGGGCAGTGTGAGCTCGCACTTAGACAAGACAGAGCAAACAGTGAATCGATCAAGCTGGCTGGGGTGATGCATACAGAAGGAAGGCCTCGCCCTTGCTGCGCTGAGAGGGCTTTAACTGCTCACACACTGAGTGGCTTTTTCATTGGCACTCAGGCAACAGCACAATCCCCAGCTCTTAATACCACCAATGGAAAGAGAGGAAATGGGATTTTTATTTGTCTGAGCTCCACGGGTGGTCTGCTGCTGCTAATAATGCATTGAAATACAGGGCCTTGCTTAGCTTGGATTGTGTTGCTAACATCAACGCCAGCCAACATGAGGTGCATGCCATTAGACAAAGGTGTGCCTGTATTCTGTCATGGGGCTGTGGCACCTATAAGCCCACTTTAACCCAGTCACCTTTCAACACTTCCCCAGTATAAGTAACTGGACGGCGTGACAGATTGTGTTTTTTTGCACCGCATCACTTTTTCCAAGGGCTAACCTGGTTCTTCAGCAAAATCAGTCAGAAGTCAGGTCACACTGCTCTGTACCCAAGCTTCTTACAGTAACATAAAAACAGTAAAAACAGCCTTATGGTTGCAGGCTGTGGACACAAACGTGTGTGGCCAGGACTTAAACATGTGGTAAGGTCTAACAAAGATCCTCTCACTTTAATCCGGTCTAATCAGATTTCCCAAAATGAAAAAATAAAAACTCTTTAGCATTACAACATACTTAATAATCTCACTGTTTTTTGGTGATTAGGAGTTGTTTTGTTTATATCTTATGTGTAGAACAGATGTGTGGATTTAGCATGCTGCTCAAGGGGGATAATGTTTTGTCTTCACGTCGGAAGGTGGAGAGACACATAAGAACCCAATGGGACCAAGATGTGAGTTCATTTTTTCCATTACCCAAAGAGGGGACCAACTCCATATGACTAATTAAACGACAGACACAGAGGAATGCGTGATGACATCCTGACGGCAGACAAAAACAGGGACTGGAAGTGAAACAGAACAGAACCTGGTTAAAAATAAAATCACTGGCTAAGGGAGAAGGAGGAGGAGTAGGAGAGACAGTGGAAGTGTATTGCAGATCTCGGCGGGGAGGACTACAGAGAGATCTTAATGGAGGTCTGGAGTGGTGGATAAATGGCTACTCTGGCCCGGTCATGCCGCCAGTCGGCACTGGTCCACCAGTAAACAAGCAACGTCACACTGACATGGCCTCTTACACCCCACTTTGCTTCAATCTGTTATTGGAATGCTGCACATTTCTACTCCATGTCCAATTGAAATGGGATGAGAGTAGAGGGGGGAAAATGTCTCCTGGTGAGACTTGTGTGATTTGGGGGATCCAATTTGGCAGTGTGTTTTCTGTAAACATTGTAACTGCAGCTTGTTGTCAGAGAACGCACTAGCGAGCGGCATTAGGTTGTTCGCTGCTGTGTGTGTGTGTGGGGGGGGGGGGCTGAAAGAGACGAGGGCTTGGTAATAAGGTTCTCTAACCCCAGCAGCAGATCTACTCAGCCTAATGACTACAATTAAAGAGCCCTGCTCCACGGAGGGATCAATGATGTGGGATCAGCTCAGACGTAGAATAGACGTAGCTACAGCAGGAAGCGACCACAGGGCTGAGTTTAAAAACTTAAGAGCCCGGGCAAATGGGAGGTTAGCATGTGTTATGAGGGCTTGTAAATATTTAGGCATTCTTACAGGGGCATGTGGCTGTGACTCTGATGTCATTTCTGCTAGGCCTGTCATTTGCTTTAGTTAGAGGCTGAAAACCCAGTGTGGAGCGACTGTAAACACAGATCTGTGAAAAAGGGGAATACTGGGAAACAGAGTGTTGGAGGACAAAAATAAACTGTGCAAGACGCGCAAGTTATCTGCATGACCATCACATGGCTGACCAGCTGTATACAGATTAGGGAAGAGAATGGGGAGGGTAGGAAAATGCAGATGCCACGTCTATGTGATTTGCAGACACCAGCATAAAATTTCGAACAACTTCCTTTTTCATCGAAAAAAGTTGAAGGGGGAAACTAAAAACTGGGCAGCTTCGAGGCTGCCCAGATGAGTCAGTGAGGAATAATGCATGTCATCACGGCTGCGTGAATAGGAGAGTGAGGCTGGGGGGCAAGCACAGGCACCAAAGACATAGAGCTATGATGACACCTCCACAGATCTGCATTTCAGAAGACAGCTCTTAGCCCCAGGCAGGTTTGAAGCACCAGGATTAATATCCACGTAGACTACAGACACACTGAGTAAGAAAAGACAAAGAAGAGAGTTGGGAAAAAAAAAAGATTCAACAGAAAAAAAAAAGTTATGGAGCACAGGAGAGTGAATAAAGACAGTCTCTGTTCAGAAAAGTATGTTCAGAGTAGTTAAGATAAACAGGAAGTTATAAACACGAGGGCAGTGGGTATGTCCACACTGCTCTGGTACTAAGGTCATGGTTGACTTATCAGGCATAGCTAGCATTCCTGTAGATCACCACCACAAAGCCTCAGAGGTGTACACTTCTGCAGATCTGCCTCTAGTCCACAACAATGCCCCAGCTGAACAAGGTCAATGCCAAAGTAAAGGCCTGAGTCATATTAATGCCCTTTATGAATCTGCTTTCCAAAAAAGGCAGGCAACAAATCGTGACAAAGCTCACCACCAGAATTCATTATTTTCTCGGTTTTATTACATATTTGCCATTTATGCTGCTGTCTTTATTGCAGATTTTATTTGTTTTTGTGCTTATATTCAACTCTTCTTTTTCCCCACTGAGCCTTTGTGCTGCTGCACTGGGCATCTAATTTCCCCATGGGGATGAATAAAAAACTTTAACTTATCTTAAAAAACATTACTGTTGGCTTAGAAAATCCCACCTCAGACATTAGCAACCACAAATTTTAGAGACCGGTGGTCACTTCAAAATGTCAGTCGCTAAGGTTAAGGCCCTATCTCTGGCAGTATTATTACTGCTGCAGAGACTACTGCCACGGTAAAACGGTCAGTCAGTGTACAGATGAGAAGCAACAGAGCCAGTGGCATTTAACTAGAGTCTCAGTAACTTTAACAATTGCTGTATGAACAGATTTTAATAGGTCCCTCTTGGATCATGGGCTACTGAAAGGCCACGATACCCAGCTCATTTAACACAGACAAGGACATGATACTAACAAAGAAAGGATTTCATTTTTCGTATTATCATTTCATTGTGAACTGTAATAAAGGCAGACAATCTTGTCTACATTCTGTATTATCCCACCTTTATCTGTGTGCTGTGAAGGACATAAACACAAATAAAAAGGCCAGTGTTTGTGCAATGTGTTCTTCAGTGTCAGTTACATGTGAACTCTCCCTCACAGTGTCATTTCATCCATTCAGCATTAGATTTCATTTTGAAGGAAGTGACCAACAGCAATCGAGTTTTAAAGGAAGAGCACAGGTAAGGATGAAGAGCGTTCTCATCTTTCCACCATGAGAACTTGCCTGACTTTGAATTTTGATTGAAACAGACAACCAAGAGACAGACACCCAACCTCCAGCAGTGCTGCCACCCCCATGTCCACTTCCAGCTGCCAGCAGATTTCAGCAGATGCCAGCGATAATAAGGACAGCATATGTTTCCTCAAGATGTAATGCTGCTACTGCTATTTTAGACCATATTCTGCCTACAGATTTTATATTAGGGTCTTGAAGTGTCATTAAAATGTAATTCTGAGGTTCTTTTTTTAAAAGACACTTAAAAATATGAAGTTAAAAATAATAAATGAAAATCAAACAAAAATGAGGAGCAAATGCAACACACCTGTTATATTTTGATCTAATTTAAGTAAACATTATACATTTTTAACACACACACGTACCTGGCAGGTTACCTAGAAATATTTCCCTGTATCTATGAATATATAAATAAATAGCTGTCTCTAGCCACATGGAAATTAGGGCGGTAATCACTGCGATTTTCATATTTTTCCAATTAGTTGCTCATGGCAATGTGTATTGGTAACAAAATTAAGTGTATATGTATTTTTTAACTCTATTATATTAAGGCTGTTCGGAGTCGCTCTCAGCAAGTGAGTTTCCCAAATCTACTGGGATCATTCATCTCTTCTATAAAGTTACACTTGCACAGACCATCCCTCTATGTCTTCCTTGGTTTGCCACATTATCTTCCCCCTTTCCTCTCTCTCAGGTTGGTGTGACCTTCATCTCCAGCTGCTGCCAGTGCGCTGACCCTTCATGCATCTGTCACCCACCAGTCCTGGCTGAGGCCCACATTCAGTACTTCATAATTAATCGCCCCAGTGTACATGCAAAAAAAAAAAAAAAAAGGCAAAAAAGAAAGAAAAAAAAGAGGAGGGCCAATACTCGATGGCAACTACCAAATTAACATAAACCAGCTGGACATCATATTAACTGTAAAGCAGAGGTGATAATTAAAAACGATCTTGGCGGGAGTAAATTGGTCAGTTTGAGGATTAACTGTGAAATGACTCACACGGATAAAAATGAATTGCACCCTCCAGGTTCCCTCACTAGGATTAAATGGCACTCAACACTCAAGAACAAAAAGCACAGTGAAAATACATTACAGGTGGAATAAGTGGCTCTACACACAGTTTCCATTATTCCTCAGCTACTGTAAGCCTAAGTCCATTTCAAAACCCAAATCTCTCTGAGAAAGATATATCAGCCAGCTGCCAAGTCCTGCACAGACACCCTCAATTTGCACAGAAATGAGGCGTCATCTCATCTTCGATACGTTAAAGTCTGAGAGATCTTTGAGTCGTCTTTTCACCATAAAGCGCAGGAGCTGGACTAAACATCGCCCGTCACATTATGCTGATTGAAGCAGGCAAGACCAACTTCCCTCTGAAGTATTTAAATGGATAGCATTTTGATAGCAATACGTGCCAGGCTCAATTACCAAAGCAAAAAGTAAATTAGCTTCCTGCTCTCTTTTCTCCTGCCAATACAAGCCTGGAGAAGAAAGCATCTGACTAAGATTTCCCGGGGTAGGAATCAAGGTGACCCTCACTCTCATCGTTGCTGATAAGTTTTCAGATACCTGATTCTTTGGTGTTGGGCTAAAATGCCTGGCTGAGTGTGAACTTTTGCCAGTGGCCTGAGTAGGTGGGCTGTTTGACATGCCTCCAGTGAGCAGGTATAGCATCAAAAGCCTCTGCGATACTGTGTGTCTGTGTCAGCCTGTCAGTTCAGCTGCCATGGGGAAGTGGGTAAGGGAGGGAGACTGAGGCAGATGTCTGTATTGTGTATCCATCACTGGCGTTCAGACCGCAGCTATGCAACCTCAAGGCTGCTGACAGCCAACACCACTGTTGTTCCCAAAATGCCTTTTGAACAGCAATGGAGATCATGTTTTCCTCTGGGCTAACTCTTTTCAAACAGCCGCCTACCTCTCTAAACCTCATATCACATCAACCGTCTCCCCTCTCTACTTTTTTTTTTTTTTTTTTAATATTAGGATGCCTTGGTTCTCGTGCAGAACACCCTGCCCACAACCTCTCAACCAAGCAATTAAGGCAGCTCCCTCCCCACGTGAATCATTTATCTCTTTCAGGAGAGTGAGCATGTTTACAATATTCATCATGTTCCTCTTACTCACACTCCAAGCACTGAGAGAGTGGGGAACAGTCACAACGGTTAAAAGGTAGAGGTGAGGGCGTAAGAAAAGCAGAGCAGGCAGGCAGCGGCAGCATGAGTTGGCAGCGGTGCGAAGAAGAAAGTAAGCCACGATGGGTTGAGCGCGTGGTGTGGTTGATCATGGACATGGGATGAGAGACGGTGTGGGTTGAGAAAGTGTCAAGGTTGTTTTAGAGGTAAAAGTACACCCTGCTGAGCTGAACTTGACCATAATGTCTGGGGCTGAAGTATTTGGCTTGGAAGCCTGCTGACAGACCCAAGCTAAACCCTGGATTGCAGTGAACTGAAAGCTGCATGAGGTGGTGGGCTGGTGGCGGGAGGGAAGCAGCTGTCAAGCTGCTATCTCCTGCCACAGAGCCCATCTCATATCCTGCTGCTGGGGGAGTAAGCATGAGAATTAGCATGATCACACCTTGTAGTTCTGTCTTATGTTGGCTTTGTTATCTCTGATCTCGAGCGCATAGGAGAAGGAGAGGTGCTGAGTGGAAAGGATGGCGAGGGTTTGGTGTGTGAAACACAAACAACGCCACATTGGAGAAAGGGGTTTGGGGTAAAGAAAAGAAAGCTGTTGAAGGGGATAGTTTGGGGACAAGGCCATGAAGTCCAAGGGCATGGGTGTCAGCTGTAAAACCCAGCGGAGATAAGATCAGAAATCCACCTCAGCATGACGTCCCTTCATCACAGGATAATCCTCAAACATGAAAAGACGAGCCAATCTCCAATCTGAAGGAAATTTCTATTCCCCAGATTCTTCAGCTGTCCGATGCCAAGCTGACACACCCTTCACGCATCTGCCCACATCTCCCTGAAGCGTATGTGTACCTTAGATAAGCAAGAGGAACTAGGTAATGCATATGGGTCGTTCTCATGTGCACCACACCTTTTTTATGACCAGTAAGTTTACAAAGTCCATTCTGGAGAGCAATGTTGATTGGTTGTCAGCCTTTTAAACTGAAAGTAGGTCTGACAGACGGAGCAGTACGATAATGATTTTGAATGCATCCTGTTTTTAGTGGGGAGAGGAAAAAAAGGAAACTAACTTGTCATTTGAAATGAGCCACTTGCAATGAACTGGCAGCATACACACTGTTCATGTATCAGTTAGCTTAGTTCTGTTTTCCTGTTCGAACGCTGCAGACAGGAGGCATGGGATTGCTTGTTGCTTACAAGGATTATGGTTTTATTTTCAAAATGAAAATGACAGAAGTCAGTAATCCAACGCAAAGGAAACAAAAGAGACTGGGGATGGGTTCAAATTCATTTGACCTCAAAAATATTGCAGCACTCTCTAAAATGTGGTGCATGCTTCCAGGAGACCACATGGTTAAAAAGTATCTGAGAAATCAGTGTAACACTAAAAAGGACAGGATGAACTCTGGCTTACCCATAACATGTAGGAGCTTAACAGCTGAGTGCTCACTGGCCAATAATCCACTACCTCCGTTTCTCAGTTGGTCAGAGGCTATTTTGCTAGATCCAAAAATACTCAGAGTGGATCTCACCACAAAGTTTCATTTCCAGAGCCAGCGGCCTATTACCAGAAAAAGGAGAAAAAAAAGTGGGGGACTCATGGAAATGCCTGCTTTGATTGTTATTTTCTCTGTTTCCTTGTATTACAGGGTATGAGCTTGCATTTGGCTTTTTGGGGACTGTTTTGCAGAATTCTCAAACACTAACATGACCCGAATGAGAAATGTCTCCTATTTACTTGCCCTGAAAAGAGCATCTACGATGAAGAAGTGCGGTACGCTTGTCTTTTTCACCCTTGCGGGGAACAGGAGAAAACATTTATCACCACTCTCCTGTGCGGAGATAAGGTGTCTCTATTTATTCAGAGTGGAGGAGATAAACCCTGAATGAAGCATTGTGGGGCACAGAGGAAGAGAGAGAGAGAGAGAGAGGTGGAGGAAAGAGTGAAAGGACAAGGAAGCAGCTTGGTTTTCAGTTGCTTGTGTGTGTGTCCATGTGAGCAGATGGCATCTATTGGAAAACCATCCCTGCTCAGTCAGGAGACTGGAGGCTGACCCCGTGCTCTAACCCCCTTCCAGCCACCACTACTACCACCAGCAGTCGCCCTTCCTGACTCCACGTGTCCCCTGCCCGCACTAATCCATTCCCACTATGAGACGGTTTGTATAATCTTATTTAATAGGAATAATCCCCGGGAGATGGAGCATCCTAAGTACAGTAGGTCTGTGCACAAGGGGGCCGGAAGACGGCAGAGGGCTGCGAATAAAAGGACGATTTAGAAAGACAACAAGGCAATACAGTGGTCTGTTGAGGGCCGCGCCAGGGACTGAGAGATACAGACTGACAGAACTGCTCAGGAGATTCAACAGGGACATGAATAGTGCTTCTGTCTTCTTGTTCCCCACAAGAGAGACAAGACAGAGAGGAGGGGGGGTAAAAAAAAAGGAAAAAGAAAAACAAACAGGAGCCAATGCTCACTACTACTTCTGTCTTCTCAGCTGTTGATGTACAGCCTACTGTCCAGAGGTGAGGAACACAGTTCACGTGCCCATTTCTCACTGAAATTGCCTGTGTACGGGGACAGACGGCTCCTTGTGACTGGGCAGATGCTGTGGCTGCAATGTTCCTAAGATAAAATGCATGCATGTCTACAGGGGCTTTTTTTTTCTCCCCCCTCCCACCCCCCCACAGCTGTTGAGTTTAATAGTGGAGCAAGTTTGCACACCCAGGCACGCATGACTACAACCACGAAGCGTTTCACTGACACATTTCATCATTTCTGTACAGCAACACCGCTCTAGGTGTTATTTAAACTGTTTAAGAAAGCTACAGTCTTCCCAAACATTCATTTCATTCATGATTATTGTGCTTCAGTTGTTCATATAGCATCAGTGTTTGCAGCTCATATGCAAGACATATCTAGGAAATACAAAACCTCGGAATTACACAATTAAACACGATTCATGAAACAGTAACATGTACAGAGCAATGGTGTCATTTGAGGGTAAGTAACGGCGTTTCTGGGTACGGGTTTCCGCTTCCATGCCATATCGACAGGGCGTATAATAGGCTATCAAAACTTGGTGCCCATATTTACTAGGGTTTGAAATTGATAGTACGGTTAAAACGCTGAAGTAAACAGTCCCAGCCCCACTTTGACGGGATGCACCAGCTTCCCCGAAACTCACCTTGGAGGAAAAAGAGCGAAGAGAGTAGTTGCACAAACGCGAACAGTCCAGATACTGAAGAACACCCCCCTGATGAAATTATATATAAAAAAGAAATAAGTCCGAAAGCAAGTTCACATTTTACTCTCCTCACACGTCCTGTGTGGAGGGGTTTCAGAAAGGCACTATTCCGGGCTACTTGGTTGACCGAATTGTCAATTCCTGTTGAAAGGCGACACGGCAACTCCTCAACAAAAGAGTCTCTGGTTAGGATATCGGGGACTTTCTCCACGCCCAGGTGCCGAGTCACATGGTAATCTCCAGGGTGTGTGTGTGTGTGTGTCTCCAGGAGCCGCGGCTCAGTTGGCAGGGACACACCTGTGGGATCCGATCACGCTTTGACTGTCATCGCGTTTGAAAATCGGGAGGTTGTACTGAGGGAGGAGAGAGGAGGGAGGCAGGCAGGGAGGGAGAGAGGGAGGAGGGAGAGAGAGAAGCGCGCTCTGAAGGAGGACCGACGCGAACGGGTACGGAGAGAGGAATTATCCCCCTCCTCCTCCTCTCCCACTGCTCCGCTCTCACCGCCGGCAAAGCCGCTGTGTGTGCGTGTGTGGAGACAACAAGCGGCAAGTAGTAGAAGAGAGGGGAGAAAATGGGAACAAGTTGTGTCGTCTGTTCGCCGACGCACCGAAATATTTCCGCGGGCGGTGGAGGCGGTGTGGTTCCCAAAGTGTGGTCCGGATCCGACGGAAGACTTTAGGGGCGGTTCTAGGTCACAACCAGACAAAATAAGGAATATTCACAATCGTTTAGGTTTCACGGACGTTCCCGCCCCATCTACAGTAGACTATATATACGGTTACATAATTCTGTCAAGTCATACCATAACAACAAAGAATGTGTTCCCCCTTTTCTTGGAAAAAAAAAGCCTATGGAAGATGAGGATACAGTTCCATGAAATAACACGTCTGTTAACTTGTTGATCCATGGTGAGTTTAAGTAGGAAAAGCATAAAATGTCAGTTCACCCAAACAACAAAAGTAACATTTTTAAACTCATCCTGTGGGATACAGATAGCAGTGGTTATATTTGTAGACGGTTTAGAAATAAATGCTGCTGAGCTGAGACATTTGCCACCACAGACATTTTGACTTCTCATAGTGTGAAAGGCACAGGTGTTAATAACATTAACAATGGCTCTGTTCTATTCAAGTGTCCCTCCAAGTTAAGACAGTGTGGCAGTGAGCCAGCATCCGTGATGCAAAGGCCAAGAAACCAAAGGCGCTAAATGGAACCCAGCCAGGATAACCTTTATTATTTACACCAGTGCTTCTCCAGCTTTGACAAAATGTCCATTGTGAAAAAAAGCTGTGGAGGCACAGGGCTGTAGAAATACAGGGAGCGTGAATCTAAACCCAGACGCCAAACACAAATAAATACAAATAATCATGCCCTTATGATGAGGGGTATTCATGTCTAACCAGTGTGTATAATTGTAGAGCATAAATTCCTGCTCAGGACTAGAGCTCCTCCTTCCCGCAAACAATACTGAGGACATGACCTCACCATCAAAGCAGCTACAGCCATTTCGTTGTAGGTGCTCACAACACGTCTACACAGAAACAATCTCATGTTTACGCAGGATAATCATCAGCCATCACCATGGACAGCTTTTTACCTTATGCTGCCTTTGGTTCCCAGGGGAAACTGTTGACAGGGTGGTTTGTCATTTATCCAAAGACACGCTGCTGTTGAGTTTTTTAAATGTCATTCCTTGATCCTTTGAGCAACACCACCAAGTTTCCACTCACATTCATTGTATTGGGGTGGCAGCAGAGGCCTTAGGAGCCATTATCTTTAAAGCTTATAAAACCAGAACTTAAAACTGCATCGCAATTCATTTTGTTTTGGGTTAGCTGACTCTTTAAAGCTTCATTTTCTAAACTAATAGCATTATCACCATAGTCATTGTCTTTTCTTTATGTTGCATTGTTTGTGCTGTTATGATGATGCACAGTACAATCCAAATGATATTACACTGGTCTTTTCCTGTACCTTTAAAATGCAGGTTTCTTTTTAAATTGTGTAATTTATCTAAACGCCCACCAAGGGACAATAATTGTAAATAAGCTGTCACTATAAGCTCCATGTGCAACACATTTGTTATATTTTAAGTGACTGAATGTAATTGCACTTTCTCTGTCAATTAAACAACTAAATGAAACATAAATAAACCATTGGTATTTCATGCAAATGAACACAGATTAGTGTGGAAAGGGAATTTCAAAAGCAACCACTCCTCAGTTATTTATATTTCACTGAGCCCCATTTGACTATGTCCTTACAAGAGCTGTATTAGTAGTCATTATAACACAAATTACTGGTGTGCTCGCTGTACCTTGGCTGCTGAATCGTTAATCACAAGAAGTATAATTTTGCAGCTCTTAAAGCTAGCAAAGTTTTAGAACGTGTGACATTCTTTCATATTCATGTGAATATGTATCAACCTTTAAATCAAGCCATATGTTTTGGATTTTTTTTTTCTTAACACATTCATGCAGCAAGGGGCTAAAAGTTTCTTTGATTTCAGATATGGGCCATATGTGTGTAAGTACTACTCAAGCTTGATTGGCTCTATCATCATCCAAGAGGTTATATGAATAGCTTATTTTTGCCTTAGAGCCTAATATCAGATAGCGCCGCAATTTGGCAGTTTGTGAGTTTTGTGACTCTGTGTCATGCCTTGTTGTGTGGCTGGGTGTCAGTTTTGTTAGTGATTTATGGGCATGCAAATGAGGCTGTCTGTTTGGGGAGATGTGCTGCCTTTGCCCAGTGGGCCCTGGAGCGAAGACTCAAGACTGTGTGGGTGTGAGTCAGTCCCTAACTGCTGACACAGGCACAGAGCTGGCAGAGATTCACAGAGCAAGATGGGGAGATGGCCTTCACAGGTCCTCACGTTGACTGATGAGATCAAGGAGAAAGTAGGCCAAGCCAGACAAGTGTCAGGCAAACAGACACCCAGCAATAGAGTGAGAGAGACAAACACTCCCCTATCACAAATAGAGCTGGGATAGTGGAAAGTGGCGGGGTAGAGCCAGGTTGTTTTGGGTCTGAGTTCAATATGTCCAAACCTGTTTGTCTAAAGAGTAATGAGGCTGCTGAGTCTTGGAACATGCTAGCCCAGGGGATGTCGGTAGCCAGGAAAGGCCAAGTCCAGCTCTTTAAATTCACTAAAGTGGAATAGAAGTTCACTTTGTCCTACTAGATAGCCTGACTGCGATGACATTTTGATCAATGCGCCTATACCTTCCTGCAGCTCGCCTTTATGTTGCTTGAATAGTGATGATCTGTTATCATGCTGGTGTCAAACAGCACCATTTGTCATATAGTGTCCCTTAGCTGGTCCAAGCTGTAAAATGTTTGACTATCAACACATTATACAACCTAATTTATGATACAGCATTTCAGTTGTCCATAATGATCTAGTGGTCATATCACATTCAAGGTTCATAGTTAAGTCTGTTTGTCATGTAGTGAGACTGCCCTCTGTAGGCAACAGCTTGTATTGCTTCATTAAGTAACAACCTCATTAACAAAGAGGGGGGTAACGCTTTCCCTCTATTTAGCATTTAAGAAACATAGAATAAATGGTTCATAACATACTATAATGTGGCAATAAGGACAGGCAATAAGTACATATTTATATGTTTATTAATGTACAATGTTTATATACAGTATATAAAGTGTTTTACTGTATTGTCATTCACTATCTGTTTATACACTGGCCCCCAGTTATGGGAGCCCACAGGAGGAGTTGTTATATCTACTGCCAACTACATTACAGTGTGTTGTAAACCATTTATTCAATATTCATATACTGATCATAAATGTTAAACAGAGGGACTTAAAGAAAAGTGTTTGCCAACAGGATTAACTATTTATTATATATTTTATATCTACCTGTGTGTGCCGTAAACACAATGAAACCTGAGACACCAACACTACACTTAACAAATAGGTGTTACCACCCTTTGCAGCTCTTTTCTCACACATTTATGTTACATTTAGCAGATATCTTTTCATAGTCACATAGTAACAGATATTATACAATATGTGTTTTGTACAGAAGGTGTTGAGCCATGACTTGTCTCTGAATAGTTTTTTGTGATTAAGTAAATAGTTTGCATTTTTGTAGATGCAGTTTGGAATTAATTATAAGTATATAAGTCCAATATAATAAGGAATTGTATGTGAGATAAGTAAATGGTTATTGAGGGCACGCATCATTAGCAAGTTCATTAGGAAACTGAGGCATATCTGAGAATCATCAGTAAGTCATCACCAATGCTATTACTGCAAAAGATGGCATATGTAGATATTTCACATAAGAGTTAAAGTAGGGTTACACTTTAGGAGGTAGTTTGGTAATTTTCCATTAAAGCTGGCAGACTTTATGCATTAATTCCTCACTAAGAAACATAGGAAGCATCTAACCACATGCTCAGTAAAGAATCAGGAAAATGTCATATAATTCTGCACATTCTTACAGTCACAGCCTTGTGCCCTTGATATGCATGTGTATTGTCAGTACTATCAGTCTTGTTATTTCTTATAACAACCAGTTACCAGGTGTATATAGTGGCAAATCTAAAGATGCAGTTCACAAAGGAAACTGTCATGGCGGTGAATGATAAAGGTGTGAAAAAGGTGGAGGTGTTTACAAGTGTAAACGTAAAGAACACTTTAGTTTGAACGGCTTCCTGACCAAGCTAAGTGTGCCTCCAGCTGTCAATATGACTTACAAGTAATTACAGAAGAAGGGAGGGACGTGTGAACAATTGCGCTATGGCTACTGTATGAGTCTCAGATCCTCCGCAAAGGCATGTGCGACAAGGAGACATCAGGTTTGGCATAAAACGGACAGACAGGCTTATGGTGCCATTCTGATTCAGTCTGGGAATAACCACAAGCTGGGAATAGCAGGGTGGCAGCAGTGTGTGGGTTGGTGTGAACAGTCTGCAAGCATGTGTGTGTGTCTGCATGTGTGTGTCAGAGATACAGAAAGAATATCTGAATATTGATGTTTAAAGATGCACGTTGAATGTAGAATATATCACAGATATGTAAAATATATATACTGTACATTCATATAGCTGTGTGGCATTGAGGAGTGTGAAACTAAAATATTAATGAAACACTGTGTCTTTGACCTTGAAGTTTAGGGAGGAAACTAAAAGGCACCATGAGCGACATTTGTCTTCTCTTATCAGATGTCCCCTTGCACTGGCTGAGCTGTCACTTTACCCAAGAAAAATGTCATTGTTTTCCTCTCTCTGCTCATAACACAATCTAATCACAGTTTGCCCGGCTCATCCTGTATTGTCCAGGTGGCCCCACTCTGAGAGGGAACAGAGGGACTCTGAGCATCTATAAATGTCCTTAACCAGGCTGATGTGATGTCGCCCAGATTACACAATGCCCTGTCTACATCCTGCCACACTTATGTGTGGATAAACAAATACACACACACACACACCTGCTTGCATGCACACATGTTTGCACAAAGTGTGCAACATATCCATTCCCTATTGAGTCACTGATCAGTAACTCAAAGGGGTTGTGTGTCCTTGACAAGGTCTGTAAAAGTGTGATTATACGGAGAAAGCAGCACTGTGTGGTCTAAGCTGGATCAGCCTAGTTGGCACATGCACAGTCTACAGACTTAGCTGGCAAGCTTACATATCCCCAACCAAAAACAGTCTTACTTAACCTGCTATGAGCTGCTCAAAATCGTGTATATTAGGTTAGATCATGACCTGAGTATGATAGCTATTTTTTGTCTCTTTTTTGAGTCTTATGATTGATGGTTCAGGGGAAAACAGCTTTCAGTGTGTTGATGACTATAGGCTGCCCACTGAGCCCCTTTTGGATGGCATGGTATTATGTGGGCTGCCCAGCAGCCTGTGCTGAATGGCAGAAACAGCTAAGCCATCTGTTACACTCTATTTTCATCTCTCTGCCTACCAGCAGGGAGAGCCACAGCCCGAAGACTCCTGTTTTTTCAACGGGTCAAGTCTAAGCCTTGCGATGAGGGACCACCAAACCAGACCCCACTAACGGCAGGGCCCAGGTGATTACAAACCCCCACACATCGCTTGACTGGGCAGAGCTTGTGATAAAGGGGAAAGTATTAATACAAAAAAAATAATCAGGTGCCTCAGAGAATTAGAGGAGATTATTACTGTCACAGTTATTAAATGACCATAACCCAATGCATCCTCAAATGCTTTTTAAGCCAGGTTAAAAGGATCATTTGGTGAATTGAACTCTGTCCATGTAATGTGTTTCTTGGGTTGAGAAAGGAGAAATTTGGGCTTTCCAGGTGAGGATGAAACAGAGGCTGGCAGGATTCATTTGAGATTACTTGGCGCAAACATGGTGTAATCCCCTTATCTGCGTACTTACCTGTCCCTGACAGTGATCCAAGCCTACCTCTATGAGCCTCATTGGCCTGACATTCTGGCAGGAGCAAATCCCTGTCTAATGTGTCAGCCCAGGCAGCTTTAACACCTGGCACGCCAATGCTTATCTGCTGAGCACCCAAAAGCACCTGCATTATCCCACTGAAGCTTCACAACAAGTGAAAGGGTCTTTAATATCCACACAGTGAAATTACAGTTTGTGTCATACCACAAACACACAGTGTGCAAAGTGTATAGCATTACTAAGGGCATATCAAAATACATGTGCAGTATCACCCCATTTTGGTATCCTCTTGCGTGGTGGCTGTCTTAGAGGATTTTACGACTGATATATCAAGCTCATTATTTCTAAATCAATGAATGGTCTAGCCTCTATTATTATCACTGGGTTACTACATTCATTTTCAACCCATAATCTTAGGACCTCCAATAAAATTTTATGGCTAATCCCTCGATCCAAACTGATGATCAAATATGACCAAGAATTTACTGTTGTGTTTCCCAAACTTCTGCTCTTGGGTGAAATTTCTGCATCAGTTCTCTGTACATTCCTTTACATTTCCACTGAAAATTGTGCTTGTTAATCAGGGTAGGATTCTACGTTTTTATTTTGTCTTATTTATTTTTCTGTTGCAACTGTGAAATATAGGTCTCTGTAACCTTTAGAGATGTGGCATGTATTGAAATGAGAAGATGAAGGGGGGGGAAATATAAGAAATATGACTAATTTTAACAGGTGAACATAATTTGCAAAAGCCATGAGTCACCACCATTAATAACAGTGCAGCTCATGCCTCTTTAACGCTTTCTCAGGGATATTAAATATTCAGAGTCATATGCGTCCATAGCTGACAGTCTATAATCGTCCCTGGCCCAGGTCCTGGAATTAATAGGTTTTTGCAAACATGGCATGTGTTTAAGGCAATGTTACAGAAGGCAATCTATTACACACACATATAGGGTATATAGCACAAGTAAAAATAGTATATAGCACAAGTAACAGAGAGTCTGTCAATTAGTTTCAGGTCTTGTATTGAAGTCTGTTCCCCATCAAAATGCAGTTTCCCTTACCTTATCCTGAATCAAACCTCACCCTAGATCTAACCAATTATCTCTGCTACACCTAATCATACACTAACCTAAGCCCTAACGCATGGCTGAATTAACCTGCTTTGGGGCCTTGGGGAATTTTTTTCTAAATTCACTGTTACCAGTTTCTCATATGTGAATATTTGCTGCTTTCCAAATTTTGCATGATAATAAACTCAACATGGGTTTTTGGGTGTCAGACAACATAAGCAATATGTTAACTGGGGCTTTAGGGAATGATGGGCTTTTTTTGTTGACATTTTCTAGACAAACAATCAACGGTTGATTGAGAAAATAACTGTCAGACATATTGATTGACATTGTCATTGGTTCTGGCCTTACAGTACTTCTATGATGGACAAACACTACCTCACCCTTGTTTTTTGTGTGGCATGGAAAAAATGATATGAAGTTAACCTAGGGCTTTTGGTGTGCCTGGGCAGTCACCTGATTTCCTAATCCAGCCTTCGCTCTGACCCCAACCACAGAGGGGCGCTATGTGGAATATACTTTTAACATGCAGGAAACACAATTTAAGAGGGGAACAAACATCAACACAACACCGATGCGGCCATTTTTGATGCTTGTTACACAACCTCAGGCTAGCATCATTGCTGCACATTTTTCTGACAGGTAGCGAACAGGTGGAAATCTATCATCCTGAATGCCTCTTCTGGATTAATTTCTGTTATAGTAATACTTGCAAACCAATGAGCATGATTTTCCACTTGAAAGTTTTACTACTTCAGCAGACTAAAGGAGCAGGTGAGAAAAGTTCAATCTCACACTTTTTAACGGAGGGAGCAGGCTATGGCATCGATACATAACAGACTCAAATTCAAATAAAGCACAGTTTTAGCTGTATCCTTATGTCTTTATTATTCATTTAAACGTGATTAATCGTTCCAGTTGACGTTAATACCAAAGGTTTAAGTTATGTAAGCATTTTACTGAACATACTTAATACCAAAGTCCTTCTCATAACGCCTCTGTTAATATATTTTAATGTCAGCGGTTGTGTTTAATAATCACACCGTGTGAAGATTGTGAAATATTATTTTCTCCTTGAAGTATGCTTTGAACTATATGTTTGGTCACTTTTCAAATCAGTGGGCCTTCACGGGGAAAGGAAAGCAGGATTATCCTTGTCTTTGCTGGCATCTGGTGGTTGTTCAGTAGCATAGCATTGTTGAGGACACAAGGGTTAGCGGAAACTAGTTTTCCAGGCTGTTTAAAATGTTGTTCTCAGAGTAAAATTGGCTGAATGTGTACCATATTTTATGTACACATACAGGACAGTCACAGTCTTCTGTTGCAACACTGAAACACGTTTTTTTGTTTTGTTTTTTTATCTGAGTACTTTTGTTTACTCTCCCGAACAGGAAAACGCGATTAGAAGTTCGGTCAAATGGGCCGCCGTACATCGTCGCTACTCGCATCCGACATTATTGTTTCCCACGAAATAAGCATTTAGTGTATTAGTGGTTTATCTGGGTAACCTTTGTACAAAAGTAAAAAGTATATGCGAACGAAATGAACGAAAGTGTATGCTGGGGCGGGACTGACATTACAATAGGATGGTGGGAGGTTCGATCCCATGATGCATTGCGTCACGGCGACAGTTTAAAATATATTTAAGCTTAAAACACTTAAAACAAACTACAACAAGCAGGTGTGTTGGCGAGGTAAATATTCGATCTTACCGAGAGGTGCGTCTGATTGTTTTGAACCGAAGCCAGTGCACCGTAACTAAACAACGTATGTCGCAGAATGACTTCCCTCTCCTTGTAGCATTAACGTTAGCTTTGCGCAGTGGCAGTATCGTAGCCTATGAGGTTTATCCGAGGCGCGATTATTGCTAGATGAAAACTTTACCCAATACCCCGCCTTGACGACTTGAAATATAGTCGGCAATGGCAATTTTTGACGGTCTCTAAGGAGACTGATTTATATCGTAAAAAATATATATATATTCACAAAGGTAAACATGTAGCCTTAAAGATGTAATGTATATAAAGAAAATTAAGCAGTGACAAATATTGCTTCAGTTACAAAGACATAAAAAACTTGACGTTTCTTCGTTAAAATATTTCGTTGGGTTTAATCTCAGTGGCAGACCGGAAACTGTATCTGCTTTTCCTATTCATGTTGGGGTATGACAATGAAAAAGTGATAAATGAAATATACTGCTGAGAATACTGGGCACAGAAAATTGTATATTAACACATGTAACTATACGTACGTTTTAAAAAATAT
Source organism: Lates japonicus (assembly GCA_033238685.1). Lineage (NCBI taxonomy): Eukaryota > Metazoa > Chordata > Actinopteri > Centropomidae > Lates > Lates japonicus. The sequence goes on from BRZM01000035.1 coordinate 6,111,253, forward strand.
CTTTTCTATATTTTGTTTCTGGCTATTTTGTATTCGCACTGAAAAGGAGTATGTCTTCCAACTTACTGTACTTTTAGGCACGACAGTAAAGGGCATTCTATTACGCTTTTGTGTATTGCATTATGTGTTATCAAAAATAATGTTATGGCATCAAAGCAACATTTACCTCTGAATTGTACTGGCAGAGGATGGAAATAGTTATTTGGTATAAAACAGAGAGGCGGTAATTTTGAGATGGTCTCTAAGTGAGAGACTGACATTACGTTAAAATAAACACATTGACTTAGGCTTATTCTTTACAAAGTTACACATTAGTTAGTCACTGAGCCATCATAATTCGATATTTTCTTTAAAGTACAAGTACCTCAAAATTAAAGTCAAGTGCAGTACTTGGGGAAATGTACTATATTCTTTTCTGCTATTAGCCAAAAACATTGTCAGGCAGCAACATTGAAAAATAAGTCCCACCCAATCACTTCACTGCAGTTAAGGTACCTGTGACATTTAACCAACTTAAACAACCATCTTCTCTATCTAAGTACACTTAATTGACTTATTTCACCTAAAAGTTAACGCTAAGGTATAGGCTCACTATAGCCCAACTGGCTTTAATTATCAAGTACTTTGCACTGCACCTAAAAGCAGTACTTGAGTTAATATATTCCATTACCTTCCACCTCTAATGCCCAAACCCAGTCAATGGCACAACACTGGAAAATGAGTCCACCACCTACCTAACTGGTTTTACAGTTGTACCCCTGCATGTACAGTAAAACCCTGACACTGGGGTGTGCAGGTCTTAGAGACCCCCGCTCTGTAAGTTATCTGCTGTATCTTTGCGCAGTGGCAGTATCGTAGCCTCTTCATGAGGCGCCTATCCGAGGCCGATTGCTGCTGAAAACTTTACCTAATACCCCGCCTTGATGACTTGAAATATAGTCAGCTACGGCAATTTTTGATGGTCTCTAAGGAGACTGATATTGATGTGAAATGCAACATGAGATTAAACACTACACTAACTTATTAGGTCACTAAAGGCTGTTAACACTGTGGCCGCAGCAATAAATTATTTTTTGTCTTGGCTTCCTAGTGGTAAAAATTCACACTCACATTTTCTATAGTTGTTAAATATCTGGATAAAAACATTTAAATATATGAAATACGGGCAAGCTACAATGGGCAGAAGATAACATTCTGGCATGCTAAAATAAAGAGGCGTGACTCTAGCCTCCTCGGAAGAGCTAGTCTAACCAGTAAATTTATCAAAAAAATATTTACCCCTGATTTGTAGTAGAGTGGCAGAAAATGGAAATACTCAAGCAAAACAAACTGACCTCGAAATTGTGCTCAAGCAGAGCATTTGACTAAATATACTGAGCTATTTCCCACCATTGCCTAACAGACAGTCAATGGCACAAACACTGAAATAATGAGTCTCACCTACCTAACTGGTTTCTTTTACAGTTGTACCCCTGCATGTACAGTAAAACCCTGACACTGGGGTGTGCAGGTCTTAGAGACCCCGCCTGTGTTATCTGCTGTATCTTTACAGTGGCAGTATCAGAATGCCTATGAGGTTTATCCGAGGCGCCATTATTAAGAAGTTGAAACTCACCCAATACCCGCCTTGATGACTTGAGATATAGTCATTACTGCAATTTTGATGGTCTCTAAGGAGTATCGATATTACGTTAAAATAAACACATTGACTTAGGATTATTCCTGTTGTTACACATTAGTTAGTCACTGAGCCATCATAATCTGACATTTTCTTTAAAGTACAAGTACCTCAAAATTAAAGTCAAGTGCAGTACTTGGGGAAATGTACTATATTCTTTTCTGCTATTAGCCAAAACATTGTCAGTAGTGCAACGTTGAAAAAATAAGTCCCACCCACCTACTTCACTGCAATTATAAGGTACTGTGACATTTCAACTAACTTAAAACAACCATCTTCTCCATCCAAGTATTAATTTTAATTGACTTATTTCACCCAAAAGTTAACGCTAAGGCATAGGCCCACTAGTAGCCCAACTGGTTTTAATTATCATACCTAAAAATTCGCACCAAAGAAAGTACTGAGCACGTATTCCATTACCTTCCACCACGTCTAAACCAATAGTCAATGGCACAACACTGAAATAATGAGTCCCACCTACCTACCTAACTGGTTTCTTTACAGCTGTACCCCTGCATGTACAGTAAAACCGACACTGTGTGCAGGCCCGAGACCCCCGCCTCCTGTGTTATCTGCCGACCTGCGGCGCATCGTAGGCCTATGAGGCTTCATCATCCTATATTATTATTAGTTGAAAATTTTACCCAATACCCCGCCATGATGACTTGAAATATAGTCAGGCTACGGCATTCTTTGATACCCCTAAGAGACCGATATTGATGTTAAAAATAAAACACATTGACTTAGGATTATTCTGTTAAATACACATTGCTAGCTGAGCCATCATAATCTGACATTTTCTTTAAAGTACAAGTACCAAATTAAAGTCAAGTGCATTGTGGAAAATGTATTACACTCTTTTTTCTTCATATTAGCCAAAACATTGTCAGTAGTGCAACGTTGAAAAATAAGTCCCACCCACCTACTTCACTGCAATTATGGGTTACCGTGACATTTCAACTTAACTTAAAACAACCATCTTCCATCTAAGTACACTTTAATTGACTTATTTCACCTGAAAGTTAACGCTACAGTATAGGGCTCACCATAGCCCAACTGGTTTTAATTATCAAGCAATTTCAAAAATTGCACCTAAAAAGCAGTACTTGAGCACGCATTCCATTACCCACCACGCTCAAATCCACAGTCAATGGCACAACACTGAAACAATGAGTCCCACCTACCTACCTAACTGGTTTCTACAGTTGTACCGCATGTATAGCAACCCTGACACTGGGTGCAGGTCTTAGAGACCACCAGTAAGTTATCTGCTGCATCTGCAGCACGTAGCCTATGAGGTTTATCCGAGCGCCATTGCCAGTTGGAAACTTTACTCAATACCCCGCCATGATGACTTGAAATATGTCACACGGCAGGTCTTTTGATGGTCTCATGAGACTGATATTGATGTTAAATAAAACACATTGGACTTAGGATTATTCCTGTTGTTACACATTAGTTAGTCACTGAGCCATCATAATCCACATTTTCTTTTGTGCTACGTTACTCAAAATTAAAAGTCAAGTGCAGTACTTGGGGAAATGTACTATATTCTTTTCTGCTATTAGCCAAAACATTGTCAGTAGTGCAACTTTGAAAAAATAAGTCCCACCCACCTACTTCACTGCAATTATAAGGTACTGTGACATTTCAACTAACTTAAACAACCATCTTCCTCCATCTAAGTACACTTTAATTGACTTATTTCACCCAAAAGTTAACGCTTACAGTATAGGCTCACTATAGCCCAACTGGTTTTAATTATCAAGTACTTAAAAAATTGCACCTAAAAGCAGTACTTGAGTTAATGTATTCCATTACCTTCCACCATTGCCCAAACCACAGTCAATGGCACAACACTGAAATAATGAGTCCCACCTACCTACCTAACTGGTTTCTTTTACAGTTGTACCCCTGCATGTACAGTAAAACCCTGACACTGGGGTGTGCAGGTCTTAGAGACCCCCGCTCTGTAAGTTATCTGCTGTATCTTTGCGCAGTGGCAGTATCGTAGCTCTATGAGGTTTATCCGAAAGGACACAGTTAGTTGAACCTTTACCTAAACACCCGCCTTGATGACTTGAAATATAGTCAGCTACGGCAATTTTTGATGGTCTCTAAGGAGACTGATATTGATGTGAAATGCAACATGAGATTAAACACTACACTAACTTATTAGGTCACTAAAGGCTGTTAACACTGTGGACGCAGCAATAAATTATTTTTTGTCTTGGCTTCCTAGTGGTAAAAATTCACACTCACATTTTCTATAGTTGTTAAATATCTGGATAAAAACATTTAAATATAAGGAAATACGCAAGGCTACAATGGGCAGAAGATAACATTCTAAGAAGGCAAAATAATAAAAGAGGCGGACTTAGCCTCTCGAAGAGCTAGTCTAACCAGTAAATTTATCAAAAATATTTACCCCTGATTTGTGGTGTAGAGTGGCAGTGAAAATGGGAAATACTCAAGCAAACAAATTGACCTCAAATTGTGCTTCAAGCAGAGACATTTGACTAAATATACTGAGTTATTTCCCCACCATTGCCTAACAGACAGTCATCAACACGGCACAAACACTGAAATAATGAGTCTCACCTTACTCAACTGGTTTCTTTTTGACAGTTGTACCCCGCATGTACAGTAAAAACCCTGGACATCAGTGTGTAGGGTCTTAGAGACCCCGCCTGTAAGTTATCTGCTGTATTCGCGCAGGGCAGTATCGAGCCTGCGGAGGTTTATCCGAGATGCCGATTATTGCTAGAAGTTGAAAACTTACCTAACACCTCCCGCCTTGATGACTTGAGATATAGTCAGCCACGGCATTCTTTTGATGGTCTCAAGGAGACTGATATTGATGTTAAAATAAACACATTGATTTAGGATTATTCCTGTTGTTACACATTAAGGAATACTATGGTTTCATCATAATCTGATACTTTCTTTAAAGTACAAGTTCTCAAAATTAAAGTCACAGTACTTGGGGAAATGTACTATATTCTTTTCGCCAGCCAAACATTGTCAGAAAAATCGCTGAAAAATAAGTCCCACCTCCACTACTTCACTTCGTAAATTATAAGGTACTGTGACATTTCAACTAACTTAAACAACCATCTTCCTCCATCTATACAATTTTAATTGACTTATTTCACCCAAAGTTAACGCTTACAGTATAGCTCACTATAGCTCCAATTGGTTTAATTATCGGGTACTTAAAATTGCACCTAAAAGCAGTACTTGAGTTAATGTATTCCATTACCTTCCACCACGTCATCACGGCACAACACTGAAATAATGAGTCCACCTACCCACTAACTGGTTTCTTTTTACAGTTGTACCCTGCATGTACAGTGCAAACCTGACTGGGGTGTGCAGGTCTTAGACCCCGCCTGTAAGTTATTCACATCTTGCGCAGTGGCAGTATCGTAGCGCCTATGAGGTTTATCCGAGCGACATTAAGAAGTTGAAAATTTACTCAATACCCCTGCCATGATGACTTGAAATATAGTCAGATACGGCAATTTTTGATGGTCTCTAAGGAGACTGATATTGATGTTAAAATAAAACACATTGACTTAGGATTATTCCTGTTGTTACACATTAGTTAGTCACTGAGCCATCATAACTGACATTTTCTTTAAAGCACAGCAATTTCAAAATTAAAGTCATGCAGTAATTTGGGGAAATGTACTATGTTCTTTCTGCTATTAGCCAAAACATTGTCAGTAGCAGTAACGTTGAAAAAATAAGTCCCACCCACCTACTACCGTAAATTATAAGGTACTGTGACATTTCAACTAACTTAAACAACCATCTTCCTCCATCTAAGTACACTTTAATTGACTTATTTCACCCAAAAGTTAACGCTTACAGTATAGGCTCACTATAGCCCAACTGGTTTTAATTATCAAGTACTTAAAAAATTGCACCTAAAAGCAGTACTTGTTATCAGACCTATTACCTTCACCATTGCCCCAAAACCACAGTCAATGGCACAACACTGAAATAATGAGTCCCACCACTCACCTAACTGGTTTCTTTTGCAGTTGTTCTATGTACAGTAAAACCCTGACACTGGGGTGTGCAGGTCTAGAGACCCCGTAAGCGTTATTCGTATTCGGCGCAGTGGCAGTATCGTGAGCTCATGAGGTTTATCCGAGGCGCCGAGACATAGTTGAAAACCTTTACCCAATACCCATGATGACTTGAAATATAGTCAGCCACGTGGCACTTTTTGATGGTCTCTAAGGAGACTGATATTGATGTTAAACAAAACATTGACTTAGGATTATCTCTGTTGTTACACATTAGCGGTCACTTTATCATCGCTAATCTGACATTTTTAGCACAAGTACCTCAAAAATTAAAAGTCAAGTGCAGTATTTGGGGAAATGTACTATATCTTTTTCTGCTATTAGCTGTTTATTGTCAGTAGTGCAACGTTGAAAAATAAGTCCCACCCACCTACTTCACTGCAATTATAAGGTACTGTGACATTTCAGAACTAACGAAACAACCATCTTCCTCCATCTAAGCAGGCTACTTTTAATTGACTTATTTCACCCAAAAGTTAACGCTAGTTACAGGGCTCACTATAGCCCAACTGGTTTTAATTATCGCACTAAAAATTGCACCCAAGCAGTACTTGGAGTTAATGTATTCCATTACCTTTCCACCATTGCCCAAACCACAGTCAATGGCACAACACTGAAATAATAATGAGTCCCACCTACCTACCTAACTGGTTTCATAGCTGTACTCTGCATGTACAGTAAAACCCTGACATCAGTGTGCAGGTCCAGAGACCCTGCCTGTAAGTTATCTGCTGTATCTTTTGCGCAGTGGGCAGCATCGAGTTTCAGAGGTTTATCCGAGGCGATTGTCAAGTTAGTTGAAAACTTTACCTAATACCCGCCTTGATGACTGAACATAGTCAGCCACGGCATTTTTGATGGTCTCTAAGGAGACTGATACATGTGAATGCATGAGATTAAACATTGCTACTCAATTATTAGGTCACTAAAGGCTGTTAACACTGTGGTCAGAAAATTATTTTTGTCTGGCTTCCTAGTGGTAAAAATTCACACTCACATTTTCTATAGTTGTTAAATATCTGGATAAAACATTTAAATATATGAACACGGGCAGCCATAATGGCAGAAGATAACATTCTGGCATGCTAAATAAAGAGGCGGACTTCTAGCCTCCTCGGAAGAGCTAGCTCAACTAGTAAATTTATCGTGCTTACCCTGATTTGTAGCAGAGTGGCAGAAAAATGGAACATCACAAACAACTGACCAAATTGTGCTCAAGCAGAGCATTTGACTAAATATACTGGATATTTTACCATTGCCTAACAGATGTCAATGGCACAAACATCAGTCAATGAGTCTCACCTACCTAACTGGTTTCTTTTACAGCTGTACCCCATGTACAGTAAAACTGACACACTGGGGTGTGTGGTGCCTTAGAGACCCCGCTTCTGTAAGTTATCTGGCTGTATCTTTAAAGAGGGCAGTATCAGAGCCTATGGAGGTTTATCCGAGGCTGACATTGCGTAGCTGAAAATTTTACTCAATACCCCGCCTTTGATGACTTGAGATAGCTGCTACGGCATTTTGATGGTCCTAAGGAGACTGATATTGATGTTAAAATAAAACACATTGACTTCTTAGGATTATTCCTGTTGTTACATGCTAGTCACTGAGCCATCATAATCTGACATTTTCTTTTAAAGTACAAGTACCTCAAAATTAAAGTCAAGTGCAGTACTTAGAAATGTAATTATATCTTTCTGCTACACAAAAATATTGTCAGTAGGTGCAACGTTGAAAAAATAAGTCCCACCCACCTACTTCACTGCAATTATAAGGTACTGTGACATTTCAACTAACTTAAACAACCATCTTCCTCCATCTAAGTACACTTTAATTGACTTATTTCACCCAAAAGTTAACGCTTACAGTATAGGCTCACTATAGCCCAACTGGTTTTAATTATCAAGTACTTCAAAAATTGCACCTAAAAGCAGTACTTGAGTTAATGTATTCCATTATCACCATTGCCCAACCACAGTCAATAAGTACAATACTGAAATGGATGAGTCCCACCACTCAACAAACTGGTTTCTTTTTACAGTTGTACCCCTGCATGTACAGTAAAACCCTGACACTGGGGTGTGCAGGTCTTAGAGACCCCCGCTCTGTAAGTTATCTGCTGTATCTTTGCGCAGTGGCAGTATCGTAGCCTATGAGGTTTATCCGAGGCGCGATTATTGCTAGTTGAAAACTTTACCCAATACCCTGCCATGATGACTTGAAATATAGTCAGCTACGGCAATTTTTGATGGTCTCTAAGGAGACTGATATTGATGTTAAAATAAAACACATTGACTTAGGATTATTCCTGTTGGTTACACATTAGTTAGTCACTGGTTTCATCATAACCATTTTCTTTAAAGTATACCAAAATTAAAAGTCAAGTGCAGTACTTGGGGAAATGTACTATTCTTTTCTCACATTAGGCCAAAAAACATTGTCAGTAGTGTAACGTTGAAAACAAGTCCTGTTCACCTACTTCACTGCAATTATAAGGTACCGTGACATTTCAAATTAACTTAAACAACCATCTTCCTCCATCTAAGTACACTTTAATTGACTTATTTCACCCAAAAGTTAACGCTTACAGTATAGGCTCACTATAACAACTGGTTTTAATTATCAAGTACTTAAAAACAAATTCAAAGCGTACTTTGAGTTAATGTATTCCATTACTCACCATTGCCCTTCCAAAACCACAGTCAATGGCAAGTACAACACTGAAATAAATTAGTCCCACCTACCTACCTAATCAAGTTCTTTTTACAGTTGTACCCCTGCATGTACAGTAAAAACCCTGACACTGGGTGCAGGTCTTAGAGACTACTGCAAGTGTTATCTGCTGTATCTTGCTTAGTGGTATCGTATTTATGAGGTTTTATCCGAAATGATTATTGCTGGGGTTGAAAACTTTACCCAATACTCCTGCCATGATGACTTGAAAGATAAGCAGCTACGGCAATTTTTGATGGTCTCTAAGGAGACTGATATTGATGTTAAAATAAAACACATTGACTTAGGATTATTCCTGTTGTTACACATTAGTTAGTCACTGAGCCATCATAATCTGACATTTTCTTTAAAGTACAAGTACCTCAAAATTAAAGTCAAGTGCAGTACTTGGGGAAATGTAACTATATTCTTTTCTGATATTAGCCAAAACATTGTCAGTAGTGCAACGTTGAAAAAATAAGTCCCACCCACCTACTTCACCGCAATTATAAGGTACTGTGACATTTCAACTAACTTAAACAACCATCTTCCATCTAAGTAATAATTCTTTAATTGACTTATTTCAATCAAAGTTAACGCTACAGAGCAGGCTCACTATAGCCCAACTGGTTTTAATTATCAAGTACTTAAAAATTGCACCTAAAAGGTATCGGAGTTAATGTATTCCATTACCTTCCACCATTGCCCAAACCACAGTCATCAATGAAGTACAACACTGAAATAATGAGTCCCACCTACCTACCTAACTGGTTTTTCCTTTGCCAGCTGTACCCTGCATGCGGCAAAAATCCTGACACTGGGGTGCAGGTCTTAGAGACCGCCTGCAAGTTATCTGGCTGCATCTTGCGCAGCGGCAGTATCGTAGTCTATGAGGTTTATCCGAGGCGCCATTATTGCTAGTTGAAAACTTACCCACTTTGACGACTTGGAAATATAGTCGGCAATGGCAATTTTTGACGGTCTCTAAGGAGACTGATTTATATCGTAAAAAATATATATATATTCACAAAGGTAAACATGTAGTAGCCTTAAAAATGTAATGTGTGGCTACCCCGAAAGAAAATTAAGCAGTGACAAATATTGCTTCAGTTACAAAGACATAAAAAACTTGACGTCTCTTCGTTAAAATATTTCGTTGGGTTTAATCTCAGTGGCAGACCGGAAACTGTATCTGCTTTTCCTATTCATACAAGTTGTATATGACAACGAAAGTGTGTTGATAAATGAAATATACTGCTGAGAATACTGGGCACAGAAAACTGGTATATTAACACACATGTAACTATACGTACGTTTTTAAAAAAATATCTTTTCTATATATTTTGTTTCTGCATATTTTGTATCTTTGCACTGAAAAGGAGAAGTTCTCCAATCTCATTGTACTTTTAGTATAATGACAGTAAAGGGCATTCTATTACGCTTGTGTATTGCATTATGTAAGTTATCAAAAATAATGTTATGGCATCAAAAGTACAATATTTACCTCTGAATTGTACTGGAGTAGCAGAGGATGGAAATAGTTATTTTGGTATGCTAAAATAGAGAGGCGTGCAATTTTTGATGGTCTCTAAGGAGACTGATATTGATGTTAAAATAAAACACATTGACTTAGGCTTATTCTTGTTGTTACACATTAGTTAGTCACTGAGCCATCATAATCTGATATTTTCTTTAAAGTACAAGTACCTCAAAATTAAAGTCAAGTGCAGTACTTGGGGAAATGTACTATATTCTTTTCTGCTATTAGCCAAAACATTGTCAGTAGTGCAACATTGAAAAAATAAGTCCCACCCACCTACTTCACTGCAGTTATAAGGTACTGTGACATTTCAACTAACTTAAACAACCATCTTCCTCATCTAAGTACACATTTTTAATTGACTTATTTCACCCAAAAGTTAACGCTTACAGTATAGGCTCACTATAGCCCAACTGGTTTTAATTATCAAGTACTTAAAATTGCACCTCAAAGCAGTACTTGAGTTAATGTATTCCGCGGTCACCTTTCCACCATTGCCCAGTCCACAGTCAATGGCACAACACTGAAATAATGAGTCCCACCTACCACTCTAACTGGTTTTTTACAGTTGTACCCCTGCATGTACAGTAAAACCCTGACACTGGGTGCAGTGGCCCAGAGACCCCGCTCTGTGTTATCTGCTGTATCTTTTATGCAGTGGTATCAGAGCTTCCATGAGGTTTATCTGAGGCGCGATTATTGCTAGTTGAAAACTTTACTCATCACCCCTTGATGACTTGAAATATAGTCAGCTACGGCAATTTTTGATGGTCTCTCATGAGACTGATATTACGTTAAAATAAACACATTGACTTTAGGATTATTCCTGTTGTTACACATTGTTAGTCACTGAGCCATCATAATCTGACATTTTCTTTAAAGTACAAGTACCTCAAAATTAAAGTCAAGTGCAGTACTTGGGGAAATGTACTATATTCTTTTCTGCTATTAGCCAAAACATTGTCAGTAGTGCAACGTTGAAAAAATAAGTCCCACCCACCTACTTCACTGCAATTATAAGGTACTGTGACATTTCAACTAACTTAAACAACCATCTTCCTCCATCTAAGTACACTTTAATTGACTTATTTCACCCAAAAGTTAACGCTTACAGTATAGGCTCACTATAGCCCAACTGGTTTTAATTATCAAGTACTTAAAAAATTGCACCTAAAAGCAGTACTTGAGTCAATGTATTCCATTACCTTCCACCATTGCCCAAACCACAGTCAATGCAGCCAACACTGAAAACAATGAGTCCCACCTCACCTACCTAACCGGTTTTACAGCTGTACCCTGCATGTACAGTAAACCCCTGATACTGGGTGTAGTCTTAGAGACCCCGCTCTGTAAGTTATCTGCTGTATTCTATGTAGTGGCAGTATCGTGAGGCCTGAAGTGAGGTTTGGTCCGAGGCGCGATTATTGCTAGTTGAAAACTTTACCCAATACCCCTGCCATGATGACTTGAAATATAGTCAGCTACGGCAATTTTTGATGGTCTCTAAGGAGACTGATATTGATGTTAAAATAAAACACATTGACTTAGGATTATTCCTGTTGTTACATTATTAAAGGTCACTGAGCCATCATAATCTGACATTTTCTTTTAAAGTACAAGTACTCAAAATTAAAAGTCAAGTGTAGTACTTGGGAAATACTATATTCTTTTCTCATATTAGCCAAAACATTGTCAGCAGTGGCAACGTTGAAAAATAAGTCCCACCCACCTACTTCATCAAAGGTAATTATAAGGTACTGTGACATTTCAACTAACTTAAACAACCATCTTCCTCCATCTAAGTACACTTTAATTGACTTATTTCACCCAAAAGTTAACGCTTACAGTATAGGCTCACTATAGCCCAACTGGTTTTAATTATCAAGTACTTAAAAAATTGCACCTAAAAGCAGTACTTGAGTTAATGTATTCCATTACCTTCCACCATTGCCCAAACCACAGTCAATGGCACAACACTGAAATAATGAGTCCCACCTACCTACCTAACTGGTTTCTTTTACAGTTGTACCCCTGCATGTACAGTAAAACCCTGACACTGGGGTGTGCAGGTCTTAGAGACCCCCGCTCTGTAAGTTATCTGCTGTATCTTTGCGCAGTGGCAGTATCGTAGCCTATGAGGTTTATCCGAGGCGCGATTATTGCTAGTTGAAAACTTTACCCAATACCCCGCCTTGATGACTTGAAATATAGTCAGCTACGGCAATTTTTGATGGTCTCTAAGGAGACTGATATTGATGTGAAATGTAACATGAGATTAAACACTACACTAACTTATTAGGTCACTAAAGGCTGTTAACACTGTGGTCAAGAAAGCACAAATTATTTTTTGTCTTGGCCTTTCCTAGTGGTAAAAATTCACACCACATTTTCTATAGTTACAAATATCTGACAAAACATTTAAATATAAGGAAATACGGGCAAGCTACAATGGGCAAAAGATAACATTCTGGCATGCTAAAATAAAGAGGCATGACTCTAGCCTCCTCGGAAGAGCTAGTCTAACCAGTAAATTTATCAAAAAAATATTTACCCGATTTGTAGCAGAGTGGCAGAAAATGGAAATACTCAAGCAAAACAAACGACCTCAAATTGTGCTCAAGTATATTTGACTAAATATACTGAGCTATTTCCCACCATTGCCTAACAGACAGTCAATGGCACAAACACTGAAATAATGAGTCTCACCTACCTAACTGGTTTCTTTTACAGTTGTACCCCTGCATGTACAGTAAAACCCTGACACTGGGGTGTGCAGGTCTTAGAGACCCCCGCTCTGTAAGTTATCTGCTGTATCTTTGCGCAGTGGCAGTATCGTAGCCTATGAGGTTTATCCGAGGCGCGATTATTGCTAGTTGAAAACTTTACCCAATACCCCGCCTTGATGACTTGATATAGTCAGCTACGGCAATTTTTGATGGTCTCTAAGGAGACTGATATTGATGTGAAATGTAACATGAGATTAAACACTACACTAACTTATTAGGTCACTAAAGGCTGTTAACACTGTGGCTGCAGCAATAAATTATTTTTTGTCTTGGCTTCCTAGTGGTAAAAATTCACACTATATTTTCATTTAAATATAAGGAATACAAGGTAAGCTACATTAGCAAAAGATAACAACACAAAAAAAATTGTGCTCAAGCACAGTATTTGAGTAAATATATCGGTTATTTCACCATTGCCTAACAGACAGTCAATGGCACAAACACTGAAATAATGAGTCCCACCTACCTAACTGGTTTCTTTACAGTTGTGCCTCAGTATCGCGTTATCTGCCTTATCTTTGGTGCAGTGGCAGTATCTCAGCCTCTGAGGTTTATCCACGATTTACTTTTTTCTTCCCTATTATGTATCTTAGTGTAATTACTGAAATGGTGTTTATTGCAGGACACTTTTAATGTGATAACAACAACAATAATGTTTTATACTTTCGTTATGTTCTGTTGTCTTGCACGCTTTATCCACTGCTTCAAGACACGACAGGTATCTAGTTTAAATGTAAAAGTAATGACATGGTTTAAAACGTATCTGGCAGTTTATAGTGGAGAGGGATATGCTTGGTCTGTAGATCAAGAGAGGGCGCAACTCTGTAAGTGTTGACGGATCCTTCTGTTATAGCCTTCCGAGGAGCTTTTTAAACAAAGACGGACAGGAGGCGACGTCATTTGCTATAACTTCCTTTAGTCCTACTTAATTTTTTTAACGTTACGGACGAGGTTACTATCTGGCTGTTTGTCCACGACGTATTAGCATTGATCACACCTGACTACATGAGTCGAAAATTACATCAAATTATGTTACGGTAATGTGCGTACGGTTATAGGATCGCAAATTCAGGCACCTGAGTTTACATTATCTATCCGTTTTTCTCTATATGTATCTATATGTATATGTATCGTTACTTGTGGATACCTGTGGATATTTACATCTATAAAGGCTCCACTATTAATTATCGGTTGCTTGTTTATATTTCTACATAACGATATATTAGAAGTCGTATACTAGCCACGCCCATGGTTAAAACCTCAACAGAGAAGTACGGGCCCGGAGCCCCTCGTCGTTTTGAAGGATCAGTAGCTTTATGGTGGCTAGTATCGTAAAATTATGAGGTTTATCCGAGGCGCGATTATTGCTAGTTGAAAACTTTACCCAATACCCCGCCTAGACGACTTGAAATATAGTCGGCGACGGCAATTTTTGGCGGTCTCTACGGAGACTGATTTTATGTTTAAATAAATTAGTTTTAGTGAGCTCGAAAGACGGTTCTTAACAGTAAATTATCTCACTAAATCATTTTGTTTTTGTCCAACTACGCCTTCTTTATTCTTAATATTGGAAAGTGCAGGTTCCTGCAGTGACTTCATGGGTTATAGAAAATAAAAAGCTTGGTTAGAGACTAAACTAGATAGTATAACAATGTTGGTGATCATGCTTGATTTGTATTACCTCCATTCATTCTAATTAGTTTGAATGGTGTCTGCAGTGTCTACATTATTTCCTCTTTGTAACAGGGTCAATAATAGTAGTATGTGGGATCTTCAGACCACTTACAACAAAGACTGTGTGAATGAAGTACTTTAAATTGACTATTATTTCACTGAGGTATTAAACAATTAAATTACTTTTACAACTGCTTTTATTGTCCATACCTCCTCTCTTAACCCTTTAGGTGGGGTACGTTAACATTTCAGGGACTTTTCTGACACAGCTTTAGACAATGGTCTGTCATTGGTAATTCTGGTAAATTTATTAAGACCCTGTGGTTCACTTGGTTGGACCAGAGAGGAAAACCCCAGGGATTACATTTCTAGAAACACATATATTAAAAAGTAGTAATCTGTCTTCATGCTTACAATCACTGGTATACGGTATACATATGGTATACATGAAAACAATACCTTAAAAGGCCATCAACAGTATCCTAGTCATGGTGCAGTGTACTTGCCAGAACAGCAGAGGGCACTCTGAAACAGGAAATGGAATGATGAACATGATGTTGAGGTACACAGAGTGTCGTTTCTGTTTGAAATGGAAATAGAAAAGTCTGTGTTTTGTAGCCATGTCAAATATATTTTAAAGACAGGAAACAATTTGGTGATTTTTCTTTTTTGGAGCTTTATGATGATTCATATTTAATCATTAAAGAGTTTGTACTTTGATACTCTCCTGTGATTGAGATCTTCTTTTGAAACTGAAAGTAACATTTGTGCAGTCGTGTTTTACCACCCTGTAGAGAACCATAATTGCAGTGATCTCTGATTAGAAGAATGTTGGGTTTTAGGCAGTCACAGGGGTGGAGGGTTTAATCAAGCCAGTGTTCTCATTAGGTAGATGAGCTCAAAGCCTCTTGTCACCCTGTGAACACTCTCATACACTCCTTGCTGTCATGTAAACACACTTAATCTTCTCACTTTCTCACACTGTCTGTATGTGTAACTGTGATTTGTTTGACATTTTATTCAACCATACCTTCAAAACTGTAGCACTGATTCACAAATTAGTAGACATTTAGCTGTAGAAAACTATACTGAAGGTCAGGAGTATTTACCAGGCTTGAGGTAATTAAAAAAAAGATAAAATAAAAAAGTACAACCCAGTAAATTATTCCCACTCAATCTCACAATCTTACAGTCACGTCTTTTATTGTTTAGACATGTTTCTGAGCAATCATGTATTTAGCCAAAATAATCTGAAATTAGTCAGGGGTTTAGTTGAGTATCTATAATTAATCAGAGGTTTAGATATTTTGTAATGGGATTATTGTTATCCAGCTGCTTGTAATGTATCACTCTCCAACCCTGTAATCAAATTGTAGGGAGAAAAAAAAATGGATCATGCTTTCAGACAAATGGAGCATTTGGTTGTCTTTATCAAAGGTGAACCTTAGGCTTTGAAGAGTGATTCACATTTACATAAATTACTCAAAGACGGCATTTGCGTTTAATCTTCATTCACTATGACCCACTTGCTTTTATTATTTGTTATCTTCATCTACTGAGCTTTTATCAGCTTGCACCAAATGGAGTTTCAGGGTTGATGTTGCCTGTGTGTGGTCCTCTTGACCTGCATATGACCCAGTGTTTCCTACGTGTCAGGTTGTAATCATGGCACTCAGACAAATTATGTGCGATAAGCAGGAGGGTTTTTCGTAGCACACTTGACATCTCTCAAACTCTGACCTTTCAGATTTCACTGACAGCTCTGCATCTGTCAGAAATGAAATGGCAAGATGCGGCTTTGTTCTATGTAAGCGACAGCTGGAGACACGCCAAACATAAACAAATAAACTGCGCAGCATCACAGGACTAGTTCCTAGGTAACCATGTGACAGTGCCGACAATTGCTATGGAAACCAGTGCATCCTCTTTTGCTCTCTCTCTTTGTGGAAACGTGTGAGAATATTCCCTCTTCCTGTGAATTGATTTTACTTTCCAGGTTTGACAGTTGTGGAGGAAGACACCATCACGTCATAGAGAGTAATTTCCCCTCATACTCTGCACAAGATGTAGAAATTGTAAATTTCAGGCAGGCTTATATACCAAAGACTATGTACTAGAGGAATAATCATGGTTGATAATGAAATGTCATTGGTAGAGCTGACAAAGCTTTCTGAAATATTAACACCACTTTTGTATATTACCATGCAGTCCACTGCCCTGCACTCATGCTTTTCCTCCCAACAGAGTAATGAGGGTATCTGCAGATCTTGAAAAGGCATATGAAGCACTGATTTCAGTTTCCTCAGAAAGGCCTTAGAAAGTATTACCTCCTAAATGTAATTTTCAAAGGTCTTAAATATTTTGTAGCTTGCTACTGACAGCAAATTTACTTATAAAATCATTTGTATTTTATTGTAGCTAAAACTGGCTGGAAAATTCCCAGTACTTTTGTCCCAGACATCTGACCTCATGTAAAATTCATATGTAGATTTTAATAAATTATTTATTTTTTAATTGATTAATCCATCCATCCATGAATCCATCCATTTTCTGCTGCTTGTCCAGGTCTAGGTCATGTTTAATGATTAAGCACTTAAATCATTTGGAATTATTGTCATATTCTGCACTTAGTAGAATTACTAAGTGCATGGTTTTTACAGATATTGTTCATATCTAATACACAGTATGACTGTGAAACAGGTATTAAAATGTCTTAAAGAGTCATAAATTTAACTCCGTGAAAACTGCAGGAACCCTGATGAAAACTTTAATTAGCATGAATTCCATTACAAATTAAGACATTTTTCAAGATCAGAGCAAACAAAAACTAGTTGTAATCATTTTCTTTAGATCTTTTGTTCAGAAAACTCATTTGCAATCTGCTTTGCAGCAGGTCTTTTGTTTTGATCCTATTTGTCACAAATCCAGTTACAACTCCATGCTCCAAATAGAAAACCAGGCTTCTCTTCAAAGAGTGAGACATCACAGCCTACTCCATTTAAAAAACAGGTGCAAATCTAAAAGAGATGCTTTGATTCACGGCCAATTATGGACATCCTTGTTGCATCACCTTTATGTGAGTACTCTTCCTCTCTCCTCGGAGCTGATCAGAAGAATTAGCCCGTCATTCTTGGTAGATAACCAGAAATGTAGAGATCACACAAATGAGCAAAAACCTCAGAAGTTATCAAGTTATTCAACACACTCAATTAAACTTGTTCCAATCCTCTAATGCCATCTCCCTCTTAATCACTGCGTGGTGCACAAGGGGTTGCCCCCAATTAGCTGCCTCCTGTGACACCCTGACACCCTGCTGCATCGTGATTGTATTTCAGCTTCAATTACTCTAAAAACCCTTCAGGCAGAGGTGATTGGTCTTCTCCGTTCTTTATTCATCCTTCCTTTGCTCTGTTTTTCCTTCTTTTGATTGGTAGGGAGTGTCAAAGGCCAGTCTTTCATGTTTAGGAATAAAAGAGCCATAAACTGTAACAATTATTGTTATGTTTTACTCTGTACAGATGAGACAGCTAAAAGCTTCCATACTATTATATGAGTCATGTTCAGGGTTATGCAGTAGTATTACAGTTTACCTTAGGCGTGACTATTTCAAGTTGAAAAATTAATCTAATACTCAACATTACTAATATTTGATATTTGAAAAATTGAGCTCTCAAGTAGAATTTGGAGCAGATAGACACAAGTAATAATCAATTATTCAATAATCAGTTTCAGTTACTAGAAAGTACATACTGTGGCTTGCAATTTAGGTAGAGCTGAAATGATTACTGAATTAGTTGACTGACTGAAAATTAACTGACAGCTTTTCTGATATTTTCAAGTAAAAATGCCAAACATTTGCTGCTTCCTGCCTCTGAAATGTAAAGATTTTCTGCTTTTCTCTGATTTATGTAGTAAACTGAACACCTCTCCTATTTTGGATGAACAAAACAAAGTGTCTGAATAAGTCATTTGGGCTTTCAAAGATTATAATGGCCATTTTTCTAAAATTTCTAGAATTTTATGGACAAAATGATTGATAGAGAAAATAGCCTGCAGATTTATAGGTAATAAAGATAATTGTTTGTTGGAGCCCTCATCATAATGGAGAACAACATGACAACTAAAACAGCTGAACTCTACATTTTATCCATCATCGCAGGCCATAACTGAACCTCTTGAATGC
This sequence comes from Lates japonicus, assembly GCA_033238685.1. Classification (NCBI taxonomy): domain Eukaryota; kingdom Metazoa; phylum Chordata; class Actinopteri; family Centropomidae; genus Lates; species Lates japonicus. The sequence continues at coordinate 6,129,926 of BRZM01000035.1, forward strand.
CTTTAAAAAGCCATAACAGTTTTCAGCTGTTACCTCTGTCACTGAGGAGGAGGAGTCTTTGCACTCCATTGCCAAAAGCACTACAGCTACTGGATATAAGAGCAGCAATATCACATTGTTCCGGTTGTTTCTGGTTGTCCTAATCACTTGTGGCAAGTGACATTAGCCTCTAGTCCAATGCTTTTATAGACAGCTGTGCAACACTAGGCTGTCTTACTTAGCCATCGTTAAGATAAATGTTGCACCAAAATTGTAAAATGTCACACTTGTATCACAAACTGCTCACCAAACACTGCAGTTCACAGCCAAAACAAAGGCATTATCACATACATCCTTGTTCGAAAGGTGGCAATATCCGTCTACTGAGATTTCAGTCTGCAGCCAGGTACACACAAGCTACACAAAGATTATTTCCTTGGCAGTGTGGCAGTGGCAGCACCATTGCAGGGATTTTACATTTCAGCCACTCTTCATGGTCCAATCTTCAGACGCCAGATTTTTCTTTTTTTAATTATTTTAAACTGGGCTAATCCTTCTAATTAGCTCTGCAGGCAGACAATAGATATTCACACAGAATAATGCTGATGTAACGGGGATGTCCACAACAGTTATATCTACTGTTGTTAAAAGGCCTCTACTGTGCATTGAAGGTTGTTTGAAAGTTGTACAATATTAGTTGGAAAGATTGGCAAGTTGATGATGTCAGTATACAGTATGTGTTTGTGTGCATGTTCGTTTTACTACATGTCAGTGTATTGGTTGTCAGAAAAGGGAACCCCAGCTCCTTCTCTCTATTAGGTGCAGAGCCCTGGTAGCCCCCCAGTAGCCCGCGGCTCTAAGAAATAGCTTTTTAAAAGGTACCAGTCTCCCCTGTTTCCTCAGGATCCAGGTGCTTTTAATTGGATTTCTTTGACAGGATTATTGCCTGCTCTTAGGCCAAACTTGGGCAGAGTGTAGTTTTAACAAGTGTGCCTATATAGTTACTTTAATCATGAGTAAACCTCCAACAAAGAACTTTGATTTGATTGGAAATTACAATGTGACCAAAAGCTAACACCCACCCCACCCTCACCAGTGGTGCAATTCCATGTAATCCTCTGTACAGCCTGGTAAGACTCAAGTTATATGTTGTGATTCGTCAAGTCTGACATACATGTTGTATTTCTTCATGTAATACCACAGCTTTGAAGAAATTTAAGGCCCAGCACTACTGGATATTTCCAGAGCCATTTTATAGAGCCACCTACATGAGGGGATGAATTAAAATCCCCAATGTGCAGACAGTATAAAAGCATTTATTCCCAGGGACCTAGCCCCTCCACGTTATTCTGACCTTCTTAAATGAAACTGACTTTAGGATGAGCTGAAGGCAGTTACTTATACCAACCAGCCCTATAATCCCTCAGAAAATGGCTCTTTTAAAATCCTATTATAACAGCATAGCAGGTCCAAGCCTGGTTAAAGCAATTAGTCAGAGGAAATGAGCAACATTTTTCTGTCTAAATGGGCACATGAATTGATTAAGACAAAGAATAAAGATCTTATCATGCCAATTTGAAAGTTTTATTGTTTAGTATAAATTGAATTAATTGTACTCGGCTACTCTGTGCTCATCAAAGAGAAGAGGCTTGTAGTAATGGCTCATAAGAAAAGTGTGCTACAAAATGTAGCATAGTTAAAAAAACGGGCTATGTATTTAATTTGAATCGGCAGATGGACAGAGGTGGTGCTCCTGTTTTAAAATTCTCAGTTTGAAAGATTGCCAAAGAAAGCCATTTTTTGTTGCCAGTAAAATTTGAATTCATATAAAAGGGCCCATACAAAATGGTCAACCTGTGAGATATGAATTATGTCCAGAGTTTGGGAGCTCATTGTAAGTGTTCCGACCCTGATGGTATTCTATCATGGTACTGCTGAAAGGCTCCACAGTAGCTTAGTGATAGTAAAGTATGTAGTGAAACATGCAAGGCTACTTTTCTCAGGGCTCAGCCAGGAAGTTTTAACAAGGTACAGGGTTTTGAGGTTGGGACATCAGGTGGGAGTTTATTAAGGCACTGCTCCTGACTCCAGTGTGTCATGCCCCTCACACTGTGTCTCATCTGTTCTCGTCTCGCCACTTGTTATAGCCAGCTAAAAATGGGCTCTGGTGTTTCTTGCACTAATCTAACACCATTTTTTTCTTGTGAGGAACACTGGGATGTTGAACAAATTGATGTGTGAGGTCCCTACCCTGCAAAAACTTCAAAAGTATCAATGCTGTAAAGTTCTGAATTGAGGCAAATTGAACTCAAGTCAGAGGATGAATAATTATCAAAAAAGCTTTTAAAGTAAGAAGTAGTTCATTACCAATGCACAGTTCTCACGTTCTAGTGGATCAGCATGGATTTAGGAATAGTAATGTTGGTCGGTCTGTCACTTTGGTCTCAACAAGTAAGGTGCTGAACCGGCCTCCAATCTATTCAGATCTGAGCATCTGTGGGATGCACCAGAACAAGCCAAGACCTACACAATCCAGGTGGTTTTAATGTCTGCTTAAACAGGTTTGAGTGGTGGTGTTAATGATGCAGTTTATAAGGAAGCTTCTTAAAAATAGCACAAATGCTTTACTGCAAGGCACTGTTGCGACTTCACACTAATTTTGTGAAAGACTACTGTGCTGCTAAATATTACAGAACATTTACTTAATAAGCCATTATTCCCAACCAAGATGAACTTGATTAGTGGCAAAGGAGAGCTGTTTCTAGAGACTTGATGTCCATGCCAGCAGTACGTTGCTATTCCTGCCGCCGCTATGCCCGCAGAGAGTGTTTTACACTGCGGGGTAAGTGGTTAACAGACTGTTGGCCAAGGATGTGCTTGTTTTCTTTTACAAGAAATGGGCTCAAACATAGCAAGCAATGACATCTACTATACATGTTGTCATTTTGTGATATTCTTAAAAAGTGCATCATGTATGAAGGTGCAATGTAGCCAAGTTATTTTAAGACAGAATTAAAATACTTTTTTTTTCTGTTGATGTTTTGGTCTATTTTATGTTGTGAGCTTACATCGTAAGGGATTGCCATGTAGGAATATTTAAACAACTGCCAGTTTCAGTTATTTTTATTTGAAATTTACAATTATTTTGCTCATTTCCCAAATTGGCCCTCTCCTCTTTTTAGTCATACTGGCCTATTGCAAGCATATTAATGTTAATCTATGTACTGATTTGGCACAGTAAGTAAGTAGTAAGTGTAGTAAGGAGGCAAAGTGCACAATGATTTCAAGGTGAATGACAGTTAAAACTTACTCAAACAAAAGAGAAAGCTTTAATTTAAAAAATATTAAAATAGCAAGGCATTTGATGGTGCACTTTGCAGTTTCAGCAGAAGGGAAAATCCAGGAGGCTCAACAGAATACAATATTCAGTACTGATATAGGCAGTATGTGGTTGTCAGTTTGTAAGTCGGAGATCAGGATGACAAGTGTTCCACTATACGCAGCATTTTTTTTCAGCTTAATTTAATTTGTGTTAATCTTGGCACTTAATCCACTTTATCATTTATATGGTATGCATAATTCACATTGAAGCAGAATGTTTAATACAGCAAAGCAAGTACATTCCCACTGATGTTGTGGTGGTTGCCCCTGTAACATAATTACAGCCACGTGAAGTGCAATTCATCTCTCCTTCTGTACAAATCAAATTTAGAGGACATAATCATATATGGGCCTTTATTGGCAACTAAATGGGTCTCCTCAGGGTCCAGCAGATCTTGAGGCTGCCATAGTATTTACTCTGAGATTACATGGTCTTGATTCACAACAGAAAAAAGGGAAAGAGGCCTTTTACTGAGACTACATAGCAGAGCCTGCGTCACACATACTTAGCACTCTGAGGTGGGGCTTCATGTTGCTTTTGTCACATTTAGTCTTTTATCTTGGTGTTTCTCACATGTCACATTCTGTATCATGTAATTAAATTATTCTCTTTTTAAATACTTTTTTTTTGACACTGATTTCTGCAAGATGGATTTATAGTGAAGTGAAGGGCTTAACCTGACCTGAGTTGAAGTTTTGATTTATAGTTCATATTTCATCCATTGATAGCATCACCACAACACCAGATGGATGTATTGTACATGATTGTGCCTTATCATGCTTTAATTATAACTCCCACAGTAATTGTGTTTACATTATTTCATTCATTGTGTGATAGAGAGAAATGATGGGAGCGTTTGCCTTGTCTCATCACTGAATAGGAGACTACTGCAGTGTTTACATTCTTTTATTCAGTGTGGTGGAGAGCGGTGATTGCAGCAAACAGAAGCTTTGCAGTAGAAATGGCTTTCCTAGATGTGTGTTGCTGTAAAGGAGAAGATTACTGAGTGTTTCTATACTATCATCAACCTTCATCAGCTGATATTTTATCGTATAGAGCTAGAGTTACACCTTGATGCTTATACTGGAAGATGAGTTTTAACATCACAGGGTAGCACATTAAAAGATGCAGTTTGTTTATATGTTTTGCTTCTTCAGGCGTGATATCTCTGAGAGAGACAGAGAGAGAGTGCAGGTTGGGGAAAAAGCAAAACCAAAAAAAAAAAAAAACTGAACCTCAACTGTATTTGATCCTCATTTCATTGCAGTTACTTAATTAAAAATAACAGCAGGTGAAACTCTCAGCCACGCTCAGCAGTGGACATGATCAAACCAGCAGTGGTTGTTTAAAGGCAAGGCCTTCTCTGCTGTCCTAAACACTGTCACAATCACAGAATTATATTTTTATATATGTTTTTTTTTTTTCATTCATACAATATATATTAAATTGTTCCCAGTAGTCTATTCTCTTCTCTAAAAGTTAGAGCTTTTATCCAATCAGATTTCAGCCCCATGTCACCAAGTTTAAAGAAATCTGCCTTGAGGCCTGCAGAATCAACAGTGCAGGCCCTTGTAATTTAAATGGATGGCAATTAAACTGTTGCCTCGCGGATCCTTTAACCAATCAGATTTCAAGTTGGCGAGACCAGGGGCCATCTAGCAGGCCTATGATAACGTAGGCATGTTCACGTCATTTGATTGGATGGTCACAGAGCGTACTGGTCAGAGCTAGCAAACCACATCTATAACTACCAGCGCAAGCTAAAACATGTTAGCATAGATAGTTTTTTCAGCCCACAATGGCTGAAGGAGAGGAAGAGTTCAGTGACTCTGTTGTAGAGGTTATTTGTGTGTCTCAGTTCCAACAATAAGTCCTTTTCTATCGCTTTGGAGGCTAATGCTGCAGAATCTGCCCAGTCATATTTCTTGCATAAGTTTTAATTTGCTTTAGGGCTGAGAATGTCTGCTCAACAGAAGCAGTTTTTTTGATTTGTCTACAAATAATCAGCAGTTTTGGTGAGTAAAATACATTGTACCTATATTTTTTTTGTTTACATCTTTGTAATTTTATTGGTTAATATTGATGCTTCTGCTGGAGATCATGTGTGTGGCGCAGCTGTGGCTACAGTGTTTGGAGAACCATTAGTTGTGTTAATTGGGTTTTTATAACATTGCTTTAGTAACAGCATTTATTCTGGCTACATGACATGCCTGTCTGTGATGCAAAGTTCAGTTATACTGCATTTCTGTATATTGCTGATCATTTTTATAGCCATGACATCATAATGACGGTATTAACAGGTGGGTTAATTCAGGTAGGACACCAGTGAAGGCCTAGGTGTGAAATGCACTGCCTGCCACTGCAAACCACACATACACACGCTGCACAAATTTAATTGGCCTGAGAAACACAAGAAAGACATCTGAAAGACATCCTGCCTCAAGTCTTCAGGTAGAGCTTAGTAGATCAATCAATCAGCTGGTCAACAGAGAAATAATCAGCAACTATATTAATAATTGAATAATCATCTTCATTCTTTTTCAGGCAAGAATTCCAAACATTTGCAGGTTCCAGCTTCTCTGTTGTGAGAATTTGCTGCTTTTATCTACCTTATGAGATAATAAACTGAATATCTTTTGCTTTTTGACTGTTGTTCAAACAAAACAAGACATTTCATGACAATATATTTGGCCTGAGGAAGAAATTGAAATTGTTTTTGTCATTTTTCTGACATTTTATAGACCTAAGAATTAACTGAGAAAATAATCTGCAGATTAGTCGATAATGTAAATAATTGATAGTTGCAGTCTTGATATTAAGTGTGTTTCACTGACAATTTGAATGGAACTCATTCTGAATATGTCAGGAAGCAGTTCTGTCTGTAAATGGGAGCCCACTTTTACTTGCATATAATTAGTTGAAAATAACTCTCCATAGAAATTCAATAGTCTCCAACAGGTTTGCCATTCAACTCTGCTGACTGACTCAGCTTGTCATGATCTTTTTTGTAAAGAAAGAATCATTGTTGTTGGTGCCAACTTGAACTGTGGGGGCTGGAGACCGGTCAATGAAACCAGCCAGTTTTGACATTTGCTATACAGAGTTCCTCAGTGTCAACACCACTAAGCCAGTTCTATCAGAAAGCAGATCCATTGACATATGAGGTACGTCAATGCAGGAAACAGCATGCAGGAACAAGGACTTACCCAGGTTTATTACTGGATTTCTGTCCTAACCTTCAACCTGTTCCTGTGAGAGTGGCTATTATTTCCCAGAGAGCAGGTTGATCTGGGTGTGCGTCCAGGTCTGGTAGGTCACAAACACCCACACACAGACCTGGGAGTGATGGAGCGTCAGTACATGGTCAACATCCATGACAAATCTCCTGTCAGACAGGTTTTCATTCCACCTGCTAAACACAGAGGGGAAAACATTATCCTGGAAGCAAGCCTCCACCATTATAAGACACGAACGCATGCACAACCAAAACCACAGACAGACAGCATGACCAGGAAAGACTAGACAGTTTTCCCTTCTATTAATATCAGGAAGTGAAATCTGCTGCTGCAAATGGCAGTTGTTTGTCTACAGTTGCCATTATCTTGTAAAACACTGAAAACAAATCAAACCTTACAACTATTCAAGTAAAAACAGCCCATTGCACATGGTTTAGGAACTAGTGTGTTAATTGAAATGATTCTACTTTCTTGTAGAAAAACAGAAATTTTAATGCCAACCAGAAAGTGTGGAGCATAACAACCCATCTGAACGCTTCTGTAACAAATGCTAGTGATGAGTAAAACCTATGGATGAAATGAAGCCTGTGCAGTTGGTAATAGTATGAACAGTAAGAGATGCAAACTGTGAAGTGACAACACCATCTGCCCATACTTCTGTTTGTACTGTATATTACTGATGATGCATTTTGTGGAAATCTGCACTAAAGTGGGTTGTCAGTATATTACAACACCATGTTAGTATAGATACATAAAAGAACAACAAAACAACCAACATGTTGTTACTTTAGCTGAGAATCCACTCAAATGTTTTGGTCAGTTGTGGAGGTCTAAAAGGATTTAATTATACATCTGTTAAATAATTATGTAATATAGAAAAAGGGTGAAGCTATCATCACCGGTAGATGTGTTTGGTCCATCAGCTTATTTCTTAATTACATGTTAATTGTGCAACTTTCAATGAAACACTGAAAAAGCTTCTCAGGAGAATCCCATTTACTGAGAGAGACAGTAGGAGTTGTGCTAAATTACCTAGATCAGTTACAAATGAGCATCCTAAAACGTGGCAACTTTGAAGTCAACCCATTAACCAGACAAAAGGGAGCAAGAGATAAACTCAGTCCATGTTTTCTAAATGAACGTCTTGTTCTCACTTAAGTAACAGAGCAGATTAGTATTCAGGTTTATTTATAGTCCTCGTAAACACACAAGTGTGTCATTGAATTCTGGCGACAGAGCTGACGAAGGTGCGTACCATACAACTGTGTCCTTGGTTTTGATCTGGCCTGGAGCTTTTGTCATCTGTCACTTTTGCCTCTCTGCTGTGAAGAACTGAATAAAAAGCGAGCGCTCAAAAAAACCAGCAGCAGCCTAAATGTCAGAGAAGTAGGGTTGTGACTCAGATATGTGATATGGTTTTTATCCTTGGATTTGTTGAAAAGTGAGTGAATAATATTCTTCTTTACCCCATAAGTTACTGCTTGTGTGCCCTTTAGCAATGCTTTTTAGCCCAACCTCCATTAAAGCCAATCAGTGGAAGGAATGTGCCAGTATCAAGATATCCAGCAAGATATCCCTTCATTACTGGTCCTGCAGTGGCTACTCTCCCAGTAAAACTGTTACACTGACTCATCTCATACACAGAAGTCTTACACACAGATTTCATTAAATAAAATTAATATTTTAAATAATTAAAATACAAATATCAGCATCTAAGTAGTACCAACAGTAGAAGTACTCATTCTGCAGAATGATCAATTTCAGAATAATGTATATTACTGGATCACAATTTCTGATGCACTTTAATGTTGCAGTTGGTAAAGGAAAGTAACTAATCTATAAATGTAATGGAGTAAAAAGTACAGCCTCTGAATTGTAGTGGAGTCAATGTTTAAGGTGGCAGGAAATGGAAATACTCAAGTAAAGTACAAGTACTTCAAAACAGCAACAGCAGCTGTAAATTTTAACATCAAATTCAGAATAAGATGTGCTGCTGAAACATTTAAGTCATTTCAGTTTAAGGAGCGTTTGTAATGGGCCCATTGTCCTATTGTGTAAACAACAGTGACAGTGGAAGGCTTATAACTGCAAGTCAACATCAGTCAACATCCGAAACAGCTTTGAATCAGATTGTGAAAAAGCAATTTAACCAGAAGGAGATGAATTGTTTGGTATCACACAAATGTGTATCTGAGTGAGGGGGTGCATTAAATGTCAGTATAAGCACACGCACAGAGAAATGTACACATGGTGTACTGATAAGAAAACACAGGACTGTGCAGACCTTCAGCTTCAGCTTTAATATCCGGTGTGAAAGAGAAGCAGAAAACAGGAGGACTGGCTGTTGTGTCGATTTAGTCATCAGCTCCTATTTGAACACTTCCTCTAAATAGCAACTAGACACCTGATTATAGATAGACCGTGAAGAAGTGAAGGAAGTTGCTTCCACACAATCTGGATTCCAGTCAAACACAGGTCCATGCTGTGACAGCCGTGTTAAAGTCACTGGGTGCGATAAATGGCCTCCTCCAGAGACAGATTGCTAACTGTTAAATTTAGAGCACATCACCGCCCATTCGCCGCCTCCCTGTAGGGCAGCCGAAATGATCACCCAAGTATGCTGTAATGTGTGATCACCTCAGCTCTCCAAGAACCACCGGAGTAATTTCCGTTTCTGCCTGCTGGAACTGTTACAGGAAACTTTATCTAGTTTTACCTGTGTCTGAATTTTGACCACAGGATCCAGGCTGTGCTTCTGGTTTCTGCGCAGCCTCTCCAGATGTTGTACTTTCTGATAGAGCAGACAACAAGACACCATCATCACCATGGACTCTCTGAACCAGGGATAGACAGTTTTCAAAATTTTCTGACATTTTATAGTCTAAGCAGTTAATCAATAAAATAATAATCAGACTCAACAATGATGAAAATAATCGTTAGTTTCAGCCCTAGTTCTTGAACTAGTTGTCACCTTGTATCAGTATTTTTTGATACTACTGAACTAATCAATTAATTGACTAATCACTGCAGCTATATTCTTATTATTTATATAAATACAATATATACAAGGTATTTTGATGAGAATCTCTTAAACTGCTACCTGTATATAACCATGACAGTTTCTAAATATCCTCAACCATATTTTTGGTGAGTTTATTCTGCACTTTCTTATTTATCAGCTGACATATACACAGATATTGAAAAATATCTGCAATAAGCTACAAATGCTTCAATATGGTTACATAATAGGGAGAAAAACACACGCGACGGATCAGTGCTATTTTGAAGATGAGGGTCTTGCTCTCACCTTCCACCTTAGCACATCTAAAAATTACTTCTCTCACAAAGCTGTTTGTTTTATCCGTAAACAGTTGAAGGTTTTATCCTTACATGAGGAAGTATGTTTTAGTTCCTGTTTTGGGTCCCAAAGTTTAACTCCCAGTACTAACTGGTTGAAAAGGCCCACAAGCTAATGTCTCCAAGTGGCAATTCACTGATCTGAAACTGTCCCAAACAAAGCCTCAACAATTTCTCTGCTCCACTCTCTGAAACTCCCTCCTGTTTGTTTTGGCTGCCAGCCACACAGCCATCTGAGCCACCAGCTCATTGACTAAGACCAAGTCTGACTCCCCCAGCCTGTTGCCTGCGGTGGTTGTCTGCCATCCATGCTGACATGCACAGCTCAGGCCAGCTCTAAAAGGTGGATGAATAATGGACGAGTGCAGTCCAGAGGTTTTTCATCTCCCCAGCCAGTGTGCATGGATCTGCTGTCTCGCTTTTGTCTGTCTGTAACTCCCACATCAAGCACTGGCGTTTCCAAGGATGTGTTCACTTCATCTCACCACAGAGAGAGCGAGAGAGGGAGAGGAAGAGCAGACATGTTTGTTATGACACTAGCTTTAGGAGTAACTGCTAAAACACTAAAATAGCTTTGATTACGAGGCACAGTGTGTGCATTTGTATTTAGGACAATCCCTGTGGCGTTACTTCATAAATTCCACCAGCAATGAGTCTGGTTTCATGGAGATGGAAAATACTGCTGTTGTGGAAGCAGAAAATGTGCGGATAGCAGTTGCTAAGAAACTGCTGAGGTGTTGGTGTCGGACAGTGATAATTATACTACTGGAATGTGATCACTTGTGAATAATTTATCCAGCATGTGATGGGGGGACAAGAGCGCGGGGAATGCTGCGTCCCCCATATGTGTCACAACCAAAGTAAACACAGTGATGAGAAGTCTGCTAATGGAGCCACTTGGAAGACCTCCGGCATAGCTAAATGAAAGATAGCCATGCCAGCGAGTGTGAAATAAATAAGTGCTATAACGATATTGGCTAGAGGAATCCTCACATGGAGAAAATGAGTCTGCATCAGGATTCAGCAGGAAATACAGCAGACATTGTAACAGCTTGTTACCACAATGAATATAACAGCTGCCACAACTTGCCAAGTGAGAAATGAATGACGTCTCAGTTCTGCTAAGCAAAATTTGAATTGCCTGTCTCCTTCAATATACACATTCTTACATTCACTCCCCTTTGTTTGGCCATTTCTACAGATTTACATCACTTAGGTGTTGGTCCTTGAGAATGAATTCAATTATTGTATTAATGGTCCCTAGAGAAAAAAGTGCAGGTTGACCAGGGTCATTTAAACCACTCTAGCTTTTACTCAGTGCTATATTCACTTACAAGCAGTGAAATGTCTCGATAGATTAATCTCTGTGCATAGAAAGTTCTCTGCAATTCAGTCACTTGGTGCTTTTGCTAATCAGTTGCCAGTCAAGCTTGGATTACCAGCTGGGCAAAGTGCCAACCTAGAACTCCAGGGGCACAGAAAGCCCCAGGTTTATTGTGTGCTCATTACTTAGTGGTAATTTGATTGTCAATTTGTTTGGGAACGTGCACCACAAAAAATTACAATATCAACATAGGAAATAAGGGCCTTAAGCGGTCAGTACACTTCATCAGTGGTGCTTGTCGGATGGTGGAATAGCTTCAGAAACCCACTCCCCTCAACAACCTCCTGACAGCGGATTAGGGTGGGCTGTGTCCAACAATTTGTGTAACTTTCCGAAAGTAGAATTTTCCTCATTAGTCATTTTTTTAATTACATCTGCTCCCTCACTCTTGTGGAAAAATCCAGAATCTATGAATATGCAAATATTGTTAATCTTAAAAGTTTAACTGTTGGAAACAACACATGTCTGGAAAAGGACCATAATTGCTTCAAATTAGTTGTGATGTTACAAATAATGCTCCTGGGATACATACCTTAAACTCAGATTTAAGGAGAGCACAGATAAACCTTCCATTTTCAGCCAATCAATAAAAAAAACCTTGTCCTATAAATTAGAGGGGCAATTTGTCAAAATCCTAATTCTAAGTGCAAGGTGCAAGGTCACAGCATTACCCTTTTCCAACCAGAAAGAAGAACAAAAAATATGTAAATGTATAATGTGAAATAACCAAAACTCCAATCACTTGCACTGAGAGTTGGACTGAAAAAATATGTTTTCAGGGCCTTTAACAACAGAATTATTTTACTTGATAGAGCACTTACTCAGTGTGTATTGCTAAATTAATTGCTGAATTAGTTCAAATTACTTCACAGCAAACCTGGGGCCAGTTACTGTTCCAGTACAGGGATACTGTACATAATGCACAGACATTGAGAGGAAAGGAACAGAGGGTTAATAGCACCCTGAAGCAAGCTAATCTGCCCAGTGCAGCCAGTTACTACATTTGCAGCTTATTAATGCAACATCACCGGCGGCGCAGCTTACAGCACTTAAAAGTTGCACATTGTTGTTGCTGGCTGTGTAAAAGTGGTTTTAGCTGCATATATTATCCCCTAACTACCATCCTGGGTGGCAAGTTGGCATATTTGTCTTTCTAGAGGGTGTATTTGAGGAAGATATGATCTGACAGGGAATATCCTTTCCGCTTTTTATACTGACTGCCTACAACAGGGTCTCAAATGTCAGGATCAGAACTATATCAATTATTAATCTTGCGTGAAGCATTTTAATGTCTCAGTTTAATGTACTCAGCTTGGTGCAATGTTTCCAACTTACTGGAAGTCCTCTAGTACAAATGAGTGCATACGCTCTCATCTACCTTTTAACCATAATTAAAACTGTAGTGCTTTATTTGATAGGTCCCGTATATTACATCTAATTGACTGTAAACTTTCTGTAACATTGGCTGGTATTTAGCTGTCAGTCACTAGGACAGATGCACTTTGGTACTAATTATAAGGGAAATGGAGTTAAGTATGTGCTTGTGATGAGAAATAACTAGGAAATTATGATGTAGGTAAGTGAAAATATCCATTCAAATTTCCTAGAAAGACTAACAAAACATATTAAATTATATTCTTGAACTGCCATATATCACAGATCCACTTGGTAATCTATATATCTTCATTTAATTGACGTTTATGCTGGTTGGACTGCATGCTTACCAGTAGTTTTCAGCTGCATCAAAAACAGCATTAATAGATATGGTGTGCAGTTTAAGAAAGGTTGGAGTGTAATATGAACTGTGCAAAATGGAAGTGTATAATAAATGCAGTAAAAGTATTATATAGACAGATGGGGGTACAGTAGTGTGTTCACCTGTCACACAGAGGTGAGCTGTTGTACAGTGTTATGGTGAATGGTAGGAATGATGTCCTGAAACATTCTTTGTGACAGTGCAACTGAATGAGTCTGTGAGAAAGTAAGCTCCTCTGTCTCTGCAGTGTGTCATGGAGGGGATGGATTATCCATGATGGAGAGCAGTTTGTTCGGTGATCTCCTATTCCTCACTGAATCAAATGTCTCAGTGTTTTGACCAGCGATGGTCCCCGATGTTGTAGGAGACTCCAGTGGATACTGATGTCTGTTTATGAACTATTTGTCACTTACCTACAGCACAGTTTCCTTTTTTTTCTTGAAAACTGTAATATACTGAGAATGTACTTAATTCTTTCTCCATTTCCCTTTTAGTTAGTATCAAGAGTATCAAGTTGTCCATAAAATAATGCATAACCAGTAAAGCTTGCTAACTGTGAAAATATACATATTAGATTTCCTTTGTGTATGAGGAGACAAAAATCACCCAGTGACAACTGTTCTGTAGCTGTCTGAACTCATACCAAAAAAACAGCCAATGGCACAACTCCTGTGCAAAGCCAAAGGACTGCCTGCACCCCTGTACCCTGTCAGCTGTACTCCTCTCAGTCAGAGGAAACAGGCCTTACAGGCTCCAGCTAGTTCACTAATGTGACACAATATGCACTTGCCTACTGGCCTCTCCTCTGCTGCCAATCATTTTATTTTACTCATCATCTCCTCCCAAATCTGTCAAGGACCTCGAGCCAATCACAGCAAGGGAAATGGGATTTACTTGCAAAGAGATTACTTCAAAGGACAGTCCTTTCAGAGATGCATGAAAAGCAAACTAGTGGTCTTCGACGATGAAACAGTTTTCCACATCAATTTCTCATCCGTGCCTCATTTTCCCTGCTTGGGTATTGATTTTAAAATGAGAGCACCTGTGGCTGCTTCTTTATTTTGTTGGCCCACAGAAATTTCATTGTTCACTTAACTTGTGATTGGACAGAGATGCTTGGCGGCCGTGCTCATTTCACCTCTAGGATGATGGTAAAATAACAGCATGTGACATTTTCCTGTATATATTCATGGCGCGAACCTTCCACCGTTTGTAAATGTCATGGATAACATATGGGGTAGATTTTTGTGAACTGTGCTGGGAAAAAAATGGAATTAAAGATTATTACATTTATTTACTTCATGGAGTCTCCTGAACAGATGGATTTGATACACAATGGTTTTAGTTGAGTTTTAATTATGCTTTGTGTTTGGGGGGGGAAATGTTAGCATGCTAACAAATGGACTGCATTTATACTTAACTCTTTTCTTGTCTTACTGACCACTCAAAGTGCTTTACACTACAAGCCACACTCACCCATTTACACACACATTCATACAGTGATTTTCTGTCACACATACACACCAATGATACATCTGCAATTTGGGGTGCATAAGTACAGCCTTACAGAGCTGTTAGCACTGCTGTAGACTCTTGTTTAAAGAATATCAAGAAGCATCATCAAGTTTTTAAGCATCATCTAGCTCAGGAAATGTCAAACATTTTGACCTCTGAATAACACACTTTACTTCATTAACTCTCCACTCCCGTACATCTCAGATTTTACATTAGTGATGTTGATCCGTACCCAAGTACACTTGTGTATCTACACTCGCGATAAAATAGGTGGAGGTATGCACCTTGTTGGGTTATGGTCCACCAATACACACAAAGAAAAAGAAGAGTACACTACACTACACATAAATAATCTAATCTAAATAGCAGTCTGCTTCCATGTTTTCATACAGATGTTTACACACCTGATGCAAACTGATAGATATCACCTTTTCAGATGGCTCAATTAATAAAGCCCAAGTACAGGATACAGTGTTGACACTGATCAAATGACCACAACTTTGGGATCAAGTGAACTTGGATCCAAGCCCCAGTCCCCGATGTGAAAGCCTCCTTTGTCACTCAGCTTTTGTTGTGTTTGGTTATCTTGCCAAAACAAGACAGAGGTGTAACTTCAGAGCACATTAACTCCACTGTTTCCTCTGTGAGCGACGCGCTTGTGTGTGTGACAGATGATGATGGAAAGAATGTGTCCTCTCATGGACGTGGAGGTTTTTGTCCTACAACTGTATGCACACACACACACCAACACACCAAACAACAACAACACATGAGCATGAACACATCATGCCCATGCCTGTGGGCAGGACTCCTCTGTCGGCAGTGATGATGTCGCATATGCAGAGGCTAAAGGTCAGTCTCTGTCCTGTCCTCTCTCAGCTGTAGGAGCTGGAGGATATGTCCATGTACCACTGCACATTAAACAGACAGTCGCCAGCTCAGCACAGCTTTTCTCAGCTAGGTTTGACCATATTTTCCTTTGGACCCAGATTCATCTTGGAGAAACAAAATGCATGTCTCTATTCATTGTTGTGTTATTTCTGTTTTGCTACAACAAATTGTTTTGTTCTGACTTTACACACAATACTATTCAACTACTCTCCAACACTAAGTAACATAAATGTCTGTGGACATTTCTAAGATAAAAGCCTCAAGTTTGATCAGAAAGGTTCATATTTTCAAGGAGCTGTAAATTTCCTCTCTGGCCATTTTCCTCCAAGGGTGAAATCAGAACAACTTTTTAAACCTATTGGCCAAACTCTGAGCTCATAGAAGCGTCTATTTTTATTTTCTAAAAACTCCCAAAGCAGCTTAATAGGAACAGTCTCCTGGTGCCCTGTGGTAATAGAGGTTCGCTCAAATGCTCTCGAAATTTCATGGCCATATACTTCTCACATTTAAGAACTTTTAGCAGGTGTTACTGTGAAGGGATTACTGCATTTCCAAACCTATACATGTGACAAGGATGAAGACAGATATTTGACAAATTAGACTCTTATCTGAAAGCTTCTGCAAGTATTTTAAATGAGCAACAAATATCAAACACTAAGGCGCCTGTAACAGCCAAACAGGATGAGTGTTGGAAGTTTTACTCTATGAAAAAAGTCAATGGTTCTTTCTTGTCCTGATATTATAAAGAAGACTTATTTTAGACCAAAATGTCAGCTGGAGCCTTCTAATTCAAAGGTCACTATTTACAACCCAGCACAATGCAGTGACTCAGTGCTTTGGCCTTGTAAGTGAATGTTATCTGTGACAGCAAATGATAGGCACGTAGTAGAGAGCTGACTACTTTGGCACTTGCTTTGTCATTGTCTTGGTAGCTCACACAAGATAATTAACTGTGCGAAAGTGAAGTGTCTTGTCCCTTTCAAGCCTGTTTGTTGATCAAAGGCGTTTGACGGACTCACTAATCTCTTCTGACTGGCTACAAAGGAACAGTGGCAGAGTGGAGTGGCAGCTGACACACACACACACAAGGACTACAACGCAACGCTGTTGGGCATCTCTTGAGCCTCATGTCTGAGACTTCTCATCGTAAATCAGAGAACTTATCAAACTTGTGCTTATTTAAAGATAAAGCTGTCAAGAAACCCCATGAAATGACCAAAACCAACAACACTTAACGACTTCCTGTCTGTGGCACTCACCCAAAGCCCATTGGCTCTCACTGAAGACATAAATATTTTTTAAAATATGTAAATTGTAAATACAGTTTAATTTTCTTTCCATGTACTATAATTGCTGGGAGCTGTATTTTTTAGCAAACACAACTCAAACAGGAGTAAAAGAAGCCATAACAAACCTGTAGCGAACCCTGTTGCTATTGCTGGCCGCAGTAACCAGGAAGATCACTGACCTATAAAGGGCAAAAACTTAAAGCAAAAACTTAAATGAACCCATATTACTTTTTAATTAGGTAATCCATCCATCAATTTTCTGCCATTTAGGCCAGGTAATGTTAATTGATTTCTTATATTAGTGGAACTTTGTTATATACAGCTGTGAACTGTTGACAAAAATGTCAGTAGATTAAGGCATTTAATAAATAGTTTTAGGTCATATATTCCCCACTGGTTTTCTGTTATTCTTTGACCAGTATAAACAGGCATTAAGTTGCATTCTAGATCTTAAGAGAGTTTAAATTTCAAGGCAGAAACCCCAGTAAATGAAAAAAAGCAGTATAAATGACATGACAGAAGCAGATTTTCTAAACTGCCATTAAATGTATTTTATAAGGATGATTTTTGAAGGTTAAAAATGACCCTTTATCTAAACAGGGAAGCTGGTGGACACAGTTCTCTGTTTTATTCTTTCCTGAAATACTAATTCAAATTCTAAGGACATAAATAGTCTACACCATACAATAGGCAGTGTCTATTCTGAAGCTCTTTTGCACTCCTCTGGTCTCTGTCTCTCTTCATCACCTCCCCCCTTTGTGATTTCAACAGAGGCTCTTGAGCTGACAACCTAAATGGGTCTTGAGCAGGACAACAAATACCATTTAAAATGGCAGCCTCTGTCACTGGGGAGTTTTGCTCCACGTCTGCTGTTAAAGCCATTTGGGAAATTAACTGAACAGCCAGAGTTTTCGAAGAACATCCTCTGGACAACACCACCACTCCTCCAAGACAGAGTTAATAGCTTATGTGTTTTCAGTCACATCTGTGTCTGACACACCTGCATTTAAATTGAAACTGTTTGTAAGTGTTTGAATCATTATACTATGAGCAATATTCATTAGTTGATCTTTGAACATGTTTATTATCCTGTTTCATACCCCGCATTTGTGTGTGAAAGTGTTTGGATCTTTGCTTTGTTTCAGGCTATTTTTCCTTTGGATGGTAATTTGTTAATAAAAATTGAGGTAGAATTTAGTCACATTATGATTCGTTTAGGGCTAAAATTCAGTTCACAGCAAACATGCATAACTTCCTAACAGCACTGCTCAAAGTATTAATTTATCCATGTATAAATGCTTTTTAATAGCTGCTTTTTGGTGCAAACACAGTGTCGGCAAGCTAATGAGGCTGGTGTGTGAATGACAGACAGGGCTAAACCTGTGGAGTGGCAGTGTGCTGTATCTTTCCATGCTTCACCGGTGTCATGTCAGGGCGAGCGTCTGGCAGCAGAAATGCTGCACATCTCTGTGGCACAGCTGCACTAATTGTTTTGTCAGCCAGGATTCCCAGCAAAGCAAATTGAATCTGGGTGTCAGAAATGTTTCTGTTGGGCTTCTAGCAAGGCAGTTAAACGTGAACATGCTAAATCTTGGCAATGCACTGATTTTGTTAAAGGTCTCAATAGTGGCCCTAAATTCTCTAAATTGCCTCCCAGCTCACTCTTGATTCAGACTGAACAATTTATTATTTTTATAGTGAAATCACAAATTCAGAGACAGGGGTTTTGAAATCTCAAGAGCAGAAAGGAGTGTCCAAACACAACAGTTTGTGATTATAACTACTATGTAGTTATTTCTTTTTAATTTATGCTTTTCTGTAGAGAATTACTTAAGTTTACTTAGGAGTTTTCTCTGACTGACTAGGTTAGAACAAAGTGTCCTCAACAACAAATCATGCATCATTTTTTTTCAGTATTGAAAAGCATTGAATTCAGTTCCCTCATAAAAGGCATTTCCAGCTGAAGACATGTTACAGGACAGTTGTTAGGAAGCTCATTGAGTCATAATGAACAGGTGTCGATTTTTGTAAAAACTTAAATGAACAAATCCGTTATTTATTATTTCATTGTTTGATCCATCCATTTACTGCAGCTTATCTGGGTCCAGGCATGGACGAATTATGAGACAATGGCAATAATTGTACAGCTGAGACATACTGACAAAAATGTGATATGATAACTGTCAATAAATAGTAACTGTATGCCGTATTGTTCGTTTTTGTCATTCTTTGACTGGCACAACTGTGAAAAAGGTATTGAATTAAAGTATTAATTCTATGCTGTATTAAAAAGGTCATAAAAAGGCTTAAATTTAATTTGGTGAACACTACACAGAAACCCCTGTGATTCTGCTCCTTTAGAAACAAGATGAATTTAGAGGTGTATCCTGTTTAAAATGATGTAGAAAAGCAGACAGAAAATATGGCACTGCTGTTATTCAGGGAAAATTCAGTAAGTGCAATTTTAATCACAATCTCAGTGTAGATGAGAGATGTTATTTTTGTCAAATCAATCAGCCCTTTTACTCATACTCTGAAAGTGAACAGTCATTGTTAAATATTATTTTACTGCCCCATAAGTCAAAATTATACATGACACATACAGGAACTAATAAAAGATATTTATCAATACCAGCACCTTGATATGATAACGTTATGATCACCACTTTTTAGGAACAAAAGCTTAGTGGGATTTTAATATACTCCTTTTTACAAGCGAGAAGCCAACAATACATTTGAGCTATGAAGGCTACGATACTCCACTGCTACAATAGAGAGAGATAGGAACAAAGAAATATTGTTCTTGCATTGTGATAAATCAGATCTAAGTAGTTCTGTGGGGAGCTTAACTTGTCTCTGTTGTGAAAATCTGACTTATTTATGTTAATTAGAGGCTAAAAAACTGAAAAACAAAAGACAAGGATAGCGTCTGGATATGGGATCATCAAAAGTTTCTGGTTCACACGCTGCTCGGTCCATTTCAGTGTGGTGATGGTAACATTCAGTGAAATTTTCCTCACTCCTCATCACTATAGCCGTCTGAATTCGGTCAACTGAATTGAACCCCCCAAACATGAGTCATAGCTCGCCTCCTGGAATGAATGTACTCAAGAGTGTGGAAGTTGACCTTTGAGTCATTCAAATCATTTACAGACATTGACTCTTTGCAGGAAGTTGGGCCTTCTGTGCTGCTAATGTCTAAACGCTTAAACTGGAGTTCTAGGCTCAGTAATTTTAACCAAATCAGCCTCTATTCACTTTATTCAGCCGGTGCAACCGTAGTAAAGACATTTCAGGAATGGAGTCCTGATGGTACTCTGCAAAGTTTACTTTTAATATTGCAGTGGATTTCTTTGCTGAAAAGGTCATTTTGACTCCACACAAATCGTATACACATCCTCATAACCCATCAAACAGATGTCCATATATCAAGATCTATTACACCAAAGACTTACTCCTTCTGGATTAGGGATGTTGATTTTCAAGTAGCCAGGTGGAGATTAATAGCAGTACTCTTGTAGTATTAATAGTATCAGAGACTGTGCAAAGACACTGCGCCTATGTCCCTCCGAAGTCCCAGAGCCTCTATGAAGCTTGGATATAAATCATCATGGTCCAAGGGTCACTGTCACTGTTCCCAGACTAACAGAGTGGAGATAACTGATGGGCATCATGAATCAGGAGTCACTGGGGAAAAAAATCAAATGTAATTTAAGTCTTGGCTGTGGATCAATGAAGTTTATTTGGTGTCCCACGAGCACTATGATTGTTTGCCAAATTGTATTCTTCTATATCCAAAGTGTTAACAGCTGTACAATACTCTGCTTAAAGGATTTTTTTCCTTTTGCCTTCATATTGATCTACCTGTTAAGATGAGGACTAGATATGTCTGTTGTTTGTATGTGTGTGTGTTTTGTGTGCCCTCATGTATCAGACAATGTACATCTCCATAAAACACAACACTGTATAACGGCTGTCAACATATCAGGGTCTACATTTGGTCTCGCAAATACATGCAAATGCAAAAGCAAAAAATTGATGACACGACATGATTCCCCAGAGCTCAAGGTAACATTTTTGAAATTCCGCTTATGTCATTTAATAAACTGGGACCTACAAATGCTTGTTATTTTTACTTAATAAACAATTAAAACCAACAAAATAGCCGCTGATTAATTTCCTTTTGATCAACTAATATATTAACTGATCTTTGCTCTTTAGCTTTCCACATACAGCAAAAAATTACATTAAAACAACTTCCATCATGACATAGTGAAATTTCAGAATCCATTACAATACAACTTTTTTTTAAGTTGGTTAGCTGGTAGTCTGTTTGTTTTAACACTGCAACAGGTTAAGAGTTTGGTATGAACATAGAGACAGATTAAAAATGAAAGGAAAAACCAACATTTCGACAATGTTTTGACTTGTCTTAGTAAGGTGTTTGGCCACCATGAGCTGCCAGAACAGCTTCAGTGCTCCTTGATTCTCCATGTGTCTGGGACTGTACTGAAGGGATATAACACCATTCTTCCAAAAGATGTTCCCTCATTTGGTGTTTTGATGGTGGAGAGCAAGGTCTAACACATTGGTCCAAAATCTCCCGTTGGTGTTCAACTAGGCTGAGATCTGGTGACTGCGAAGGCCATACCATATGAGTCACATCTTTTTCATATTCATCAAACCATTCAGTGATCCCTCGTGCCCTGTGAATGGGGGCATGTTCCTGTTCCTACACTCATTTTTTCAGGATTTTCCTTTGATTGAGTCTGTACATCCAGCTTAATTTGCTTAATTTTTCTAATTATTACCATAAGAGGTAATAATATAATTATGTCAGTTGAGTCATTTAGAACACCCACTCAATAACATTGTTGCATTTTAAGTAAAATAAAGGATGGTTACACATACTTTGAATACTACAAATTCATCCACTATATCATAGCAGTCACTCCCAGTTGTTTTTCACCCCACAGCTTTACACATCACCCCATTCTTGTGGTGCTCCCCTGGAGCAAAGGGCAATTGACATTAAACAACTTTCTTAAATTAGGCCAGCTAGACTTTTGTTGGCAGGTTGTTGCCAAAGGTCAAGCTATTCCTTTCTTTAATGTGAAGCACGGAAGCATCGGCAGGTATTAACATATTAATAATGTGCTGTTCTCCATATAAATAGGCCTGGTGGATAAGTTAATTCTCTCACCAGTTAAAGGTCAGTCACAGAGCAACTTGTCTGGGTAACATGAAACAGGAAGAATACCAAACAGGCTGAAGGAATGCAACGTTTTGACATCCTGTGAAATGGTTTTTACTCCGATATATTTCGTAGTGCATCAAGAGGTCTTTGTGAAGTAGCACGATATGCCATAAAATTTCTTTATAATTCCTTATTATTTTCAATGACACTCCCTCTTACAATTCAAATTATACCAAGTGTCATTTATTTACATGCCTGTGGCATATTCGCTGGTCTGAGTGGTTTTTCACGCCCTGCTTCCATGGAAGCTGAAGCATGAAATAAATTTTGCATGAGCTGAAGCTAATCCGCGGCAGGCTGATTAGGTGCTAAAAAGGGAGTAATTCACCAGATAATGAATACAGCTCGATAAAAATGTTCTGCAAATGTCAATGATGACGCATAATCCCTCAATAACTGTCACATTTTTTCTTCTTCTCCCCCAAGTGGCTTTCAAGTCGTCTCCCCGTAATTCACAAAAAAATAAATGTCGTAAATAGTGCCAGTTATGTAGATACAGATAGACGTATGAAAATCTATCATGCAACAAACACACTTCTTGCATCAGTTTGCCACAAAGTAAATGGAATGACTGAAGTGTCTTACAGTCTGCACCGCCATGAAGTTGCAGGTTTCAACTCACACAAACAACTTGACATCTGTCTTTCAGACTGAAGTAGCAGCTTGAATGTTTCACAGCCTTACATGCTGGTTTATAAAAGCTCTCCTTTCTGTCCAAGAAATAACGAAGTGAAAGAGTAAGGGTGTCCTTACGCGTGAACAAAGAAGAAATTCTAGCATTTTAAAAGAAAAGGACAGAGAGGAGAAAAGCTCAGTGGGGAGTGAGGTGAAGGAGGCTCTTGGTTTGCTAAGGAAAGGTCCGGGTCACACTCTGTTATCTTTGCAAACACACTAGGACACACACCCAAGCAATGGTGGTGTGCCCATTGTCTGCTGGAGGCGAGGCACTCAAGTGACAATGTGACAGTAGCTATTGTGTGCCAGTCCTGAGATGGATACTTTATAATGGACTGGCAAAACAGTGCCAGCCCGTGGCGCCGCGGGGCTGTCAGTGCGCTCCGTCGGCATGTGTTGGCAGGGCAGATGTGACATTTAGCTGGCCGTTGCCCTGCTGGTTCCTCTTTTGAGCTGGAAGAGGAGATAATGACATGGCTCACTCTCCTAGTTGGAGAGGTGTGCACTGTGTGCCCAATGTCACACATGACCTTTAACATTTATGTCACAATATTTGTCACTGTCATTTATCACAAGCTCTCCTTGATGAATTTCCCCTGCTCTCTCGTGGCCACAATCCTTCATCTCCTTGCTGGAGGTGCAAATCAATATTGAAATGTCAGCTTCTGCATTCTTGTCTGTGCATGTGTGTTTCTGTTTTTTTGTGTTGCAGGCTACACAAGATGAGTAGAATTTTAATCAGCACTTCATAATTAAACAAAGAAGACCATAACAAAGGCAGATAAGGCAGTCTTGGGATTCATTGAGAATGAGAGAGAAAATGAAAACATCTCTGTGCCTATTCTGCTATCCCTGCATGTGGTACATCTGTATGAACAACAAAATTAAATTAGAAACTCCGAAACCTAATGTAGCTGGGAAAAAAAAAGAGTGCTGCCACATACGGAATGTAATGTGTGCTTGTCGTTCTGGTCATTTTGTTGGTTAATTGACAGGGATATGATGAAGTGATATGTTTGGTTAAACTGGCATGTTGGGTCGTCTTGAGTGCAGGTATTCATGCTCCTTTGCTGTAGTATTGTGACAAGTGTGTTGCCTTTGACAGTGACATTTAAGGGCATAACAGTACACTATAAACAGTGCTAGTCAGGTTAACTCCTAGATGTATAGTTAATACAATGAATGTTAATTAGAGCTTTAAGACCCACCAACATACTAGGTCCGTTCAACCCACACCGATGCCAACCTCCAATCTTTGTCATCAGAACCATCTGTCTGTCAGCAGCATAGAGGACAGTGGCCGGCCAACTGTCTTCACCAGGCAGACTGATATCAGAAATTTTGCTTGGTAAAAATAGTTCTCTTGTAGGCTGCATGAGGATTACATAGGAAGAAAACAGCATTGTTTTTATTTATTGAGTCACTGGTTTTATTTCCCCGCCCACCAAAGTGGGTGGAGGGAATCTGTTTTTATAGTGAAACCGCAAAGCCCATATGTGACACTGGGAGCCTTGATCAGTCACTACAGATACCATTTAAGATTTAACAGCATACAAATAGCAGATTTGTGTGATTTAAACTAAGATTTTCTCAACTTCCTATAGCCATCTGACAATTTAACAGTATTAGGCGACCTAACAAAATTTCTGCCTGGTCAGTTAGGTCACTCTCTGTTCTTAGTTACTGGAGCGAGTCAATTCCCCCCTCACTTTCATTTTTTTCTTAGAATCATTTTGTCTAAAACTTATTTCTGCAATGAAAACATCAGGAGATGCTATGAATTTGTTTTCAGTCATCATTAATTTATTAATTAGTAATTTTGTCTATGGTAGCAAACTGCATTACAACAGCCTTCAAAAACTCCTGCAGGTTAAACTGGACTAACAAACTGAATTTGTTTGTCATCATAAATATACCTAACTTGTCTTAATGGACTTTTTTCATTTACTTTAATTTTGAGAGTATAAAAGTTAGAGCATATATTAAAAATATGTTTGGTTTTTTCAGTAAGAACTAAGGCCAGTGAGCCCCCATTCAAGGTTTACATTTTTTACAATAAACAACAACAGATTTTTATCTTCTATGTTTCTTTTCTTTTCTCTGCTGTACAGAAAACACAGCTGTAAGCCCAAACCTGTGGAATGTGGGTTTTGTGTACTTTTACACTCTTGTTGACATGTCACTCTGTTCATGGGTTTGGCAAATTAAAAAAGATTGAATACGTATGTTTTACCAAATTAACAATTCTCTGCCAAGTAAACATTAAATCTTGTTAAAGCTTCCTGCAATTTGTACCACTACTGATTTGGAAACAAACAGGAAGATATTGTGGCCCACTTCATTTGTCTTTTGCTGTAGAGCATGCGTGTGGTAAATGAAGCCCCGTGCCCCCTCAGTCGTCAGTCAGAGCCTACTCAGATCAGAGCGCCAGAAGATGAGTAGCTGATTCGCCGCATGAGATGTGCAGAGGAGGGGGAAGGTGGTGGGGTGGTGGTGGTGGGGTTATATACAAAAAAGCAGAACAAAGTTTAGTTGCTGAGGCAGAAAGGGAGCTCTCCGAGCCATGGGGTGGCTTTGAATCAGATTCAAGCCGTGCTATCAGAGAAGTCAAGCAGCTCATTATTACATGAAGTGCATATTAAAGGGGGATTATAGACGTGAAAGTGGGCTCAAATGCTAATCCTCTTCAACAGGTGCAGGAGTGTTGATTACGGGAATGCTATGAGTGGTTCAGTGAGTGTTTCCTCACTGCTGCTGCAGATACTAATGAAAAATTGTAATGTTCTTTTTAGGGAGATATTCACTTTTTAAGACGTGATGTGACTATGATGTGTTTTCAACAGGTTTGTTGCAAAAAAAACAAACAAAAAAACAACCAGCAAATCCTCTAAACCACCGCCCCTGTTGTGTTTGAAAATGCAAAAACAAAATGGACTGCTGTTGTATTTACCTGGAATAGGACAAGGACGTGTCAGCATTCTTCAAAAACCACCAGAAAAAAGCAATTTCATTAAAAGTCATCTAGTTTTTCTGATGTTGCAGCAGCTTGTCAAATGCAGGAGTGACTGCTGAGTCAGTGTGGATGATTTTTAAATTAATCTTGTCTTTTTTGGCCCATAAAAAGATTCTCAGGGGGAATATATTCTTTCCATAAAGATTATGTGTCATTATCATGAGGTGATTATGGCAAACCACAGGAGAAACAGGGAAACCTTTCCAACAAAAGGGAGCACAAGCTCAGCAAGGGCAATCCTCTTCACTCTCTGGTTGTCATGGTAACTTATTAGACACTGGGAGGGTTACAGTGGAGGGATGCACATTTTTCAGTCTTACTGCCCTTTTTTTGCACAATTATATGGTGTACTCTACATTTGTAACCGTGTATGTATATTTTTGTGCGTGTGGCACGCTCACATGTTCCTGATGATCTGTGCTGAGATTGTGTGTAGAAATAATATGCATTTCCTTCACTCCTTCATGCAAAATTATAGATTTGAACAGAGCCTGCCAGCCGGCTCCTGCCTTTAGGGACAGGCATGTAAATAAGGCTTGTATGTCTCAGACAAGCTGTTTCTACATTACCAGTGCTGCCATTTCGGCAGGAGCACTTGCAGAGCACAGCAGGACAAATATTGCACAAGCTGCCAGATGGTGGCCTAACTGATGCATTCGTGCCATAGGGCATGTACTGGCACAATGCAGTCGTACTTTGTCAGGGAGGGTGTTACATTCATGAGAAACTCGTGGGAACAATTATGCTAAGGAGTACTAATGAATTTTAAGTGTTGTAACAGGGTTTCTGCAATGTTCAACTTAAATTCAAGAGTTTTTCAGACATTTCAGACATTTTTAATGCCACAAAGAATGCAATTTAACACCTGTTTCACCATCATCAAGTATTGAAGTATGATGGAAAACCAACAGGGTTGATATGTACTACAGTGATTTATTATTGAAACTAGGCATGGGCCAGTTACTGGTCTCAAGGTATACCATGGTTTGAAAAAGCTGAGGTTTCAAATACCGTTTCTATGGTATAAGCGAGTTCTTTTTGGCCTGTTTGTTTCTTTTGTTTTCTTTGTGGTTTTTTTAAGCAGAAATTTTCTTTATGTTCTGAGATTGCTGAGCTGCAGGTTTAGTCTCACTTAAGGAATTTTATTTTATTTTATTCTAACTTAACATACAACTAATGTTCCAAACATTCTGTAATGTTTAAAAATAAAATTTATTATGTTCAGAAAAAAAAAAGTTTTCAAAAGAACTAATTTTAGAGCTTTACTTGCAATACCGCAAAACTGTGATATTTTTGTTTAAGTTTATCATACAGTCAGAATCTCATACCAGCCCATGCCTCATTGTGATAGGTATTCTCTACCTGACAGAATGTGCCACCCTATTGTGATACCTGACAAAATGCACTACCTTATTGTGATACCTGACAAAATGCACTACCTTATTGTGGTACCTGACAGAATGCGGTACCCTATTGTGATAGATATTCTCTATCTGACAGAATGTGCTACCCTATTGTGATAGCTAACAGAATGTGCTACCCTATTGTGATAAATATTCTCTACCTGCAACAGAATATGAAGCGGTGATGAGGTGGTTGTGTTCAATCAGGTTCAGGTGTTGTGAGACAGGTAAACACTGATACTGACACAGCAGCTTTCTATGGGATCACAATAGAGAATTTATAGAAGTCCCTCTCAACTCTGCCTGCTACGTTATCTCACTTTGGACAGCTGGCTAACGGCAGTGTGGTTGCCATGGAAACATGCTCAATTTCTGACAGAGAGAAATAAGACACAGAGCAGTTTTTATCATAAGAAGTCTCAGAGATGTAAGGGAAACAATGGAAAGAATCTCTGCTACTTGCATGAGGGGCCGTTTTCTTCCTCTTCTGCAATGCTAACAACTGCCACTTGTGTTTGAAGATGCAGAATTGTGGGCAGATTTTTACTGCCAGGAATGTCTAGCAACTGTAAACCACGTGTGACCCCGGTGAAACAGATGCATTTCAGAGCAGTATAACTGTTCTACATTGTATGTTTTACCATTGACTAATTGCCTCACTGTTTGTTTGCCAGTAGACTCTGAAGTCTGTGCCTGAAAACAGCCACAAGGCACACTGCCCAGTTATTAGAAATAAAAATATACAAAAATGTTTTTTTACAACCAAGAAATAAGGGCTCGCACAGATGGTTCATATTTCCTGTTGCCTTTGAACTCCAACTAAACCTTTCCTTCTTTTTCTCTCTCTCCTTCCTTTTCTTCCTCTTTCTTAATGGCAGCCATTTGTAAACCAAAGATGATCTGATCCATTGACTGGTTAAAACTTCCATTAGAACACTCAAACCCTTGTTATTCCACGTTGTTTTGTTAAAATATTTGAAAATGAAACACACTGTCACAGTATACCTATACTGTATGGACTCGAAGCAGCCTGCCTCCTTCATTTGTTCCATTTCCAGGTTTGTCTCTTAGCTTCCCGTTGCATTTGCTGGCTACAGTAAAAAAAAAAGAAAAAGTAAAAAGTCACAGTCCTGATCAGTTCACACAGTCTAATATACATTTCTGAAGACTGGGAACACACATCCACATTTCTGAAGAGGTCATGACCTGACAACACCACATATGCCACAGATATCTGAATAAAAATCTTTGGCGCATAATTATGTTTGGAGTGAACCTGATTACAACTAGCTTTCTATGTGTTGTAGCAGCAGCTCAATGTTTCTATGGTGAAAACTATCACGAGCTCTGGTGCTAAATTAGTCAGTGGCACAATAATATATTCATGTCATGGTCTCTGTAGTTCACAGTCTAGCACCAGGTCAGGTACCCATAGATACCTGACAGTACAGACAAGCTACCATGCAAGATTTGTGTACAACCTGGGTGAGTGAGCTTTTTAGCTTTTAGTTTTTGCCTGTGTAGCCTATATGTTTAATTAACTTTATGTGTACAGGTTGGGCTGCAGGATTTACATCAAATATTTGCTAAAACGTAGGCATAAAGATCCACTTCCACTGCAGACAGGAAGTTAGACGTTAGAAGTCGGTCAATACTGTAAATACACAGTTGGTTTAGGAAACAATCAAGACTAGCTATTACTATAATTACTGTTGACACTTCAGACCAGTAGATAAAACATTTTCTTATCTTCCACATTACATACTTAAGATTCTGTGTGTAGAAAATGAAGACTTCAAGTTGTCATGACAGCTACATTTACATCTGTATAACCTGAGCCCAGTGACAGTACACGCCCCATTAGGTGTCCTCTCTTGCATTCCTCCTTAGAAATTACAAGTGTAGCAGAAAATCAGAGAAATGTGTGGTGGGTGAGGGAGCAGTGGGATCGTGGTGATGGATCCAAGTAGTAGCACCAAGAGTAGCAGTGTGTCTACACCAAACGTGGCTACTGCTCCTACTGACTGTGAAAACTGAGCCAGGCTGTCTGCTATAAGATGTTGATTAGCTGCTAATCTCCCCTGGAACAGAGCCATTAGTGATTAAAAAACATGGCAGGGGGAGTTTTCAACCATTACTAAATCTAATATTGAGAAGTCCTGCAGTATATGGGCAAAATAGTTGATTCCTCCAAAAAGAGTTGGTGTAATTGAGTCTATCTACCCGATTAAATAAAGTTACTGATATTTCAGTCAATGCCAGGTATGAACAGGCCCTGAGAGTTGTTAGCTGTTCCACCAAAGAGACATTTACCCTCTAAACTTCACAAGGTTTAATTTAAGGAATTGTTTTGAGGGTCAAAGCAGTGAAATAGCAAAGATTAGAAAATCTAAAAAATACAATATCATCTATTTTCTTCTTTCCTAAAATTACTTCATGACCCCTCAGATTTATCTTCTGGCTGTTTGGAGGAGGCCTGACCCCTAGGTTGGGTACCACTACCAAGGAGATGTATTCAAAGGTCTTATTTTATTCAACCAACAGTCAAAAACCCCAAAACATTCAACTTACATTCATATATGATGAAACAAAGCACCAAAGCATCACATTTGAGGAGCAGGACCAAGCTAATGTTTACTTTTTTACTTAAAAAATTGACAAAAACAATTGCTAAATTTTTTGTCAATGGACTAACCGATTTATTGCTGCAACGCTAGTTTAGTCCAGTAGTTAACACTAGCTCCACCCCAACTCAGCTACAACAGAAAAATGCTACTAATGAAATATATCACAACATGTCAGTCAAGGGCCGTTTTTCTGCATTAGTATTTTTCCTTTTGCTACTTTAAACACATTTTGCTGACAATATTTAAGTACTTTTTGCTAAGTCGAATTTTAATGCTATTTTTTACACTGAAGTAGCTGCACTTTTGCTTGAATCAAGGATCTGAATACTTCTTGCTATAATCATCTCTATATTAACTGCTTGAAACCTGTTGATTTACTGTATTGATAAAATGTTGTAATTTTGTTTTCAGCATAAGTACTTGAAATCTATGAAGAAATCATAATAAAAATAATAACAATAGCTTGTAAAGACTGACAAATGAAGAGAGTAAGAACAAATGATACCAATTGGCTCACACAGGCTTTCAGATCGAGTCACATGTAAGCTACTGTGACTTTACCCAGATGTGCATGACAGCTGCCTGAGCGCTTTCATTATAAACAGCACGGCGCAGGTGCCTGCCTGCTCTCTGATTCATCCTGGCAATAATCTCTCTGACTTGCTGCTATTTCCAGATTAATTGATGTCTGAAAAGCAAACCCATCCAGGTCCTAGAATAGACGTGACTTCCACCCACTCATCTCACAAAGAATCCAAAGTGGCATTTGTCCAGTGCTGCAACTCTCCTGTCAGTATGGGCACAACGTATGACTACAGTGACTATAGTACACGTGGATGAGTCACTAAAGCCTCAGCTTATTCGTGTCACACACACACACATACTGGCGCAAGGTCCCCAGGGTGTTTAGCAACATGAAAATACCAACAGAGGTTGTGAACAATTTTGTGCAATTGTCGAGGATCTGTGATTGCAATAGAAGCATAACAATTTACGTTAAGATTTCCTTTAGAAGCAAGTCGGAGACAAAACTTTCCCTCATGCTGTGAAAATGCCTTTGAGATTACAGTGCCGTTCGACAGGCAATCTAAGTGGATATCTGTCTACATGAGGGCTTTCTCTGTGAAAGCAGATGAAAGAGTGTTGGAGGGGCAAAGGTGAGCTAGATAACAAGTGGCTCCCCTGAACCTGCCTGCTGGCACTCTGGGTTGTGTTCCCATAACGCGCTCACCTCCCAGTCTCGTACCCCAACCTCAACCTCCACCCCTGTCAGCCTCTGATCCCCCACCCCCTGCTTTTTTCCCCCATCTGCACCCTGACTTACAATGGTCAAAATGGAGCACTCAAATTAGTTTTGTAGGGCTTAAAATAGCCAACAACTGTGTGTCTGTGTATCGGTGAGAGTGTGTGTGGATGGTCCTGTTTTTGCGTCAGCCCTGCCATGGCAACCATGCTTTGCTGGTGAGCGTCTCCCCTTCTTCTTCAAACGTTTCTTTTCATTAGCATCAAAGAAAATCTGTCCACACCAATACTGCTAATTGCATTCTGTTTGTGGTGTGTTGCGTAATAATCAGGCATCCTAACATGCAGATTGAAGAAGTAAACATGTGCACACAAGGGACAGCAGGGACTGACACAAGTAATACAGGCATTATTTGTTCCTCCCTCTCTCTTTCTCTACATGCGCATAGTGACTCTATTTACTAACCACTGTGTCAGTTATTACAGATGAGGGCTAATTGAGGTTGCGTGAAATTGAAATTCAGCATTAAAGGAGACTGTTGCAGTGACAAAGCAGAGAGACGAACACAGTGCTTTTAATTATGCCAAAATGATGAGAAGCGTTACTTCAAAATGGTAACGTGGAGATAAGAGTGCAGCTGAAGTGTTTCAAATCAATTTTTTGAATGTGTTGAATGTTTTACTGATGCATTTCTGCTTCATCAGCCTGGTGAGACAGTCTATGTAACATGAAGTAAATGTCAAGTCTATAACTATCTGATGGATGTTTGTTCCATCAAGGGTGTACTTAGAGTTGATATGACAAGCATGAAGCCCATTGAATCACAATTCTTTCTTAACCGGCCACTTCTGTTTATTAAACCTGCAATAACTGATTTTTTGGTCAGTTGGTGGGATTAGGACACAAGCTGTCACCTCAACTGACTGACATATCATTCCCTTTTAACCACTGAAAATACACAATCCCACTCATAGAACGCTTTGGCCCTTGTATCACTACTTCAGGTGTGCTCTGGTGTGTACTAGATTCTTCACACAACCATGACAAATTAAACATTTTTGAAAGCTTTAAGTCTCCTGATTCTATCCATGCAAAGCATTTTAGGATTCCCATATCATTGCAACAGCTGTTGACAGAATTGGTTGAGACTGGTGGTGATGGCTCCAAAGTGTTTTCCATACAAAAAGGTGCTACCTACAGGCCTGTATTCCCCTTTAAGAAAGAAAACAGGGAGGAAAAATTAGGCAAAAAAACTTTCTGTTTGTGCCTTTGTAACTTATCAGTATTTTATACTCATTCTGACTTTTGATTGTAAAATTTAAAGTTAATCTTCAAAGGAGACCAGGGTTATGATTGTAATGAAAAGGGCTGAGGAACAGTAACCTTATTATTTTGGGTACATTACTTCCAAGCTTATGCCTGGTAACAAGGTAAATTGAAAGGGCTAACTAATAGAAAACAGTGGCCTGTTTTCAGATCCAACAGATATAGTGGAGCATTAGCATTCATTTAGAGCTGTGTTTTGGACTTGGAGATGATGAAACCTGAACTGAATGAGCTTCAATAAGGGATACGAAAGGATTCTGATTTGACAACAGGATTTGATACAAGATTCCATTTTGATGAAATGCTATCGAATCCACAATGGAAATATGGATTATAGGTGCTTTTGGTTGTGTTTGTTTTATTTTATAGGATGGGACATAGCCAGGGAATCTCAAGTATCCTCAGCTGACTTTTTCATATCTCACCACAGAGAGAGAGTCCAGCCCCAGCCGTGGACTTTTGTTGAAAAGCCAGCACTGTTCACAGAGGTAAGCTCAAGTCTGTACATATTACTGATTCTGCTCAACTTCACACACAAGCTCTTGCTCCGTGACATCCCTCTCCTTGTGAGTGAAAAGGCCTCAGCAAAGCTGATCTATGTTGTCTGTTCACGCTGAGCCCAGCCAAGAAGCATTGGTCCAAGCCTGGCCACCTCCCTCAGGCCTTGCCTCAGGAAGAAGCCCTGCTGTCCCACATCTGTCTTCTTTTGGCCCCTTCATTAGAGACTTTGAATCATTTTCCCTCTGGCTTTTTGCCTGTCCAATTTGACATGGGAGACACAAGCAGTAGCTACTAACCCCAATAACAAAACCTCCAAGGTCATGGAGAAATGCAGACTCTTCTGTTATCATAAAGTTCCTGATTCCCAAAGTAGAATTGCTTTCTTATGGCCTCAAGGTCATAAAATAATTGGAAAAATGGAATAGAAAATACACTCCACTGATTTAATAACATACTTGAAATTCTTAGTTTAGATGCTAAGTTAAATAAAACTAAAATTCAGTCTGTAGAAAATTTGAATTCCTCTCATATATTTAAATCTAGTCTATCTAGATAAGGGGCTTAACATTAAACTAAAGTCTTGTCACAACAGTACAGTTTTTTTTTTTTTTTATCTATAATCTGTCTTGATCCACGTGACAGCAACTGTTAGATGCAATTTATTCACTTTGCAACTGCCATTTTTTTGCAGATAAACTTCATCTGATCACTTATTCAAATGGTGCAGAACATTTTTAGTGAGGTTCACTGAATGCACTGGATTTCTCCAAAAATGATTAAATGATGATAGGGATGGTGTACAGAAAATTACACTGGTGTAGGCTTGTGCACCATATGGCAGCAATGATATCAACCACCTTAAAAGACAGGACTTCAGACTGAACATTTTACTGCAACAAAAGAAGGGTGTTTTTTCCAGTGTGTAAAATGGTTTTAAATGAAATAACTTACATGTATTTGCTGATTTCCACCATCTGCTTGTGCTCTGTGAAGCTTAAGGCAGCTGTCTGTCTTTACCTGCACACTGTCAACACTCATCTGCCAACACTCGTCTGCCATCGGCTCTTCAGTGAGCAACCAAACTGCACTTCCTCTCTTTCTCCTTCCACCATTCAGGTGCATCTGTGTGTGCATGTGTAGGAGTGTGTTTACCTACCAGCACATTAGCAAATTGGGGCTGTTGCCAAATCCTCCTACAGTTCACTGATCAGTATATGTTGTAATTGTACTCTCAGATTTGGTGAGCATAAAAATAAAATCTAAGTGTCTGTGGTTTGACACGATTACTCACATGGAGGAAGAATTATATAAATAACACACAAACCTGTGCAGTTTTACACTGAGCAGTGTTAAATCTTTTCAATATCATAACTCAGGGTGTAACTACAAAATATTTCCGTCATTTCCTAATTTGCCAATTATTTTCTCAATTAAATTATACAATCCATAATGTGTGAAATTCAGTTTAGTATCCCATTATACAGCAAAAACCACTAAATACTCACATTTGGAACAATTAGGTTTTTGCATTTTTACTTTGAAAAATGACATAAAGACTGAATTTATTATCAGCATTACTGCTAATCCATCCTCTGACAACCAGTCAGAACTATAGTATATAGTATAACAAAGAATCAAGTCAGCCACTCCACTTTGCTTTTTTCCCTGAGGAGTGAAATTTAACACTTCCTCCAGAATTTTCACATTAGAGGTCTTGCATGTTTCTCTCTTTTAATTAGACTTTTAATGTGAATAAAAAGAGTAGAATTTTGTTGGCTGTAGCTTACCATTGATCAGGTACGATAAAAAGAAAGAAAGAAAGAAACAACTGGGATTAATTAGTATGAAAACAGAGAAACAGAGAGCAGCAGAGTGGTGAGTATAACATGACTCTGTTGTTGTGCTGATGAATTAGTGCTGCAGAAATTTACATTATACTAAATTTACCATGTGCTACACTATAGGTAATAGTGGGTAACCCCCAGCTATCATTAGACTAGGTATTTATATGAGAATTTACAGAAAGACATCTTGGTAATAAAATGTTGAATCAAAAGAAAGAGTAATGTCAGCACACAGAGGATACTGCTTCTGCATGCAGGCAGGCTGTGTGTAGTGTCTGTCTTGTGTCATGTTGAGTTAATGTTATGTGATTCATGACAAATCAAATTAAATTGAAATCACCTTGTCTGCTTTTTCCAAGGCCTTAGACAGCCTGTCTCTCTCTTCTCCCCCCTACCAGTCTCAAAGGGACATACACACACACACATACATACACACAGAAAGACAAAACACAGACCCTGAGGTGCATTAAGTCTGAAGAATTGGACAGATGGAATCAAACAGTGAGAACAGATGAAACACAAGCACAATATGTCTGCATGAGTGTGTGTATGTGTGTGTTTGTGTGTGAACGATCAGAGCTAATCTTGCCTTTCCTCAAGGCGATCCCAAAAACACAGTGTCACTTTTCGCTCAGCAGAGGTTGAGTATGAATACATTGCTATGATTAGAACTGCACTATTCTTCAGATCCCAGGGAAACTAAAACACAATGCACATCACCCAATTCAAACGAAAAGGAAAATACATCGTAGAAATCATGTTTTTGGCATTTTTAGACAAATCAGTAATCAATATTTTAAGACAGATGTGATAGCAAGGAAGTCAAACAACTTCACATGCCAGATATATATAATCATAATTTAAAGGCTATCTAAGGACACACAGGTGTAGCCTTGCCACAAAGGCTTATTTCACAGTGTTCATAAGCATTTATTGCTTATATAATGAAGAGGATAATATATTTGCAAATCAGATTGTCGCTTATCACCTGTCTAATCTCAGGACTCTGCAGTGACTTAACACTGAAGTTGAGGACCGTTTCCACTGCTCACATAAATGTCAATAATTCAACATTGTCACGGGAGGAGGACAGAAAAGATGATTGATATTTGGTTGAGACTTTACATAGGGCTTATATCATGGTCTCAGCTCTCGTGATATTTCTCAGTAAGTATGTTGTGATCTGTTGGGGGCTAAGGAGACCTGTACCACTAATAAATCTCTCATCGCCTGTCTTCCTCTTCGGGGTCTCGGAGATACTTGGCTCTGGTCTTTATTTACGGTGATTCTAGAAAAGGCCAGACTAAGGGGAATGACTTAGATTTGCAGTATGTGACTGGAATACAAGAGGAACTAATTGCAACGTGAAATCTGTTATTACACTGCAAGCTTTAACAAAAGTTTCAAATATATCTGTTCAAAGTACAAAGTTTATTTATTGCACATGTTTTTGTACAACCTTCTTGATCCACAGAATTATCATCATGCCGCTTTTTTTTAAGAGTTTCATTGTTTTTTTCTGTACTCTGTGTTCCTGTTCTTTCATGAATTATTAAATTATATTGTTGGTTTACAATGATTCTTTGAGTTGTTAATCATTCTTGATGATTTGACAATGGTCTTGGCAGCTTCAAACCCAAGCACTGATGGAATAACAAAGGTTGTGTGAGAGGAGCTGTTTTTATTGCACGATTTTAGGCCGATGACCAAGGACACCATTTTAAAATAATCCAGGAATGAGCTGGCAAGACAAACAGACTGACACCTTCCTGCATGTTAGTTAATGCTTTAGTGATAGCATATTGATCCTCAGAAAAGAAATTCTTGTTTTTTGTTTCTCTCCCGGGAGTCAGAAGCGCTGGAGTGGTATGGGTTTAGTGTTTTTCTCCAGGATGCTTCAGCAGAGAGGATGTTTTTTTGGTATAAGCTTAAACTCAAGCCTCTAGTTGACAGAAAGTGCTGTACTGTGCTTTATTATTATTAAACTGATTTATAATGTAGAAACAACCAAAAAAACAACTACTGTCTCCACTAAGAGTCGTATTACTATAATACTTAACACTATCAGTATCAGCATTACAGGAACCCATGAGTCACTGAGCAAACAGCATGCATTTAATCAGATCAGTTGATGATTGAAAACTAGGCTGAGAGGGCCTGACACCTGCTGGCCACACTAGGTCACTCAATGCATACAACCACACCTGTCCATAAAGCAGCAGATTAGACACAAACTCTGATAATGTAAGAGACAGATGTATAGTACATAATTTTGAAACATGCCCTGCTTTCACCCTGAAATATATCAGGGCAAAGAGGTCTAGTTAACCGAGTAATTTTGAATTATTCTTGGATTATCTATATGTCTGTTGTTGTTACATCGCATATTTCAGGCTATTGAGCTGCATTCACCTCAAGTCGTTGCTTCCTTTGTACCAGAGGATTAACCATCACTGTAGAGGCCCAACATTTTAAAAGCAACGTGATTCAGATCTGCAGTGTTTTATCAGCCGTTATCAAAAGCTGCTTCAATATTTCTTTAATCTAGCTACTTATAGTTGCTTTGTCTTTTTTCTCTCTATGGATCATCTGCTGAATATTCGCTCAGAAACCAACTCCTAGCAGTTCCAACAATTTACAAATGTTATATGATCTACAGTTCTTATCTACTATTTTATAAATAGAGCAAGAACTGTCTTTGAACAACCAGAATATACTATAACTTATCTTAATCCAGAGCCTGACAGTAAGATATAGGGTTCATATTAAAGGCAGGTGACGTATCTCCTGCAGTGTCATCATTAATAATATTGGAGGTCAGAGGTCAGCCCACAGTTATGAGGAGTGTTCCAGAAAGCTCCACTCACATCCTCAGGTCAGCTGATTTTATGCAGCTGTACACACTGCAGAAATACACTCTCACACACACACACAGGGCAAACACACATAGTAGGGGCTCTTTGAATGTGTCTGAATAGCTGTTCAACAACCTGTGCAATCACAAGAAATGGCCTCTTATGCTGATTGACAATTAAAGTGCTGATCATTATTCCTCCTAAATCAACAACAATTTCAGATAAAAGAACTTTTGCCAGTAGATGTCTCCTTTTGCTCATCGTCTTCAACATATAACTTATTTGGTACTTTGTTAAAAAATGTTTTTGTTCTTTTATCAAATTATTTAGTGAGTCATTGTGACTGGGTTTTCAATTCTAGTGCATGTCATCACATGTAATATACTTGGACAAGTAACACTGTGGTTATATTTAGGTTTTAATGTCCGACATTTAACAGTATATCACTTTACAATTGTGTGTGAAGGTTCTAAAGATGAGGAATAACTAATAAACGTGATGTTGTCTATAACAAGGTTTTAGTAGCTGAGCGTTACACATATTTTTCAAACTGCTGTATTTGTCATGAGTACTTTCACACAGAACAAATATTACACTGCAAAAGCCATGATTGACAATGCCTGTTTTGTGTTATTGATTATCAATTGTAAGTAAATAGATTATCAAAAAAAAAAAAAAAAGAAAAACAATAATGCGATGTTCATAATCCTCACAAAAAGGATGGTAGGCTGCTTTTCACTGTTACATCATTTAAACTAATACACCACATGCCTGAAATGTTCAGCAGAGGGAGAGGGTTCACAAGGAGGCTGGTGACAATGTTGTGTTTCACAAGTTACTGCTATCCATAAATCTGTTCTCGTGAACTGTGGTGTAGAAGTGTTAGAAGAGAGGAAGTTTGAGGATTCCGTCCCTTAACAGCAACTGAGCATCTATGGCTGTGTCCCTGAGCCGTTACATACTGACTCATTTTAGGTTCCTCTGATAAGTGTGTCTCTAAAAGCCTCAAATGTAAACATAATATAAATAGTCCCAGCAGTGCTGACAGACATTGTGTACCCCTCATGTAGAAAGCCTTCTGAGTGATACCTAAATGGACGCATGTTTGTGCCAGAGAACTGAATACCATCTTAACATCTCAGCTGCTCCTCCTCCTCCGCTTCAGACACAGACAGTTTTACATTTATGAAATCAAAGAGAAAATCAAATGGGGCCTGAGAATACAAACCCTCACTATCTTCATGAACAGGAGTGCAGCAGTCTTATCTCGCCCTATGGTAAATACTACCTGAGGTTTTCGAGATTTTACATGAGGTATCATTTATATACATTAGTGTTCAGGTTTATTTGAATAGGTTGCAACTCTAATGTTGTGCAGTTCACACTTTAGCAGTGGTTGCAGTTTCAGCCATGTTATCAGACTGATAATATGGATCGTCTGTCCTAACAACTACTGGATAGATTACCATGATTTTGTACACACATTCATCTTCCCAGAGGATGAATCCTACTAATTTGGTGATCCCAATTACATACCTGTGTCTGTATTGGTCAGGTTTGTGTATTTGCAGTGCATTTGTTGGGTTCAACTGACAAACATGTTGTTAATTTGCTTGTGTTTTGTCTAGCTGTTTCTCTTAAGCTGCAGCATTGAACTCCTGGGCCAATTAAACAAGTGAAAAAAGGTGTCCCATTGTGGTATTTTGTGAGGCTTCCTAAAAGAAATGTGTTACTCATACAATTATTAATCCGAGAAAAGATGGCATCCAGTCAATGAAAGGTGTTTCTATTCAGACAGGCCTCAACTTTGACACTGTAAAGCCATAATGAAAGACTGAACTTGCACAGAAAGAAAATGAGGAATTACCCAGATCAAAACAAAACCCAAGGACATTAATATTAAAAAGCTTTTGGTCAACAGAAAAGAAGGAATAGACATAATAGTTGCTAATTACACGTGTTGGAGCCTTTTTCAAACCACATTTTCTAGCTTGAAAGGTGGAGAGAAAGCTGTGAGGCTTTGAGCAGATAAATAGAAATTGAGTTTAGATGTTGCAAGTGTTAACAAACCACTTCCTTGAAGTGGAGTAAACAGTCCAGGTCAGGAGGTCAGCCTAGTCTCAGACCTCCACATGCCTGTTTTCACTCCACAAAAAGAATCAAGGCACTAAAAAAAAAAAAATTTAAAAGTGAAGCATACTAAATGAGATAAGAGAAAGTATATTATGATAACAAGATAGGAGCATCCTCATTGCAGCCATAATTAAATTTGCAGTGCACTGTTTGTGTCTGCTCCAGAATGCCCTCTCCGTGGTCAAAGCCTGATGAAAGAGGCACTTCATCAAATGTTAGATCTATCTTTCCTCAGGGAGCACTCCTACGATGAAGTCAGAGAGAGCTGCGAATCACTGGGCTCGAGACGCTATGTGAGCCAGACCTAGGTGTGTTAGATTTTACTCGGCAGACATAACAAAGCCTCTTGCCACAAAGATTTGCAGCTTAATGTTGCTGTTAAACATTTTGGTAATGGCAGAATGAGTTGTATTTCAACTGACAGTCTTGGATCGTCTCTCCTGCGCTTCATCTCTGGTTTTAATTTCAGGCACCACATTGCTAAAGCTATCAGTAGGGTTGGTATGGTACAGAAGTTTGAGCTATAAAAGGCTTGTTAGAGGTGAAGTGGAAAGTTCGAAGTACTGCTTGGTAAAAGACAGCACCTGAATGGGTTCCTGCTTTATTTCTTCGAACTGTTATGGAACTTGCAAAAAATTCCAAAAACACAGGATTAAAAACATAAAATCTAATCGCCGAAGGCAGCATGGGATTGCTTTTATGAGTGACCATTTATGCGCATTCTGGAGGATTCCTTTAGTTTCTAACTTTATTGTAAGTTGAGGAGAGGTCATGCAGATACCATCAGTTATCAGCATATCTCTGAACTTGAACATCACATCTTATGTTGAATGTCTTCACTTTCCATGTATCTTCTATCTCCTTGTCTGACTAGACTCTCATTCTTTGTTACTGTATGAGTCTGTCACTGCGTGCTAACCTGTCAGTGAAC
Organism: Lates japonicus; assembly: GCA_033238685.1. NCBI lineage: Eukaryota > Metazoa > Chordata > Actinopteri > Centropomidae > Lates > Lates japonicus. The sequence continues at coordinate 6,170,523 of BRZM01000035.1, forward strand.
CATTTAAAGCTGCTAATTTACATCCCCAGTGCCTGGTAAGTCCATTTACAGTCACTGCCATCTTTACAGCCTGTCTGGTGCCAGTTTATATTATTATCGATGCTGAGAAAAACCCATTGCAACCGGCGGCTCTAGCTGAGAGTGGGACTGATCTAAAAATGCTGAGAACTACTGCATTGGTTTTTCACTAATTATCCTGGACCAAATCGACAGTGAAGGCATCAATCACTCTGTGAAAGACACGGTTGTTCTTGGGGTGAAAAGCTATTAAATTTAGCACAAAAAAATCTTGGGGAGGATTGCTCTAATAATACATCATCTTTATTCACAAACACAAAAGTAATTCCAGTGCTTTATGACAGCAATAACGACGTCCCAGGCCGTGACGGTGACCATGGCTATGATGAGAGGCTTTGTTTTGTTTGATTTTTTTTTCTTTTAGCCAAAGTAAGGTTTTCAAACAGGAGTATAGCAGGATAGTAAATACAAATTCCTTTTTGAAAGCTTTTCTCCCCAAACCTCATACAAAATTTACATGGACCTCCAGTTTATCAGTCTCTATCAGTGACTGATGCTTTCTCCCTGCACTGAGGCTTCAGAGCATATCAAGATAGGGTGACAGTATGCTGAGGCTTGTTGTTTATATACAAGCAGAGATGAAAGGCAGGTATAAGACACTATTGACAGTTGGTAAATATTTATGGAGTTGTCCTGTGTCTTCTGTCATTTTTTGGCCTTCTTCATCTGACTGGATTTTAGTCGATTTTTCCATGTAAAAAGCACACATCTTTTTTAATTTAACCCTGTCATTTAGCATTTGGCCTCTGGGTTCAGTAACAAACACCTATTTTCATTATTGATTATTTGCAACCAACACTGAAAAACAAGCAGCAAATCCTCTCATTGAAGAAGCTGAACCACTGGCGTTTCTCAACAAAATTACCAGCAATTATTCAATTATCAAACAGCTGCAGATTAATTTATTGCGTGACTGACCTAATAATTAATTCTGTCAAACTGTCGCAGCTGTATTCACCTCATTGCAGTGTTTTCAAATCTGTGTTTATCCCTATAACCATCCCTATTACTGTACATTAGAGCTGCAACAATTGGTCAATCTTATTGTTTATCTATTTTCAAGCAAAATACTAAATATTCTCTTGCCAAGACTCAGCTTATCAAATGTGAGGATGTCTCATTTTCTTTATTGCATGTGACAATAAATTGCACCTTAGCTTGGACTGTTGGGACATCACATCACTGTGGGCTCTATGGAAACACTGCCATTTTTTTATTTTTTTTACATTGCAGATTGATTTTATATATATTATATAAAATATTCATTCATTGTTCATTACTAATCAGTAAGAAAACGATCATCACTTGCAGTTCTATTGTAGAGCCATCAGCAGAGAAAGCAACTGACTTCTCTGTATCTATTGTAGTGTCTAATCTTAAAATGTTTGATAATTGGTGTAGAAGTGAACAATCAAAGTAATTTAATATTTATTACAGTAATTTTACAATCTTAATTTCAGCTACCATAATCTGTTTATGGGCAAGGTATGTTATTAAATCAATTATTAGGGCTGGTAGCTAATGATTAATTACATCATTGATTAATCCAGTTTTCCAGTTACCTGCTCATAAAAGTATATATTAAGGGAATTCCAAAAGCCAAACTTGAAGATATTCATTTGGTAATAATATAAAACTGAGAAAACAGCAAATCTTACATTTGAAAGTTGGTATCGTGTATATTTGGTATTTTTCCCTAATAAATGTCTGAAATGACGTGTTGATCATAAACATTTTTGTTGTTTCTGTGTTCTTTTTCTTTCTTTTTAACAGGATAATTGTTTCAGTCCCAAAAAGTATCCTGTTTCCTCTAAAATGTTGGGATATATGCAGGCACAAAGCTCAGAAGGAAGAAGAACAGCAGTGTGTTGTGTTACTGTGTTTTGACAGTACCAAATGTTAGTAATTATGACGTAGAAAGAAAAAGGACACTGTTAGTTGACCCAAATCTTGCAACATGATGACAGCTGCAAAGTTCAAAGTTTGGACAGAGTGACTTCTGAGAGCAAAGTTATTTCAGTGTGATGCCAGGACCGATTTGTCACTACATACAGGAGATGCGACATCGATTAGACACGACTGATTCACAGAAAACAAATACAGTGGAGGTATGACTCAAGACCTGTCAGGAGAGACTTTCCACTTGCAGGCGAAGAACCCAAAGTAGGAAAAGGATCTTTGAGGTTTCATCCTGATTCCAGCAGAATCTCAAGTAAAACTATCCACCAAAAACACACAATTTGATCTTAGTATATATGAATAGAAAATAGTATTCTGCAACAATGAAAGCTCATTTCTCTGTGTGTAAATATGCATATAATCTCACTTTGTAATTCCTCCAGACGCTAGTTTCGGTGGAGAAATTGTGCTGCCCAGCTCAGAACAACAAGTATTCAGAGAAGGTCATAAAACTATGGTCTGTTCAGTGTTATTATTAGTGTCTACTGGGTTTGTTTGTTTTTGAGGGGAAAATGATTATCCTAATATTTTTCAGATGGCTGAGCAGTTTATGATTGAATCTTGTAATTGTTGATAAGGTTAACTGACACCCCATTGCTTGCAAGATGGGGCTTACAGCTTTGCAACAAGCAACACTACCTTCAAGGCAAATAGGGAGGACACACTTCCCCTTGAAAGGCTGAGGAAAAAGCGACGGACAGACAGCCGACAGGATTGGCTAACAGAGCTGATGCGTCAAATATGTTTTGAAAGACGCGGCCAGCAGCACAATACATTCTACCCCTTTGAATTCAACCAAAACAAAAGCAAATTGCACCCAATGTCTAAAAGGCATTTGATTAATAGTAGTGTCATTAGAAAGCAGCAGATGCAAGCTCAGCTTAGCAGCATCCATCTAAAGACCGGGAGACATGCAATAACTTGCAGGATTTTGCACACCCCCATGCCTCTGACCTCTCTATCTAGTGCTTAAGCAGGGCCCTGAGAAAAGTTTAATACAAATTATTCACCACGTGATTTTATTGTGGACATATTGGCATCAGCTGCAGGACGCATCTTAGAAGGCTGTATTTTTATTAAGAAACCAAATTTTTCAAACCACCACTACAACACCCTTCTAGCAACAGAATGAACCCGGCTCCAGAGGCTGGCAGGCTGCAGAAGGGAAAAGATCCGTGAGGAAAGAAAAGGAAAATACAGATGCTTCCTTTTCAAAAAGCTGCCTTTGCACTCCTGGACTATATACTGGCCAAAAGCTGTAATCTCTACTTTTTGAAGTGATTGAAAGTCACATCTGTAACAACACCCTGTTTAATGGTGGACTGTGGCTGATCCTCTACATTTATGGAGCCTCCCAAAAAGGATCATTCAAAGAACTCTCGGAGCTTACTAAAAGGAGAAAAGGCCACGCTTAGATAAGAATAACTCCTATCATCTGAATCTTCTAGAGGAGGAGGACAGTTAACAGAGAGAAAAGGAACTGGAGAAGATACCTAATTCCATCTAAGAGGGTACAGGTATGATAGAGGTGATGAACGCTTCCATGCTCACAGCCGCTTATTATTAATGGTCAGCCAAGCGTGAAGCTGACAGTTCAGAGCAAGGAGCCACAGAATACAGCCTGCACCTTAGCATGGTCACTTTGTATACACCTCCTCACACCTGGAGGTCAAATCACCTTGCCCAGCTACCACAAAAAAAGGAGGAAAGAAAAAATAATTTACCCATTAAAAGTATGAAAGACATCAGTTCACTTGCTGGCCCCATTTGCAGTAATCACAGCCATTATCTTGTGACTATGTCACCAGCGAACAATCCACGAGAGCTCCTCGCTTTGTATTCATTTCTAAGTGACCTCATTTCCCGGTACATTTCAAGCCACTCAATATTTCATAAGAGTTGTAAGGGAAAATCAGTATTTATTTTTATCTGTTATGGTGAGTATTCCATAAATCAGCAAATCCGCAAGATTTTCACGCCTTTTCGTAAGGCAAATACACTATCTTTATGGTTTTCTGATGGTTTATTCTTTCACGTTTAGGGTTTTTGGTTCACATACAGTGCAAATGCAAGATGATTAAAAAAACTGATTTAGGCTGGCTATCTCACTTGCTAAGTGTTTGTATTTGCACTCAATGTTGGCCACAAAGGGAGAACAGCACAAAAGATGGCATGTGGAGGAATGTGCTGCATCAGACATGACAAGCTATGAGTCGTTACACTTACTTCCTCCAAACACTCACTCATGAGTCCACACATAATTACACCCTCGGAGGATGCATTATATCGCTCCTGCTAAACATTATAAAGCTCAATCCCCACACAACCTGCCTGAGGCTTCCTTGTCAGCCCACCTTTGACGACACACAACAAACTCCTCCTGCTGTATGCGTCGCAAGTCCTGGCGCATCACCGACCAACCAGAAGGTACAATACCCATTAGTGCCCCACGGGCGAACCTCTCTTGTTTGGCACGGCAGCGGCAACGTGCAGCCAAGATGACATGGCCATATGTCAAACCCTTCATTTCCCCACTCACGGAGATTCTCCACACGCTATCTGTAGTGTGACTGAGGCTCCCTGCTTCGGTTTCGTGGTGTGCGTGTTTGTCGGTGGATTCACGGCATTTTGACACTTTATCAATACACCCAGGAAGCTGTCGGGTTGGCCCCTCAAATACCTTTCACTGATATCAAGGCATTTCATTGATCCACTGTTTGCTGTGTATGTTGACCCAAGTATGCACTACCTTGTGGGACATACTTAGGCTCTGGCTGCCATGCTCAAGACCAGGGAATCAGCAGAGCAGAGAGAATAGCAGAGAGCATCACAGTTTCAGCATGTTCCATTTAATACAAGCTGCGCCTGACACTCAAGACCAAGTCACCAGTGACAATATTGGTCGTTTTACGCTTGTAATTGTTGCAAACCAACTCACTATGGTTTTGTGACACAGCCAGGCTTTCAAACATTTCACACTGCCTTCAACAACAATTTGACTGCTTAATTTAATTCTGACCCACTATCAGCATCGAAAGTGGGGTTAACAGTACCACAATTTCATAGTGCCCTTGGACAAGCCAGTCTTTTAGATGACTTTGCTTTATTACATTAAAATATTAAAGTTAAAGCAACCACAGGATGGTAAATCAGCTATAGAAGAATGGCTATGGTCAGCAATAATATTCAGATAGGTTGTGGCATCCAAATAAGGGTTTGGTTGTTGGTGATTGATAGTGGGGGCCCAAAGGTGCTAAAAAAAATATTCCCACACCATTACACCACCACCAGCCTAGACCGTTGATACAAAGCGTTGAGTCTATGGATCCAAACCGTTGTCTCCCCAATGCCGATCTTGCCCATCTGCGGCCTCACCAGAAATCCAGGATTCATCAGATTTTCCAGTCTTCAACTGTCCAGTTTTGGTGAGTTCAGCCACTGCTACATTTACAACAATTTCTGTTGTTGGCTAACAGGAGAGGAACCAGATCAGTCTTCTGCTGTTGCCCCCAATCATCTCTGTTCGAACATGTTATATATGCTGAGATGCTTTCCGCTTTCAGCACAGTTGTAAAGAGTGGCTATCTGAGTTACTATAGCTTCCAGTCAGCTCCAAATCCAGTCTGACCATTTTCTCTGACCTCCCCATCAATAAGGTATTTCCGTCCAGAACTGCGTTGCTGCTGTCTACTGACAGTTTTTGCTTTTGGCACCACTCTGAGTAAACTGTAGAGACTGCTGTGCATAAATATCCCAGGAGATCAGCAGTTTCAGAAACACTCAAACCAGGCCGTCTGGCACCAACAATCATACCACAGTCAACGTCACTGAGATCACATTTTTTCCCCATTCGGATTTTTGATGTGAACATTAACTGAAGCTCTTGACCTGTATCTGCATGATTTTATGCATTGGTCTGCTGCCACATGACTAGCTGATTGCATAATTGCATGAATAAGGAGAAGTACAGGTGTTCCTAATAAAGTGCTCAGCGAGAGTGTATGACAAAGAAAAGCATCAGATCAACTAATTGTTTCAGCTCTACACTGCAGATTAGACTTTGACTTAGACTTAGCTTTGTCTCTACTATTGCATTGATGGTAGTACTGTTGAGACTAATGGTATTCTATTCTATTTTCCATTTTATTTAGCTTCCATTAACCATGTTCTTAGAGAACAGGAAAGTATCAGCTGCATGCTACATCAATGCACTTCTTATTTATCCTCATGAATACACATGTTTTGCAGCTCTCTCATCATACTGGGTATCAGTTCATTTTGCATTTGTATTCTTTATACATGCAAATTGCATCAGTATCTACTGAATATGCGGATGACTGCTTGTGTCTGTAAGTTTGTATCTGGAATTAAATTGCAGCACATTCCATGTCAGTGGAATAACCTCTGGACAAGCAGTGATGGGAGAGAGGAGATTAGATTAACACTCACTAGGATGCTAATAAATTTAGAGGCAGGAATGGAGAGTCGAGATTGATGTGTGTGAAAGAGAGAGAGGGAAAGCAAGAGAGAGGATTGTTACAAAATGCAGGGTGATTTCTCGTGAGGGAAGCTGAGTGAGAACTAACAGGAAGCCTTTCCTCAAGAGGTGAAACAAAGTGTTGTTACTGTAAAGCAGCTGGACCTCGTGGCTTCTGTCGGGAAGGAATGCATGTCGAGGAGATAGACATAGAGATAAACAGGAGCTTATACAGTATAGAGGATCACCCTCCAGTGCACACATATACAAGCTCTCTCACCCTCCCTCTCTCACTTTCTCTCTCACTCGCCCACTTACTCAGTAGTAGTATCGTTTCATCTCTCTCTCTCTCTCTCTCTCTCACTCACTCTCAGTCGCTGAGCTCTGACGGATGGGGATACACTGCCAAGGAGGACTTAGGGGCGAGAAGAGTGTGGTTCTTTTCTTCTCTGGTGTGTTTTCTCTCTCTTCCGCCTGGCTTCCCTCATGAGCTGTTAATTCCAGCCCCGGTCCCAAGGATGAGGAGGATCTATTTGTGAGGAAGACGCAACAAAAGGAAGAGAGAACAAGGAGCAACAGGGTGGTAAATTCTGCGAGCAGGAGTGAGCAAGAAGATCTTTTCTTTTTCTCCAGGCTTGAGTAAGGTTAGTGGAAGAAAGCTGCTTATCGCTACAGAAAAATATTCTCGTCGGGTTGTTATTGTTTCACCCTCTGTTCTTTACTTTATACCCTGACAAGACATTTCATTCATCTGCTTTCATCCCTATCGTCTATTAAGGCTTAAATTAAATGCCTTACAGAGCAGTTTCTAAATTGAGAACAGTTTCTTTCTCAAATTAAAACTCCCTTTAGTTACATTTTTTTTTTTTTTTTTTAGAGGTATTTCTTTTCACACAGCAAGTATCCAGGTTGGGTTACCAAAGTTTCACTAGGTCAACACCACTCGTGTAATTTCCCAAAGGTATACAGTATGTTCCCTAGGTGGAGTCTCTCCACAGCAGTGTGAGAGGAGTTGCAGGAAAAGCACAGGAGAGCCGAGCATCTCATCGCCGCCTCCTCGTCACTTCTACACAGGAGGTACTAGCAGGACTGGCAACACGCCGCCGTAACTTCTGGAACAGGCATGGGAGATGTATTGCAGCGATGATAGGATTTAGGAGAGAGGAAGAGAGGAAGGAGATTCCCTTTGTTCATTCACACAGCCTGCTCCTCTGTGAAAAACTTCTGCTCGCTCATGTGTTCGTGTGAAAACTGGCCCTGGGGCAGTTGTGAGCTTTTTATGATCTTTGCATGACAGTGAGCAGTGTCTCAATGTGTGTGCTGTAAGTGTATGCACAGAAAGTGTGTTGTTTGCTTTGTGCCTGGCTGCAGGTGTGCTCATGCGACACATGGATGGCAGAGCGTCTTCTTCTGGCTTGTATTGAGATAGTGAGTTCCCAGGTGAGCTCCCTCATTTAATTACTACAAGCAGAAGAAATTATTCACACTTAAATCTAGCTAGAAAATGGGAGAAATTAGGAAAAAATTATTAAAAACATCGTTGGCCTTTCAAAACACAATTTTCAAATATTGTGATCTAGAATGAACCAGAACAAGCAGTTCTGTAATTTTACATGATTAACGGCTCCTATGACTCTGCCTTTTGTTCTGGCTTTATTTATTTACAGATGTCATTGAAAATTTCTCCTTGAAACTAATATAGACCTATTCACTCACTACTTAAGCACAAAGCCCCTACAGCCATTTTTCTTTCTGTTATTGGATAAGATAAGTTGCCTGGAGACGGAGGTTACCTCTACCCTGGCAACAAAGGCCCAGGACGCAGGCTTAAGCGAACTGATGAACAGCAAGCCAGCATTCACTGATGAGCTGGGGTGAAGGAAAGAAAAGGACAAGGAACAGAGGAGTAATAAGTTCCGGTATAATGTAAACACAGGTGGAGGTATGAGGGCAATTATTCTGACTCCTGTGTATTTTGACACAAAGGAGACGCTGCATGTTTAAGCCTCACTGTCCATTCATCTCGGTGCCAGTGAGGTGTTGATCTACACCAGCAGGATAAAGTTGTGAAACTCCCATGGAGGAATTGGTTTAAAAAGAATCATTCAGCAGCAGCAGAGCTGTGCAGTGACCGGCCTCACTTTGTGTTTAGTCTGACTTTACGTGTTTTCGTCACATAATTACAGTCACTCCATAGAGAGTGGCCAAACACAGTGAGGTCAGACAGTTGGAGTTGTGGCCATCAGTCATCAGCAGAGGACTGTTGCCTGTGTCACCTTGTCTCACACACATAAACATTGCAAAGGCCTCACAGGGACAAAGTTATGGTGAGCACATCAGTGGCCCGCTGGATTTCCTGACTAGGAGGAGTCATTGATTATTGAGAGGGTAAGCACGTCTGCTTGACACATTAACGCTGCGACGCTCAGTAGCACACACTACATTCTAGGCACGCGTACAAACACACACATACAGTGTTTTATAGTACGCACACCGACAAACACACTCCCACCAGGGGAGGCGGAGCAGGAGAGGCGTCGCACCGGTGGAGCTTGGCAGAGGCCCTTGGCAGAAAAATTTTGAGGAGGAGCATTTCAAATGCAGAACAGATGATCAAACTGGTGTGTCTAAACTGCAGAGCAGCTGGGCGGCACCAGATGCAGACACCTTAAGGTAGAGGGAGAGTTTTTGGTGCCTGAATCTCAAACATAAAAGTCAGAGGCGCAGAGTTGAAATTAATACAACTGTGGATATCGTCATCTCACGGATGGTGGTTCTTATCACAGCACAGATGAGGCAAAAAAAACTCACAGCTATACCGAGCAGCATTTTCTGTTCAGCTATCATCACAGCACGCCTAATCCAGCCATATATCTAGACGTATCAGAGTGCAGACAGAGTAGGTTATTTAGGAGTGAGCACAAACTGAAACTGTGTTTTCAGAGCCTATCTCTGGTCATGGTGAGGTTGAAGTTTGTCCCCAGTTTATCACACACAAATAGAAGATTATTTTTTGACTGGAAACTGAATATTTTGTCAGCTATATAACTGTATATTGCCAGATTTCTTCAATGTAAAACGATACTGACAGAATGCTAATTAGCTACCTACTAAATGTGTATGAGCCATAAGGAAGCATAACGTTAAGACCTACATACAGCTCTCTGTCACATACAGTATGTACAGCTACACAATAGTTTCACAGAACATTTCATAATCTACTATTATTTTTAACTCACTAATAACTCTTATGTAAACATTTTCATTTGCCTACCACCCACTGAAATAAAAAAAACAGACACATACTCTATATTTTAAAGTTGCATAGAAGAATAGAAAGACATCCAAACCCTAAGTGATCCACACAGACACCCAGAGGGACAGAAAGAAAAAACTCCACACAGGTCAGAGTAGACTGGCTGAAAGTGAATGACCCTGGTTTACTGTATCGCCTCTGCCATACGTCTTAATGGCCACAAGGGGCAGACAGGCTGATGATTTCTGAACGAACAACTGAATGATCAACTGATGCCATTTTCACACTGCATTTTGTTTTGTTAGAGTCAGAGTCCATGAGTTTGATGGTCCCCTCTCCCTCTAACCCGTTGCTAAGCTTGTTTGCTTGGGCACTTTTACTGCTGCAAAAGGTTTGTTTGCTTTTCCTATCAAAGTGCAGCTGGAAAACCACAGTGGCACCGGTGTGACATTCACAATCTCGTACAACCTCAACCCCAAGCCACTGCCACCACAGCAGCCTGTTGAGCTCTCATTACATTAGTAGTGTAACAAAACTCCTTTTTTATTTCACAATGAAAACTATAATGTGTGTAAATCACAAAATTATTATCCTATTTAAATTTAACTTCCACTTCATACCAGCTGCTGGTATGAACATACTGCTGACTATCTTGGTCCAATCATGATCGAGTGATCATACCACAATACTGAGACAGACCACACAGGCACATTCAAAACTGCAAGCACTGTAGGAACCCCACAAAACAAATAAAACAAACAAACAAACAAATAAATCGTGGCTTAAAAATCGTGGTCTGAAACAAACCGTGGATTTAGAGAATCATCACACAACTCGAAAGTCTTTCTTTCCATTAGTCAGCTCATTGTCTAGTCCAGAAAAATATCAAAGTAGTGAAATTGTCACACATCACATCTCCCAAATCTGCAGCTCCCGTCAGCTTTATAACGCAGCTAAATAATTAGCAGCTAAAGGGTCAAATATTGCCTTCATGAGTTAGTAGAGACCAAAAACAGCCTAAAACAGAGTGAATATGGGGTGCACTAGTGGCTTACCGAGTTAGGCAAATATCTTTTATGAAGGCTGAGGTCTTGCCGCAGTGGCCCAGGTCTGAATCTGGCATGGACTTTTTGCAGTACATCATCCTCTCTCTCTCCCCTGCTCTTCCTGGCCTTGTCCACTGTCCCAGATAAATAAAGGCAGAAATGACAAAAAAAAATTCTTTAAATTGGAGTGAATACTAGACTTAGATGATGCTGTTGCTCTGTCAAGTTGGGTTTGATTGTTATCCTCATTAATCTTGTCCTCCTTTTCCTTTTCTTGTACCAACAAATTAAATTTGCCACTGATGATGTTACCATGATATGAACACAGGAGTTTTCTTTCAGTAAGAGACTGAACTGCTCTCTGACCACGGGCCAACCACACCACAGTTCACCTCAAACTTACCTCACGAGGATGGTTTCTATGTTCAGAGAAGCATTCATTGAACACAATTTTAATGTGACTAGCTCCAAGATTTGGGATATACTGCTAGTGTGAAAGCACTTGATTGTAGGGTTACATGTTCTTTGTATTATTATTCTTTTGTGATTCTTGAAAATGGGGAGCCACTGCAATTCAAAACTGTGTAGCAAAGAGATACTTCTGTTTGCACACCTGAACCTGAACAGAACAAAGGCTCTTATCTGACCCTCTGAGTGCACTGGATCCCCTCATCTCCAACTGAGGGCATAACTGATTAATAACACCAACAACAATGGCAACTAAATAATTACATTCTCCAACCCAAAATAAACAGCAGCATGTAGTCACTCAGCATGCACAGAAGTGTCTTGTTTTCCGATCTGCGGTGCAGAAAACTCTGCATTCATTTAGTTTATCTGGTCTGTCATTGTGACATCTCTCTCCGTAGGGTTCACACCGAGTTCCTCCGCCCTGGGCTCGGCTTGGTGTGTGTGGGTGTACAGTGTATGTGTATGTGTGTGTGATACATGTGTGCTTTAACTTGCATTGATCTCCACATGCTTGTGTGTTGGTGTGCTTATTAGAAAGAGCCAGAGTTAGAAAGAGAGCAAGAGGATATACAGTATGTATGTATGTGTGTCTCAAAGCTGTGTGGGTTAGAATATAAGTGCGTGCATGTGTGTATAGATCTATAGTTATGTGTCTGTATGTGAGTTAGCAAAAAAGAAAAAGTGAGAGAGAGAGGCTGACAGACGCAGGTTCCTTGACGAAGCGTTGACATTGCTTTTGATGTCGGCTTCCCCACCGTATCGGATTCCACGGAACAGATGATAATCTAGCAGTGGCCTGTAGAGCGAATCTCACACACACACACAGTATTTCACTGCTGTAACCATTAGATGCAAGAGGCAGAAAGCCAGCTAGCACTTTGTCCCATTATACTGTCAATGCTAATATCAGTAGCCCGCTCTTCATGTTAACTCTATGCATCCTGACCCCTTTGGGCGTTACTGTAACACTTCTGTTCGGCTGCACTTTTTACTCGTACTCGTTTGAAGCTGATAAAACACCCCATTAAATGTTTTCATTTTATCTAAATGTCAGTATGTCAAGGTGCATTTATTTTCACCTTTCTCCTCAGTGTCTATATGTACATTGCTTGGAGCTTTGTTGCTGTGTTTTTGGAGGGATGGTGAGGGTTTTATTTATTTTTTATTGGCGTCAGGAAGGCATTTCCTCCTCTTGTGCAGCTACTGAAACGAGAAGCTGAAAGAATAATCAAATAATGAACAAGCTGTTGAAATTCAGACACAGGTTCACCCAGTGGCTGTTTTGAATATTAATGCGTTGTTTGCTCTGTGTTATGTGTCTGTGAATCTCTGGTCAACACAAAAGGGAAGAAAAATTACATCGATTCAGACTCCTTTGAGGATCTTGTAGTATTGACCCAACTGAAACAGTTAAATCACGCATGAATGATGGTTCATGGGGGGGGGGGGAACATCAGGGATTGGGCAAATATTTACTAGAGTGGACCAATTATGCAAATTAGTATCTATGTTTATTGTTCATTCCCATACATAAATAATGAGGTCCATGTGTATACTGTCCTCTTTTCAATGTGTTCAGTCCCTTAACAGTTTTTAAAAATCTTACCCGTGGGAGGAAAGTCAGGAGTTTCTCCCCAAGTGAGATTTTTAAAAAGAGAAAACACTCAAGAGAATAACCATAATATTGACATATTGACATTTACATCTTTATGCATGACCCCACTGTCTGTCAATTCTCATTATTTGGTGTGCCAGTATCTGACCTGTGGCCAGAGCGGCTAAGCCACGTGGCCTCCTCTTTGACTTGTGTTTAACCCCCAGTAGACTTGTCCCACTGCATTACATCATACATCAGTGCTATATGTGACTAATGAGTGAGTGATCAACATAATTCTTGTTTTGTTGTCACATATAAGTACAAATATAAGATCTTTATTTTGTGGCTATATTTTTATGCATAATCTACTAATATAATATAATGGTTATAGTGTCTGCTAAAGCCCATAAAGTTGTGAATAAAACCATGTATCTTTAATTCCACTTGAGGTCTGGTGGTTTAAAACATTCAATTTTCCCCTTTTTATTTCCTCTTACATATACAAGGTTGGAAAAATCAATCATCTTATTCCATTCCAAACTGTCTATATTAATCATAATGATTAACAATGCTTCAGCTTGTCTTTAAAAGAAAATGTTATTTATCTTGTGCATCATTTAAAAATTAAGCCTGATATTCTTGGTCTTATATTTCAAATTCCACTAGAACTTAAAATATAGTTCTTTTAGTTTGAGCCAAACGTGGCTCAACAGCATGAGTTTATATCAACTGTTCCACTAGCTAGCTAGGTCAGGGGGATTTAAGAGGTTAAAAGTCACTACACACCAGACACAGCAGCTTTCAATGTGCAGAGTTAACTAAGAGATAAGACAAGGTCTGTGTCTTTATAGACCCAGCGAACGCTGTCATATATAAAAGCCCATTTTCTCTCACGTCTTCTTGAAATCCGCTCTTAAACTGATTTGTCTTGTCACTGAGGAGCAGAAAGACAGACACACATGGAGTCTGGTTTAAGAAAAAAGAAAACTAAACAAAAGCCTGTGTAAAAATCCTACTAAACATGATATTGCTTATCAATTGCAGGCATTTGAAGTAGTGAAGAGATTTGGTTAATGGCCCACAGCAATCAAAACAACTCATGCAAGTTGTTTTTGTCACAAATTAGCCATTTTGCCTTTTCAGACACACAGCTTTTGATTTCATCTGTGGTATAAATCCTGCTTACTAAAGGTAACAGGGTTGATTCTCAGTGCTTTGATGAACTGCCAGAAACACAGTACAGTGAGTGTTCTGCAGACCACCAGTGACACTGTAGAAAAATAACTGTGTATGTGTATAAAATTATTAAGTAGGTACATTTTGTTTATGTAGCACCTTTCAAGACCAAAGAAAATGTATTTCTCTGAAATAATTTAAAATTTCTTCAGGGTAAAATCAAAACAGGATTAATAAGAAATAAAGGCAGAAAAGCAGAAGAGAATCTTAGAACAAGCCTTAAGCCTGCAAATTTAAAGCAGACGAGACTAACTGATGCTCTGAACAGCTTCCACGTAAAGCCACACATCTGACTGACCTCCCTTACTGAAGTGTTGTAGGGAGAGAGCAGATGTGACTGACAGCTGAGATACAGGGGGAGTGGACGAAGGGTTAAACATCGATGTCAGACACTGGCTGTTGATTACGGAGCCCGAGGTGCAGCGGAGCCTCTGTCACTTTGGCTCAGCCTTGCAGTGTGGAGAAAAAGCTTTTATCACCAGATAAAGGGAGCATGTCGAGGTAACAGCTTAAATGCATCTACAGTGTCAACAAGAAGTGGCAAGTGGAAGGACTGAAGGCACAGCTGGGCATGCAACCTCTGGATGAGCATTTAGGACGCACACTTTATCCTTATAATCACTTTTTATAGGTGATAAAGAACATCTCTATTCTGTCTCAAAATCAGACATTATGTCATTAGAATTGTGTGCTGGGCAGGTCATTCTTGATCTTCAGGAACAGTACATATAACAAAATAAACTATGCTCCAAGGCTTACAGGCTTTCACAGTTTTCAACTATATCTCACAGTCTTGAATTAATGATTACAACTCCTCTCATCGAAATATAAAATCTCAGTTTCATTTTTGAGCACAAAATTTCATTCCTGACACTTGAGACAACTCCATTTGCTGTTGAAGGCTGTGAGATGAAGTTCAAAGCTCAAAAAACTAGTAAGAGTTGGGAGAGTTGGAGCTGAGACTATTTTGTCTCATTGACCTTAACAATTTTAGGCATATTCACTAGAGCTGCAACATTTAGTCAATGAATCAATTAGTTGATCAACAGAAAAATAAGTGGCAACTATTTTGATCACCATCAGTTAATGGTTGCAAGTCATTACAAAAAAAAAAGTCAAAATCCTTGGGTTTCAGCCTCTGAAAAAGTTTTTTTTTTCAGGGGGAAAGCAAACATCTTTGGGTGTTTGCCTGCTGCTCAAACAAAACATTTCAATAATACTGAAATATTGAAATAGATATTTTTCATAATTTTCTGACATTTTATTGACCAAGACTAATTGATTAATTGAAAAAGATAATCAATAGATTAATTGAATAAAAATAACAATAGCAGTCATGGGCAAATCTCGGGGGTTTGTCATCTTCATTCAAAAGAACGCATTCCTTCTGTTTTCACTTTTCACTGGTGATGGACCTCATCATTAAAACATAATACACAGTGACGCTGTCGTTGGTGCAAGGCAGGAAAAGCATGAATGTGGATAAAAGCTGTGTGTGTCTATGGGAGATAGAGCTCTTGTCTTTTAAGTCAGCCAGAGGCTTCACACAGTCAAATGACACATATTCAAAAATCCACATTACAGGGAGTGTCAACTCAAATGCCATGCATGTGTGTGGGAGAATTTGTCTGTACTGCAGCAACATATATGACAGAGATAATGTGCTATATAAAGCCTCCCTATAATTCATGAGTCATTATGGACTCAAATGACTATAATTTTTGATTCACCATGTAATGTAATGGCTCACTATAATCCCTCTCTCCAATAATGACTAATAATTTAAATAGACACGATAATAACGTCCACATATTATCAGTGAATAACAGCAGGTGACTCTGCTATTGTTCATTTCGATAATAAAAAAATTAATTCCACAGTCACAGAAATCAGCTCAATAGAACCTTTTTGGTCGAGACTTCAGAGCATTTAGCACAAAGTTAGAATATTAGAGCTTAGAGTTGAACTCACTGGCATTCAGGGAGCATTTCAGGGCATAATAGGAAGTTATTATTCACAGAATATCCGCCAAACTTATGCAAACCGAGGTGAGTTCACTCTCCGTGGGGTCAAAACTAGGACAGCCTCATTAATGAGGTGCAATCCCACTACGATGGCCAGTCAACCAACACTTCCAGTAATGATCTCTGGAACGGCCCACAAACAGTTCCTTGCATTTTAAGGTTTCTCTAACAGGCCATATAAATCGGCTGCCAAAACACCATTAGCTTTTGGATGTGGAGCAGAGCACGGTATTATCCGTCCTCATCTGAGGTATTCTTGGCAGTACAGTGTGAGGTTGTCTGAGACTGCTGCCCTCAATGACCTCTGAGACCTAAAGGTGTATGAGAGCTCTCCAGGTCTCCACAGTGTATCTGTCATGGCTATTTCAGGGCTAAGTTACATGGGGTTTTGTCTGGAGTGTTAAACCTCTTAAGACAGAATTGTTCAGGGAGGTTATCTGAGGGTAAACTCACACACCTCTCTATTTTCATTGTGCTTCTTTTGGATCAGACACTGTGGATTAGGAGCTTCTATTGATATTTTCAGACAGTGTGGGTTGACATGGGAAGCATTTTATTTTAGCAGTAGCAGGGTCCTTCACTGACATATTACATGGGTTACAGCTTATAGGTGCATACTGTATATTTGACTGTAATATATTGATCATATTGTAGTCTTAGGGTTAAGGTCAAAGTTCTCCAGTTCTCCAGTTAATTTCATTGTCTCTTTCAGGTCAGTTGTCCTTTGTTGAGGGGGTTTCCTGCAGCCATCCTAAATCAACTTCTCAAAAAACCTGCCATTATTTCATTCAGCCATGTCCTGCCAATATAATAACTGTACACCAAACCCAAACCCTAACCATAACATAAATTATACTTGGCTAGTTTGTGGTTTATTAGTATTTAATATCATGAGATAACTGCTGGATCACGTGCATCTACGTAAACCTGGAATATTAATGCAGGCCATAAGGGGAGACAACAAAGATTAACAAACCGCTGTGTTTATGATACAGTTTTGTTATGCATCACTATCCCATGTCATGATTTTCTCTTTCTTCGTTTTTGAAATTCCCACCAGGCTATTTGTCTGCGGTTAGAAGCTATTTTAAATCCAGGGTCAGGCGGATGATGACAGGGAATGTTTCCAAGAGAAACCAACTGAGCCCAGAATGGGGTGTTAAAGCAAATCCAAACAAACACTACTGGCTTGTGTCTGGGAGACACTGTCGTGTCTGTCTGCATCACAGACACCAAATAGTCCACGGAAAATGCGTCCCAAACCCTAGAGCCAAAACAAGTCCAGTTATTCTGCATGACTCACAGTTCCACTACCAAAGAAAACTGAATTTGAGTGCCAAAGCGCTGATGCGTTGACAGATGAGGTCTCTGTGTAGCCTGCAGGAAGCTCAGGCCTTGGATGTGTTGGGAGCTAGTGTGAAACAATTCCTGGAAGGCTTTTTGTGGCCTTGAAAGTGACTTAAGCACAACAGCTACTGTATCTCTGTGACATTTAGCAGTCAAACTCAGCAACACCCAGTCCCCCGAGTCGCTTGATCAAAGGCTAAATGGTAGAGACGCTGCTTAGGGACAGCAATCTCAGATCAGAAGTAGGGCTGCAACTTGGTTTGGGCAACATGTTAAATTTTCCAACCAGCCACCGCCAGTCCAACAACTGGTGATTGCCGATATATTTACACAGGTGTGTGTGATGCGCACACCAGTAAAGACAGCCTGAGCAGCTGTCCAACACTATTTGAAAAAGAGTCCAATGGCATCAGATGAAGGATGCCTCTGCTTGCAGCTTCCAAATGAACAAACAGGTGGGAATAACAAATGCTCTCAAATATGATTTATGAATTTTCAGCACCAATTGATAAGACAGCAATGACTGATGGCAGTTTAATTGTCATTTAGACTTTGTGATTTTGTGAAAGATGACAATCATTGTAACAAGGATGTGCATAATATGGCCCAACTCCAAATACCAATTCCTCTCAGCGCACACTTTGAATTGTGTTTTACAGGTTTATTTATCAAGCTGAAGTTTGACACATTTGTCCAATCGCCCAACTCTAGTGGCAGCTACTACTTGTTCTATTTATATTGTCAATTTTTATTTATTTATTTTTTTTATGAATGAATGAATCAATCCACTGACAACCAAGCAAACGTCATATGCTAAGAAAAATCACTTGATACAATCAAATGGACCTTGGACAATGGACCATGTGGTGAGACTGTTTTATCAAATTAAGATATTTAATCTACAATGATATTTATTAGAGAAAAGTGTCTAATCTTTACACTAGAGAAGCAGAAGCAGCGAGGGTTTGGTGTTTTTGCTAAACAGATGACTTCAACAATCAATCATCAAAATTGTTGATTTAATTTCAATAACTAATCAATTAATCAACTGATTTTTTAAATGACTGTTTAAATACTAGTCAAAAGAGACGGAAACAGCAGAAACAGCTGCTTTTCTTGTTATCTATAAAGGTTTTATCCATAGATTCCTTTAGTAACCTTTGGTAACTTTCAAAGGCATCATGTAGCATTAAATTAGGTGGATTCATTCATACTGCATCACATGGAAACAAGATCTCTGTAGACCTGCATTATGTTAGATGGGGCTCCAAGAATCCTCATCCCCCAGCTGACTCTGAGACCTTGATTGTATAATGAATTCAACTTATTAGACTCCAGTAGCTGTCTCATTAGCCGTCTCTCCCTCGCTGCATGCATATATTTATTGCCAAGCAAAAATGACTGATGAAAGAATTGCACTGTTAAATTCTCATTTGGTCAAGAATAGACTTTCTCCTAGCAGCTACTATATGACACAAATCTCTGGGGCATTTTAATGTGTTATAATTACCCCTGTCACTGTTTCTACATGTGGTTAAAGCTTAAGAAAATGTATCAGATATCTTTTCCCATCACCTCCATGGTTTTGATATTAGTTGCTTAGCACCTCAGGCAAAGAGGTTCTGTTTTCACCCGTGCCTGTTTGATGGTTTACTTGTTTGTTTGTTTGTGTATTTATTTGCCAGCAGGAATACGCAAAAAGTACTGAACCGATTTGCAACAAACTTGGTGGAGGACTGGGGCATGGGCCAGGAAGAACCCATCAAATTTTGGTGCTGATCTGGTTAAAGGGGACATTTTTTAAATCACTTTATTTACACTGAGAGAATCAACATTTTTGTAAATTTCTCAGGAAAGAATATTTGAAGACGTGTAGGATTGTTTGGCCTCGGTGGAAGTATGCGCTCTACTGAGAGCCATTCTAGGCTGGAGCAGTCTAGCAAGGCGAAATGAGCAATGCTCAGATCTGGTAGGGACCACTGCTGGGGGAGGTTTATTTCCAGATGGATGCTGATTTTGCCTCATGCAGGACTCTCAACTAAAAGTCTTTCTAGAGTAGACTGTCTTTAATAGTGTAATCAGCAGGTCTTTACAACTCTTAAAAAAGGTTTCAAAAATCTTTAATTTCATTTTCAAAGAGTTCTAGCCTGATTAATTGGTTAATCTATTCTTGCATTTATCCATCTATTTTTGCTGCTTATCCAGGCCCAGGTTGTGTTTATATATCAATTGATGATAACAGAAATTTTGTTACATATTGTCATGAAGAATTGACAAAGTTGGTACTTGGTACTGCACTTGGTAAATATCTCTAGCCCATACAACCCCCACTGGTTTTCAATAATATCTTCCATATCTGGGCTGGTATGATAGTGAAACCGGTATTAAACTGCTTACTGTGTTGGCATTTCTACAGGGTATGGTATTACCAAAGCTTTATACTGTATATATTAAAAGAAATCTATCAGAGTTATTTTTCTAGTTAGATCTGAGGGGGACTTTCAGACACATACATCTATTGTTTTCCAATCTGCCTTTGTGATCCAAATTGGTTATTTGAAAATAAGGAATTAAGGGTGTGAGACAAAGTGAAGGAGGAGGCATGATGGTTTCCATCAACATGACAGCTCTCAGCAGGTAGAAACACAACGAGCCTGCAGCAGATATACATTTGATTACAGCTCTTCTCTCATCTTCTCCTTGTGTTAAGCTAACAAACCTCTGCCAAGTCAAAAACAGAAACAGACCACCCATGCAGCTGGGTGGCTGCACTGCACAATAGCCGAGCCCATTATGCTGCCATATCGGCCAAACTCTTGACAACAAGCTCTATAGCAACCCTGCTGTGTTATTCTCCCTTGGCTTTTTTTTTTTTAATCAACTGTATTCATCTCATGTACACTACATTGTGTGTATTCATTACTAGATGCTACATTTTTCCCCACATCTTCTATGACGTAAATGTCTCCCTGACGATATCAAGCCACTAGACCCAAACAAGCTGCTGTTGCTGCCTCTGGGCTTTATTTAGAATATTTGATCTGGAAAATTTATTCAGGTGACTGATTATATAAACTGGAGAAGAACCTCTGTTCATCAGTCAAATTTATGTATAGTTCTGCAGCTCTAAGCTCTCAGTGATTCAGCACAAATGAAGCGGTTACAATATCAGTTTGTAATGGAGACATGTCTGATCTGTGCCCTCTCTGTTTTGTTGTAAATAACAGAAGAAAAACACAAGAGACATGTAGCCATGAATTTGTATGTGTAGTCATGTAATATGGTACCCAATTGAGCAAAATGTCATTTTTTTACGATTTACAATAATATTTGCCATTAACTTGTCCTTTTATGTCAACAGACCAGGTTTTGTCAGACAAACTGGCAAAAACACAGTTTATAAAAGCTCTCACGGCAATAAAACTATGTGTAATGTTCATGGGATTACATTCCCTCTTACAGCCTGTCAGTATTAAATACAACAAATCTAATTTAAATCAGCATCAAACAGCCCAGCATTAAAACAAGGGCCTGCGGTTATAGCTGGCACAAAATATCCATAATAGTGTACACAGAATGCATGTTCTTTACAAGAATAGATTAAACTTTGGATGAAACCAGAAGAAAGAAATCAGTTGCCAAAACCTAGAGGCAGAGAGAAAAAAAGATTAGCCTATTCATCATTAACACAATGTGAAATTTCTTGATTTGCTTAATGTTATTAAAGATCATTAAAGACAACTATTAACAGTAAACTGACAGTCCTGTAAGTTAAACTGCTTTAGACCTATATTCATCTCTGGAGAATGCTTATCAGTGCTAGTAATGTGAAAAACATGATCCTTCCTTGTTTTGGTCACCTTAACACCTTATTCATTAAGACATGTTAGAGAATCTATTCTGCCAGCCTCTTGTTTTCTGCTACTAAAACTATACCTGAGCAGAGATTCTCTTTTCAGGGTTGGTTTTAGTTTCAGGTTTAGTTTGTCACAACTGTGTTTGGTTTTGTTCATGTTACCTTAGATAAGAATTATCCCAATTAGTTTCCAAATTTGTGACACTACAAACAGATACCCTGAGTTTAGGTATCTGAATCGTATCAGGAGGGAAAATTTGTTTCTGTTTTTGGTGGCTCGTTCAACAAGCTAAGGTACAGGACAGGATGTGTGTTCATGTTTGTCAGCTACATAAGAAAGAGACTTTAGCAGCAAAGATAATGTTGATTGTTGTCCAGAATCTGTGGCTCTTGTGCTGCTCTCTGGCTGTTAGTCAGTGTAACTCTCTACCTATGATAAAAAAAAAACTGATTTCCAGAGCAGGTATGTACAATGTGTAGATGTGTTCGTGAATGAACTACAGAGTCAGTGACATAGAATCTTTGAATTGAACAAAGCAATTCAAATCAGCAAAGTGATTTGTGATTTTCATCTCTAATGCTGTGACATAAAACATGCAATTCAGTTTCAGTCTGACTTAAACGTGGTCTTTGTTTTGTGATATCCACCACTCCACCTCTGACATATGCTGTATGACACAATCACCAGCCATCAGCCATCTCTCACAGCCACAGGCTGCCACTCTGAGCTCATTGACAATTGTGCAGCACACAATCAGTCTTCTGTGCCAATGATGATCATTATATCACAGCTCTGAATCTCCCAACATGGGCTCATATCCTAATGGAGCACTGTAGGGCTTCTGAGTGAAGCTCTAATGTCATCAAAAGTGAATGAAACCCAATTTATTATGATGACAGTCAATGGGAGCATCAATTAGGCACATGGCTTGTCACAGCAGAATACTGATCAGTATTTGGATGCAGGCCCATCAGCAGACCCAGATATGAGATGCAGTCACTTAGCTAGTGTGAACTCATCCCTCGTGTGAAGTGGGAGTCTCATCTCTATACTGTACTTCACTCCGGATGCTCGCGAACTCATGAATTCATGTGTTTTAGGGTGATTGATAATGCACATTAAAATGGATTAAGGGTGAGTGGAGCAACAAGAAGTGTATCTGTGCTCTCTGAGGAAAAATACAAACCCAATAACGAGGCTGACGAGGGTGTATAAATATCCAACTACTATCATCCATAGGAGGAATAAAAGGTTATGTGAATACTCAAAAATGACAGCCCTAAATGTTTCTTCTAAAAATAAAGTTAAGCTGTAGAGAGAGAGAGTTGTAATGTCGAGTTCATGCCTTTACAAACTTGAAAGCTCCTCAGATAAAAGATATAGCAGGCCAGAATAAATAAATAATGATTTTTAGAAAGCATAATAACGTGTCACAGACTTTGAAGTTAATGTCTGAACAAAAATAAGACTTGGACAAGAATGTTCATGAGATGGGCCCAGCATATCACTGTGTGTAATCTCCAAATAGCTCAAAATCTTCCACTGCGCTTTCCCTCATCAAACCTCTGACAGATTTGGGTCTCCTGCTGCGTTGTGATGAAAAGTGTGCTGTTAGATTCACAGTGGTTGCCGCAGTAATTGGTCATTTAATAGTTCCTCCTTCTCTTGGGCAACAACAGTAAGTAAAATGTAGACAAATAAATAAGCTCTGTGCGCTTTTAGTTACCCCAGGAGTGTGTTAATTTTTTAGAAAGCTCTGCTCACAGCCTTTACATTTACTCTAAGAGTGGTTAACACCAGGGTTGTCACAGTCTTTATGTATATTTTAGTTTGGCCTCAGACATAAACAGCAAGAAACTAGACCCTCCATCTGTGTTGCATGCCTGTTCAACTGGGCAGTATGTTCTATTTTCAGTCCTGGGAAGCCATGCACTGTGTACAATGCTGTGTGTGCCTGTGTGCATGCACTTCTCTGTATTTACAGTACATGTTCTGCTTCACTACCATCAGGCTCATTACACAAACCCTTCACATTCACTTCTTCTTTGCAAACAAGCCCAGCAGTGCGATGACGTGAACCTTACCCTTTTATAGCCTGTACAGCATGGAGAGCAATGTGACAATGATGTGAATGCATTTGAAAACACTGGGAGGTGAAGAAATAATGTATATAAAAACCCCTCAAAGACCACAGCAGTAGAAAAGGAACAGGAGTCGCTTGTAGGGAGATTTGAGAGGATGGGAATCCCTCACCGTACTGCACATGTTGTCATCTGACAGTACGCTGAAGCTCTCACCAGAAGTAAAAAGAGTAGAAAAAAATATATAAAACGCCACTCTAACAAGCCTCCTGGGAACTCAGCTGCCTGGATTTCTAAAGAGGGAACAGCTTGTCTGATCTAAAATGCTTTTAAAGACTCCAACAGAAGCAGCCTGCTGTGCTCCACGTACATATTCTGTCCATACGGTCCATAGTAACGGCTTTGTGTATTGGTTTGGTCATGTGAAACCATCAGCCTGTGCTGTTACATAAGAAACGTGGCAACAAGTAGATACTGTAATAACAGTAACTGACACAGTAACTGATAAGACGATAGGATTCCCCAAGGTGTTTGCTTAACTTAAGTTTCTTCCAATACATTTGTTTATCCACAGAAGCCCAATTAAAGAGGCACACATTTTTAAGTAATGCTTGACTTCACTTTCACGAGGCTACAAGGTTATAAATTTATAACAAGCTAGAAGTTGCAGCTCAACAGGAGTGAAGACATATATATTTTATTTATTTATTTGTTTTCATGGGTATATTCTCCCAGGGGTGTTGTTCAAGCAGTCTAACAAAGGAGTAGAGGTTTGCATGAGTTCTCCAGGAACAGGGTCCAACTTAGATTCATCATTAGTCTAATCAGGTCAGGTAGAATCTCATTGTACTTTTGCTGTTTTCCTGTTTTAGGTCTCAGGTCTTTATGTCAAAATATGTGCAATACCCAAAAGATGAGGGATTCAGCTCTGATCACATGATGTATCTTAATTATCACAATAAAAAATGAAGTTTTTTTTATGTGAGAAGGACCAGTGTGATTTGTAAACTGCTAGGAAAAATGAGATCTATTGCTACTCTTTTCGACAGTGGCTGCTTGTTAACTGGTGGTGTATCATGCTCCTGTTAGTGTTGGTGTCCTCTCTCTTTTTAAATGTTTTTGGGTCAACCACATTTTGGATAAGGTCCAATTATCCTCTGGTCTGTCTGGATCGATCTGTCTGTCCTTGGGTCAGTTTCAGATGAGTAAAACATGTACGCATGCAGGCTTCAGGTAACTTTTCCATGGGTCTAATTCTGATCAAGTCCAAAATTTTTGGATCTGTGATGACCCCTAATCCACAGGTCTGCATCATCCCACATTTGTAGCTTTCTGAAACTGACAAGGGGACAGCCATGTCTGTTTTCTACATGGATTGGCCAGGCATGCAAAGGTGTGAAAGTTTTAACCCTCGCCAGTCAGCTCTGTATTGGCATCAATAAAGGCGATGTAGATTTGTGTCATGTCCTGCCTCCATTGCTGGATGGAGTATGTCAGTTGTTAGGGAGATGGCTTAGTTCTTATTAGGGCTGCAACTAAGACTTATTTTCATCATGGATTTATTACAATTTATTGTTTGGTCTATAAAACATCAGAAAAAGTGGGAAATGCCCATTATTGACATTAATAAATATCTTTGTTTGTCTGAGCAGCAGTCCAACGATGAAAAATTTCACTGTTATTATTGAAGACCAAATCAAGCAGTGAATTGTTGCATTTGAGAGCCTGAAACCATCAAATGTTTGGCACCTTTACTTGAAAAATGACTTAAATGACTAATTGATTCTTAAAATAGATACACAGTTGCAGCTATACTTTCAAAGAGGTACCGCAACCTGGATCAAGCTCTGAATATCAATCAGGATGAATGCTTCCCATATCTCCTCCTCACAACCGGTATTGAACATTTGAAATTTGGCTGCCTGTGTGCAACCTGTAAATACGCTAACTTTTAAAAAAATGTAGCTCACTACTCATCTTTTGTACCACCGACTACTTCAACTTTTTTTTTTCTCCTCATTAAGACACACATTTTCAGCTCAACTTCAAAAGGCAGCTGCTTTATAAAAGTATGTATGGTCTTGGCATTTCTGACCTGGTGAAAAAAGTACTGTCTGAAAATTTTCTGAGAAAGTACATTTTTCACCTAGGCTGCATCCTTTTTCTTCTCCTCATCCGTACCCCCAACCTGTCTACTTCTGATTGCACATTCAGGTAAAACAAAGTGTTACCCCAAAACAAACTTCACTTTTTGTTTCCTATCTCCCCCAAAATGGAAATTTCTCAGCACCACATTTGGCACTCAGGATTTACCAAAACAGCTTGCAAACAGTCCAAAACAGCAGAGGGTGGTGATGCAACATCACACTGGATATGATCCACCATTCCTTTTCATCACAAGATAAAGAACAACACTGATGGCCCTGTATACTCTTGTTGTTGCTGCTCTTTATGTGGTTTCTGTTCTGCTGTAAGCTGCTGCCGGCTCCTTAATAATTCAAAGCTTGAGTTTTGTAATACTTTCCATGCTGCCACTGCAGAGGGGATCTTTAGGCTTCTTTGCACATACATGCAGCTGAAGTCCTCAATGGCTTTGGTCATTTTCAAAGGCAGGCTGCATGAAGTTGAAGACATTTCATGTCATAAATATGGGAAGCACAGGTCTTACAGTTTTGGTGAAGTGAATACATTTTCCAAACCATTTTAACATCCAACCTGGTATTAAACCTGTGCAGACAGGCTAGCTTTGGTGTCTCTCAGCCACCCTTAAAATTAGACACACCTCTCACCATTGGCCATGTTTTCAGTCCATCCAGAATTCCTTTGTCACATGTGGCTGACACTGGTAAGAGCCTCAAATGCAAATGCACAATGAGTTGGTAATAAATTACCATAAACGTCACCATTAACTAATGCAGGGACAGGGACCATTTATGTTTAATTTCCTCTGGTGCTATTGAAGGAAGAAATCTGCCAAACAACAGAAACAAGCGTGGCTAAGCAAAATGTGCCGCCGCCCCATTAATCTCACTTAGCATCAGTGGGTGGGGTGTCTATGACGGAGCTTGGAGCAGCAACCGCACGGTGATACTGAGGCGGTAGAAGAATAATTCCCAAGAAGTCCCACGATGCATCATTTAACAAGCAAAGTGCTCCTCAGCAGTTCTGCAATCAAAACTCTCTACACTGTGCTGAAGGAGCAACTTCTGTGTAATTCATTGAATATTTGGTAAAAGCAACATTTTCTCTAGGAACATCATACTTTTAGTGCATTTATAGCATTTTTCTTTACTACCAAGCATA
The DNA here is from genome assembly GCA_033238685.1 of Lates japonicus. Taxonomy (NCBI): domain Eukaryota; kingdom Metazoa; phylum Chordata; class Actinopteri; family Centropomidae; genus Lates; species Lates japonicus. Next base: position 6,197,255 of record BRZM01000035.1, read on the forward strand.
ATTACATAATTAAACATTTACTAGATATTACGTGTTGCTTTAATCTCAGTTCTCCACAAGATAAACTTAGATAAACTCTCAGAAAGGAGAGATATTTGCTATCTATTGAGTGCTGATATGATGCATCAGTGAGCATTATGTGTTCTTACAAGGAAGTGTAGTCACAAGGCAAAAAGAGTCCATTAGGGTTTAAACTAACCATGACACTTTATTTTTATGGGTCTGTCTAGTACCTAACTCTGTACTAAACAAACATTAATTTCAAAACCAAGTAAGTATCATTTAATCATTTATTCATTATAACAAATTAATGAAATATTAGAATTTTTATTTTCTCTATGCTGATGTATATGCTTGCTTAAAGTCACATGTTCAGCTACCCTACTGATGACTGGCAGTTCTCTATTTTTCACTATAATTAATGGCAAATTACATAGTTCTTCTCAGGAAGCCACGACAGTCATAAATTATGGACCTGTACCTGTAATTATTTTTATCATCAATCTGCTGATTGTTTCTTGATTAATCAATCAATTGTTTGGTCTATAAAATGTTCAAAAATAAAATCAGATCACAATTTCCTAAAGGCCAAGATGACCTTTTCAAATTACTTGTATCGTCTTGCCAAAAATGAGAACGACAGACAGATATTCTATTTAATATCACAGCCAAAGAGGGAGACAAACAAAAGCAGCATATTGTAATATTTGAGAAGGTGGAACCAGGTAATCTAATCTAATCCAATGAATCAATATCATTTTTTCTATTGATCAACTAATCGATTAATCAACTAATTGTTTCAGTTCTGTGTTACAGATGATCACAGTTTCAAGCGTGAACTGTTCTCTCATCAAATGCAGAGAAACTGTATTCACTGAATTTCTACAAGTATAGACCAACACTTAGCCCCACTGTTGCCAGAGTGCCGATTACAATTAAAATTCATGCCCAAGTCATCCCATTATGTAAACCAAATGACAGATTTCGAAAGGCATCGTGGGCGCTCACTGCCAGACAAGCTGTCCACACAGTAGGGTGGAACTTCCAGAAATCCAAATCAAACAACTTAATAATTTCTATCCCTGGTTGTCTTGTTCCCATCAGGAGTCCTGACTCCCAGCAGCAGCAGCCATGTGAGAGGAGCTGTCAGCAAGCAGAGAATGCCCACATCCACCTAAAGCCGAGGAGCTCCCCCCCGTCCCTCCCTCCCTTGCTCCCTCCCTCCCTTCTTCCCACATGAGGACGAGAAGATGACTATCACCAGCCGGCAGTCCTTCAATGTCCTGACGGTCATTTTCCTCCTGCTGTCCACTGCAGGTCTGTAAAGTTTCTTATCAGTGAATCTGCCAGTCTGGCCCCCAAAAGTTCTTTTTTTTTCATTATAGGAACCTCCACATGGTCATGTAAGAGTGTCAGGGTGTGCGGATATTAGGCATGCTAGGAGCAGTTCCTACAAATTCAGGATGCCTCAAAATGTGGGTCTCGGTCCTCTACTGAGTGAGCCACTAGTGAGCTAATGAAGTAAATACAGGAAACAACCCCAAAAGACACAGTTTTATGAATAGATGAGAGATAGATGTTGACATCTGATGACCAGAAGTTAAGCCAGAGACACTTAACATCAAGGGACTTGAAAACATTCATTGCCAAAAAGCAAAAGTGTAGTTGGCAGGAAAAGCTCTAAACCTGAGGGTGCTCTCTAAATGAGGCCATGCCGCGTAGAACTGTGAAGAGAGCACATTATAACCCCCAAAAGGTATAAACAGAAAACCCCAGCCAACACATACAGTAACTCTGTGATATGGAGTATACATTATGCACAAGGGAAAAGATGCCAACTCAAGTTTGAAAATGACAAAATAGGGCAAGAGGAGGATGGAGCGTTGGTGGGAGAAAACAGCTACTGGGAACATGTAGCAGGATTAAACAGTAAAACCCATAATAATAACCAGAGGAGTCAGTGTGTGACTGATGTTAATGGCCACCTCATTAAAGAGCAGCTTAACACCCCATTTTAGCTTTAAAAGTCCTCCTTCACATACACAAAAAATATGTATTCAAGCCCCGAGAACCTCAATCTCTTTTCAAATAACAACTCCTGGATTTCTACCATCTTTGGTGGTCAGGAGCAATGAAATATAACTCTCAACCATGCAGACAGCTGATTTCTGACTTGACTTGTGCTTCAGGGGTATTGAGTACAAGGCTACATTGCAGATTTTTCACAGATTGGTTTTGGTCTAGAGGAAAATATTACTCTCTGGAAAAAGACAAAAACCTGCTGTTTCAATAAACACTATAGACTATGGACCAGAATCAAATATAATAAAGTGAGCCTTCATCTAACTTCCACACTCAGAAATCATTAAGAATTTAAAGTATTCTTAAAATAGTTAGCAGTTTATTTGTGGTTGCAGATACAGTCAGGTGATCCTGAGAGTAGGGCTGCTGCCAACGGCAATTTAAAATCAATTCATCATCAATTTTTGACATTAATCTATCAAAGTCTATAAAATGTCCAACAATAATCAAAATGTCAAAATATATAAATATCAAAATATTCCAGAGGCTAAAGTGACACTTTCAGATTGTTTGCTTATCCCATACACAGTCCAAAAAACCCAAACATATACAATGTATAATGATGTAAAAAATGTGAGAAGCTGGACCTAGATACAGTTGGATGAATAAATACAATACCAAATTGGTACAAAAAAGTTCAGTATACATAGCTAAAGAAAAAGGAATTCTACTGAATGAGCTGCTTGTGAATCAATATCACTTTTTTATCTTGTGCCTGAACACTGAATGAAACACAAGTACAATGGAGCCAACTTCTCCTCCATGTTTCAGAACATCAACAAAATGTAGGTGTGATTGCAGCTATAAATAAATAAGTATGATGTGTGAGCACTGACTGATGCTCAGATGTTGCTTGTTGTTGGCTGCACTGACGGAACGAACTATACAGTAGCTGTTTTCAGACCGCAGGTTGTAAACAAACTGCAATGCAAGAGCCAAGCTGTTAACTGTATCCTAAATTTCAAGAGGTGTTAATGAAATTAAGCAGGTGGGTGTGTTTACAGCTGTATCGTTTCCAGAAGCAGCTGTTGTTCATTTGAAAAGCCAGAGGGTTCCCCTGAACTCTTCTCTTTCCAAACCTTTAAGTTGTGCATCGTTAAGAGGACTTTATGGTCCACTTCCGATGTCGAGGGCCTCTGCTTCCTTACTGCCAGTTCACTGACCCCTCCTTTAGGTATGAGGATTTATGGGATATAAATAACATGAGCTGAGTGCAAAATTATTTCACCGATTCACCAACTTGTACAGTCAATGGAAAGGTCAAATGAAGAGTTTTCTTTCACTATATAAGCCATCCTTGACTTCTAATCCTACTGTGTCCTTCATTTACCCCTTCCTCTGCTAAAATTATGATTGTCAAAGGGACGACAGCTAGCCACACCAAGCTCATTATAACCTGAAAGAGCTCTCGCCTTTCAAATGCTGATCTGTACCCGTCTGAGATTATTGAAAGACTTCTATCACCCCGCAGCATAAGTGGACCTTGAACTAAATCACAGCAGCAACACTTTCACTGACAACACAGCCAGATTTTTAGGTTTCAGTGATGAAAGGAAATAACACAAGACAAGGACAAATCAGTTACAATAATACAAATATGAGTGCACTTCACATGAAGTGGCATCATTTAATTTATGCTTTGCCTGAGAATGATCAAACAAAAATAAATCAAAGAGGTTCATTTACTACAGATTACGCAAATGACACACATAAACAGAGCCAGACTGATACATCCGCATAGCTAATACTGTCAGTCGACTTTAGATAAACCCCAAAATATTGCATTGCTGTAATCAGTCGGACTCAGGATGACTGAACTCTGGGTACGTTTTGGGATATTTTAGGATCTTGGTGCGTTGGGCTTATTGAGTTACTGTTTTAGATTGGTCTCATGAATTTTGTTTATTTATTGATTGGGTTGTTTTAGAGTGCTATTTTGGTTGGTTGTAGGATAAAATCCTTTGCCATTTGTGGCGTATTTTGTGTTATCTGTCTTATGTTATTTCCCTTCCAACTCACTGTAAATGCTGCTGGTCTTGGCCAGCACTCAATGGGTCAAGGTCGAGGTCGAGAGTATAAAGTTTCTATTTTGTGGAGTGTCTACTGTATATCACTACTACACAGGTAACTGGCTCTGTCTCTAGGCAAACTGCAACATTCATTCTTGCTCTTTTTACTGGTAATAGAAACAGGAAGGACACTGAGAAGCTGACAGTGATTATTTATAAGGGTGCTGAACAAGCTGGTATGTCTTGGTTTGTTATGATGTACATTAACTATCATCAATCCCATAAAACTGACACTCATTATATCTGGTTCATTTCTCTGATAGATTGGTAATTTATTATTATCAGATGGAGTCTCGGCTACCGCTGTAGTAACCACCTGTGATTTCATTTTCAAGCAAAGCCTTATTGGTTGTCAAATTCCGTGACAGCAGTAACGCACAGATTGATCTCTTCCAATGGCTGCAGGGACTTGAAAGTCACACAATTACTGATGAATTAATAAGCCATAGTACTATTTGTACTACATACAGTATTTTAGTATTGCTCCATAATGAATTTGGGACTCTGCCATTCCTAGTCGTGTGCAGAAAAAAATATTTCATCCTTTTTGGTCCTTTCCCAGCTTCATCCAAAACCATCATATTAGTATTTGTAATACAATTTTGACACAGCAAACTCTGTAACCAGTCTGAGGACAAATACCTGAGCATATTTGGCATTTTCCATCCAGAAGCACTGACACTATAGTGTTTTCAAATGAGAGGTACTTGATGTATTTTGGGTTATTGTGTTCCTCCAAGAATAAAGGTGACAGGTCTTTTGCCATTGAGGTCTGTATGCATAATGTGATGTCTCCTGATTATTTTGCTGGTACATTGTGGTTGTTTTCTGTTCCTTGTCCTACACTGTTATTATTACACACACTCTCTCCAATCGAGTCTTTTCTGAGGCTTCCAAAGAAAACAAAAAACCACTCAGTACTGTTTTTGTAATTTTGCTGCTGTGGGTTGAAGGGTGTTTCCTGGCGAGCTGTTTTTCATCAATATATCTAATAAGGGGTTGTAATTTTTTTAGAATTGGGAGATAAACACAGAGTCTGCCTCAGAGGTCATGAGTCACGTCTTTATCCCCTGCAGTACAAAAATACTTCCTTCCTGACTATTTCTGAATGGATTTTGACATTTTAATTTCATCTTCCCCAACACTGCAGCCCTTTCAGCTCATTACCGGGTGTGCGAACCCTACTCCGACCACAAGGGGCGTTACCACTTTGGCTTTCACTGCCCACGCCTCTCAGACAACAAGACCTACATGTTCTGCTGCCACCACAACAACACCGCCTTCAAGTACTGCTGCAACGAGACTGAGTTTCAGATGGTCATGCAGATCAACCTCACCACCACCTCAGACGGATATGCACACAAGTGAGTGATAATATGCTGCAATTTGACCCAATTTATGTTAAGTATCAGTTTTTATCTTATTGCAGCCTTTTGGTTTAGGTTGATTACTGTTTAGTTTTGGAAAATGACTGAGATGTTATTATTACCTAAATCACCACTGTTGCAGAAAATGTTGAGAAATTTTTAAATCTAGATCTTGATCTAGGTAATCCATGAATGGAGTACCTAGTAGGTCTACTACGCACAGGCCCAGGGGCACAAGGGGTCAATGGCCCCCTTTGCCAGCCAGACTTTTTTGGCCCCTGATCCCAATCTAAACCCTTTAATAATCACTAAGAAAGTCCACTCCATTTATTTTTATTATTTTATTTTTCCCCACGTAAAACAGCAGCTTCCTTAGGGTACAGTACATCTACATTAAAAACTAACAGCTCCCAGTCTAATGATCCTGCTTGCCCTGCCAACTCGTGGTGACTACATGCTTTTTCTACACACAGCAGGCATATTTGGACTTTGACAACAGTGAAATGTGCAGAATTTAAAGTGAGTCAGGCTTTTGACCACTGAGTTATTGCCCTTCAAATGTTACAGTAATGCCACCTGTGGGCAAAATGCCATTAGACATGTATATGGGTTCTCTAAACTTGGCAGCAATTGTACAAGTGTTTGTATTGTTCAATTGTTCAAGAGTTTTTATAAAATTTGTCATACCTGCAAATCCTTTCTGACCCTTTATAGGAAAACATGATGGCAAAACATAACCTGCTCGTTGGTGGTAATTAAAGGAAAAAAATAGGCTGTGCTGAATCTTGAGGAGAGTTTCATTCGAGCAGCTATGGTGGAAGAAATGGTTTCAGAGATAGCAGTTTCAGAGAAGTGACATTTCCTCAGATCAGATGAAACCACCGATTATGGCGTGCACACTCAAACGGTTCCCACTCTCAACAGTATCACACTCATTGACACCGCTTGCCTCTTGCTCGGAGGGGTCGTTGACATTGATCTACACCTACAAAAGCATTCAGAACCACCAGAGAGAGGAGCAGACGCTGAAAGCAGTTGTTGTGTTTTGAGTGGGATGCCTCCACATGATAGCTCACTAAGGCAGGTGTTAAGTGTTGGCTATTATATCAAGTACCACTGTGGCATCCATAACTGTATTCAATTCAAATTCATATAATAAATTATAGTGCCCAGTATTATTAATCGTAGCCTATACTACAGATGGCAAGAAACATCAAAATATTCTCACACAGGAGACATAAACTCAAAGACACACTTAATCATTGCAGGATAAACAGGTTAAAGCTGTGTGAAGGACTGAGAAAAATTAGCCTCTTGTTCTGTGGGAGCTCTCAGTGGGAGGTTTGGGTGACAAAACCACAGCTCTCTATACTAATGCCCTCCCAGCATGCCTCTGTCTGGGATGGTCCACACTGCCCTGCAGCCAGTCATGATATTTCATTTTAGTGTCAGATGGCCTGTTGGGCCACTCTTTCATTCTGGCTCAATGGAAGATAGCACCGCAGGTTTGATATTTACCACTGGCCAAGTCAGTTAACTGGCCATTATTCTGCTCTCTACTCACAGTGCACGGTGAAAATGGTATTATGGTTTGAAATTTACTGCAGTCTGAAGTAAAACCACAGGCGATTGGCCTGTGTGGGTTTCACAGGTCAATGCATTGTAGCATATGGCCCTCTATATGGTTCCAGAGTAGCTGAAATGGTGCAGAATTGAAATAGATTCAGAGTGAAAGAGTCAGCTGAGAATAAATGTTTTAAAAAGCAGCAAGAAAAGCTACAAACCTTTGACAGATAATCAATTGCATCTGCTCTCCTTCTCGAGAAAGCTGCATTCAATATTGAATAACATTTGTTTTAGTTGTGTGGTCATGATTGATTCCTTCAAGGACAGAACACATATTGTTTGCTTACCCTCTAGTTGACCACAGTATAGTCCTACATGGAAAGCCTGTTGCCCCCTCAAATCACCTTGGCAGACAAACAAATTACGGGTAAATGTCTCAGACGCAGACCTGAAGAAAGGTAAATGCTCTTAAGAATGCATTTGAATGTGAGTGCAGTGGTGATATTCACCTACCTCAGTGCTCATTCAAGCAGCTCAGATGTTCATTTTAAGGACATTTATTCAGATAAATATCCCCAAGGACACATCATTTTCAGACAGAAGTGGATTCACTTGATTTATTGAACTAGAAGCACTTGGACTTCACTTTTTGTAGGGCCTTCAATCAATGCAGTCAAACAAATTGCAAAGTGTGATGGGTTTTCTTCCAGTTTAAATACATTTTGAAGTAATATCCTATGTCATCTCTGTCTCTCAGAGTCAGAATAACATTTTTTCTTCCTAAATAGCATCCAGATAGGAATGAATCACTTTCAATTTGTGTGATATTCCCCAGCTAAATGTCCTCAGCACCATAAATACAGAGACATCACATCCAGAAATATTTAGCAGACCCGTTTTGGCAAATGCTGCTTCTCAAACTCCTCACGATTCTATTTTCTAATGCTATTTCTGCTCATTTACCTTGCTGTACTTTATGGATGTGGGTGGACTAAAAGAAAGTACAAATGTGCCACACATAAATCCAGCTGGATCATGTAATACATGGAGAAAATTTATGAGAGGTGAAAACAAGGAGCACAGATTTTCAGAGGCACTATGAAGAAGCCAAAATGAGACGGCTTAAAAAGTCTCTAGTGCTAATGAAATTCTTTGTCCAATTTAAGAAGTAAGTATTTAAAAAGCAGCAAATTGAACAGATGGAGTTTTTAAAATATATTTATGGTTATTATCAAGGGAGGATTTGATGAACGTCTTGGTCTTGCCACATGAAGAGCAAACATTCACACCTGGCAGCTCCATCAAAGCTACTGGGAGTTAAAGACTCAGCTTAAGGGTATCTGGATGGTAGCTCAGAGTATGTGAGGAGTGTTTATCATCGTCTTTCTCAGATTACACTGTGCTAATACTCTCCATCTGTCTCCTGCAGTAATTATACAGCCCTGGTTGGTGTATGGATCTACGGCTTCTTTGTCATGGTGCTGCTGGCGCTGGACTTTCTCTACTACTCAGCCATAAACTACGAGCTGTGCCGGGTCTACCTGGAGAAATGGGGTCTGGGAGGACGCTGGCTGAAGAAGGCTCGGAGTCAGTGGCACAGGTCCATGCCAGAGGAGAGTGAAGCCCAGGCTCAAGCCCAGCCAATGGTGCCCAGCCACTACCAGCCCCGACACAGCCTCCGAGGGGAGAGCCACAGCCCTACGCTCCTGCCCTACAACACATCCACTGCATGGTGAGTCACGGTCTGTCATGTTATGACTGCCAACATGCAGTTCGGTGCACATGTCTACAATAAAGCTGCAAGAATGAGCAAAGAGTATGATTTACATCACAGATCTCCTGGGTAACAACAGCTGTAGTCTTCACAGAGTTGTCTCCATGGGAGAGATGGCAGTGTGCAAATAATAATTTATACATAACAGTCAGGTAGCTGGAAGAGGTGTAGCTCCCTTTTAAGTAGTTGAACCAGTTGTGTTAATATTGGTTATGCAGATGTAACTACAAGTGATGGTGGCCACAGGTTTATCATAGTTCTTAGTACAACTAAGGTTCACATTAACAATTTTTCTCCACTGAGCTTCTTGTATTTATGGTGTGTGCGTTATGACATGCAGTAACTTAGCAGTGTCACCAATGAGACCCATAGCTAATGCCGAAAGATATCTGTGTAATCCAAATCAGTTTACAACAACACAGTGACTGAGTGGCTGACTGAATACCTCAGATATGAGGCAACGCCAAGTCAAAGCCAGTGGTGGGAGAAGTATTCAGATCTAAAACTAGCAATCTCACTGTGTAGAAATACTGTTACAAGAATAAGTCATGCAATGGTTAAACCACAAAAGCATTAATTATCAAAATATACTTGGTACTATACTAAGTACCAAAATTAAAGTAGTCAGGCATTCCAAAATCATATCAATTATATTATTATATTATTATGTGTTAATCATTTTAATGTTGCAGGAGTTAGCTGTAATTACTTTGTACTTTAAGTCCTATCTTAACCTTAGTCTTAACATATTACAATCCATCATACGATATTTGTTCATTTTACTTTGTATTATTAATCTGAATCTGTAAAGTAACTAGTGACTAAAGTTATCAAGTACATATATTGGTATAAAAAGTACAATATATATTAATATTTGCTTCAGAGATACAGTGAAGTAGAAGCATGAAGTAGCAAAAATGCTAGTACCTCAAAACTGTACTGAAGTATATTACCTGAGTAAATATACTCAGTTACTTTCCACTACAGGTCAAAACCCATCAAATTCATATCAGTTTACAGTCAATAAATGCACAAAAAATTGTCAATATCTGTTCAATTTCTTTCAGAGCTCCAAGACAAGACTACAGCCATACAGTGGGATGTGTTACATAAGCCTGTACTATTACAAAATATGATTTGTCTACCCTGATATATTACTGTGCAGGGACTCTCACTGTTTGGAAAAAGCAATGAATGAAAAAGATGCTTAGGAACAAATTCAATGGTGCCTTTCAGAGATGTTCTTTTACTTCATTTCTTTTTAACATTGTTTCTCTTTGTGTCTCATTTTCTTGTCTGCCTGTTTTTCTTTGTACTCTAGTGTTTTGTTACAGAGAGAGCTACATGGCAGAGAAACAGTGTGTGTCTAGAAGGACAAATTAGAGCATTTCTAGCATACTTTCCCCAAGCCAACAGGGAGGAGGCCCAAACATCAGGCTCCCCATTTACTTGAGTTCCTTATTAAGAATGTAGTGTGCACACACAGAGGCACACGCACCGTCATTACAGTTAATGTTAACCAATGATATTGATAACTCTATTCATTTTAAAATCATAGCAACTCACTGGTAAAGAATTCAATATATGGTTTCCCTTTGACTAAGGAATACAGACATCATCAATATTTTAAGAGCACTTCCACCCACTAATGGATAATTTTCTGCAGAGCATTTGATCTGTATTTGTCTTTTATCTCAAAATAGCTGCACTCTGTCTCAACATCAACCTCTTTTTTTAAAAGAGAAATTTTCTTGGTTTTAAGTCTGACCGGCTCATTAGGGAGCTGTCATTATTAATGAATAGGAAAAAAGACAATAATGTCAAAGCCTCGCCCTCCGCCAGGGGCCCCTAACTCATATTTAACCTGAATGATTCAACTCAGAGTCACATTAGAAACCTTTCATGGAGTTTCTGTAGCAAAACACCATCTGCTGTCCTTTCAGTTTATCTTTTTATTACCTTTGAGAGCAGTCACAGGAGTCTCTGGGAGTGTTAGACTGTGGTGCGACTGTTGTTAAAACATACAAGATGATTTATAAGGCCAGGAGTGAACGATAACACACAGCAGCCGCAGGGAACTTTTCTTCTTTTGGCAGACATTGTTCACACTTTCATAATATAGCTACACAATCATAGAGCACAGTCTGAACAAACCTACATTTTGTGTGCAGTCAATTTTACATTCAGTGCTCCAACTCAGACACTGTGCACCTTATCTGTCTGGAGCTCAGAGTCTCTTCCTAGAGGTAGACATCTCTCTCGGGTCATGATAATTTAATGTGGGCAGGGGTTTGACAAATGGTTTTGAGAAGCTGTGTGAACAGTGGGAGCCATAGATAGAGGAGCAGGGGTGTTGCAGAGGGATCCTGGGGCTGCTCTGCTGGTGAAAATGTGGTTAGTTAAGACTGGACATATCCATGGAGCCTCCTCATTAGACATGAAGTCAGTTCAGTATGATAGGACTCATCAATCCTAGACCGGCGAGGTTGACCTGTACTGGCAGCTCTCTGTCTTTAAGCTACAGGATGTCTATAAAAAGGAGTTCGAAACTTCAGCAAAATACTCATTGACAAAGTGGGCCTAGAAAATGAGAGCATTCTAAATCCATAGTAATTCATGCTGATATTGACTGACAGAAACTGCTTCAGGATGGATGGTGGTGTGGGATAATCATGTGCAACATCTCTTGCCATAAAAAAAATTTAGCTGCTTTTTAATAAACGGGACAGCATTTACAAAGAGCTAAAAATGTTCTTGGATAATCATTCACATCGGAAAAAAAAGTGACAGATGCTGGGAGCTAAATTCAGCCACAAGCAGTTTCTGGGGCAAAATTAGAATAGCCTGTTTGCCGTTTCACACAGTGAAGCACTTCTCACTATCAAGATAATGCTTACACTTTTTCTTAAATGTGTTAAGTAACCCCATTGGGTGATACTGTATGTATACCACAGTCGATGTTGCCCACACAGTGCGTCATCAGATGGCCCATGGTTTATTTGCGGGGGTACAGATCTTTATCCCCAGAGAGGATGCAGGGTAATGGCTCAGAAAACTGGGTCCACTCAGTTGAACATCTGTTGGCCAAATGTAAACAAACAAGAGATGGGGTCAAGTCCCACAACTGGCGCAGCAGAATCTAAAAACAACCCAGTCGCACAGCAACTCAGGAATCCAGCACAAATGGTTACCAGTGCAGCAGAGCAATCCTGACAGCAAGTCAAAAGTATCATTTCTCGGCATGCACAGATCTATGTCTTCAGAGAAAGTGCAGCTTGGCGTTCAGAGTGTGGGAAAACTGTTTACCATATCGCTACATGAGCGAGCTGGTATGTACTGTTGCAGATCTGCTGGGGGTTCAGTGTGGGCGGGCTGGGAAACTGTTATTACTTTCTCTCTGTGGATATCCTTTATTAAAATCTACTATTCATGTATTCACTTAAGTTCAAACAAATAAAAGAAACTCAGCTGGTGTCATTTTTCGCCAAATGATGGGCAGGAGAAAAACAAAGGGTCTGCTGAGCCAAATATTATGGTTTATCTTTATTTTATAGGACAGAACACGTTGTTTCTTCATGAGCAGGGAATTGGCAGAAGATGGGAGTTTACTCACAGAGTAATGTAGCACTTAATAGCAGCAACAACCCAGCCAATGACAAAAAAAGACAGTTTCTCAAAAGCAGACATGTTATTTCTGAAGGTCAGCTTTTTTGTAATAGAACATGGCATGAGCACTGGCCTGGGTATGCATAATCCCTGTAGTCAGTGTTACACAAGACCGTACAGCAAATCTGACTCAGAGGTATCTGTACCCTTGGAGGTACTTCTGCAGTTGAAAGATTGTGCAGTAGCTCAGCTAATTGGAAAAAAATAGCTTTGATACAAACAAAATATATCCATATATTTGTGTTTATGGGGAAAATACACATATAAAAGTGGCTTATAAACAGGTGTTAAACTAATTTTTAGTATATTCATTGTCAAAATATCCAGTTAATTAAACAGCTACAATAGAGGGGTGTACAGGACACACCTCTAACTAGCCTGACTCAGTTGTAACACCTGAGCACCACATGCTGCATGAGACAGCATTAGTAATAGTTTGTAAGTGAGCAGATAAGTTGAAAAACAGAACCACGCTAGCTGTTTCCCCTTGTTTTCAGTCTTAATACTAAGCTAACCTAATCAGCTGCTAGCTCCAGTTACTTATTTACCTTGCAGACATGAGAGAGCTATTGATCTTTTAATCTAATTCTCTGCATGAATAAGCAGCGTCCAACTATTCCTTTAAATATCCAGTTTAAAATCCATTCAAATTAACACATTTGGAACATAACGGGTGGTGCTAATGAAGGGCCACTGGAGCTGACCTGAAAGGGCTGTGGTGGTGCGTCAGACAAACTCTATTGGGAACCCTTGCACTAAGCTTATCTCATTGCCACAGAAAGGGAAAAAAATATTTTGGCATCACAAATCTTAGCAGGGGCTCCTCTGTAACCCTTAAACGGCAATAAACTCAGCTGTTTCTGGAAGCTCCTGCTCTATGGTCATAAAGCACTCAGCAGCATTAAAGCCCTGATTGGTTGTCCACTTCTGGCTATTAGGACATAAAAAGTCTGGCTGAAATCCCAGTTTGTGCCAGCCCTCTTTGCCCACTAACACACCTCTTGCAGTTAGTAGCACTGGAGAGCAGCAGCAGCATCTTCTGAATATCTTGACACTAGAAAGAAATTTTAAAAGGAACTGGCTGTGAGAATCTCTGATATTACCACTTATTTTACAATTCCTTGTGTAGTGTGCCCACTCTGATACTCCCTGTCTCTAAACTGCAAGAAGTATTTGATCTGCTGCTGTCAATGCAGTCTGGCTTTACTTCACATTTTGAATGAATAAAGTTGGGCTTTAGTCAGTGATAAAGACTTACTGTGCAAAAATAAGTGTGTAATCTAGATTAAAAAAGAAGCTGCTTCTTTGCTGTTTGGTGGCAGAATTAAAAATACATGACTCAACGTTGGTTTTCTGTGCGAGTATCAGCCAGAAGTGTCATAGATAAAAGTGGGAGAAATGAGATGTTGGGCAACATCAAATGACACCACTGCACATCAACCAGAACACGTCAAAGAGTCTCTTGGCGGTTCATAAATCACCTGGCACCAAGTTGCAGCAGCACATCATGCCAGCATCCACCCACTCACTCCGGGATGGTAGCTTACTGGGCTGGCTGAGCTTAGCCACAGATAGAGCGGTCCATGTGAGGTGACATCTGTCACCACATATACTTGACTCACCAGCAACCGTAACACTGCCTCTTTCAGTCAGGCATCAGTGATTCAGCGTTATCACTAGTCTAGTAAAATGCAGTCGCCATCACTCGCTCAGTCAGTCTGTTACATCACTTTGGTCATAGGTAACCATCCCTAACGCAGCATTTAAACACCTGTCCATCTCCCTGCAGAGGAATTGATACCCATCCACACTTTGCCCTACTCAGGAGGCTGAAACAGCATATCACATCTATTTTTCCCTGTGTTTTTTCTGTCAGAGTGTGAGTGTGATCAAAGCCCAGCTCTGTCTCCTGCATATTCACATCCATCTTTGAACTCACTGGTTGGCTTTCTGTGGTAATAATAGAATTGTACATTATGAAATTATTCCTGGCCTGTCTGTCCACAGAGCAGCATGCCAAGACCTTGTCCAATTAAAGCAACACTCTCCATGTGGTGTGAGTTAATTAACATCATAGATGCTACAAAGGCAGCCAGGCACAGAGTTCTGCTGCAGGCTAAAGGGGAAGAGCAGAGGTACAGGTTTAGCTCTCTGGAAGTCGTAGAATGACTTGTGGCACTGCCACGAGCAAAAGGGGCTGCTGCAATTATTTGTGTTTATTTTTGAACAGTGTTTGTGATCTTTTATTAGATCTGGTGTCACACAATTCTGTTGCATTTTAGTCATTTTCTCTGGAGTGCAATAAAATAACCTTCAAGTCCTAAAAGCACAATGAGCAAAAGCATTAATATCACATCACCTTGCTGATAACAAATATTCCTGTGTCCATGTAAGATTGCAAGGAAAATCAATATGGTGAAGAGGTGGAAACTTTTATTTTCCCATTAACAATGTAATTATAACATTTTGGGCAGCAGAAATGAGCGCAGTGGATGTGATTCATAGAGGTGGGGTGGGCTTAGAATCTTTACAAGAATTACAGACTTGTTAATTTTTCTTGTAACTCTGATTGCTTTTTGAAAAGCAAAGCTGCCCCATTTTACAAGCCTTCGTGTTTCGTGATTGGGCCTGATACCAAGCTGATTTCAAAGCCAATATGTTTTTAAATAAAGATCATTGTGGACCATGAAGTGCACAGAACACACATGTGACAGCCATGCAGTTAAAAGCTATGTCTGTGATGTTCAGTGGGATCCAACAGATGTTTCCCAAACAACTTCTGTTGCAACTCAGTGGAATTTCATGACGCACACGTGCACTCTTGGCCTAAAATCAATTAGATTAATTGATTACTTACTAAGTCTGTAAACTAGTGAAAAATTAACATCATAACTTCCCAGAGACCAACAGTAAAAAACTCAAAAGTATTCAATTTATCATAATGTAATACTGGCAAAAACCAGAACCATCAAAGCTGGGGTATTTCTACTTGAAAAACTGACCTGAATGTAGTTAAAAGCGTCTTAAAAAGTCAAACTGCTATTTCCAAGGTCATGAATGTATCCTGATGCTCACGCTCATGCTTATTTTTCTTTTCTTTCTTTTTTTTTGACAGAATGATGCTGCAAGTGGACAAACTGAACAGTAGCAACACCTTGTTCCCTTACGTGGTACAGAGGAGATGCCTCACAGATGCTCCTCTCTGGACCACAGATATAAAGACTACTGGTGGGTTAGCCATACTGTAGTAGTTAGAAGTGACTACTGCCCCTTTCTAATGAGCACAAAACACCCATGGAGCGATAGAAGCAGGCTGATATGGTATTTAGGAACCCAGCTGAACAAGGTTTGCAAGGAAGCACAGAGGACAGTACTGCTGCTGCCACAGCAGAGGAGGGACAGACACATTCAGCTGCTCATAGGTGTTCAGTGATCCCCTGAAATGGCTGCCAAGGCCTGGAGTATCCCAAACAAATCCGAGCTGAACTGGATAAACTGTGCTCGCAAGCCAGGAGACTTGCCTGTTTTTGAAAAAAAGAAAAAAAGTTCATCTTTCTAGATATACAATGTTTATTACACTGCTGTGTCAGTTTGTGTTCAGTAGCAGTTAGACACAGTTGTGGGTTATCTATTTGGTGATTTATTTATGTGAACTAGTCAGAGAAATATATGAGTGGTTAACATTCGGAACATGTAACAGCTTAGGTTGATGCTGAGCATCTCACTTAGAGTAGAATGTTTTTGTTACTTACTGAAACCAGACACAAAATGTCTCTGCAGCCATGTTGAAAAACAATATCTTGTATGAAATGTTTTAGATCTCCTTTCTGCAAAACAAGTGATTTCTCTATATTGTAACATGTCTGACAAGGACATAACGCCATACAGTGAAACTGCTGTGGATCTAAAGGTTTTACATGAGGTCATCAAAATTTCTCTTTGGTTTATCGATGGTGAGGAAAAGGATCTTGAGTCTGAATAAGTTATGTCACCCAAAACATCAATCAGGGATGCCATCAGAACAGCAAAGAGCTTTATGCTAAGTTAAACGTAACCTTAAGCCTTGGCTATGAGCCTACAACCCCATTTGTGACCATAACATATAAAGTTGCCTCAGAAAACTTGTGTGCCCTTCCTCATTACTAGGGCTGCCTGAAAAACAGCTCCATTAGCAATATGATGCGAATGAATATCCATTAGGCTCCTTTATAAGGAGCGCGCTACATCCCACATTGGTAATAGACAACAGTAAGCGATTAGCCATAATAGAAAATGTAAAGAAATCCATTAAAATCCCCCTCACTGTCAGCAATAATGTATAGTAGCTTAAGTAGAAGGATGACATGGTATGTAAAAGTCAAAGGGACCAGCCAAATATACCGTGGGTAATTACTTTGATTACTAATTGAGGTGCATCACGCAGGTTTCACCTCAGTTTACATTCAAAATGGACAAATAGTATTTCTGTATAATGGACTCATACTTTAAACAAAAGCTTCTGCTTTAGGGCTGCAACTATTACTTTTATTAGAGATTAATCAGCCAATTATTTTCTAAATTAATCAATGAGTCATCTATGAGTCAGATCTATGAAATGTCAAAAAATAGTGAAAACTAGTCACTATTGTATATGAGAAGAAACAGGAAAGGAATTAAATCCTCACATTTGGAAACAGCAAATGAAAAATTACTAATCAATTATAAATTAATCAATTATCAAAATAAAATCCTCTAGGGCTGCAACTAAAGATTAATTTCAGTATTGTTTAATCTGCCAATTATTTTTGCAATTATTGTTTGGTCTATAAAGTGTCAGAAAATAGTGGAAAATGCCTGTAGCAATTTGGTGAGGTCTTCAGATGATTCTTTTTGTCCAACAAATAGTCCAATATCCAGAGATATTTAATTAACCATCACATTAGACAAAGAAAAGCAGCAAATCTTCATATCTGAGAAGCTGGAACTAGGGAATTGTTTTGCATTTTTGCCTGAAAATTAACTTTAACAATAAATTGATTATTAAAATAGTTCTAGAATATTTTTTCTGCGCTAGACTGATACAACAACTATTTCTATTAACTGCTGAAATAAATTCTCTGTAATCATAAAATGCTGTCCTCTCCGTCTAAGGAGAGCAAACAAGGCAGCTGTTGATGCCAGGCTGTATAAGAGCGACAGAGTGTGAGGATCAGGTGGACAGAAGGTAGGTACAGTAAGAAAAGGGTGCCTGTCCCAATCTTGCATCTGTAACTGGTAATTTGGCAGCTGCCGAGACTGTACGTGCACAGAATCTATGGTCTGTGCACACATTGCAATGTCCTCATCAAGGCAAACAGGACTGCTGAAGGAGGCTCTAAGCTGCTTCACTCGTTCTTACCATCATATTTATCCTCTCTGTTTCATGAAGTTTAAGTGGACCCTCACAGAACTCTAGTCAAGTGCTGTGAGCGGGGTCTGCCAGGCGTCATCCTCAGTTATCAGCAATAATATTCACATTTGCTGAGTTGTTAGAGCAAGTTAATTCCCATTTCAATAGCTAAAGTTTAATTGCGTGTGCGCCCCAGCAGGCTCATGCCATCGCTTTCAGGGGCAGAGAAACAGGATGTGTCCAAGTGAAATAATTGGCCCAGAGATCAGCAGTGGTTCTAAATTACACTCTTTTGCTCTCTCTCTGTAGCTGCCTCCATATTCCCACAGTATACACAGCAGCAGCAAACAGAGAAGAGGAGTTTTTAACAGGTGCAGAAGCACAAAGGGGATTTAATAAGTCCCCAATGCTGGTTAAGTGGGAAAAATCTGATATGTTAGAGAACATGTCTCTTTTCAGGGCTCTCTGCTGTGTGTTCTGACCTGTAATAAGGCAAAAAGAGGGTATGTTCTTATAAACAATAAAGTAATAATCACACCCAGGGAAAAAAAGCTTAATTTTTGCTTCTGACAAAGCAGTAGCAGGGTCGAAAATGATTCCTTCAAGAGACATATAAGGAATCCCCCCCCCCCCCCATTTCTTAAAATGTTACAACTTGGTTTTGTGATGTTTTCCGTTTTGTTGAAAACAGTCTTGACTCTGGCCTGATGTGATGTGGTACTGTAAATCGTATCAGCTCAACCCTCTTCCCAAATAAAACACAAAAAACAAAAAAAACAAAAAATATAAAACAAAGGATGGGAAGAAGGGAGCGCACATCTGTTTCAGTCTCTCCGGGTTGTCATGGTAACAGTTGCCTTACAGTTGAATACCCACCTGTACACAGACGCTTTGTAGTGGTTGATACCTCACTTTTTGGGTGTGCTGGTGGTGATGATAATGTGCACCACGTTCTGTCTATGTATTTACTACTAGATAGAATGTTCAGTACCGTTTTCAGTTGGATTGTTATTGCACTTGTTGACTTTGTATTGTCACGACAGGGAAAAATAAAGTTTTATCTTTTCCAGTGTGTTTAAATCCCTCTGTGTCAAGTGCTCTTTGATCAAATAAACTCCTTTATTTCAATAAGTCTTTAAAGCCAAGCCTAAAATGTAGCTCAATATCTCAGTAAATAATGCTTTTAAAATTAAAATGGATGGATGAACAAAACTTTATTGATTTTACTTTTATATTTGTCTTTCACTAGATACTTTTCTCTTTCAGCTGTTTAGTTTTCTTAATTTTGGGGGGCTTGGCGCATGTTATATCATTTATCTATTTCCCATTTCCACATTTCAAGTTTTCTAATGACTATACGATGCAAAGAGTGTGTGACAAAGGTAAACAAAAGCAGATTTCTCAGTTTTACCTGGCGACCAACCATTTTGTCAACTGAAATAACAGCTGTTGTTAGCATATTGCATTCTAGATAACCAGCTAGAAAATTATAAAAAAAGGTTATAGCTTATATTGCATAATGACTACATATATAGTATTGTGCTAAAGCAGCATGTCAAAAAAAGTCAGCATTCCCTCCGTGAATGAGGCTTTTCTCAATGTAACTTTTACCCTCAAACTATTATAGCTAGTTAATGATATCCTAACTTTTGGCCTTGGAAGTAAGGGGTTAGGTTTCTAAGGAGGGTTGGAAGCTAGTTAATCAGACATGCTAAAATGTGGAGCTTATGCAAGAGCTGATATACACACTGTGTAATCCATACATGTATCATGTTTTTGGTTTTAGAATGGCTAAAAAAAAA
Organism: Lates japonicus; assembly: GCA_033238685.1. Classification (NCBI taxonomy): domain Eukaryota; kingdom Metazoa; phylum Chordata; class Actinopteri; family Centropomidae; genus Lates; species Lates japonicus. Next base: position 6,216,949 of record BRZM01000035.1, read on the forward strand.
AGACACTACCATCTAAACTCATTTAATATTGAATAGCGCTCTTACTATGGACCCATGCACAGCACTTTGATATCTACAGAAATTCAAAGCTGAGGTCTGCTGTGCCCAGTATTTCAAAGATTTTTTTTTTTTTTTTTTTTTTTTTAAGTAACCGATCTCAGGTAAAGGAAAATCAAATAAAAAATGCCATATCTTCTTTACAAACTGATTATTGGTTACAGAAAAAAATTAAAATCTTTATGTAGTGTTTTTGACTCAGGTGATAACCTTTTACTGCCTTTTGCCGGTGTGGGGGCTCTAAAAAGACTTTTATATGGTCTATCAACACACCATGAGATGATTCATCCAGCCTCAAAGCAGTGACCTTCTCAAACCGACAGAGCCACATCCATAGCTGGCAAACACAGAAACATCATTAAAGCAAAAAAGTGATGGCGAAAAACTAAGGCAAAAGACAGACAGCGACCGGAGGTGTCAGACCTCAACACCTCTCTTCAAATCAGACACCTGCTGCTGCTCGCTTGTGTCAAAGTCCTCCGGCAACCGAGAAGTTTGTTACCACATTGTCAAGAGCCCTTTGTGCTCTCCTAATAAGCTCTGACTTCTACTTCTATCCAGCCCTCATCCACCTCCGTCGATCAGCCTAGGTTCAGCTCGTCAAACTGCTCCTTCATGCTGCCATCTCTTTTCCATGCACTCCATCTGTGTCCTCCTTCCTGTATGCCAGTAACCACCGCTCTTCCCGTCTGCGAATATGAGACCAATTGCTGCTATCCATCACCATTTAAAAACCATTGTCTGGATTTCCACATCCTGCTGTTATTGAGGAGCCTGAGATACATCCTGCCAACATTTGTCTATTAAAACTCCATTAAGTCTCGTCTCTCCAATGCCCTTGCTGCTCAGGCCGGATCTTTGGTGGCACTGACACCGCATTAAGATCCATCTGAAGTAGATATTAATGTCCATATTAAGGCGTAGCCATTGTGAGTGTTGTTGTGAGAAGTTAGGTGTGGTCCACCACAGCAGTGATTCTCAAAGAAACAGTATAGATCAAGACTAAAATATGATTTAATTTGTTGTATGATATTAAGGTGATGTTATTGTGTAATTTTAATTTCATTGAATTGAGTTATGTATTCAAATGTCCAACCTAAAGCCCAGGACTCAAAGAAAAACAGTGACTTCAGGAGACTAAGAAAACCAGCAAATATTCACATTTGAAATCAGAACGGAGCTGTAGTTGAGAGTAGTTCAACCAAAGAAGAGAATTTCAGAATCAACAATGAGTCAATTAATCAGTCAGTTGTCAGAAAAATAAGCAGCAACTATTTATTGTTTTATCATTTAAATATTTTTTCATGTAGACATGTGAGACTAAAAACTAAAAACTAAGTAGTTAACTTACAAAATAACCGGCAGATGACTCAATAGTGAAAATGATCAGTAGTTGCACTCCCAGTAGGAGTCCAAATCCTGATACTGGGATCCATTGGAAAAACTGGTTTCAAACATACTATTAGTTTGAACTATGCTGTATACAGACTTCTTTTTACTTCAATTTATTTTTTATCATGTATTATTTATTGGTGTAACATTTTGACAAGCTGCAGTTATTGATAATGCCTTGGTAGGCATTAGTTTACAAAAAGGTTTTTGGAGTTGTCGTGAAATTAAGAGTTCAGTAAAGAAACAACGACACAGTACAACAGGAGAAGCTGTCACATCCCCTGCGTTGAGTTGAAATATTCCTCTAATGCTAAATTGAACATGAAATGTCTGGAGGAAATGTGACAAAAGCCATACTGAGCTCCCCATGAAGCCAATATAATTAAGTGAAAAAGATGTGTGCAGTCATGTTTATGCCCCTAAAGACCACATACAATGTTATTTACAACAACAGACCTTGCGTGCAAAAGAGCCCCCAAAACAACAGCAACAGGTAAGGGAATAGTGTTTAAAATATACACAAATCCAATTCAGCTGCTGAGCTTCATAACGTTCAAACATGAGTATTCATATTTCACCACTATTTAAGGCAGCATGAAAGCATCACAATGCAAGGGCAAACATCAACCAAAAGAAATACAATGTCAGCCACTTCAAGAACTTAAGTTACAGTTAGTATCAGTGTTAACACTACACATAAATAAAGTGCTCAGGGACTTAAAAAAAAAAAAAAAAAAGAAAGAAAGAAAGTAGCCAAGAAGACATCAAGCAGATCTGAGAGAAAAATAAAGCAGCCACCTTCATAGCTTATTGATAATCTCAGCCACACAAACACGAATTTGGCATTCATGCACACATCAGCACAAGCAGCAAATAAAAACTTACCTTGGTGAAGTGAAGCAAGGAACATGGCATCTCAGAGTGGGAAGAACTGGCGACTAGATGGCAGCTAACGCGACGAACTCGACAAGAGACCAACATCCAAGAACAAGTAAATTGGCGTCCAGTAGTAGTGGAGAAGCATACATGTTTGTGGTCCACGTTCGTCTTTGCTTGGGAAATGCAACTTTATGTCAGCAATTATTTACAGTCACAGTAAAAGGTTAGCTAATTGTGCAAAAGACTGCGCAGGTGTTTATAATTCAACAAGACCGCCATTTTGTAAATTAGTGCGTTTGACGATAACAGGACACCTTTCTGTACGGAGGCCCTTAACGGTCAATTTAAATTAAGCTGTATAACAAGGAATAAATAATAACCACGTGTCAAAATAATATACAGTATGTACGCAATTACTACACAACCCAATACATTTTTAAAACTAATCCAGCTTCTTTTCATAATTAAAGTTTTTTTATTAAGTTATTTAATCCAGTTGTAACCTCACAAACTACTTCCAGCTGTTTTTATTTCACAATGCCAATTTTCCTAATTACAATTTTTCAGTCATAATTTCAACACACAGTCTTTTTCTATCAAGACAAAGTCATAAAATTAATTCATGTTGCACATTCTTAGATCAGACATCACAAAGTGCTTCACAATACAGGACACACGCAAATAGAAAATAGAAAAGTCATAAATAAAATACAGCAAAGGCAAGTCTAAACAGGTGGTTGTAATTGGCTGCCCACTAATTCAGAGCAAAGCAACAAATCACATAACTGGCTCTGCCTTGTTTGTCTTGACTAACAGACAAAACATTGTGAAGAAATATGGCATAGTGAAACAAAACAGTCATTGGAGAAAAAATGTGTTAAATTAAAACCATATTTTGGAAAGGGATATTTTGAAATAAAAACTGCCTGAGTGAAACATAGGATATCATAACAATAAACTTAGTTTTAGAAAATGTTAGTTCACAATGTCATGGTTATATAATATCTGTCCACAATAATTCATATGATCTATTAATATATAATATCTTCAACCATACTTATTTAATATTGAACACTGGGAGATATTACATATTTTTGAAGTAAACAGGACAGTAAACCTGATTTTACAAACTACTTAAATTGTGAGTTACATCTCTGATAAAAACACAGATGATGAGGATTATGATTGCTGCAGCAGCTCCTGCGTTGCATCAATGTTTGGATCAATGTCTGTTTTCAGTTTGGCTCTCCTACTGTACAGTTTGATCACAAGTTCAATACTGCACCTTGCAGGTTGTTAAGCCTTAATCTTTCCCAGGCTGTTTCCATTACCTTCTCACTCCAATACAGCACATGAGGGTTGAGATGAGGACAAACCTGTAAAAAGTTGACCATCTTGCACAGACTATCAATTCAGTTACACGTTTATATGACATATAGTGGAGTTTCAGTGGTTAAAGCGTTACATGACTTTGTAGGAAGAAGATCCTGGGTTGTTTATGGATTTTGTGTGATCTCTTCTGTATTCATGTAAGTTCCTATTCGTCAGTGACCTCCCACTTGGAAAGATGACCGTGTTTGGTCCTGACTCACTATAAATACAGAAGATGGGTCAAATCCAGAGGACAAGTTTCCCCCAAGAGGATCAGTAGTTTGTAGCATAAAAATGAGGGTAAACATAACTTACTTTAAATCACTTCTTCATTATATCTTCCTAGGTCACAGCACCCAAAGAGGAAGTGCAAATATTCAGTATAATTTATTTCTAGCAAAATAATGAGCTCACTCTTGGGAGAAAATAATGGGCTGTGTTTTTTGGCAGAATTCAAATGACACCAGTGTTCTTATTATTTAATGGCAGAAACTGGTGGTGAATATTATTTTTTTTAGAGACCATGTATAAAATAAATAAATTCCATGACTCAGAGGTTGTTGTTTTTTTGAATGTTTTATCTATTTATTATTCAGTAACTCTTATACTGAACAAAATCCACAACATAACGTCATTAATGACAAAAATAAAAAATAAATGTAAATATGAAAGGTGGGGTAGTTCTCTCTCTTTACAAATCTTTGATCCAATCTTTCAAACAAGCCATGAACACGATCCATCTTTTCTCTTTTACTCAGTCCATTTTCCCTAGCATTGCTCATGGGTCCCAGCTTTAGTTCTTAGATAGTGGGTCAATTTTTCCACAGAGTACATTTCATCTGGAATGTCCAGCCGCTGTCCTGATCTTGGAGGGTATCATTTTAACCAGTTTCTTGTGACTGATAGTTGCATATCAGGACTTGGAGGAGACAGACGTCCCTCTTTTGAATTACATCACCAAGTATCAATCCCAGGTACATAATCCAGGGTCCCTGGGAAATTTATAACATAAAATCTCCTCAAGGATCTGTTTATAGCCCTGTGCCAGAATGTTTATATTTTTATACATGACCAGAAACATGATAGTGATTGGCATCTATCTACCCACACTGTCTCCCCATTGTTTATTGAGGTATTTTAAGGTACCCTCATATTCTCTTCTGTAGAAATCAAGAAAATATTTTATAAAACTGCTTTTAACTTTGAAAGAATTAGATTTTCTTAGACACAAATTAGTTTAAGCTTATGATATATTTTACAAAATTGGTATTTAAAAAATATAAATAAATGATGGAACCGGATCATAAATCACCCCTTTTTGCAGGAAGTGCATAATTTATTTGTAAATACACTTACAGAGCCACAGGAGATCTTGTATTTATTGAAATTATAGTGCAGAGTGAGCTCCCCCTGCGGTTTTCATACACACCTCCTCCCCCGCCTCCATCTCTACAATGTGTGCATTTGAAACATAATCATAATCTCCATAATGATTCTTGAGTGTAGCGGCACACATGAAAAGCTTGTTATTCTTTAACACTGATGCAAGACTCATTATGAACAGAGAAACTCTGAAATTGTCTGAGTAGATGCTTGGAGAAAGTCCTGTCACTGGGTTATAGACATCCTATTAAATTAGAAGTAACAAAGTATGGAAAGGCTCCACTTATTCCAAGCAGTAGAGGAGGTGACCTTTTACCTCTTTCTAGTCTCTGACCCTTGATTAAACTCTTTCAGTTCAGTTCTCCTGATTTTCCATTAATCTGGAAACCAAGACTGACAGTTTAACATCAGGGTTTCTTTCTCCTCCTCTCAACTCTCACTGACACTCACTTTGGATCAAAAGTTGGACAGTTTGGTCACCTGAGCCGACCTGTCTGGTGTGTGAATGATGGACAGCTTGGCGGCCTGAACCTTGAAAACTGTCTCATTAGGAATCTGCCCTCTGTTCAACAGCACTTTTAAATGTTACCAAACCTTTGCCATTTTCAAATCTAAATGAATACCTCCTTTTGCTTAGTTTTCTCCATTGCACTTACATTGCATCAATGCTTTGGCAGGATTTTACTGTTGCAGCTGCTTGAGGTGGAGCTGATTTTAACTACATTTTAGGGGGGTGAGAGAGGATTAATGGGAGAGGAAAGAAGAAAAAATGAATCTGATGCACAAATTTGTTTCAGGGTTTTTGGGGGGGCTTTTCTCTAATCCTTACTATTATTGTGAAATAATGGATAATTTTCTCTTTCTGGAGTTTTGATGGGAAGTCACTTTCTAGTTAGTTAGACTTTATTGTCCCCAAAGGCAAAATCTGTCTCACAGCACAGAACACATATCATCTCACAATCAGCAATAGCACCAGGTAACCCAAAGTGGAAAAATAGACACACAATCCATGTCCTGTGCTATTGTGTTTGCAGTACTTGGCCTTACAATTGACCTCGAAGAGGCTGGGTGTGGGGAGACCTATTATCTTGGCAGCAGTGTTGGTGATGCATGTGATTTTGGCCCAGTTTGTGACAGAGGGCATGTTAAGGAAACAGGTAGAGCAGTAGAGCAGAATGGGCTGAACAATGTTTAGAAACATTTAATGACGAGGAGCCCTGACCAGACAATATTTTTATATAAGGGTCACAAGCTAAAAAAAACAAAAAACAGGGCAAATAGATGAAACAAATATAACAAAAAGGGGACTCTTAAACAAACAAGACGTACGACTAATCTATCTACATAACAACAATGAAAATGAAACCTTACTGATTACGCTGTCTTAAACCAAGAAACCCAAATACCAAAGCCACAACGCCACCCCGCCCCTAGTGTTTCTTAAACAAAGACAAGTTCTGCTTTAAATGTATACCTAGCCAGTCCCCACATAGCTTCACGATTACTTCGTCGTTAATGTGCAGAGTTTGCAGAGTTTACAGACTTAGGATCAATAAGCGTGTTGGGGACCACACATCTTGTTTAGCATATAGGCAGGGTTTTCATGAAATGGTCGGAAAGATGGTGCGGTTGTAACAAAAGTGTATATTAAAGATCAATTTTGCAAGATTCTGGTTTTAAAACAAGTCAGTAATATGTATTAAAGCCAAAAAAGTCTGCGTTTTTAAATCAACTCATAGAGTTAACATTAGCTTTGTTGTCTAGCCAGCTACAGCTGATAAAATCAAATAGCAGAATCAACAGTTGTCAAAACAAAACAAAAAAAATAAATATGACTGTTGCAACTAGTATAATTGTAATTCTTCATTTCAGTAATTCAGTAATTCACTCATTATTTTTATGTTGTGTAGTGTACAGTGTAAGCAACGTGCCATTCAAATAAACATGACTGCCTAAAACCATCTCAGGCGTGATGTTGACTTAAATACAAGAGTAGTATCAAGTTTCTTGATTTTTGAGCTTAACACTCCCTATGACATTATCACCTCTATGAAAACCTGCATAAAAATATGTACATGCATAAAGCAACAGAACAGTATCCTCCACTTAGGTGCTCTGATGCCGCACTCTTGGCTTTGTTCCCCTTGTCATGCACAGGGATGCATCTGTTCAGTGTGGCAAGGGAGGCAGATATTGCTCATGTTTCCTGTCAACATGTTGGATGGACTCTGGCAACTATTTTCTATTTTCTGGGTCTCTATGCACAGAGACAGTATTTGTTTTCCCTGAAACAGTTTGAGAAATCCTCTGGTGTAGTTACCCTAGGCACTAGGATACACTCACAGTAGCCTCAAAAAAATTGTATCAAGTTACATCTGACATTCTCAGTCCAAGTGAATGTTATTTAATTTTTTACATATAATGTACACATTGTACAGTAACTATTATAATGTTGAGGAGTCAGTGCTGGTGATGTGTTGTCCTAATGGAAGAAGAAGAAGGTGCCATCATTGGAGCAGAACAGGTTTAATCCTGGAAACATTTATCCTGAAATTTAGCCTTGTTTGTTCACATGGATTAGAAACTGGTGACAGACTAAGCTGTGACCTTTTTGCTGATATGCACACAGTGGATAATCTTAATCTTATTTGACTTTGGTCCTATGTCACTGTGATTGTCAAAGACACACAAATGTTTGCACATAGCCGCATGGAGTTTTTTTTTTCCAGCTTGTTTCATTATTCTGAAAATGCTCACATCCTTATGTGTCAAAGCTTAAAAAAATTAGCAGCATTAACTGAGCAAGACCTACAAGATAAGCACAACAGTTAGATTTGTCATTGACAGTATGAGATTTTTAAAAAGACATTTATTCTATCGGGAAAGCAGATAAATAATGATTCTATCAATTATGTCTAAAACAAGACTGTCACTTTGCTACCTGGATAAACAAACAAATAAAGAACAGGCTGGGGTTTTGTATATTTTCATGAATGTAGTTCAAGTCATGTCTTTTACGGATTCTGTTGTCTCAGAATAAACCTTTCAGTCACTTAGTTTTTAACTACCTACACCTGAAACAATAAAACACATTTTAGTTGTGTGGCTCTGCTCATGTGGTGCTCTGACACATATATAAGTAAGCTGTCTCTGAGCTCACAACCCCTCCTGACTGACCCTGAAATACACAGCATTTGATGAACCTGAACATACACATAATGACACATTTATGTTCATACAACTTTATGTGAATACAGAAAGAGGAGGGTGAGCTGGAGGAATAAAACTGCTTAAAGCAAGAGGTCATATAGCATCAAGTGAAGCTCAGTATACAGAAAGAATGAGTGCCAAATGTTTATGTGGTCAACCTAACGACAGAGAAGGGATGCAAACATACAGTATGTGAGTGGACGGTGTATGTAATATGTGACTGTTACGAGACGTTTATGTCTGCCTGAAAGACTTTGCACAATTTGTTTCAATCTGTGTTGAGAAACCTTAAATACAAAAAGTATTCCATTGCAGCTGTCTTATTCACGATTGCTTGACTTGTGCTATGGTGGTTTTTGCCTTTAGTAAAGCAGTTTTCAACAAAAACATGTCGTTTTCAAATCACTCAGGATGAAGCGTTCAAGGGCTGTAAATTGAAAAGGAAACGAGAAGCCGTTTCGATTTCGTAATAGCTGAACTGTCAACTGAAATGGGAAATTTACATCATGAATAGGGGCAACATGTCCAGTTAAACCTCCAGTAACAGATTTTTTTTTTTGGCCACTTGGCAGGTCCTGAACACAACATTGACATATCGTCACCTTTTGAAGCTGATAGGGTAAACAGTTGCTTATTTACACATCCAGTAGTTACTGAACATGAGCATTCATTTAATGTCGTGTTTCTGACAACTGATGAATACAAAACCAACATTCACTTTCTGAGAGAAATATCTGGATCTTTAGCTATTAAATGCTCGAGTGTGTTCATCGTCTGTCTTCTGTTTGGTACTGAGCAGGTAGTTCAGAATAAGTTTTTAGAGCTTTTTCTTTGGAAACAGCTGCCTGCTGTGGATATAGCACACTATGAGTGTGGTGAAAGTAAATCAAAACAGTCAATTTATGGCCAGACAGCTAAAGATTATAGCCACTTTTAACACCTCAGTGTCTTCTTCTATCTCTCCTCTCTCTCTTAATATATATATATATGTGTGTGTGTGTGTGTGTGTGTGTGTGTGTGTAACACTATATTTCCATCTGACTGCCAAGCAAATTTTATGCATTGTTTTGAAATGTCAAGGGAAATGAAATTAGGATGTATTTTCCTTCACCTTGGTGGAAATGCATTAATTGGCTTCCTGAATGTCAACAAGCACATCTACAAGAAAACTGGAGGGAATAAGAATTGTGACAGTGGTTGCTGCTACTATTTAGTGTTGCCCAAATTTCATACATTAACCTTAAGACAAAAACAAAGAAGCACCCTCTGCAGTTTGCAAATACACAAACTAAATCCATGAGACTAAAACCAGAGAGGCAGTGGTACTAGGCAGATACTATTATTCAAAACTAAGGAAGTTGCCAAAATGCTAAATATAACAAATTTCCACTAACAATTCACTAAAGGCTTGCATAAATTTCTTTTAAATTACACTTCCTTGCAACACTGAGGATAATTAAGTGGATTTTTCCAGTTCTTGTCGACTTTTTTAATTCAACACATATTTTGCAAAATATGCTTTGATGGAACCACATCCATTGTCTGTCTCTCATTCTCAGTGCCTCCCTCCATCGCTGCCTGCTGTGTGACATTGACTTGTGAACAATTTGATGGAAAGAAAAAAAGAATCTCACAATTTTCCCGAAAATGACAATGGCATTCACAAACTAGAAACGGAGGAGGTCACAGACTGGCAGCAGGAACACATGGAAGAAGCAGAGAAAGAAATTCACATTGTTTATTGAGAAGTGGCAGTCAAGGACGGGGGAGTTGTATAGTAAGAATGAAAACTGCTATGTTGCAGCAGCGTCAGACTGAAAAGGAAATATAATGAGAGAAAAAACCCCCAGCAAATTACCAGGAAATAATCCAAGGCTAAGCATCCACACCATATATATTTTGACTGAATGAAAACCCAATGTGGAATATTCATATGCTTTAACACTTTTTTTGTCCTCACACTGTCAACAAGATTTAAAAATACCATGAAGGCAGACAGTATTTCGTGCTCGCTCGGACCATAAGGTGGCACAGCAAAAGACAGATTTATTAACAAATGCACCATGAGCACAATATGGGCTAAAATAAAGTCCTAAGTCTAGATTTTGAAACAGGGGACCCGCTACCACCTGGGGCCAAAAGACATGGTCACAAGAACAGGCAATAATGGAGAGCCTACCTCAGCTGATTTTACTGTGGTGCAAACTCCTACACAATTTTGCAATTAATCGAAATATATGTAAAACGTATTTACACACAACAAGCCTTAGGCTTTTGGGACCCCCTGGAGTAGTTGCCCACTTATCCGTCTGTGTCCACTTTGCCTTGTTGGTAGCCTGGCTCTGTATCCACCTCTCTTCATAAAACACACAGTGAAAAAAACATGTGGATTCATTTTTAAATTAATTGATTGCTTGCTCCAAAATGCTGTCATCATGTTTGTCTATGTATGTTGGCCCTGCAATGGACAGGTGACCTGTCCAGGGTGTACCCTGCCTCTCCACCAATGTCAGCTGGGATTGGCTCCAGCCCCCCAATGACCCTTAAGGATAAGTGGTATAGATAATGGATGGATGGATGGATGCTGCCATCATAAATGCTGGGCCCTTAGACACTGCTGTGTTGATTATACTTGAGTTGTTAATGATACCTGGGCTTCTTGCACCTTTTTTTTAAATTAACTTACACGCATCAACCAAATATCTAAAAACAGACAACTTCATACTTTAAATAATTAGATCCACAGTATTTGCAATAGTTTAGAAACAGAGGAAACCACAGGCTGGCCAAAGACTCCACTGGTCTTCAGCTTGTGAAGCTTCAAGTTTCCGTCTACTCTCACTTCCCCTTGTGCTTCTTGAACAGGGCGTAGAGGATCTTCAAGGTGGCAGTGACGTCCTGAGAGACAATATCTGTCACACAATCCACAAAAGACATAATGCACCATCAGCATCCACCAAGCCACCGTGGCAGTGAGAATATGTGGAAGCTTTTACCAACATTAGCTAATGACTGTTCTCACAATCTGTCCTTACGGGTCATAGATCAGGAGGACTGAAAAAAAAACATTAGATGGAAATCTAATCAATATGTCCTTGGTGAGATGAGATCCCAACAAAATTGCTCTCAGTTGTGAGATGCACTAACTGAATGAATGTGACATAAAGATCGACTCCACGACTGGCTAACCTAATTAATGCATGCAGCGCGCTCCTGTTTTAGACCCTGAGTGCTGGGATTCCTCATTCCATCACAGCAATTATGCCGGTAATTAAAAAGACACAAAAAATGAATTAAATTAGCCACTTGCCCCTGGCTTAGATTAATTGTGCTGGTCTTTACATTAACAGTTATCGCGTTGAGGATTTATTTTACAGTCATAGGCTATATGGTATGACTGGCAGGCAATACTGTGCAGAAGTTTTAGTGACTGTGAGAGGCAGATGGAAGCTCTGAGAGAATACGGGGCAACTTGTCAATAACGGATCTGCAGGGAAGTGAAGTAGATCTATTTGCTATTGATTGATTCACACACTTAGACAAGTGGTCAACTCACTGAGATACTCACTCTGTTTTATTCTTCTCTTCTTGGAGTGATTTGCCCAGTATCACCAAAAGTTCAAGTGCTGCTTTTTCTCGTCTTACACTATGGTAAATTGAATATCTTTCAGTTTTTGACTCTATGTCATAACATCACCTTGGCCTTAGGGAAAATGTAATGGACATTTTTCATAATTTTCTTATGTTTTGTACCATTCATTGATTAATCGATAAAGAGCTTGGTCATTTAATTGATGATATGAAAATAATTCACCACATGAGAGGATGAAAAGTAAAACCAACAAATAAACAGATCAGGCACAACAGTAAAACCTGTTACTGGTTCAAATGTTGTGTCATCCATGGTAATAGGCACTTATTAGGCCAATCTACTGATTTACGACCTGAATTGTTTTGTTATATTGGAGGTATTTTACTTATTTTATTTGTTAGTGTATGACTGGACACTGTACAAAAGGCTTATACTAATCCTTATTTAACAGAGGAGTATTTCCAAAAACTGTACATAAAATGTAAAGTGGAAAATCTGCTAATAAAGCAATGCTCTTACTGGTACATTAGTTTTTGGATGAATGCTCAGACTCATAAATTTATGCCACAAAGCATGAAGTTGTGATTTTACGGTTGGAAATCTGATAACTCGTTGCTGCAGGTTGGAACTGACAAACACACTAAATTTCAGCACACAGATATAATCAGAATATTTCTGGGATCTGCCTGATAACTGTGTGTTATACAGTAGCAGTGCTCATGAATACAAATAACATATCTTCCTGCAGACACATCTATACACACACACACACACACACACACACACAGAGCAGATATAGCCGTAGTGGTGAGGTTAAGTCCCTGTGTCTATCGCTGGGCACCACAGTGACATCGGGCCCTTGAGAGCGTCTCCCTCACTGCTCCCTTCCAAATGAATGATGATGACCTCGGACTGAGCCAATCATCCGCAGTGATACTCATCCAGACACGAGTCGCACTCATTCATATTCCGCAAGCAATTTCATCTTTCCCTCCAAAACACTGTCAGACCCACACTCCGCCGAGCAGTTGAGATTAACTCAAACTACCGGAGCGATCCCCCTCCCTCACCTGACACACAAACAGACACTGGCATTTCCCTGTCATCCTGATAAATGCTCTTGAAAGAGGATATCATCTGAATTAGTTTGACATTGCTGTCTTGGAGCTCCACTGTTCTTCTGTTACAATTATTTTACTCACAGACCGCCTGTTTTTGTTTTTTCATCCTCTGTGCCTGGCATTTTAATTTGAGTAAAATCTGTTGTCAACAAGGCAGAGTGTGTGCTGTATTGTGTGAACAGTGCCTTTTCTCACCTTGCGGGTCAACACTGGACATTTGCAGGCCAGTATCATTCAGGATGTCCAAGGCCAAGTTTACATTGTGAAGCTAGAGGTCAAAAAGACAAAAATGTGAAACGCTAAGTGAGCACATCACATTTTCATCATTGTTGTAATTTACGTTGAGATTTACTGGAATTACCCAACCAACTCATATATAGTATTTAACTATGTTTTAGTAAACTTTTAAGTAATATATGTGTGTGCCAATATCTTATTTATACATACTATTATGTGTAACTAACTGTATAACACACTTAAACATCAATATATAACTCCAATTGAGTTCTAAATCTAGCATGGAGTGATCTAAGTTCATCATTCAAATATAAATCAAATGTGCATACCTTCTTTGTATTTTTAGGTTAACTTTCCATGAGGTTAGAACTGTCAGATTTAATATATTTGGCTAGAAAACAGTTAACAATCCATTGTAATGCATTATGGGAAAGCTTTTTAGTTTTTAAGGTATCAAAAAAAGTCTAATAATGAGTGTCACAGTGTCTTTATATAATAACTAAGTCATGAGCTCATCATATCTGTGATAAAAGAGTCATAACTTTTTCATGGACTCATCCTATTGCTTCAAGTAAAGTGAGATCAAAGATATCATTTAAGGGAGCCATGACACAGTAGTAATTATGCATCTACTTTTATTATGGGAATTGTAAAATATTAATTTTATCATATCATATATTGTAATAGGCACGATTTTGGATCAGGTTTCTGCACTGTAGCTCATTATCCACTGTGCTCTTGTGGGAAATTAGATTAGCTGAAATTCGAAATGGAAAAAGTGCATTATGATCTTCGTACTTTTGAATCAGATTAATGGAGCCTGTGCATATCAACACTTTCAAAAAATATAATTTAAAAATGAAGTGAAATCTGAAATTGGTCATTTATTCTTTTAAGTTAATGATTTTTATTAAATAAAGAAGATGAAATGAAACCTACATCTGTGAGCACCTACAGACAGAATAATAATAATGGTGGCATATACGACACATATCAATAAAGTTGAGCTGGTCTGCCTTCAGTACAAGCCTATCACTTCTTTGAGGATGCATTTCCTTTACTAATGTGATGTGAATCTATAGTGAGTCCATACCATCTCAGAGTGATTGACAGGGGTCAGGTTGAAGTCATAGAGTGGGATGAAGAAGCCCTCCAACTGTCCGATCAGCAGCAGCAGAATCACACCATCAGCAAACTAGACAGACAACACAGACAGGAGGTGATGTAATCTCAGAGGAAGCAATCAATTATTCTTGTGTTTTTTGTTTTGTTTTTTTACCTGTTTGTCCATATCAGCCACCTGCAGACCCATGGTTAACATGTTCTGGTTGACGAAGTGTAAAATGGCCTGAAAATGAAAAAAAAATGAGGTCAGGTAGTTATTTACTTATTTAGCTGACATATTAAAGCATCAAACATGTCCCAAACTCTTCAGTTTATGCCATCAGCAGGATGAAGGCTGATAATAATATCAGACCCCTAATGGAAAAAAAAGCTTTTTGATTCTGCACTCCACTTGAAATTAAGTCAATTAACAGATTAGTCAAACAACTGGAAATTAATTGACAACTACTTTAATAACTGACAGTTTGAGTCACTTATTAAGCAACAAGATGCTAGGCTCTGTGAGGCCATACTGAGACCAACCGATCCGTGAGTCACACCGCTAGCAGTGACTAAAAATACCAAATATTTGTCGGTAGATTTTCTGCTCTTCTCTGTCACATATAATTGTAAATTTAATATCTTTAGTTGATACAACCACTGTCTCACCACAAGGTCCATTTAATACCTGTTCTTTTATAGACTAAATGGACTACCCCACAGTGACCGAGAGCAGCGGTCCAAATAATACAAAATACCACAATAAAAGCATTCCTTGCATGGTATGATGCTTATTTATTTCCTGTCTTAACACCATTATGTTTTGCTCTCTCACTGCCAGTGGAAATGTGAGAGTTAACACCTTAAACTGCCTCAGCACTTCTCCTCCTCTCCTTGTTATACCTTCTTCACCGTATTGACCTTGTGAGCCTCAAGCTTCAGCAGCTGCTCAATGGGATCTTCCCCTGGGTGACCAGACAGACAGAAAAAGTGTGTTAAGTCATTGTGGGCTGCAACGCTGTTTGGATGACATTCAAGATGTCACATCAGTTCAACCTCTCGACTGCTCTTACTCACTTTCAGTATTGCTGAGGGAGTCTGGGCCTGTGTCACTGTTGACGAAGCCAAACAAAAAAAATAAATAAATAAATACGAGGTGAGCCCTGGGTTTTTCCTCATATCTGCAGAATCACACAGGGCAGAAATTAACTCACCTATCCTCCGTTAGGACCTCTGTCTGTACATCTGATTTGATCCCGCTCCTGCTGACCTGGATGAAAATTAAAGCCAACAAAAAAAAATTGAGCAACAATTCCACAAGGTGTGTTCAAGACAAATTTGGAGCCTGGAAAAGTGCTACAGGTCGAGCCGAGACTCACTTCCACAGCCACAACTTCGACCTTCACATTCGACGGCAAATCCAGTTTAGGCTGGAAACATCTCACCATGGCAACCAGCAGATGAATAGTGGCCAGAAGGTCTTTGTTGTGGATGACTGACAGACGAACAGCGGAGAACAAAAATAAAATTAAAAAAAAAAGGTTCACTGATTTGACAGAACTCATCACCACCCAGTATGAAAGAGAAGGAAGGCTATAAGGATCTGAATCTCATAACAAATGAATAATGCTTGAGAGTTATAAATTCTAAATTAAATTAATATAGTAGTTACAGTACCTCTTTATATAGTAGATTTCATTATTAATGGTGAAGTCTGAAGAGGCATTTGTAGTATAAAGAACAATGCATTTCAGTTGTTCTCACAATAAAATTGTTGTTTATACCACAAGTGCTGCTGGTGTTTTGACTAAAAATACCAGATTATTATGGCCCTACTTTTCTTCCATAACCCAGCACTAGCAAACAACCCACTGACAGATAATTAAAACAGAACACATTGTAATGTCAGCAAATTTTATCTCCCCCAAAATCCCTCACAGTTGGTATCAGCTAACATGGCACCCTTGAGCTAGCACCAAATCCTGTTGATCCAAAGTTGCTGCCAGGACAGACCATTTGTTCACTTGTTGCTTTGTTTGGTGGAGGCCAGTCAGCTGCATGACTCACGTTTGACGTTCCATTTGATCTGGCTGCTGTCCTGCAGGCCCAGTCTCTTGTCCAACTCCTCCAGGATCACTTCCAGCTTGTGGATCTGACTGGTGCTGGTCAAAGCTATCTCTTCCACAGGCAAGTGCACGCCGGCCAACCTGGCTGGAGAAATCAGGAAATTATTATTTGTGAGGTTCAGGGTTGTACTGGCGAGAACTGTGTTTTGGATATTAGAGCTGACAGCTTTTAAGAGAACTTGAAAGGGAAACATTTGTTAGTTTTCATTGTCTAATTTAGACAATGATTAAGTGGAAGTGTGTTAATGTTAAACGAAATATCGGGGCTGACAGTGCAATCATACAAATATGTATCAACTCACACAGCAGATGATGAAGCACCAGTCCATCGAACAGATCCTCCTCCAGCCTCTGAACCACTATGTGCTCCCGGTTCAAAGTGCTATTGATCCAATCAACCAGTGCCTAAGAAGACACAATTAATCACACAGTCAGATATATCAAATACTTTCATCTTCTTTCATACATTTCAACAGCATGAAACCTCATTGTTGAAAAACTTTCTCAATCAATTTTCAGAGATGCTATGAACGTGAAAGAGATGGAAAATGACAACGCTCCACAAAACTAAAGACCATACTTCATTTGTTTTTCCTCCCAAATCTACATATAAGACATGTCAGGGCTGTTGAGTTATTTATTCATTCATTGCCACCTGCACAAAGCACTTGAGCTGCTATCTTTTCCAATCAAAATGTGTTTCAAAGTCTGATCCAGCAGACTCTGTTGGCTCCTCGCTCCTCTCTGATCTGTCTCCCATCACCTCTGATAATTATGTTCATTAAAGTTTCACTGATCCCTCCACCTCTCTCCCTGCATCAGATATTATTCATGCTCTTCACTGCACACATACATATGCACGCAGGCTCTGTAATGTATTTTCAGTGTAGCATTTATCTCCAGCCCGCTATACACGGAGGCTTGGATATATAGTCGTCCAGGATGGGCTATGATGTTATGGTAAATGTTGAATGGAGGACAGAGATTCAGACAGAGGTCTAAATGTAGGCGACAGGAATTAATCTCTTACCTGTTTTAGCTTTTCAAGTTTGGGGTCTTTTAAAGACGCCGGCTGAATGACTTTCCTCTTCTCTCCTGTGTGAATATATATAACTTCCATTGGTGAGTTAGTCGTTAGTATTCTTGTATTCTTTTTTCTTTTACACCGCGTTTATATCTTATTAATGTCATGAAATCAAGAGGTAGCTCCTTAATTACAGTATATATTTGCTTAACATTTACATTGATCACGTTTGAATGCATGTTTGGATATATTTTTTCAGGAAGTCACTGGTTTCCAGTCTTTTCCCTACAATATGGAAGTGAGATAGCAGAACTCTTGACACTTGCATGCTTCGCAATCTCACTTCATTGTGACATGATAATGCAGTTTAAAGCTGCTCTCGTCAATATTGCTATACTAACTACAGATCAAATGACTATGTCAAATGTGAACTGTGTGCCATGAGGGTTTTAAGCAAGTGCTCTACTTTCCCCATCTGTTCTACTTTCCCCATCACAGAACTTTACGTTTTTTACTCACTTTAAATGCTCAACAAAGTTGTTTTCAGATGCAGTCAGCTGTTATCAGGCACACATACGACATATTCCCCTCAAGAGGTAACGACCAAAAACACAACTACAGGAGTGAGTGAATATTGGACTTAAATTCACTAGGTGCTCAGAAACAGGACTCCAAATGAATGCTAATGTTGCTCAGTGGCTGCTGGATGTGTAATTACACAACTGTATGCTTAAGTTAACTACAGCAACTTATACTGTGTTTACAGCTTGTTCCACCTGGCTAATGTACTCAATGGCCATTCTGGAGGCTGCAGTTTGCAGTACTGTTGAACTGTACTGCATTAAACTGAGAGGTGTTTCTAATATTTAGTCTATCCCACTTTTATTGTTTCACATTTATACTGAGGGCAGACTAAACATTTGAAACATCCCTTAGCTGTGATATAAATATTGAAATTTCTCAAACACTACAGAATGGTTCACTGTGGTCACGATTGATCGACTGAGACTGATTTAACAGGTGATAACTGAAAATTATGACACGATATTTTGCAGTTCACTAAATGCACACGTACCCTGGAATGACTCAGTGTCCACAGTGTCCTCTTCTTTGTGATACTCAAAGATGTCGGCCTCCATCGCTCCTCCTGAAGACGAGATATTCACTACCTGTCAACAAAACCTTCAGAGGAGTCAACTGCGCTGCAACACACAGAGAAGTGCTTAAATATAAACCACAGCAGAATGAAGAGACACTTTTATCATCAATGTATTTGGCAGAGTGTCTCTGTCTCTCAACGGGGGCTCGGTAATATTGCTCAACTTTCGACTGCAGCAGGGGAGTTACTCGCTGACCAGCAGTGGAAGCACTGAGAGAAAATCTTGTACCTCCAAAAATGCTTTTCTGATACAAAGAAAACAGTCGTGATCAACTGTGATACACCACTAGAGTTTCCACAGTGTGTTTTTTTTTTTTTTTTTTCTAAGGGTGTCATGCAGTTTCTAAAAACAGACAGGCACAGAATCCAACTGAACTGGTCAAAAGCCTGTCAAATTGAAGAAGGAAGATGTTTAGTTTCTTCACTTCCTCTTCTCTTTTTTTCAGTGACACACTCAGCACTTAACAGATCAACATCCCCACAGATTCGCAGAGCTGCATCTCTCCCTCTGAACATTTTGAATCGTATGGCCTGAGACAAAGCACAGCAAACACATAAAGTAACACATTCTGACAAAACAGACGTGACCTGGAGCGTGTCAAACTGTTGTTTCCTGGATCTGGAGGAGAGAAAAGCCTCAGTGAGCAACTTTCCTGTTGTGTTTCATGTGTGCGTGGCTTCCTTTTCCTGAGGTTGACAGTAACTTTCAAACAAGGTCATAAACAAGAAGTATTTTTGAATAAGCTTACCTTCAGCACTCTGAGAGCGACTCGACAGAATCGGGTGACTTCAGCTGAATTGACTTCCTTAACTGATGTCAACTCCACAAACTGTCAAAACAGCGATATCAGAAGTGTTGGGCTGCACTCAATCTGAATGGAAAGCTCTTATGAATTCTATCAACGCAAAAGGTCTGACTGCACTCAATTTCAAACCGCTGCTTTAAAAGAAAATAACATGTCACAGGGGCAAAAGGGAAGATAAGCACAAATGAGAGGATGTGGCAGAGAAGAAGGTAGCACTTCCTCTTTTTGATACTGGCTTTGCAGCAGAGCATTTTCTGATAAGGGCGGATATGTTCTGCATCACGTAACGCATTTGAGACTTTAATAATACGTATGTGTTGAAAGCGAAGAGAACAAGGGGGACGTCTGGGTACAAATGTATTGTTTGGATAACCGCACTTCAGGAGGGCCAAGAGAAACGTGACACTCGGAGGCCTGAGCCACTCAGGCTCGGTTCACACGTCTCCATCTGTGACCGGCCCGATCAATTTGCTGTCGTCTGGTCTCCAGCCGTTCTCCATTCTCCAGCAAACACACCAGCAACAAAAGAAAGAAAGGGAGAAAGAGATAGAGACAACAGAACAACAAGCTCTGTATGAGAGCTGGCCTTGTTGAAGAAAAGAAAAAGGACCACCCATCTGCCATATAAAGGGGCAATTTGGGGGATGTGGAAGGTTACCATAGCAACAAAGGAATGAGACAAGAAAATAAAGGCCTAAAATAAACCCATAATTCCTTTAGCTAAACCCAAATTGCAGGAATTGCCTGTTCCAAAGCCAATCTCGCTCAAAAGCCAAAGCAAATCTAACCTATCACACAAGTAAGGGGTAAAATGAAATTCTCATTCTGTTTGATTCCAGGCATTTATTTCTTGATAGGCAAGATAAAAAAAAGAAAAAAAAGAAAGAAAAAGCACAGGGGTGAGCCATTCAGTGCTAGCGCAGTCTAGATTGACTCATCCATTCACTCAATAATTCAGCCTGGCTCTAAAATGCATGCACTGTACATCTTAGCAGGTCTCAAGGTGGCACCGCGGGTCCAGGCTTCCTCTGGGACTTGTCTGAAAGACCGGTCAAAATGGAGATACACTGACTGTCACTCCCCCGGGATGGCGAGAGCACGCTGCACTTAAGGCAGAAGGCAACAGCATTAGCTTTTAAATATGGCTTGAGATGTGGTGTGCATAGTTCAGAGTAAACAAGAACCATTAACAGTTCCTACAGCTATTAAGAAAAGTTCTGGCTATAGTGAGAATATCCCAAGGAACTTCAGGCACCATATAATATATAATACACATCATGTTCAAGTTTCTTAAAGGACTAGTTTGACATTTTGAGAAATACATGTATTTGCTTTGTATCAAATGTAATTTCTATAAACTATGTAGATTGTAAATAAATAATTTTCTGAACAAAGTAGTTAAAATTAACAACACAGTTGGTATTTAAAGGATAAAGCGTTTTCCCCCTGCTCCAAAATACAAAAGCAAAATTTCAGTATCATGTAGGCTCTATAGCAATGATTTTTTGGGGGTTAAATAATCAGCCTAAAAAATGAAACTAAATATAAAGAAAATACAGGTAGCACAACCTTTCCATCTGGTGTGCTGTTTGTTGTCCAACCTGAAACTTTAAACCCTTTTTTTCTCAACTGCCTCCATAGTTCCTGCTGTCTGTAAAACCAGAAGACTTTGGTTTTTGTGCAGATTAAACAACCAGATGTAATGTGTTAAGTGAGCTCGAGAGGTGTTGTTAGGCAGATTTTGTTACCTAAATCTAACAGAGCCGGACCAACTGAGTTAGCTAATTGATCAAACTCTCGAAAAGCAAATACACATTTTTCCCAAAATGTCAAACTATTCTTTTAATATTAATACAAAGTATTTTTAGATACTATATTCATAATATGTAACAGCATTTTCAACTTTCTTCAATAATCTGGAGGATAAGCAACTGAGCTTGAGACAAATGTTTTCCAGTTATAACATTCTGCCCTCATACATTTTTTCGGTGACGGCTGTGTACTCAAATGCACGGATAAAGGTTGCAGGGTTTCCTGGGTTGCAGTTAACATTCAAGGAAGGAATAAATATACTGACATTTGGGGAAGATTGAATACTAACATTCAGAGCCTTTTTCAGGCTACTCCCCCTGGGTCTCTTTAAGTCCAACATAATGACTTTCAGTCCCAGTTGGTCTCCTCCAGTGTCCAGACTGTAATGCATAATATCTGCACAGGCACAGGACAGTGTTGGGAGTAATATCAGTGGGTGAAAAGGAAGGGTTCATTCAGAGTTTTTGTAGTTGGTGAACAGGTTGTAGAGAACTCTGAGGGTGGACTTGAGGTTCAGGTTGACAACATCTGTAAAACAAAAATTGACACAAAGCAGAGATCATTGACTTGAGAAGTTTCTGGAAGAATACTTAGACCTTTGCCATGTGCAAAGGACTGAATAAAAATCCTATTTAAAATGCAGAGGAGACTCTTCTATGATTGCTGTTGGACTACTTTCCATCAAAACATTATTTGTAATTTTGGAAACGAAATGGAGCTCAAAATAGCTCCCAAGAATTTGCAAATGATTATCATATGATGTATTATTACCAGGAGACATTCAAAGGCATAAAAATACTTTCTGTTCACTCTCAGTACCATGGTGTTCTACATACCTATTTCCAAATACCTATTTGCTTATTGTAATTTCTCATCACAACTAGGTCTATTTTAAGTCATTCCAGCCAGACACCATTTGTTACAGTAGTCCCATTGCATCACCATTTAAACTATAGCATGCCTTAAGCCTCTTATCATCTGCACTTCCCTGTTAGCTGGGGTGACAGTGTTGATATCATTAAAGGCTTTGGGATCTCTGCTTTCATTTTTAATGAACCTGCAGATGTGCACAAACCCAATGCTAATCTTAACACATACAGTATACTGTACTAGAGGTACAGCTATGCAGCTATGAAGATAATAACTATAATGATTTCAGTTACTGCAAAAATTGCGAGTAGTGATTATGAGAAGTTTCTGTTTTGGCTTAGTCAGGGAAATGTTGTAAAGAGGGAAAAAAGCTTTTACATTAACACAGTGCAGAGCGAGGCAGTATTTACACATGTTGAAAATCTACTGTAGATGTGTTAGGTCAAGATTTAAGGATGTATTTGCAGCAGTGAACTGCTCAGCTGCCATCTCCATAGACTGTGTACAGTGTAAGTGTAGTGAAATAGAGAAAAATATACAGACATATTTTGACAAAAGGACATTTTTAAATAACAAAAAAAAAATTAAAGTTTATATGGAACATGGGATATTAAATATGGAGCAATATGTCACATGATAATGCAGACCAAAATGCAAATGTGGAACTCAGCACCATCCATCCAGTGTTAGAGTTTAAAGGCAAGGCGAGGTTTCCATCTACTGGACAACCTTTAATATGACTGCTACTGTCGGACATCAACCATTCAATGCCTTTTCCTTTTTTTTTTTTTTTTACAGCACCCTGTCAGTTCAAGACACTCATAATCTCAGTCAGCCACCATAAAATCTCCTCCGGAAAATTCACATTTTATGTCTCTTATCTGTATCTTGTAATAATGCAATATATCTCTGTCTATAAAATACCTTCTGGTCTGGCTTTGGGTTTCTTCAGGCCTCCGTCCTGCATCAGCTCAAAGGCAAATGCCACATTGTGGACCTGAAGGAAAACAAAATTAAAACTTAATATTGCGCCGAACTGCTAAGTAAATCTTCCAATTTGATCATAACATTTCAGTTATTTCAGGGTCACATCACCTTCTGTTCAAAGTTCTCAGGGGTGAGGAAGAAGTTGTACAGTGGGACAAAGTAGTCTTCCAGCAACCCCATCAGCAATACCAGGTACACTCCATCAGCAAACTGGACACACAAATACACACACATTAATACAGATAGCAGATATATACAGTACATTTGATAATATGAAAATCAGAAAATTAAAATCTAAGAAGTCGGCCATGCAAATACAGGGAAGATGAGGGTAGAAACCCGTTACATGACGTGTATTTCTAGTGATCATTTTAATATTTTACTAGATCACACAGTTGTAGCAGTGACAATACCAGTCATTAAATAAAGCATTAACTCTCATACCTGAGATTCCAGCTCAGTAACTTCCAGGTTCAGCTTGTTCAGGTGTTTGTTCACAAAGGTGATGAGCGACTGGTAAAAAGAAGCCATTAAAGCCATTTTTAAACATAATCATAAAAACTGAAATTTCAAGTGATCAATTATCCATTACCATGCAAAGAAAAGGGTCTTTTTTTCTTACCGTTTTTACCACGTTGAGCTTGTCAGGTGCATGATCCAACAAAGTGTCAAACGCGTCCCTCTCTATTGTAAAAAAAGCAAGGATTCAAAGGTTGTCAATACTTAAAGGAATAGTTTGACATTTTTGGAAATGCCGAGGGTGTCAAAAAGATGAGAAGATCGATACCAGTCTCATATCCATCCTGTAAATATAAGGCTACAGCCAGCAGGCAGCTAACTTAGCTGGAAACAAGGGGAAATAGCTAGCCTTGCTCTGTCCATGGGTAAAAAAAACAATGTACCAACACCTCTAAAGCTCACAAATTAAGATGTTAGAACTTGGTTTAATTAATTAATTAGCACAAATTAACTGTAAAGACATGAGAGATCTAACTCTCAAAGAGAAAGCCAATGAAATGCTGAACTATTCCTTTACACAGATAAAAAAAAAACAAAAAAACTATAACATGAAACAGATACTGTCTGTGGCTGGGACTCACCAAATCTTCCCAGCATCATTCTGAAAAACAGAAACAGAAAAAACAGAAAACAAAAAGGATTTAGTCTTCTAGTCTGTCTGCAGTATTCTCCAGCCTCCAAAGACTTCATACTGCACTAAATATTATTAATAATAACAACATTGAAGAGGAGAGAAGAAAACTTAGGTCAGGTCTTACTCTGTGGTGCTCGTCAGCTCTTTGGTCACGAGAGCAGTCTGCAGGATGCCCTCTCGTTTCTGCTCAAATGAAAATAAAAAAGTAAAAAAGTGATTTATTTGTGACATGAGCAGACAAGACAAAAAGACGAAAGATGACAGAAAATTAAACTTAGACATTACCAACACTATACTATCTGTAACTACAAGGTGCTAGCATTATTAATATCATTGCTTTGTTTTAGACAGGTTGTTTTCAGGTGACATTTAGACAATTTCTAAGATGAAATTATTGTATTAGAAATGTTATAACTGCATTTCTATCCCATTCTGTTTCTGAGGCACATTTTGTGTCATCTGTCTATGCTCTGTAACACATTGTTAAAGCTGCCTATCTTGTCTGCAAATGAGCAGGAGCCTGTTGAAAAAGAGACTTTTAATCTAAACAAAAAACTAAACTAAAAAACTAAAAAAAAAGGCTTTTCCTGGTTTAAAAAAAGTATGAATAAAATAAAATAAATAAAAACATCTCTCTACCCGCCATCATTGCACATAATGATGATAATGATGATGATGATGACACCCTGGTTTGACTTTGATGGGACACTTTACCTTGACCACCACCACCTGTACAGAGACATGCTCAGGCAGTCTGATGGGGGCCTGGAAGTGCATGGCAAGAGCCACCAGCAGATAGACAATAGCCACCAGATTCTTTGAGTGGATAGCTGTAACAGTAAAGCATAAAAGACGACTGTCAACTCTTTCACACAGCAAGCTATTATAATGATGTGAGCAGCTTTCTAAAGATGAAAGGTAACAGTTGGCGCTTTTGTAAGAGACAAAAGAGGAATGAAAAAGCTGCAAATGAGCAATTAATGAGGCATGAATTCATGCAACTGTGCCATTAGCTCCTGTGTTTGTAGAGTTACTCAAATCTCTGCACAGGATTAAATAATCACCATTTGTAATGCAAATCAACAGAGTCAATTATCTGTTAAAGGGGCAGTCTACCAATTTTAGACATTAAGTTCGGTATGCCAAAGACAAAAGACAAAGAGAACTATAGAGTTGCAAAGTGGGATGAGCTATTTCTGGCGTCCCTGGTCCAGGAAATAAAAGTTCCATTCATTTTTCCCATAGAAAATGGTGTGTGGTATGTTATGTTTCTTTCCCATAGCAGTGGTGCCTGAGGATCATGGGTATGTATTTATTTAGACTTCTCAGAAACAAAGCTGGTGGCCTTAGCACGATCCTTGTTTCTATGTTAGGTGACATTAAGGATATGGTTAAAAATATGGTTTAAAATAATTAAATTAAAACAACTGTAAAAGAAGACTGACCCAGACTAGGGGCTATAAGCCAAACTATTTCAGCCTCTCTCTTGCTTCATCCATGAAAAATACCTTCAAGCAGTGAATCACAAAGTCAATGTAAAACTCACAGTCTACACTCCACTCAATAGTCCAGCCGTGTGGCCTCAGCAGTTCGTTAACAGCCTCCAAAACTGTCT
Source organism: Lates japonicus (assembly GCA_033238685.1). Classification (NCBI taxonomy): domain Eukaryota; kingdom Metazoa; phylum Chordata; class Actinopteri; family Centropomidae; genus Lates; species Lates japonicus. The sequence goes on from BRZM01000035.1 coordinate 6,242,847, forward strand.
GAAGCTTCTGCTTCTGGCCGATCTCCGACTGGGTCACCTCAGCCACGTTCAGCTTCCTGCCCGACAGCTTTTCTGTCAACAACAGGGGAGACAGAGGAGATATAAAAATGTCAAGCACACAGGAAAACACTATTTGCAGCAGCAGTGTATTGTACTATACTATACAAGTGAGCAATGTCTGTGCTTTAAAGAGAACTTCTCTGAATTTTGCTTCAGGTGCATGGGCTTAAAAAAATGCAAGGACCTTCGTTTACATGAAAGACCAAAGTTACAAAAGTGCACAACAAAATGTTTTTGGTTTTTTTGTGCCTGTGGGTTATGTTCCTTGGAAAACAAGGACACAATGATCTTGAAAATGTACAAATTTGTTGGCTGCAGACAACAAAGATGACTTCTCTGCTCTTAGGAAAAGTAAGGAAGAGAATTAAGGAGGCTTAACTCAAGTGCGTGGGTTCAAATATTATTTAAAAAAAAAAAAATTAAAAACGAACTAGCAGCACTGATAAAAAAAGAAATCCAAAACGGGCACTGATGCAATAAAAGACTGAGATTACATAAGGTGCAAAAGTGATAAGGGAGTGCGAAAACTAAAAAGGGCTTTAACAGAAAGCAAGAAATCACACATTCCTCTATAAAATATTTCCTACTGTGTGTTTCAATTGTTGTTCTTGGCACTTTGGAAGCATATGCAATGAAATATCAGTCCTATTTCGCATGAGCTGGCTTTTGTAAAGTAATATGCAAATTCTTGATGTATTATTCTTGTGCATGTTTGACAGATGATGACACTTTTAATTTTAGGATGAAATAATTAGCTGGTGTTTGCACAGGGGACAATACAGTAAGGGGGAGAGCAAAGAAGAAGAGGAAACCAGTTGGAGTGTGGAGATAAAAATGAGAGGAGGTGAAAAGGGAGTTTGAGCACAAAAACACACCAGAGAATCAATCCTGATGGAGAAAGAGAATAATCCACATATAAGAGAAAACTGCAATACAGTATGAAGCAAAAGAAAACAGGGACACAGAGTCCTGCTACCTACAGATCAAATGTAAATCCAATCAATAATTGTAGTATAAACTTAGTTTTTCACATTACATTATATTCATTTGGCAGAAGGTTTTGTCTAACCTACAGAACAACAAGAGACAGCTGTTAGCGTGTGGTGTTGAGGTGGAATCTGAAATGTTTAGATTTCAGCCTGCTGTAACAAATAACAGACACAAGGGGGAAACCCCTGACAAACCAAAGACAATCAGGCTTCAGTGATCATAGCAGCACACTAGTGAACACACAGTTATCACGGTGGACACTGGACACAAGAATAATGCTGCTCTTATAAGCATTTTTACATGTTACTGAATTGACATTAACATTATTGGACCTAAAAGTTTATAGTGTTACAGTTTTCATTACAATGTGTTTCAGAATAAAAGAAATGCTTTGAGTGAACAGTGTTTGCCAGTAGTTATTGTTGTATGAATGAATGAATGAATGGATTTTTCACTTTCTGCCCTCCTCTGGGGCTGAATGGAAGTTTCCAGTTTCTACAGCCAAAAGCAGGACACTACCTCTGAACTCTGGTCGGGTTAAGGGTGTTACCCCTCCCCAAATTGCTCGGGATGGTGCATGTGCTTAACAACACAATATGATCCCAGTTTTGGTTTGCTTCATATTTCTTCTGACCTTTATCACACTATGGTTTAATTCTAATTCAAGACAACAGTGCATATGGAGGTCATTTTTAGGGAAGTTACTAGTGTCAAATTGCTATGACTAATATACCAAATTAAGTTGTGTGGTAGGAAAGGAGAGGTGAGGTGAGTAGGAAAATGGAATCTTCCAAAAGAATGCACTGAATTACTGCTGAGGGTCAACACTATGTTCATTGAAAATGTGATATTTCTGTCATGAATCGAGGTCAGGCGTCAAACTCACAGTGTGAAACAACATCTTTGTGCTAGAGCCACAGGCTGCACCAACCAATCGATTGCACAGTCAATTATTAATGCTGTAATTGTCTCAGATGTTTGTGATTCGACTCCTTTTCTGATGGGGTGGTGCTGCTTGTTATTCTCATGAAAATATGTTGTTGTTGTCTCATGTTGTGAGTTTGATGCCTGGACGAAACTTAAACCGTCTTTATACTGACAGATGACAGCTGAAGGCCAATGGAGGGTGGATGGATAAAGATGTTGTGAGAGCTGTGATGCCAAAAGTAACAACAAAAAATAAAACAGTTTTCAACAACAGTTTTACACTTGTCCATCATAACAGTCCTCCTCCAGGTCTTTGACTATGATCTCTTTCTTCCAACTCACTGTTGATCCAGTCAATCAGACCTGGGATCACATCAAAATACAGTGAAACCTTTCCCGCCCAATGCACACATTTTACTTTACTGCCTGGGACTATGCTGAGAGATCACGATATCTACCAGTAGATTCCTTTAAATTTAAGATTTTCCCATGTTGGAAGTCCACAACATGATCCTCCTGCCTGACAAATATAACTTTATATCAAAATCACACAAGTATCTTAACATCATAGTGAAACTCAGATTTCCTGTTTACTTCCTACACATTTATTCACCATGTTTGGACATTATATATTATTTATCAAAAATACAAATTCACAGCTGCAAAGACGCAATGTTCCCATCACCCTTATATGTCAACAGTGACCACATGGTGACTGGAGGACATGTGCTGTCTTCACCCCACCCACTTTCATTTCCTGCTCCTCCTGTTAAAAAGTCCCGGTAGTCAACCCATTTCTCCAGACCGCAGTGCAACTTCGACAAAGTTAGCTGCACCTAAAACCCGTCTTGAGAAGTTGATAACAGAAACCGCGTTATCAACACTGCAACATCCATTCATGAGACAAGACATTTTACATTTACACATTCAGGCAATAATAACAGTATTTTAGAACAAGAGATGATTACAGTTCAATGAAAACTTATTTACATGTGCATATGTGCATGGCCCAACAGTGTGTCTCCTTCTGATGGACAATGTTCATGTCCCTCATGGGAAGCATGGGAGCATTGACAGCATTTACCTCCTCATGGAGAGTATTCTACTCACTAGACAAAAGTGACAATGAGATTAGTAAAGAAAAATCAGAACAGAGAGGAAAAGAGAAGTTAAAATGCTTTCACACACACACACACACACAAAAATCCCAGTGTAAGCGAAAATAATTTGCAAGTCAGTTTATGAATCAGCTTCCTTTCCTCATTAAACACTATTTCAATCATTTAACCACCACTTTCCTATATACTTCTCTAGAAAGATTAGAAAATGACATTGCAACAGTTTCATGGGGACTCTAAATCTTGGCGGCACACAGTCTTAAGACACATCACCTTGTGAGTCTGTGTGTCATCGCGGTAAAATGTGGTCCTGGAGACATGTATGTAGCAACCAACACAGAGAAAGTTGATCTGTATGATTTTGTGGTCTTTTATGTGTCTTTTCTCTGATTTGAATTGATCTAACTTTAATTCTCATTATATCCTTGTTTTTAGTGGAAACGTGACGAATAGAGTACCAGAGAGGATATCAAAGGATATCAAAAGGAATTTCAAGAATCAGAATCAATATCTGGGTGAATGCATATAAGCTATTTCATCGACCCAGTTTCCGATAATTTAATTCCATATTATAAAAGTGTAGGCTATTCCATCTTCTTGTCTCTACACCATTTTGAACATGGTAATGAACATGCAAACTGTGAAGCATGTGCACTGTGACATGCTGATCAAATTCTGTGTTGATTTTGAGTTGCTGTTGTGAGCGTCGTCACAAGTCTGTCACTTCCTTACTTTGCTCCAGCCATGTGAGGTCTTCTTTTTCTACCACAGGTTGCAATACATGGGGAGCAATTTCAGTGTCCATACATCTTACTCAGAAATCACGTAATTTAAGCATGTGTCTTTGGTACTTTTACAGAATATACCTAAAATATGGCTGATCTCACTTAGATTGAAAACTGGCTCATTAAAAGTTGATTAAAAAACACACACAAAGAAACAGTAACAAGCAGCACACTTTTCACACACTAGCTTTGAACAAGTCAATTTCTGCTGAGATGCTTTCACTTCTGACTGGAGACACTCCAGGGATTTAAAACTTTCTTCCCCTAATGGCCCACATGGCTTTTTATCATCCACCATAGACCTGGACAGACTGGTCACAATCAATATTCTCAAAGCTGTCATTTCTATTGATCCTGCTGTTATAAAAGCCTGCGAGGAGGAACCAAGGTGAGGATGCCTGGTGAAAAAAAATGACAGCATGAGCTCACTTTTTCAAATTAAGCACGTAAAATATTTTTCTAATTGAGTATAGAATGAAGAAAGAAAAGACTAGAGCAGTGTGTTTATGGTTGGGTGAACCAAAATAACAACTTCAAAGCATGTGCAAAGAGAGGATACAGAAATTACCCTGGAGGGTCCCACAGATTTACTATCTGATTCTCATAAGAGCTGAAAGCTGGCTGACCTAGATCTCACAACAGATCAGCAGTTTGCTCTGTAATTACAGAGCAGGCTTGCACATTTCATCATAATTCACTATGTTAATTGAAAATGTGATATTTCTGTCATGAATCGTGGTCAGGCGTCAAACTCACAGTGTGAAACAACATCTTTGTGCTAGAGCCACAGGCTGCACCAACCAATCGATTGCACAGTCAATTATTAATGCTGTAATTGTCTCAGATGTCTGTGATTCGACTCCTTTTCTGATGGGGTGGTGCAGCTTGTTATTCTCATGAAAATATGTTGTTGTTGTCTCATGTTGTGAGTTTGATGCCTGGACGAAACTTAAACCGTCTTTATACTGACAGATGACAGCTGAAGGCCAATGGAGGGTGGATGGATCAAGATGTTGTGAGAGCTGTGATGCCAAAAGTAAGTATCAAAAAATAAAAAAACAGTTTCTCACCAAATAGCTTCTGGAGCACTGTCCATCATAACAGTCCTCCTCCAGGTCTTTGACTATGATCCTCTCTTCCAACTCACTGTTGATCCAGTCAATCAGACCTGGGATCACATCAAAATACAGTGAAACCTTCCCGCCCAATGCACACATTTCTTTGTATTTTTACTGTTTCTGACTATGCTGAGGAGATATCACGATATCTACCTTCAGTAGATCTTAAATTTAAGATTTTCTCCCGCCGATGTTGGGTCCAACATGATCCTCAGCTCTTTTGACAATATAACGGAGACAAAACCAAGACACATGACTGAACATTTATATGAAACTCAGATTTCCTGTTTACTCTCACACATTTATTCACCATGTTTGGACACATATATTATTTTGTTTCTCAAAAATACAAATCTACAGCTCACTCAAAACAAAGGATGAATGTTCCCATCACCCTTATGTCAACAGTGATTCACATGGTGACTTGAGGACATAAGGCCCTACCCCACCCACTCTCATTTCCTGCCCTTCCTGTTAAAGTCCCGGTAGTCAACCTATCTGTGACCACAGTAACTTGACAGTTAGCTGTAATCAAACCCAGTCTTGAGAAGTTGATATCAGAAACTGCGTTATTGCAACACTGCACACCCATTCATAGATAAGACATTTTGTTACTTACACATTCAGGCACACAGTATTTTAGAATAAGAGATGTGATTGCAGTTCTAAATAAAATCCTATTTATAGCTGTGCATATGTGCATACATACCCAACAGTGTGTCCTCTGATGGATGTCTGTCCCTATGGGAAGCATGGAGCATTGATGGCATTTTTTACCTCCTCATGGAGATCACTCACTAGACAAAAGTGACAATGAGATTAGTAGGCAAAAACTGTGAACAGAGAGGAAAAAGAGAAAGCAAATGCTTCACACACACACCACACACACAAAAATCCCTAGTGGGAAAAGTGAAATAATTTGCGTCAGTTTATGAATCAGCTCTTCCCCACAAAACACTATTTCAATCATTTAACCACCACTTTCCCATATACTTAGAAAGATTAGAAATGACATTTACAATAGTTTCATGACTCCTAAATCTAGGCACATTAGTCTAAGACACATCACCCAGTCTGTGTGTGTCATCGTGGTAAAATGTGAACCTGAGACATGTATAGGCAGAAATACCACAGAAGGACCTGCAGGACTAGGTCTTGATTAACTTAGATCTGCCTGAGAGACTGACCTGACCTCACCTGATATATATATATCCAAATATATGATCAAAGATTAAACACATATTATCATGATCAGAGAGAACCAGATGGCACTGACTCCAACAAACATTTTTTCAGAACGGAAGATCAACACAAAACCTGACTATTTGACCTCAAACAACTGACTGTATGATTGCTTGTAATTAGTTGGAGTTAGAGCTAGTATCAGAGAAATCTAGAAATTATATAAATATAATTCCATGAACCATGGATGGTGTAGAAAGCACAGGGAAATAAAAAAGATTGTACCTAACGCAGTCTAGAAATAAGTAAAACCCTGAATAACTGTAAAGCTGTCTATAACTTATAAAGTATAATATAATGTAAATATTACAGACTACAATTCACATCTTGTTCATCTCACAACAAGCAACAAATTTTAACCCACAGTACCATGTTCAGGTCTCGCTTCCTCATTCTAACACGTCCAAGTTCCTCAGCCAGACATTAAACCAAACTACCTTGTTTCTTTCTCTTGGTCCCACACAGCAGCCCCGCCATAGCTCCACTATAAACCTCCCGAATTCACCTCCCGATCAGCAGCGAGCGAGGGCAGAAAATGAGGTGTACGTATGTTGAGTGTGTGTTTGTCACTGGCAGTCGGTGGGGCTCAGCAGTGGCAGGGGCGTCATCACGTGTTTATTTCTGTCACAACCCTCCAACCCCACCTCTGCGGTCCAGTTACCGGAGACGCTGTGGGGTTTGTGTTCTACGTATGTGTGTGTGTGTGACAGGAACGAGATATCACACTGGACATAAGGCACCAAAGCAACTCCACTGTAACACATGAGCAGCCTCTGGGCTGTGGACACAGGACAGACTTCACTGACCTATGACAGGTATAGTGTCATCCAGATATCCACTAATTGAATGTATAATGTGTTTTATGAATGCAGCATGGTGTTTTAACCCTCAAACGAGTATTTTCTCACATCAGCAGTTCCCTGTGTTATGATTTTTTTCTTAACAATTACAACTGATTATTAAAATTAGCTGCAGTCTAGTAATTTCACAGCAATATGAGAGAACAGACTTGTTTTAGTGAATAACTCTCCCAATGAGAATGTGAATGGAGCCTTTAACATGTTTTGCTGCAGCAGAGAATCAATCATCCAGTGGCTGTATTCCTGTTAACAGAATTAAACTAATTCAATATGAACTAAAGCCCGCAGTCAAGAGCATTTATCTTATGCCGGCTTCATTGCACAAATTCATGTAAAAAGCTGCTCAGTGGTATTACAAACCATTATGTAAAAAGGACGCAGTGATTAGTCGGGAGCAGCAGCATACGGTCAGATTTCTTTTGCTTTAGAGGGAAAATGTTCTAAGTATAATCAGACGGCATCGTAAACGAAAGCATAAAATAGATTGAAATCGACCTCGTCTCGTGTGGTTCCACTGCTCCTGAGGGGGGAGGCGGTTTACTGTGGCACGGGGGGAAGATATAAATAATGCGGCAGTATGGAGAAGACAGACTGGACCTTAAATATAGCTCTGGTTATTTAGACCAACACAGGCACTGGTGAGTAACAGCAGCCAGGAGATGACAGTGTCACTGTGTATGTTCCACAGGGGGCCTTCAGCAGATATTAACCGTGACAGTTGAAACTAGTTAACCTATTACACAATATTTATTCATCGTTATATTTACTTAATGTTCTGTTTCCTCCATATTCTAACTCTACTACTGCTACTTGTATGTCCTAGAGGAGGGATCTATTCTCTGTTGCTCCTCCTGAGCTCTTCCCTTGACACTAAAGTAGAACAACATCAAATAAAAAAGAATGACAGACCTGAACCAAAGGAGCACTCAGATTAGCCACAGGAGCAAGTGAAGAGAGAAACAGAGACAAAGGCTTTGTAACTGCAACAAAATACAATCTGGTATATAAAACAAGAACATAACTGCTGTATCGCACATAAAAATTCAAATGGTATTCATCTTTTTACATTTGCAATGATGGGTTAAGTTGTTCTTTAATGTATGCATGATACATTAATTCATGCAAAGTTCTCTTCATCTCAGGAAAAAGTGGCAACAATAAAATAAGTAGGTAAAGTGAGTAAAAAAGAAACAAACAAGATGAACTTTGGATAGAAAAACAGATGACTTACTCTTATCAGCATCCATCCTGGAGCTTTTTATTTTAGTTTTAGTTATGCTGTATTTCCAGTGTCTTCACACTAAGTGAAATGTGACTTGACACTCATCCTCTCAGTCCTTACAAAGTGAAAAGTAGTTTTTTTACATTCTCTGTATTATTATTACAGTACTGCCTGTTGCTAAAAAGGGACTTCTGCCTTGTCAGAGAAATGCATGCTTCCTGTCAGTTTATCAGGATATGACAGAGCCAGGCACATAACAGTATCTTTAAAAACTAGGTCTACAACTACAGGAATCTTCTTTTAGATCTTGTCAAATAGCCTTAAGCAACATTTTCTATCTATTTTCTAACAGGTGGAAGAGGAGGGCGTAAATGTTTAATACTGTACTAAACGTGTGGTTGCTAAGGAGTATCAACAGAGTCTAAGAAACTATAAATTCCTTCCTTAAAGGAACAGTCCAATTATGCTGTTAATGATTATTCAGCAAAAGTGAAGCCACTTTTCCAGTGGCAACTTGTCTCTGCTGGGTGTTAACCTTAAAGGACATAGAGTACCACACCCAAACATAACAGAAACCACAACAGCAGCAGCAGTATGTGAGGCCACAAGCTGTGCTCCATCAGCAACAATAACCTCCCACAACCTTCTTCTGTTATACTGCTTTATAATTCAAACACTGTTAAGATTGTCTTCCTTTAAACTGATCCCTATCTCATCTGAGCTTTAATCCACTTTGACCACACAGGGGCACTGCACACTCATAAGCTGCACTAACACTGGCACACTCACCATGTAGTATTCCCTTTTGTCCACACTTGAGAATTCATTACCTACAGCACTGACTTAGAGCCATGTGTTGGCAAAACGAAGGTCTGAGGACCACATGGGGGTCTTTATCTGTAAGTTGGAGGTTGTGAAATAGATTTTTTTTCATGTTGGTATCATTCATTAAGTTCACACAACAAGAAAATCCTATCAGAGGTTTCTCTATCCACACTTTTACCTCTCTTATACCCACACTAAAGTCAAAGTGGACATTTGGACCCCATGTGTGGTCCCTTCTATGGGGGGTAGTGAAGGTCAGGGCCCAGACAAAGTGTGATCCCCTGGCCCTCCAGGTTGGGGCTGGGTTGAGGGCTGTAAAACCGCATTATTACAAAAAACCAGTGTTGCAACTAATGTTTATTTTAATTGCTGATTATTTCCTCAATTAACTGATGAATCAAAGAAATAATCGTTTATCTTACTAACTCTCATATATGACACAGAAAAGTAGCAAATCCTAACATTTGAGAGGCTGGATCCAGAAAAATGTTTACATTTTTTGCTTGAAAAATGACTGAAACAGTACATTTTTGGTCATTCAACGTGAGGACTAGATTACATCATGATGTCTGATTATTGTAGGTTTCACCTCATGTTCGCATTAGCATGAGAACTTAACAGCTCTGTAACTCCTGTAGTCCAAGCAAGAAAAGTTTGACAGATACTGGTATAGGTTCATTCTGTGCCAAGTCACACTGAACAACAGTAAATGTAACTCACCGGAGCAGGTATCAGTAGTCCTTAAAGCACAAGTTCAAGCAGGAGGACAATTATTCTAATCCCCTCATTACACCAGGACTCACTCCACCTCTTGGTTATCAGCAAACTAACTAATTGCCTGAGCTGCTGTCTGTGGGTTTCTACTTAAGATGTCCCATTTTATTTGGAAAAAGTATTACGTATATCAGGGCAGCAGTGAACAATCATACTCATCAAATCTATGGGTCTCCATTGCAGTTTAAAACAAACTTCTGTGTTTGGCTACACAGTGGAAACCCCTGACTTTCTGCAGTAAAGTATGGAATTCAATGAGGCTCCTAGACAATTAAAATATCAGTGTCCTCCTGCTGGTGGCCCTCCTTTAATGGAGATTACAAACACATGGCTGAAAGCAGACACACACACACACTCACTATGACACACACTGAGGCGTTAAACCTTGCAGCTGTCCGTTTTACCAGCAGACAGTGACTGGGCATGTGGGAGGGCAGAAAATAGTTTGGTCAACAACTGGAAAACTAGAGAAATCCGTTGAGTGTTTTCGTGTTGAAAATCCAGCAAGCACTTTAATCCTCTCACATCTTTATCTTAGTAACCTTGCATTCCTGTCACCGGTCACTGACTGTCTGATCTATTTCTGTTTATTACCTCATGTTAAATGCCTGTGGAGTTGCTGTGAGGCTTTGTCTCGCCTCCCATTCGCTGACAAGTATTTCTTACCCTTATAGGAGTATCGAAACATTATCAAAACTACACTAAACCTCAAAACTGTAAGCCTACTGAGCCTGATTTGAATATTATACCAAAGAAATATAAAACCATTAAGTCGATTTAAACTGGGTGTCGGGGAACCGCTGTAAATCTCTTTTGTAAATCATGTGTTACAGTCATTTATTAAGCTGCCAGTGATGTCCCAGAGGAGAATATTTTAATAGCGCATCATGTGATTGCAGCACCATGGACAGAAACATAACAAGGGGAGAGACACAGGGGCCTTTCATAATGTTACAATGTTAGGAAAAACAAACACAAAAACATCTTTTATTTGACTCACCTTCTTTAGCCTTTTTCTTCCGCACCAGGGTTCCTCCTAATTTCCCGAGAAAAGATTCGTCCTTTTTCATCTTAGCGGTGTGCGAGGTCGAAGATGTGGTCGGTGTCCCAGACATCTTTCAGGCTGACTGTGGGTCAGTGTGTCCTGTCTTAGGTTTGTGTTTATATTGTCACTCCTCCCTGTGATGCATTCAGGCACCGGCGTACGATCCAATCACAGCGTAAAGACACAAAACACACACACACACTCACAATCAGTCAAGACAACAGGCTGGAGGGAGAAGCGCTGGGGCATCAACAGACACGAAGTGACTCACACGTGAGTCCGAGCGTCAACTGCTTCACTGTTTACTGACGGTTCACACCACAGCGCCACCCAACGCCAGGACCAGGATTTACAGGGTTTATTGTTCTCAACCCACTGACGGAAACGAAGTGTATTTACTCAATTACTGCACAAGGTAATGGTACTTTGCACGACTATTTCCATTTCAGGATACTTCTATCCACTACATTTCAAAGAGAAATACTGTAGTTTTTTCTCCACCGACTAATGAACATATGTAAAATTCATACCATGTGTGGACATGGAATTAATTTGTTGTTTCTTTTAATTAATTTCACCTGCTATACTGCAGGAAAGTACTGACAAAATGTGATGCAAATGTCATATCATAAAGAAGATAAACAATATTACAGACCATATCTAAATTGATTATTAGACCTATGACTAGACTTGAATTAGGCCTGTTATACAATGTACTAAACAGTAATGACAGAGGTTTTTTAGGTGCTACAATATTTCAATTACTAACAACTTTTCATTATTTAAAAGGCCAATCAGTCTGTGTTTGACTATTTAAGTGTAAGATACAGTGTAATGACATACATATTAAAATCTGAGTTGTCATCATAATTCATTGAACAGTATTTGTCCAGTTTTCTCAGACATTACTGACGTAAACAAATGTTTTACAGCATCAAAACTGAGTTGTTGTAATGTTTGAATCTGTTGTTTTAATGTTTAACAGTATCAAAAGCCCTGTCAATTAATGAACAATGGGATTCACAATATTTTTAATGAATTGCAATTATTTCAGTCACCAACGTTAAAACCTGGTAATAAAATACAAAATTATATCAAAACATTTTTATTATTTATGTATTTAATTTACAAAAAGGAACAGGATCAGCTTCAGAGCTCATCACCTCTTCCAGTTTCTTGTGCTGTTTTTAGGAGACAGAAAATCCAATTAATACAGTACAGGTCATTTGAAAAGCTCTGTGGATGTCACATTATGTGTCATGTTTATATCTGATGCTGCTGTTGTTGTTGTGAAGTTACCTGTGGTCTGCAGTAGCTTCCAGTCAGCCTTCAGCCTGTGTCTCAGGCTCTCGATGGATGCCACATCCTCTGGTAGAGGGGCCAGAAGCTGCCCCAAAGAGGGGGCAGGGTACCTGAGGAGGGAAGAGGCTGTGGGGCCGACACATTCCTTCTCACCATCCTAAATGAAAAACAGAATTATTGACCATTAAAATAGATCATCCTGCTATTCAAACCTCTCCAAAAATAAAACGTGTACTTCCACACTAACAACAAACGAAATGGCATTCACCATGTTTTCATGAAACTTCTTACCTGCATTAGTACCAGCATGTGTCCTTGTGCGAGGCCCTGCAGCAGACTTGTCAGTTGCTGCCACACAATCTCACACAGCCCAACATCTGACATCCGAACCAGCAGAACTAGAGTGGGGTCGTACTCGTACCCCAAAGGCAGGAGGAGGCCCAACACAGCGTGCATGAATCCTGACACATCACTGTAGCCCTGTAGGAAGATATGTGGGATATGTTTCCATTGACATTTCCAAAAACACATACATTTCCTGTGAAACATACATGTGCACAGTCATGGGTAACATGGACAAAATAAATGCTTCTGTAAACCACACAGCATTTTATGGCCACAATATCTTGAACTCCATGATAAAACAAAATACTGAATCAGCATCCACTACAGAGCTACATGTACACAGAAATTATCAAGTGACAAATACTTTTAATTGTGTTTTCTTTTGGTGTAATACACTACCTACCTTCTTCAGACACACAGGAATGTAATATTTGCATTTCTGTTCCTCTGACTCCTTGTTGCTGAACTGCACCACCAGTGTTTTCCTGAGGACAGAAACATTTTGTAACCATGTTGTTCTTTTGCAGACAAGTAGCTCTATTCATTTACTGTTGCGGGGACAAGTTTTATCACAAAGAATAATCACCCATCTTCAGTGACGTGACTCGGAACCTTCCCATCGCCAACACACACAACCAAAACCCTAAAATAAGAGAAAGTGGCATCAAATCAGGCGATATTTTTGACAATAAAATATCCTTTAATAAAAATGCACATTCCACTGGTAAGTCCTTTGCGGGTTGACTGATATTTGATAAAGACAACTGGTTCTTTAAATAAAATTTCCTCTCTTAGATACTATACTGTTGGATATTATTAATCTGTAATTGGCCTTCAAGTGTGGAGCGTTTCGTGCAAGGATATTTCTGCAGGACAATCCATATTAAAACAAACAGTAAGTCTACGTATGGTTTAAATTCACATTGTTATACCGGTTTCTGAGATGTGCAGAAGCAGCATGCTGGACAACACACATCGTTGCCATGGAGATGTCACGGACCAGCGCCAAGCCAGTGCAGATCTGAGAGGCAGTAATTAAATATAATGATAGAAGCCTGCAGCTCCTGTATACAGGTCAGCAAAGCAAAATAACATATTTACAATCAGATCAAAAAGACGAAACACAGTAACACCCTGACTTTACCTCATTCTTCTCCACTTTCTCTACAAGGGCAGCAAGACTGGAGAGGGTTGAGAGAGCGTCACTGTCGTCTGCATCTTTAAGGAAATTCTCCCTTATTGAAGCAAAAAGAACAACACATTTTTGAATCACGTGGAAGATGAAATCGTGATTATAATTTTCCATTTTGAACACAGGCATAAATTCTTACTTGAGTTTGCTGACTATGAGTGGGTCGAGATCGTCTGATGAACTGAAGTGTTTACACCCATCTGGGCAAGTGACACCATCAGGGAGCACTACAGCGGTACGAATAGTAGGAGTTACTCGTTTCGGAGGCTCTGGCCACACCTTTTCCTCTGCGCTGTTCCCCTCTTCTCCTTTATCCAGCGTTTTTTCTTCTTCTTCTTCTGCCACTTTAATGCGCTTTGTGCTGATTTCACAGGTGGGTAGATCAGCTGGAGGAAAAATAAAATATTTTATCCGACATTTTCAGTGAACATAAAAGTGACAGGGGGTTAAAACAATATAAACAGAAGGAATCGTGAAGTGCTGCTGGTTGGAGAGTATCACTGCACATATGAAAGAGTCGTATAAAGTCTTCTGTGGCTACAGAAGTAGCTGCGCAAAGTCTGACAAAGCCCTGAGCGTCACTTGAGTCAGCGTCCTCTGGGGCTGAAGACTACGAGTTTGAAAATGAAAAAACAAAAATGTAGAGGTGTGGAGCTAGAAAGAAGTGGGCTTAAAAGATCTCTGGAAGCTGCTCCTCATCTCTGCTTGAGGCTAACAGCTCGAGGCTACATTTGCTGCTGCTTGTCATATAGTATTTTCACTGCAGGTAATGTAGGCGCCAGGCTTGACAGGGAAGAAAGATTCAGGGACTAAAAAAAGACAGTATCTCTTGTTCTGCTGCATTGATGTGAGTCTACTGTAGGTCTGACAATGTTAGAGAGGTGTAATGTTAAATAACTCAAAAAATATAATTATGTGGATGTTATTACCTGCATGTTTGAGGCAGGACCAGTACTGCCTATGAGCTGATCGGACACAGTGAAGAGACTCAAGTGCACTGAAAAGAGAAAAATAAACTACAACTGTAAAACACATACACACACACACACACACACACACACACACACACACACACACACACACACACAAGAGATAAAGTTGGCACCTGAATTACAGAGATAAAGACCTTTTACAGGGACCATCGAGGTTTGCAGGTGGAGGTGCAGGATCTCCATGCAACGTCTGAACTGTCTGACACACAGACTGGGCGAGGGAAGTCAAGTTGTATCCTCCCTGGAAAACACAGTAAATCCATTTACAACCCTCTAGAACAGAATATGATAATGTAATACATGTATTAATAGATTAGACTCTTGTGTTTTTGGTTACTGTGGTCATCAAATAAACTAACGGATACAATGCATAGTGGAGAAAAAACGGAACTGATAGTGTCTCCAGGAGGGCAGGTGTTAAAGGAAACATATTTAAAGAAAAGAGATCTTTACTGCATATGTTTGTGTTCATGTTGATAAGAATGTTTTGTGTAACCTGACAACAACAAACCAACCTCCAGCACTGCACACAATTTGCCCCCTGCAAGGTTCATTAGAAGGTGAGTGAGGTGGGCAAAGATGTCTGGAGTGGCGCACATTTCACCCTAAAAGAAAAGACAGTCACTACATCATGTCCCAGTGATGGAAAACAGACTGGACATGTAGCTTTACAGTTAACACACACACATTATGAGATGTAAGAGAAAAAAGACGTAAGTGGAATATGCATATTATGCTACATAAATTCAACATATGCAAGAAATGCTGTTTTTTCTATTCAGTACCTCAGGGTCACCAATGGCTGAGTCGAAACCCGCACACACCAACACCAAGTCTGGGTTAAACTGTGACAAAGAATCACATGCTCAGATAGATCATATCTAACACATCACATCATCTATTGGCAAAGTGTGAAATTTCTATCTCACCTCGTATGCAACCGGCAAAAGGAGATGACAGAAGATTGAAAGATAGTCGCTGTTCTGCATTCCCACCTAAAAATATCACGATGGGGCATCTTAAATAAATACATGTCTTTTTGTTGTCAGGGTTAATCCTTCAACACAAAAGCAGAGTCTAAGACAAAGCAAGCAACATTTGTACAAAGCAAATGAGAAAATCATTTATGATGACTTCAAGTGAACAGAATTTCTGTGGTTACTCACCTTGTTCCACGGCACATTTATATTGAATCCAGCCCCTTCGTCTTTGCCAACACTGTCAAAGTCTGATTCTCTAAGTTGAGGCCAGAATTTCTGATGCTCATAGCGGTGCCAAGAGAAGTAGAGCACGCTGGGACACAGTGCAGCAAAATGCAGAATTTATTATGCCAGAAGACAAGACAACATCCACATAAACAATCCAGGATCAGCAAAGACTCACCTTGGATCATCCTCAAATGAGTACTGGACCCCTTGACCATGATGTACATCCCAGTCAACTATCAACACCCTGGGGGAAAAAAAAAACAGACATAAATAAATGTATGAAGACAGAATTGATACAGCAGCAGAAAAAGAAAAATTCATGTTACCTTTTTACTCCATATTTTTGCTTTGCATAACGAGCTGCTATGGCCACATTGTTGAACACGCAGAAACCATTGGCAGCGCTGCGCATACTGTGGTGTCCTGGTGGTCTGTGACAGAGAAGTGATGTACTTGTTGTGACCTTTTTACCCAATAAATCAACTAATTATCAACTCTACATGTCCATTTTCAACAGTAAGTGGTAAAATACCAGATGTCAGCTGGGAGCATAAAGATCTTTGCTTTTTAGATAAATGATATACAATATAAAATATATTGTCCTAAATGACCCACTCTTCTTCCCTCTGACCAGACACTGATTCCAGACACTGATTCTGATAGGTCCTCTGACCAGACACTGATTCAGTGCACCTATCAGGACTGCTGACTCTCACTGGTTAAACAGTCTCACCTGACCAGAGCCATGCCATTCCTCACCTTCCCCGTCATAACACTGTCCACCAGTTGCAGTGCGGCCCCTGCAGCCAGCTTGGCACAATGATAGATGTTCTAGGAGAATTCATGAGAAAGAGGGCGATTAGTCAGGAGTGAAAATGACCTACTTTCATCACCACAACCTGAAAATCATTCCTCTAACCGCCACTGAATGGACAAAAGTGAGACACAAATAAATGACAACAGCTGCAGCTCAGCTAGTAAGAATGTTAAGTGTAGGACTAACTGGGTGGAAGTAGACGTCACCATATTGGAGGGTGAACTCCTTCAGGTCCTCCAGAGTCATGTATGGGGTCTTCTTTACTGCTTCCAGATATTCCTCACTGTTGGTGGCAGAGAAGTACATGTAGCTAGCTGATTAGAGGTATATATCTCATCCTCATGACCAGAAGTAGTAGAATTAACTGAACCAGGTGGGTTTGTCGAGATCAGGACTGACCTGTGAACCAGCAGAATGTCTGCATCTGTCGCCTCACGGACAGGTATGGAGACACAGCGATCAGCAAGGCCGCTCTGAACCAAAGCCTCATGACTCACTGTCAGACGCTCGGGTACTTCAATCTTACAGGCTGGACTGGGCAAAAACAAACATTTCAAAAGCTGAGTTGCTGTGTTGAGTTGTTGTGTGTGTGAAGGAGTCAGTGTTCACCAGGCACAACTGAACTTGTTTTTGTGCAAAAAGACTTGTAGTTAAGTAATTTTATTTTTGTATATTTGATGCACAAACAGTATATCAAGTCATAAGTGAAACATGATGGAAGTCAAGAAGCTGCAGTCTGCTTCAAATTAATAATAAAATACATAATATTTAAAAACCTTCAGTATTCATTATTAATACAAAGATGTGTACAGAATAGAGCAATGCTCTATTTACCACTCAGCTGAAAATAATCATCCAAAAAAATGAAAGAAAAATGACATCATCATCAAAGTAAATACACTGACAATTTCCTTTCCTTTTAAATCTTATTTTTGATTCACCTTGCAAACCACAAACTATTTGTGTGATCTCACTTTTGCATTTCCAGTGAATCTGCAAAAGTACCATGGCATTCACACCTCACTGTCTCAACCAGATATAACTGTGAGTGTGAAACTTTGGAAGATCTAATGGTAGACTTTAATCAGGAAAAAATGAGCTGGACATTGGTTCAAACAAGACTACCATGGTTTTATTTGCTTCTGTTTCTCTTGATTTCTACGCACACAAAGCATATGGAACAAACACAGAACAGAACATCCCTAAACATGTCTGTTATTATGTCAGAGATTCTATTAAGTTGTGTTCATTTCGGACTTAACTAAAACAGCTGTGAAGTGTAACGGCCATAGCAAAGAATAAACTAAAGCACTACAACAAAATACAGAGCGGTAATAAAACCGTATGAAATAGACTATGACGAGAAAACTGAAGGAGTGAATGTGATAATTTCACGCTAATTCGATGAATGAATGAATTTAACGGGAAACACCACGGTAGACAATCACAACTGTTAGCTTGCGAAGCTAACGGAAAGAACAGTGCGTGTACGTCTCACTAACTGACCGGACTAGCAACAAGAAACGGTAACTTCAGTTCCTACCACCACAATAACTTAACTATTGATTCCATATAATGCATTAAATAGTTAGAGGACACGAGTCGTTTAATTGATTAATTACTCATTAACGAGTAATAAATTAATCCTTAACACCCGCTGGCTTCCCTAAGATTAGAGCTTGTGGCAGATATCTTACATGAAATTACAATAACGCTAATGTAACTTTACCTGTACAAACATATCAATGTAGGAGCACAGAAGAATAAAAACAAGTTAAATGCAGCCACAATTAACCAGTTGATAAATGCTGGTAAGATCACTTTACATATATTCAAGTTCATCGGATTAGCAAGCTAACAGTTAGCTGTGCAGTACGCACCAGAGTTTGTTTGTACTTACTCGACCCAGAGCAGTTTGTACTTGGTCATCTCCTCATCATAAATCAACGCTGTCCCCATCTTCATTATTTCTCAAACCCGGTAAGTTTGGGTGGACTGAGACACATGTATGCACGAACGTCTCTGCGGTGCGATAGTTTTTCCCTGTGAGTTTCTGATAGAAACTGCACGTAGAACGTTAAAAGATAAGTGAGCAGCTTTAATCAGACAAATTGACTTTCACCGTAAGGAGCTTCTTCCCTTTTCTGCTGAACACATGTAAACAGTGTGGTGGGAATGGGTCAAGTCAAACTAAATCTGAGTTTTATGGAGGTGGTCAAACAGTTTAATGGTGCACCAGCGCCACTCTCTGGACGGGGTGTGGTGCGTACTTCTGCAGAACAGACCTGTACTCCACAGAAATTTAAAAAAATACAGGCTTGAAGCAGGTCCTGAGAAGAATGTCAAGAGAAATGGTGTTCGGCTATTTTGCTGATATTCTGCTTCCTTTTGTGTTATATTTATGTCCACTTTTTAGCAAAAGTGCCAAACATATGATGTTTCTGGCTTCTCCAGGTTGAGAATTTTCCACTTTTTCCAGTCTTGTGTTAAACCAAGTGTCTTTGGGTCTTGGACTATTGGTCAAATACAAAAAGCCTTCTTAAGACATCACCTTCATCATTTTTCACTATTTTCTGATGTTTAGCAGGCCAAACGACTCACATTTTTTGTTTGGTAATTTTTGCATATAATAGGCTACTATGTCTATATAGTTACCTCCTTTTTGTTTAATTAAGAAAAGCCAAAAACGTAAATCAAAAAAGTGAAATATGAGTTTACTTGTTTTAATGGGAAAACAACAATAAAAACATTGCAACATAAACCAATAAACAACTCTATAAAGTATAAAAACAGATCATATGACCAAAAAAATATTTGGTCTAACCAGGGACCACCTCTGGGGAAGTGGTGGCATCTTTCCTGTGGGAAATGTGTGGACTGGGGGCAGGGAATTACAATATGTTTATGAACCCATGAAAGTTCATTTGATGAAGATGTTTATTTATTTGAAAATGTTATTTTTGAAAATGCTGACATTCATTTTTCAGCAGTTATCTTCTTGGGTGTTGAGCTGTAGCTCCTGTGGCCTCTCACCCTTCAGCCATCATGCCACATCACCCACCTCCCCCATCATCTCCTCCTCTGTTCTGTCTGCTGTTTCCTCCTGCATTCTTGTGGGAAAAGCTGAGCTCCTTTCCTCTTTCTCTTCCTCTCCTTCATCCTTCTTTCCCTCCCCTCCCTCTGCTCCTCTTCTGCTCGTCCTGCACGACGTGAGGAGAACGCCTCTGCACCTCTTCCTAAATGACGGATCACAGGCAGCATAAAGGAGAGGGTTGAGGCAGGAGTTGAGGTAAGCTAAACAGGTGACGTAGGGGTGAGCAGCCAGTAAAATCTGATCTAAAGAGCAGGAGTATGGGACGAAGCCAAACTCCAGCAGCATGGACAGAGTCTTGTTAACATGCAAAGGCAGCCAGCACAGGAAGAATGCCATCACTAAAGTGACAATGACCCTGAGGAGTCTGCGCTGGCACTTGCGGTCAGGACGAGGGCCCCGTCCAAAATGTCTGTTGAGGAGCTGGGCCAGCGAGCAGTAGCAGACCAGTAAGATGACAAGAGGGAGCAGGAAGGCAATTAGAGTTGATTTAAGACTCAAGGCGGCTGCCCACCACATCTCTGCCCTCTCTTTTTCTGCCTCCTCCAGCTCTGCTCCTATCAGCACGGAGTAATCCATCTGGCAGGAGAGGAAGACTGACCCAGACTCTGCAGGCTCTAGTTGCCAATCATCCTCAGATTCAGAGTCTAGGTCCATCTCCCGGACAGACCGCAGCAACAAACCAGGAAGTGCCAGCACCCCCGCCAGCACCCACACTCCCCCAAGTATCCACAAAGCCCTGCTGGGGCAGCCCTGTGGGGCATGGTGGCCAGAGTGTCGGCGTCCAGTCAGGACCCAGTACCGCTCCACACTGAGCATGCTCAGGCTGAACACACTGGCATACATGTTGAGAGCAGTGAGGAAGCTGCTGATTTGGCAGAGGGGTTGTCCAAAAGGCCAGTGGTAGCCCATGGCAGTGTAGACTGCCCACAGAGGGAGAGTCACAAGGAAGCAGAGGTCAGCTAACGCTAAGCTGGCTATTAGAGAGTCTGTCAGTGAGCGGTTGGGACGAGGGATGGAGGGAGGGCAGGAGGAGGAGGTGGAGGAGTGAGAGGACGGTCTATAGTTTTGTCCTGAGGAAAATCTACAGTTTTCTTTGTTCCTCTGTGGAAAGGACTCTTGCTGAACCCCACCAGGTCTATTACTGTTCCGCTGACTGGTTCTGAAAATGCCAGCACAAATCTTTCCAACCCCAGTTTGGTTTCTGTCTCCAGTCCTTGTTCTCCTCCCCTCAGCCCGGTCCAGGTAGACCCAGAGAACCAGGCCATTGCCGAGGCAACCGACCAGGAAGGCCAGCAGGTAGACGGACGGGATGATGGAAAAGGAGGGAGACCAGTCGGTGTAGTCGCAGTGGAAGAGGGGAGGGGGAGAAGGAGAGGGGGAGACAAGGAAGTCGGCATCTGACATCTGTCTGTCCATCTCCTGTGGTTCTATATAAAATAATTTGCCATTAAAATCACTGAGGTTTCAATATTTTTCCTGGTGAGCTGAAGTTTGGTCAGTACGATGTTTAGAAGCAAAAAGTAAGAGCTCCTGCACTGGCACAGCTGGTTCCAGTTGTGGATTAGTTGTACCCCTTTTCTCTTTCACGTCTCCTTCTGTGCCTTGACTCAGATGCTCTGAAAATAAAGTGAAATGCAGTGAGATTCATACACCTTCGTACACGCACAGCTTGTAACAACAAGTCAAAGTTTAGCTACACACAGATTAGTTAAAGAGTTCTAGGAATTTTGGACAAATCTGTCCTGCAACAACACGTCACTTAATGTCTATTTTTCCAGAAAAAAACAACAGAAATAATTTCTGTGATGATTTCAAATGGCCACCTTTAAGTTCACAAGTTTTGTTCTTACAAGACACTGAAGAAAGAAACTAGGTGCTGCATCAAATCTTAGACACTTACCTCAGGCTGCTTCACCAGCGTTGATGAAATCCTTCCTGAGATTCTTATTATTGTGTGATGATCATTGTGGAGCAAAAGTCAGCCTCTGTCCTTTCCTCCTGTCCTCTGTCATGTCACTTTCTCTCTGTGACCTCTCCTCCTGTTACTCTCACAATCTCTACATCTATACTGTGCCAACTGAAGAAGGTGTGTCTTCTCCTTGAGTCTGAATATATACACACACGTATTCATGCAGACAGACACACACGCACATATACACAGAACCCTCCGCAAACCAGACCACCCCAGCAGAGAGTTACGAGACCTGCGAACACCCCCACCCCACTCCCCACCCCCCCCGCTCAACACAAACACACAAACCTCCCAAGAGACACAATAACTCCCCCCACAAACACACACAAACTCGAGACACGCAAACAGACCCCCCCCCCCCCCGCAACCCACCCCCAAAAACCTCTGCAGTGCTCATATTCTCTATGCACAGACACAAACACATCAAAATGCACATACAATACAGTACACAAATGAGTGCAAACACAAACACACTCTTTGTTCTCTGTGTCTCACATGTTCAAACACACAGCGTATATACACTGGCCAAATGTAACAACCCACACAGAGGACAAACAGCAGCTAACTGCCCTCACATTCACTGTCAGACTACAATATAAGAGTAGAGGAGAGGATGTATGTGAAGCAGCCCTCATGAATACATTTAAATAGGCCTTTTAACCATTGATCTGCATACACACAGTGTTAAAAAGAAAAAATTATCAGATGAAAGTAGATCCTAACTTGCAGCTGTGTGGACTCTTGTCACGAAAAGGCTGCCACCTCACAGCAAAAATGTTGCTATAGTGCTAATGTGTTGTGTAGTCTAAATGCTGTTTCAGAGGCGTTTCACCCTGTGAGTTTTAAAAGCAGTGTACTAATCATCCAGTTTATTAGAAATAAAGATCAATATGATTAATTTGGTAATTTGTAGTAACTTTTTACTTTACAATTATACCTTTAAAGCAGTAAAAACCATTCATTTACCTCCTAACTGAACTCTGTCTTTGTGTTAAAGTGGGCATTGAAAACATATCAAGCACAAAACCTTGGTGTTCTCAGTCATAGTCATTTACTCAAGTTTTGCGGTTAACTACAATTCTGAGGCACTTAGACTTGAGTATTTTAATTCCATGCATGAATGGATATATGGATGAACAGATACTGTAGGTCAGCATGGGGTTACAAAGTAAACAGTGAGGATGTTCCAGTAAGCAAACAGGAAGTGTTTGTTGCCACAGGAGAAGAGGTCACGCTGCCATCAACCTGTTGTTATGGAAACAGATGCCTCTAAAAACATTCGTCTTTTCTCTCACTGAAACATGCCAGTTAACACACACACACATATAGCTTTACTTACTGAGAAGGAAAGAAAGAAAGAGTAAATACAACTGTTTCATTGAGGAGAAAACAGTAGGTTGAACGTCACTGTGCAAAACAGCAGTGTCAGACCAACAGAGATGCACAGACTTTAAATTAACATATGAAGCTGACCATTTTCTAAGCCACTTAGCCTTATTAAAGATGTCATAGTGTGTCTATAATAAGCCTATAATAAGTCAGCTGTAACCTCTGTGTTCATCTGATATGAGCGAAAAGCTTGAACTAAAGATCTGAAACATTAAACATATAAATGACTGTAATGTCCTTAAAATGTGTGTTAAAGCCCATACACACCAGTGGCCCAACAACACAAGTGTTCCCACTTAATTTGGTTGATTAGAACACCAGGTGTTTCTCACAGCAGACATTCTGATCTGTCATTGCAGGGAAATTACAGGTTGATGGTTTACAGAAATATTTTTTTTTTCCCAGCATGGAAAAGAGGTCTCTGAAGTTGGCTGCACTCGTGATGCTGAGCTGGTCAAACATGGCAATGGTTTGGATAATTGTAAAAGGGAAAAAGATAAGAATTTGCATAATATGGTAAGAGGCACAGAGCAAGCTGCAAGAGTCCACGCAGCAGGACAGCTTTTCAGAGGGAGTAAATGCACTGTGGGGACACGCTGTACGTTTCGCCATGATTGTCTACGGAACATATCAAGCCCTCGTCTGTCTGCTTTTTGTTCTGATGGCAGGAGCAGAGGTGCAGGAAAATCTGTCTCCTGAATGTAAACAATTCCTGTACATGGGCACACTGCCTCGAGGGCTTGAGGAGCAGCCGCTTAAAAAGATCTGCCAGTTCTATGACGGAAAACCAAGATTTGTGACTCTGTATGATACCGTCAGCCACATCCCTGTTTATTCTGCCTACACCTTCAAGCGCTCGGATGGCATGAAGAGGGTTTATGTGCCTTGGATGTATGAGCCACAGGTAGGAATGGTTGGATTTGCTGCTCATCTCCTGTAGGACTTAAAAAAGCTTAATGTTAGCTTAAAAATTTGGAGAGATCCTTCAGGAATTAGTCTTATTACTGTATAAACTTATTTTTTGGTTTTCAATAGTGACATTGTTTATTCTGGCAGCTGTCCACAGTGTCTGGCTCCAGAGAGATGCAGCAGTACCCTGCAGAAAATGTTCATAGGGGTTTTGAAGATGCACAGGCTGTCCTTGATGACTACTCTGACACTGTTATCTTCGAGCGCGGACAGCTGAATCCAGACGAGCACCAGGCCGACCCTGATGACAAAGCAGCCACCTACACCCTGACAAACGTGGTCCCACAGGTCAGAGAGTTCAACATCGGCCCCTGGAAAAACCATGAGAACACCATCCGCAAGCGGCTCAACAACTATTGCCGAGGCACAGCCTATGTGGTCACCGGGGTCACCACCTCGGGTCACACAATCCGCCGCGGGAACATTAACCGCCTGGGCATCCCCACCTACTTCTGGTCGGCCTACTGCTGCGTTGATTTTGACCACAATGCACCATTCTCTGAGCGCTCAAAGCTCCCTGTGTTTGCAGCTTATGGGCTCAACGACAAGGAGAATAATAAGGTTCAGGAAATGACGGTACAGCAGCTGGAGGACTTCCTGAAGAGGGTAACTTATGTTGGCAGCTCTTTCCAGATCTTCTATGACAACTGTGTGCCTCCTAATAGTGATAACAGTGCTCTGCACCAGCCTTAAAAACATGGAGATGGTCCATCAGATTTAGTATAGTTTCAAATTTACATCAATGTCTGATTAGGAATGAATCAATATTCATTTAAAATGTTTTATTCTAAATTTTGCTCATATTATAATGCTTAGTTTTGCACATTGCTCTGCAGGGGACTTGTGATTAAAAATATTTTTCCCATTTAAGAAATAATAAGTAGTCAATCATTATCATTTTCACTGGGCTTGTGTTCTCTACTAGCACGCAGATTTGCTTAAAAATACTTTCCTTCTTAAACACAGTGTACACTAGATAACAAAATAACCTTAGTTAAATGTTCCATTGACTGGTTTCTAAGTGGAACTTTGAGCTTAGATTTTGTTACATATACTGTTCCCAACATCGACGTCTGCCAGAATTAAAAAAAAAAGGATCTTTTCCCTTTGCAACTAAGGTTCTCCATCCATATATTATTCTCTGATATAGAATGCTGATCATCATTTCAGTTGTGTGGTGTTGATTGGACAAGCTTAAAAAGCTTTTGTTGTGCATAAACTCACCATGAAAAACCTACAGCGTATATGGTACTACTCATCATTCACTTTATCTTATGACAACTTATCCTCTTAATGACTGGGAACTACACCTGCCTGTGTAGGCCTTTTGTTCACCACAGACAGATTAGACCAACAGTTTTACATTTTCATATACAGCCTTTTAACTGCAGCACTTACTCTGCTCTTCTCAAACTGAAACAAATCCTGAACAAACTGGGCCAACATCCACATCCACAAGTTTTTGTCCTATAAATTACAAGAATATTAACATATGTAACACATTTTACTTGTAGATGAATAATAATGTGTGATAATGAACAGAAAACAGTAATAACCTGTGTTCAGCAATTGTGGTGGGCAAACCCTTTTGTTTTATTTGAATCATAAACTATGCCATGAAATGTGAACTACACAAGTTTTTAAATTACGTTTAATAAAGTAAATAAAAAACATCATTCTCCCAGAAACTGTTTTGGAAACTCTATTCATGTGACTCCCCAGCATCTTGTCAGATCTCTTTGATTGCGCTTGTTCACATGCTAAAAACACTACCATTAAAACATAAAAATAAAGAGATGATCCAAAACTAAGAGGGCAGACATAGCCCCAGGATGAATGATATGATTAGTAATCGTATTTAGTTTGAGAGGGCAGCTGTATCATGCCAGCTGGCATATGCCACAGTGCCAGATGGTCAGCGCCACAGTGCCTGTTTTGACCAGCAGCAGACTGATTAGAGCCCAAAATACATTTCAGATCCTCCACTGGAGAGACACTTGGCTCTGGCAGCCAGTAGAGGGAGACAGTGTTTATGTAATCTTAGTCACATTAGTGGTCAAAAGCATCTCTGTGGGGGAGACACACCCTTGTCTTTCTGTGTAAAAAGACAGGCAGATAATGGCATTATTACAACATAAAACACAATCAAAAACCTGTATATTGGAAAGACACCAATTTATCAATTTATAACAAAGCATCACATTAACGACAATCAAGGACAGACTGAACATGGTAAACTCAATCTTTAAATATTTTTTTAATTTCTCTCTTCAAGAGTGTTTTCATTCAGTTTACAACTAAAAAAACAAAACCTCATATTTCTGTACAAACAGACTGTCCAGCAAGGATGACTATATGCGAGAGCACCCTGAAATCACAAGGTTTACTTAAATCATTGTCAAAATATGCTGAATCATTGCAGCACAGAAACGTTTTAGAGCAAGTAAAAATATTGTTTAAAAAAAACAGATGAATAACTATTTGTTGCTCTTTGTACTTCAAAGAAATAACGTTTGGATTCATATAGAATCCAATCACTTACTCCCTCACACACACACTATATACTTAAAAACACTCACAACAGTAAGTAGCCACAGTAGACAGGTGCGTTGCAGCCTGCAGCAGCAGTCTGGTTTATGCCGGGGTGCGCTATGGTCTCAGTTGAACCAGGTGGTGTTGAGCTGTGTCTGTTTTTTGATGCTAGTGTCCAACTTGAGGACCTCTCGGATCGCCATAGTAGCATAGGTTGAAGGAGGCAGAGAGAACTCCATCCGCAGAGCCCGATACTTCCCCTCTGTTGGGTAAAAGAAAGAAATGCTGCGTTAGGCTGTGTACAGAGAAGCAGAACATCAAATGACTAGAGCTGCAACCATTACTTGCAAAAATTTCACACTGTACTGTGAGAAACTGGGATGGACTTTTTTCAATTTTCTGACATTTCATAGACCGAGTGACTAATTGATTCATCAGCATAATAATCGGGAACACAAATAATTGTTAGTTGCAGCCTTGATGAACTTACCTTTATTGAAGACGGGGGCAGGTTTGTTCTCCAGTTTCTCAAAATCAGAATGCACCAGGGAGATCCTGGGATCATCATAGTGAATTACCTCCCTGCACAAAACAGACAAACACCAAACCAACAAACCAGTTCATAGACTGCTTTGAAGAATTACAGCACTGACATAACTGCAGACACAATTAGCAGCCTCAACATTTTGTTGTGTTGGTACTAGACCACAGAGGAACTGGTGCAACAGTAATACTGCATGTTAAACAGATAATTGTATGCACTGTATCAGAGAGGGCGCTAACCAGCTGACGTTGCTCGGTCTGATGATGATGCGTCTGTAAGCTCCAGCCAGAGAATAGTCCTTTACTTTGTGTCTCATATTGTCAATGTCCAGCCCGTCTGCAGAAAGCAGCTCTCTGTAACCTTTACCCACTGACAGAAACAAACAAGAATCACTGATAACGCAACACAACTACATGCTCAGACCTGTATTTTCCTTTCATTTATTTTTTTGTCACAGGTTTACTTGATACTTTAATTCAGTTTTTTCTTTGCCAGTTTTGATTTGTTTATTCTGTATATTTCTTTCACTTAGCTGTTTATCAGCAGCTTTGCTAGGCTTAAAGAGTTTAAAAGACCCTTGCTGGGTGGGTTTGTGTGTGTAAGAAAGAGGAACAGGTGTGACTGTTTTCATTATTAGTGCTTACACCACCCAAATGTTATTTTTACAATTATCCCTTTGCATAACATGCAAATAAACAAACACAAAACCACACAGAGCCACTTCTTACCATGGTGAGCTGGGTAGATGACGTCAAACCCCGGAAGGGGCATCACAATGTCATGGATGGTGTGACTCTCAGCTTCCGCTGCAGACAGGACGTGTGCTGTGGCTTCATAAACAAATCAGAGATAACACTGAGGCTGAAAATACTGTTAAAGAGACACTTTTCAGTAAGCATATTTTACATGACCCACTTTCGTCTCAGTCTTTTAAATGATAAAGATTATTGGTTGGAAAGCTGTAATATTCTCAGAAAATCCTAATCTGAATAGCAACAGGCTGACAAATTGGAAATGCTTAGTTTTGGTTGCTTTTAATAGATGAATTGCAAAATAATCTACAATGTTTTGGAAAATTGTTATTTTAAAATGTTTAATGTATGTCAGATTTTCTCATTCTTTAAACAAACTGTGGTTAAAGCAGTAGTTTGACATTCTCAGAAATGCATATTCACTGTGACTGGTAGCTTAGCATTGCATACAGACTGAGGACAGGAGGAGACAGCTAACCTGGCTCTGTCCAGAAGGAACAAATCTGACATCCAGATTAGATCCCGTTAAAAGGTCACCAAATAACATGTTATTTCTTTTTTGTTAAATACATTCAAAACCCAAAGTTTAAAAATGTTTTTTTTTGTTTGTCAGACAAGAAAGGGAGTAAGCCTAGTTTCCAAAATGTCAAACTATTCCTTTAATAATCAACATTTGTGAGCTGAAAGAAGAGACAAATTACTAACTTCCTCTAAGCACCAGGTCCCCTTCCACAGCCTTCAGGCCGAAGGCTTCAATTCTGCGGCTCACCATGGTGTTCCACACCACGCTCTGGTAACTGTGGATGTACATCAGACGGTTGTTACGGGGGATCTGGAAAACAAGCGCACAGCAGCCATTAGAGAGAGGAGAAACTTGTCTTGCTCTGTCATGCTGCAATAAATTTGGAAATAAACGAACAATAAACGTGTTAATGCACAGAGGGTTTACTAAATAGACAGCTCTTTTCCAAGTAGCATCCTGTTTTCTCTCATTCATTCAGTTAAGACATATTCATATGTGGCGTGTGCCTACTTTTTTTTACTGTTATTTTCAACCTTATACCATTAATAACAGAAAACTAACCAGTCCAAAGGCAGTGACAATGTTCTTTTTGCCATACATAGACAGGCCTCGCAGCAGCTGCCCCTCAACACAGCGTTTATTGGGTAGCTTTCTCAAAGCTGCCTCTGGGTCCTGAGTCTTAGCCCACTCCTCCCTGCAGCGGACCAGGAATTCTTTCTCTGCTGAAGAAGGCAATAAAGATGAAAGATACATTTTAAATACTTTTACAGATGGAAGAAAAGAAAAAGGAAAAAGTTAGGGTTAGGTTTAGGGGGTTTAAAAAAAAAGTTTATTACCTCCGGGACGAGGCTTCAAAATCAAATCCACCACCTCATTCCAGTCATTTTTCAAGATGGCCCTACCCCAAACAAAATGAGAAAACAACACTTGAATATACCATCCTGTCATAATTTATGCTAGTATCTCTATGTCACGAGCTTACCTGCCAACATGCTGTGTGGGCACAGCTGTGGTGCCGAACCGCTGCATGCCGTAATAGTTGATGAAACCTGTCTGCTTGAGGGACGTCATGGCCTGATCGACCTGCTCATCAGTTCCTGAGATGTTCCTGATACAGTAAGAGGTCAACAAGTTCAGGAATTCTAACAGTGATGGCAAGAGCAGACAGCGTTTAAGAGATGAAATACTGTATTTTTTTTTTTCAATATTGAGACAAAAAGCAATATTAAAAGCAACACTGCATTAAAGGGGTTTTCAAATGTAAATAAAAGCCATGGAACTACATCTATAGACCTGAGAGCTTGTGCTAAATTTGAGGTATGACCAGTGTTTCCACTGTGTACTGCCTCCAGTTAACAGCTAACCGGCATCCACAACAAATCATAGGAATGAAGTCTACAGTCATGCGCGTTAACAAAAGTCATGTGAAACATCTAGTAACATCTGCTGACCTGATGACCACAGTGAAATGGTTTCCCTGCAGCTCCCCAAGTTTTAGAGGATGGTTTTTGTAGCAGAAGTTTCCCAGCTTGAGGTTCATGAGGCACTTGTTGAGGTGAGCCAACCTCTCCGCTGTGATCCTGAGAGACGGGGGGGGGGGGGATTTCTTTAACTACAGATTCAGCAAACATCTGCCTTACAACAAAAACACCTTGAGCACCGATGAGATGCAACATGGAGCACTCACTTGAGCACAGCGATCTCCTGCACAGTGATAGCTCTCTTGTCCTTTGTTCCCATATAGGAAAACATGTTGGGTCTGAGCCTAGAAAGACATGCATTATTATACATATGATGGTTCTTAACCACAAACATTTAATTGGCCAGACATACTCTTAATCCATCTCTGACTAGTAAATGATGATCACTGATTACAAAACAAATGAAAAGCACTGCAATCAGACCTGAGGAACTTTGAAAGCACGTTGATGGCGTCCATGGTGTCTTTATTCTCCTTGTACAGGACAAAGTGGCAAAAACTGCCACGGTTTTTGGGCCAGAAGTGTTTCCTTGGAGCTTTTATGGACACAGAAAAAGGTTGCATTGAAATACCGAGTAGGAATTGTTATAATTCACATATTCAAAAACACAAATCACTTTAAAAGGCCTCAAAAAATTCCAGCTATCCCCTTTCGATTTCATAGTTACTTTTACCACTTTTAATCAAGATTATTTTTCACTATCATATTCAATCACTATATTGCAAGACAAGATGGAAATAAATTCAAGCTGCTATAACAACACAAACAGCATTTTTAATCACAACTAGTTACCAACACCTAACTCCATGTGGGTTTTAACCACTTCCTCTGTTCTGTGTGGAGAATAGGTTCTTACCTGCAGTTGTTTTGACCTCTATCCACCAGAGAAGAGCAAAAGGAGGATAGAATAATGTTACTAAGAAAGAGATTTTTGCGTACTGTGGGGCGAGTTGTCAGAGGTGAGATCTCATGCACGGGCCTGAGAGTGGAACGTGGTATTTATGCAACAAGGGTGCAGGGTTTATTTATTTTATTTTGTCTCTGCTTTCCTCATGATCTTTTAAGTGTTTGGTCTGACCAAACCAAGTCATAATTTTAATCAGAGCATTCCACTGAACAACAAGGTCAGTCCATAATCACAAACAGCTGGTTGAAAAATTACCATGAGTAAAGATTTGGGCAGAATCATGCAGGTGTGTTGATCATGCTCATGCACAAGTGCATGCATTGAATTTTACTGCTCTGGAATTCAGCTGTGAACACATGCACTGCAGCAGACATAAAAATGACATGCAATAAATCCTTTCTCTGATCATTACTGGTTACAAATTCTGTCCTGACAGTTCTGGGTTCTGTCTCCTCTCCACATACCTGCTAGAGCTTTCTTCCCAGCAGCATGATATGCCACTATGAACTTGCGTCCTTCCTTCTCTTCTGTCTTTGTCTCCAGTCCAGGAAACTGAGTCTTGATGGCTTTGTGGACCAGTGTCCGCCTCTCTTTTGAATCATCCATCACCTGCAGATTTGAAAGAATAGGGTAAAGACATTTTGTAAAACTTTCAATGAGATTTAACTGATGTCAGAAATGGAACCAATCAGTGTTAACTCACCTCAATGGAGACATTGTCCTCTTTATTCTTAAATAGCTGCAGCTCTCCGAGCTGCTTTTTCTGCTCTTCAGTCAGCACATCAGATTCCTGTTGCTGCTGTTTAGCCTCAGGGACATCCTGACATAGAAGAAACAAAACACAAAAAACATAGAAAGCATGATCTGACCTGATCCAGGGCTGGACAGGACAGGTTAAAAGTTTCCTTTGATACCAGTTTTGCTCACAGCATCAGCATCACATTTACAAGTCTACACGTCTGATGAATTTGAGACTTTTTAACAAGTTTAAAACAAGCTGCATCATTGACTGGATTCAACAAGAAATAATACCACATTTTAAATGCTGACTGATATTTCCTGCTAGCCATCTTAAGTAACTAGCCATGTTAGTGAGTCTTTATAATAAAGTGAAGTATTATTTTACCTCATCATCTGGTGGGATAGAGAGGTCATCTAAATGCACTATATTGCCTTGTTTGTTGATTTCATGCACCACGAAATCAGAATATCTGAGAACAAACCACAAGAAATTATCTGTTAAACAAACCAAACTGAATCATTTTCAGGCAAATTATGCAAAAATATTTACTGAATCATGAGGACAAACCTTTCCTTCAGGATTCCTGAGAAGCCCTTGTGGTCACTGACGTACTTCAGGATGCCCACATCCAGCTCAGTCAGACCATGCTTCATCATGTTGGCAAAAGTCTCCCCATCCTCCTCTCCATCACTCCCTTCTCCCTCAGGCTCCTCATCTTGGTGGGCAGGACCTCCATTTTCATGATCACTCTCTACTTTGGGTTTCTTTGACGGTGTGTCATCTTCTTCATTCTCTGGACAGCTTCTCTTTTCTCCAACCTGTACAGGCAAAGGCTCTGATTCAGCCATCTGAGCCAAACTAGGACAAGATAAACACAAGAAAACATGTTTTAATTCAAACAGAGTAAGGTTCAAGGGACAGTACTCCTGTTATGAAAACAGTTGTATTATATCTGTGTAAATTTAGATTTATACACCATCACTATTACAACTGCT
Organism: Lates japonicus; assembly: GCA_033238685.1. Lineage (NCBI taxonomy): Eukaryota > Metazoa > Chordata > Actinopteri > Centropomidae > Lates > Lates japonicus. Next base: position 6,275,569 of record BRZM01000035.1, read on the forward strand.
GTATTTGAATATATGCAGTAAACTAAACCTGCTGCACTTAAGTCAGCTCAAAATATAGCTGGCAACGTTCCACTGCAATAAAGACAACGCTACACATGAATGGCCTACAAAATGATGCTACCGACTTACTGTTTGTGGGGGTGAGGTAGCAAAAGACAGTGGCACAGGGAAACACGTCTCGTCTCCCGGCTGCTGAATACTTGTAGAGAAGACTTCTTACTCGAGCTTGACGCAGGCACTAAAAGATAAAATGAACGCTGAGCACTCAAAAGTTAGCAGAGCCGCTAGCGCATTCGCGTTGTCATCAATTAGCTGGCTAACACCACTAGCTAAGGTTAACAGTCGCTAGCGGCATACCTAAACTAAAACATGGGCGTACACACACACAACATGAAACGCGTTGCTGTTTCAGCACAAAACGCTGATTTTACTTACCTCTGTCTGGTGAGGTTGGGAGTAAGCAGGTAAGGGCAGCTTTTCCCACACGTGTGTGTTTGTGTGTGTGTGTTCCCGGAAACAGATCCACCCTAGAGCCCACCCGCTGCATATGTTTGGTTAAAAAGCTGTCAATCATCGAGTTAGTTTGGCTCAAAGTTTATTTTGGTATAAAATGAGCAACTCAAAAAAAGCTTTTAGCTTTTATGTCTGCCCGGTAGGTACTTTATAGTTGGTAATTTTGATAAGTGCTATTTGAATAAAGTTTGTTATTTTTTTATTATTCATTATTATTACACATCTGAAAAAATCTTTACGCATGCGCTTTTCTTCTGTATTAATACGTTACACAATTACATTTATTGTGGCAGGCATTAAACAAAAGCAGTTTCTTTCCAAATTAGGCTTCAGGGAACACTAATAGACATTTTACATAATTTTATTTTTTATTTTTCCCTGAGACGGACACACGTCTTCAGTTAGTTCAACTGTATTTTCGTGAAACGCAGTGTGAATGTAATAATTACAGCACATTTGATCGCATGAGCCTAGACAACCATTATCGTTACATACAGCTTTATTTCGGTAGTCAGGATTATCAAAAACAGACGTACACCGGCGCCGTGGCTTAGTTGGTTAAAGCGCCTGTCTAGTAAACAGGAGATCCTGGGTTCGAATCCCAGCGGTGCCTTTTCACTGTGGAGGCGTTAAGTATCCTCTCCTTAAGCAGAAGGATTTACTACTGAGACTGGGTCGTGGACTTGACGCGAACGTAAAAGCGCTTTGTGATAGCAGAAGTACTGAAACAGCGAAGTGATTACGTTAGTAGTGAAAAAAAATAGCCAAACACTTCTATCACAGATCAGGCTTCCAATTATAGCCTGCATAGTTTGCCACTGGGCACTATGTTTTAGTCAATACACTGAGTTTGTTTATTAGGTACATCCAGCTAGACCTAATGCCTTGATGTTTAAGACTAAAGAACTGCCACATTGCCATATGAATAAATGGTAACTTCAGTGGAAATCCAGCCAGGCCCCAGCTCACCTTTTTAAAAATGCTTAAAGAAGTTTTTCTCTAACTGGAAAAGATCACGTGTGATGTGATAGGGGCCTCTGAGACATGTGATTGGATCTTAAAGATGTTTGTTAATCCTGTACTCCTCAATAAAGAAATGTATTAGTAGGCTGTAGTTTTTAAATGTATTAGTTATGCGAGAGGTGTACATTTTGACCACCACATCTACAGTGTATAAGTGAGGGTAGGCAATACAACAACAAGGTGGGATTTATTACAAGACTGTGGTACTAGGCTACATTAGTTTCAGCAAGGTATCATCAATAAACTGGCAAATGAGTGAATGTCTCTCATTTTCTGTAATGTTAGTTTAAACTTCTCGTTGCAGTTTTCCTTGCCAGCATGTCTTCATCTTTTTGTCATAGTGAATTACTCCTCCCTTAAAGATTTTTTTTTTCTTTTTGAGCACAGCTGATGGTTTGGTCTCTTTAGAAATTGTGGTTCTGCTTTCAAAACAGCTATATCAAAATCATGGCTTCATTATTGTAGCTGACAAATGCCACTAATTAGTCAAATTATCTATTGCCCAATGCTAAAATTGCTAATATTTCATTTTACCATCATAAGTACTGCCAATCACATTTTTACATTAGTGAAAGCACAATTTAACATGCAGCACTGAGTGGAGAGCTGCAGTGATTAAATGGCATGAGGCATTAATTATTTAGCCTGAGACTACCTCCCTTGTGCCTTCTCATCCGCTCTTCTGGAAAAGTAGGTATGTTTCACTAAAAGCAATGTGCAAAATTTCAAAAATCTTGGTACTTACTTATTTCCTGAAGCCATCTGAATCCCTTTGCTGCCACATTTCCATCTTGTGATTTCTAAATTAAAATGGGAACAGTGCTCAAGTTCAGTCATTGTCACTTATGATTTAGTGCATACACTTGCTAAAGTGTATGTATCTCCCATATCCAGAAATGAAATGTTCTTGAGCGAAAACATGTGTGATATCCCCTTTTCAGTTTCTGCTACCAACTGAATACACTTAGACAGATAAATGGTTTTCACTGTCAGGCTCCAGGATGGAGTTACAGGGGGTCAGATTATATTTTCTGGTAATGGTAATCTGGACTCAAAAGATGCAGTCTTTGCAAATACAGACATAAAACAGCTAGAGGGGATGAAGCCTTGGTATTGCCTATTGCATCTTTTTAACTATTGTAACCCAAGTGATAAATGTGTACCATGGCACTCAGACATTGCAATATTATTATCCATAAACACATTTTTCAACTGAGTCCAGATCTCACTTATCTTCAGGAGAACTGTATAAAAGCCACTGCACCAGCAGCAGTGACCCAGACCAATAATTTCACATTACTAATGACCCAAGATGCTGTTTCTCACAACAGAACTTTTGAGCACCATGAAAGATTGAAGATGAGACCAAAGAAAACACAAAAATCTAAGTCAAAAGTCCAACAAATCCTGAAGAAATAGCATAAATCAGAGAGTGGGATGTAGACAGCAATACAAAAACACACAACTAACAGTATAAATAGTATAGAAGTAGCATCCCGGGCTTACTACCAAGCTTTTGTACTGATACAGCACATAGATGCTTTGTAAAAGTGTAACATGGCTGAGGAGAACTATACTAGATGCACTACTAAATTACTGGTATATTGGTAGGTTGTTTTTGTTTGAAATAGAAAAAAGGCTTCAGTGAGGTCTAAGCTTTTTATTTTGGCATTAAATGCGTTTATTAGAGAGTAAATGGCAGAAAGATGACGGGAAACACAGGTAGAGAGAGATGGGGGGGGATGACATGTAACAATTGTCCCCAGCTGGACCCCAAGCAACGACACTGTACAGTCCATTTAGCCACAACATTAAAACCGGTAACTGCTAAGTGCTTCCTCTGTAAAGCAAATTACAGAGTAATCAAAATAAATGAAAAATGGCTAGTGACACATAAACCAGACTACATTTACCCAGCACACATGCCCATTTGGGGTCCATGTCCACGCAGGCTGCACGCGAGTCCCACTTCAAACGACAGAGGGAGCGCGTGTCATCCAAAGGTAGAGAGGTTAGTGTGTGTTTGTGTTTGTGTGTGAGAGAGGGGGAGAAAAAGAGAGAGAGATTCCGGCTACTGCCGCCGCGCTGCCTGCTCCTGCTGAGGGGAAGAGGAGGAAACATGAGCTCCAGGAAAGGTGCGTATCCCTCAGCCTCTTAACTCGGCTATGCTACCCCACTTCTGCTTGTATTTAACATGAAAGGTGGCGGAAGTTGCGCGAGTTGAAAGCTTTACCGGGCGCATGCTAAACGACGCTAAGTGACCCGTGCCAGCCAGCGTTTAGAGCCTGATGATGTGTGTTTGTTCTCTCTCCCCGTCCCTCCTCCCTACACCCTTCCCCGGACTCGGACGTCGGTCATGCCCGTGAATAAACGCAACCTCACCCCGGCAGTGATGGCCATCCAGGCCAGAAAGAGGAGGCCGAAGGGAAAGAAAGACAAAACGGGTCACCATCGGAGGTAAGCGGGGCGGCGGCGGTTGGGCACAGCGAGACGTAGTGAGAATGAGAGTGGACGTGAAGTGTTTGTTTGCCGGGGTTTGGGTTTGTTGACAGCGGGTCCCTCTCCGTGTGACGCCGGCGCTGCTGCCGGTGCGTCGGCGGTATAGACTGTGAGCACATATGGCAAAAGGCGTGTATGTTTCATCCCACAGACTGGCTAACCGTGGAGTGTGGGAAGTTGCCATTTACGTTAGAGGAGTCAGACGGGGTATCTGGACGTTGAGGTCCCCACAGGTCCACACTTGACTCCCAGCAACATTTGCAGCCACAGTTCTTCAGCTTATTTTGCCTTTCCAGTGCTGATGACCTCTGGATTGATTTTTGCACTGGAGGTTGCAGAAGGAGGTTTGACAGATGTGACAGCTCATTTCCTTGCCCCCTTTTGCAGTGGTTGTACTAGACTGATATGGAGTAGAGCACCCCCATTTATCACTTAGCGTATTTGGAAATAGCTCTCACACGCTGTTCGATTATGTAACTTTTCATGAATCTGTCAGAGCATTGTTTCCTGGTGTGTGTGCCAGTTGTTTTGTTGGGCGGTCTTGCAGGGAAGATGCACGGGTATTTCAGCGTGATTTTCCCAGGCGTGAGTGGCTGCAGCGGGATGGCGTGTGAGCAGCGCAGTGGCTCTATAAAGTGCATGCGAATTGGAGTGGAGAGAGAGGGGGCTTACTTCATGGCATGATGCTATTGGAGCGACGTCACCGGCAGTCGAAGAAAGCATCAATTAGGTGATACCAACGGTGCGACCACCTCAGGGGGCTGGCGGGTGCCGGCCGGGTGCTGGAATATGCTGGAATTCCCAAACATTTGCTCAAATATAATAGAGGGGAAAAATACAGCAAACAGATGTATGCAAAACAGTGTCCATTCATAAACAGTATACAGTTATTCCCATATTCTGTCTTAAAACAAGAAAACATTATGTCAGTGGTGAAATCAATCAACCTGCTGTATTTTCATTTATCTCAGGATTCCCCCCCCCCCCAGAAGCAGCTGTTTTCTGAGTGAAAAATAGCCCTGAGATTGGTGTCCTGGTGTGGATGTGGTCTTGCCTTCTGCCCAGTGTATGCTGGGAAATATACAGCAGGGCTTAACCCTGAGAAGGATTAAGCAGGCAGAGAAAATGAGTGAAAATAATAACAAAATAACTCTTGATTCAGAACCATTCCTGATGTTTACAGTGAAGTAGGGCTCCAGCTAAAAAATATTTTCATTATTGATTAGTCTGCTGATAGAGCTGAACAAAAAGCAACTGTAGGCAGACATTTTCTGATTTCAGCTTCCTAAATGAGAGGATTTTCTGCTTTTCTGTGTCATATATTACAGTAAACTGAATATCTTGTCATTGGCTGTACAAAATAAGACATTTGTAGATGTCACATTTGACTCTGCAAAGTTGTGAGGGGAACATTTCCATGACTAAACAATCAGTTGATTAATCCATAAAAAAATCTGCAAATTAATCAAGAATGAAAAACTTAGGAGATTGTTGATTGATTTGTCATTTGGATCTATAAAAAATAAGGAAATAGTGAAAAATGCCTGTCACCATTTTTTGAAGCCCAAAGTAATGTCTTAAATACAGTAAGAAGTTTAAAAATATCAAATTTACTACTGCGCTAAACAAGAAAAAACCCCAAATTCTCATATTTGCGACACTGGAACCATGAATTGTTTGTTTTTCCTTCTGTTGGCCGATGAGGTACATCAGAAAAATCATATAATAAGGAGAATTTAGTACCATGCTGACAAGTGCAGGCAGTGAAGATGCTTAGATGGTAATTGCCAGTGTCAGATTTATTCTTGTTGCTTGTTTGCATCCCTGATAAATACAGAGAAAAGAAAAAAGAAGTGTGGTAAAATCCTATCAAAGACTAAAACTGCTCTATTCTTAATTATACTGCCGTATCTAATGTATCGTCATTATTGTTATTATTATAATCAGACAGAAAGCAAACCTGTGCTCGGCTCTGTTTCTGTACTGCAGTCATCGTTTATTTACTCTTAACTATCTTAAGAGATTTATTGGGGCATGGTTTACATGTTCTTCCTGTGCCTGTGTGGGTTTTCTCTGGGTTATCCGGCCTCCTTTCACAGTCCAAACACATGCATGTTAGGTTAACTGGTGATCCTAAATTGCCCATAGGTATGAATGCGAGAGTGAATGTTTTTTTGTCTATGTGTCAGCCCTGTGAGAGACTGGTGACCTGTCCAGGGTGTACCCTTCCTCTTGCCCAGTGACAGCTAGGATTGGCTCCAGCCCCTCAGCAACCTTTAGAGGACAAGCAGTATAGCTAATGAATGAATGAATGGATGGAGCTCTCTTAAATTTAAAAGTATTTTCAAATCAAAAGTAGTTGAATGTTTTTATGCTTAAGTTTGTTCTCTCCCCCTCTGATAGTTGACTTCTTTCACAAACATACCCACTTTCAAAGAGAGAGTTCATACTTAAGGGTTGTGATCTGCTTTGATCCGGATTCATGCCTGGGCCCCGCTGAAGGGCTTCACACAGCTGAGACGGGCTTTGTGTTCAGAAACCACAACAAACACACATGTACACAAATGCATACACACTCTCTCTCTCTCACACTCTCACACTCACACATTTCCACTACAAAGAGGCCTTCACATCCAGAGCATTATGTACTGGAGTGAATAGTAGTTTTAAGACTCAGTTCAGGTACAGTCAATGTCACTTGACTTTGATCTCTTCTGATTATAGCTCATACAACATCTCTGTTTGAGCTCATTCATTCAGACAAACAAACACATGAATGCATGCGCATACTGTATATTTAAAAAAATCCCAGCCTGAAGAGGCATCTCACCCCCCACGACTGTGTGACATCTGATTTGACCTCACTCAGTCTGGCAAACAACCTCACATTAACAAACACAGGAGGAGGAGAGATTTAACTACAGCTTAGAGGAACAGATCAAGGCGCCCTGCTGAGGACCTTACAGGAAACACATTGGAGAGTTCAAGTTTGGGTGATATGATGATTATATGCATGCATGTCCATTGTCCTTTTACTAGCATCATGTAACATACTGTAGGTGTTTTCTTCTCAAAAAGACCTCTGCTCAGGCTGACGTTTGGCAGAGTCATGCTGGGGCATATGTGTAGTCAATAAAAAATGTATCAAGAAGATGAGAAAACATATGAGTGGTCCTGCCCCAACAGGTGCATCAAAAATATGTATTATTGTATGTATTTTTGAGTGGCATTTTGTCAGTAGTAGAGACGTGACAAGAAATTATCAGATGGAGAGAGAGAGAGAGATTGGGATGACATGGTTCAAAGGAGACTTTGCAAGTCATGGTCAGTCCTTTAAAACCTGTTTGCCACCAGGATAGATGCAACAAAACTGACAGTCACAGTATACACGCTTCAGGGCAAATATGTGAAAACATCTGTTGTGGGTGTATCAGGGATGTGTGGGGCCTTTTAACAGCAATTCTTTTTTTCAAAACAGCTTTTATTGTCTAAAGATACATGAGATATATTTTTGAGCCAGACTGTGATCTGAGTCACTCGTAGCTGAGAATTGATGTTTGTGCTCTGCACTTTCCAGAGATCAGTTATTGTTGTTCAGAAAGCATGACTACAGTAGCACAGCAGCTCCTTTTTGCTTTGGTTTTCTGTTGATCAAGCTTGAGGTATTACTGTAGGTCTCTTTGTTGTTTTGTCAGTCATGCATGCTACCCCATAAGATGCATCGCTTACTGTGCCTGGAGGATTGAGGTTAATTTGCAACTCTGTTTTTTTAGCCACACGAGTGGCGTGGCCCTGTAGGTGGCAAAGTCTGCCAGTTGGATTTGCCACTTTCGTCCACACTGAAAGATCTCAAAAACTCAGAGTGGTTTGCTATGAAATTTTGTACAGACATTCAACCATTTGCTGGATTGTGTCTTGTTTATGAATTGGTTATAGAAAATAGCAGAGCTGACATGTTTCAAAATGAACCTGTATCAGGGTCATAAATAGCATATTTGCAGGTGATGTAGCTTCATTGAGGCCTGCACAGACAAGCCTGTCTTTCTTAATTCATTTTATCTTGCTGGTGGTGTATCAAAAGAGCTTGAGCTTCATTAGTACTGAGTCTATGGCATTCATGGCGCAACTGCACTTACACGATAAGCAGTGAGTATTTATAATACTCTGAGTATCTACTCCATGGTGTCCTTGATGCCATTCATTCACCAAATGAAAAACATAAACATATAAGAATATAGTTTATTGACTCAGACCTCTGTGTTACATTTCTAAATTAAGTTTAAGTAAAGATTAATTTTCAAAAATTTTTAATTATTATTGATTTGCCTTTATTTAAGTTAATTTAAAGTTTAAAAATGTACAAACATGGCCACATGGAATTCTGGGTAATGATGTGTTGTGATTCTGACTTGTTATGCCACTGATTAGGGTAATACCAGAATTTCTGTGGATTTTATGAAATATGGAACCACATGTAAAAAGGAGATTCACTTAGGTTACGGCACAATGACAGTTGTTTGTTCACTGAATCTTGTTATTATCTATTAGGGAATGATAGATCAGTCTTCTTTTATTTGTCACACTGACACCATTGATCAGTTACTGACAGGAGGTATGTTGCATCTCAGCATTGTGTTTCAGGATTTTGTCAATTTCACTTTTCACAGATTCAAAAGCAGTTGTTGCTGATTCACCCAGAGGCAAACGGCTTCATTCGTGAGGAGCCACATGCTCAGTGTTGCCTTTACGTTTTGGATCATCAGCACAAGCAGTGGATCAGTCACATGTTTTTTGAGCTCAGCTTCGTGAATTGCTGAGCAGAGCACATTTATATAAGCAAAGAAACCAATCTGTTGGCCTTGCAGCTACAATTCTGGTCTTCAAAGTATTTCTCCAGCTTTTATCACCTCTGTTCAGTGTGCTGATCACACATCTACAAAAATAACACAGTACTCTGTGTGTGTCTGCAGATATAGATCTACGAGGTCTGTAGGTGGAGTAGTAGGAGATGCTTTGAACTCAGTTGTGGCCCAAAAGAAAGTTCACACCAAGTTCACTTTGTTACACCATCTCTCTTCAGCATCCAACTTTTTCTTTTGTTGTCCTCTGATGTTTAGCTTATCACCTGCACATAGTAACCCAATCTTGTCACTTTATTTCAACACTCCAAAACCCAAACATACTAACATAAAAACAAGTGCTCATGTGAGAGGCTGGAGCTAAGTAATGTTTAATTTTTTCTTAATTTGCTTTTGATAACCCAATCATAAATACAAAAAACTTTTGGTATTTCCAACGAATACACTGTATATTGTTATCATTTTCTTTTCTAAGTATTGATATCAGTATCTGCCTCAAAAATCCACTATTATTGGGCTTTGTTGGGTTGTTCACTGGCTCCACTGGCTGTGTGAAATGTCTTGATGTATCTGTGATGCATGTGTGGACAGAATTAAAACTCAGTTGAGGTCAGCAGCTCTTCAGATGATAAAATAGAGAAGGTTAGAAGCAAAAAGGGAGAAACGCATGAGGAAGTGCAGCAAAGTGGCAAAAATAAATACATAAATAGTCATATCCTGTAAGCACTTAAGTGATTTGTTATAACTTCTGAAAAGATTTATTAATACAGTTTAATCTTCGATGTTCACTGTCTCTACCCAGCCAGTCTGTTCTCCTTACTATGAATTGTTTAACTAACAGCAACATAAACAACACTTTGTAAGTTTCTGCAGGGCCCTCACAAAACAGTAGTACTCTTTTTCTCTGACAGCATTCATTTAGTGATGGACCATAGCTTTTACACCTTCACATTTGCTTCTCTCATTTTATCATCTCCCCCCTTATCGAGTTTGGGCTGTCATCTAAAATAAATGGACCATCGTGCCCTTTGTTGTTCAGGTTGCCATAGGAACGCTGGCTGTGTGACTCCAGTAAACCAGTAGCAATAAAAACAGAGCAAGTCCTAGTCACCATGATTACAGGCACAGCAATGATGCAGTAGTTCAGAGGTATTGCAGAGCACAGTTGGTGCCTATAACTACTAAAGAATGAAGTTTTCTAGGGCCTTTCAAAATGGCAGCTTATACAGACTGTTAACAGCCCTCTGACTGACCTTTTACCTGGTGTAAGCCTTGATTAAAATCAAATATTTAATCTGCCTTGTGGAATACAGATTGTAAATGTGCCCGCATTTCATGTTATAAGATGACAGGTCCTTGCAAATTTCAGAGGCTGAGACTTTGTTGTGAATCACCTCCTTGATTAAACGGATCTGGATAAGCATACCAAAACATGCAGGGGCTGTGAAAGGGATATAAAGAGACACCAGTATAATAGCATTCATTAGTCATAACTTTGCCAGACGGAGCACTGGTGAGTCTAAATGCTAATATTCTGCACAGGATATATATCTGTCAGCTTGCTGTGCCCGTCGTAGCGCTGTAGACCCCTTTGCATGAAATGAGCTGACTCTAACCTGACTAATGTTCCCATACATTGCACTGTAAACTGCATTGATTTTCGGTAGGGGTTTTGCCCAGCACACCGTCTTTGACTGAAGATGAGAGGAGGCAGCTGGCTGGAGCACCGTGCAGAGACGAGACAGGGTTTATTTACTGATACCAGACAGCAAAACTGAAATAGCTTGTTGAGTTTTTACTTTATATTATAAAACTAATGCAGGTTTATGTAAGCGCACATATATATCCAAAAATAACAGCACTTATTACAATAAATTGACACCTATATACATACAGTGCGGCCTAACATTAATATACAGGCACTGGCTTGCTTCCTTATGTTTGTTCATAGATTCTAGATAGTGGAGAGAGGTGACAGGAAATGAGGGGGGGAGAGAGATGTAACAGAGGTCCATGGTTCATCCTCTAAAGCGTAAGATCACTAGCATGTGAGATATTCGATCTATAGTTAAAAATTTGGGGAAATTATTTGCTTTCTCACCAAGATTTAGATGAGAAGAACAATATCACTCTCATGTCTGTGCATTAAATATGAAGCAGGACCCAGCCACTGGTTAGCTTAGCTGAGCATGAAGACTGGAAACAAGGGGATACCAGCCAAGCACAACTGGTGGTAACAGAATCCACCTACCAGCACCTCTGTGGTGCAAAATGGTGCTATAAAACCACAGGTTGTTTTTTTGTTTTTTTTTGGTCCTGTACAAGACCAGCCTGTTGTTGTCATAAATTAACCTTTACTGATTAGAAAGTGGTCAGTGAAAGCTTCCAGACTGGCTCCCTTGTTAGTAATTTGAATTAATTCCCAGGAGAACACAGGAGTGCCTCTATCTGTGGATGAACACCGATGGCCTTGTGTCTTGAGTCGGCCAGATGTCCTCAGAGAGCTGATCTTTGGCAAGCAGATTTGTTCAGCTCAGCCAATAATGCTTCCTTCATCAGTACTGCAGCCTGGCTGGATGAAGCTGATGGCGGGCATGTGAGCTGCATGTAGAGAGAGAGAGAGAGAGAGGGAGACGAAAAGGGGGAGAGAGAAACAGTGAGAGGCGTGCTGAAAGCTTAGAGAGGTGGAGCAAAAGATAAAGAGAGAGACAAGGAGTGAGCGAGGAGGGCTGAAAGGGTGAAAAGGAGAGTTTGAATGTGTGAGCATGTGTCTGGCCAACCAATAGCAACAGGAAAGCTGGGGATGGAGAGAGTGAGTAAGGAAAGTGGAGAGAGGGAATTAGAGGATGCCACAGGGCAGCTGAAGGCAGGAAATGAGGGTTTGCAAAAACTGCTGCGTTGGACACATGAATGGTGAGCGAATGAATGTGGAAACAGTGTGGAGAGCTCAAAATGCTCATTTATGTAAAAACAACCCACGCAGACTGCTACAGCTCTATGTTTAGTCTGTGTTTGTTATTATCCCAAGTCAGAGTCACACACTTTGTAATGTGCTTCATTACAAGTCAAACCTGAAGGACAACAATTGATAGAGTTTCCGTTTAAACAGCCCTGCCAAGGGACCAGAGCAAGAGTCATGCTTGTGTTTTTTGATTTCATTGTCAAGGCAATGGAGGAGCCATCCACACCCATAGTCTGTCATGTCAGGATTGTGAGGTGAAACTTATTTCAAGTCAACCTGCAGCTCTAGATTTTACAGTGACAGTTGAACAGAATTAATGGGCTTTGATGCTACCACCATGTGGATGTCAGATACTCTACACATCACAAAGGCAGTTTAAATCCCATGTATTTTGTATACAAATTCTTAACCTGTTCTTTCAGGTGCAAATTGGATTTTTTTAAAATCTGTCAAAACTGGTGAAATTTTGGAAAAAAAATATTTAAAAAAACGTGTCAAAATTGTGTCAAAAAAGAAATCCAAATTTATGTCTCATTTTTTGTACAGTCTTATCATAAATATCTCAACTAGGAAGAGAACTGAGATTTCTGACTGAGATACTGTCAGAGAGACTGGCTATGCCCCTTACAGATCATTCATTGTTATATACTGAATTGTAATATGATATTAGCTGCTTCCTCTGTGGTGTCTGAGTGGGAATGATATTCTCCCTGGTGGCCACAGTGCTAGTATTATTGCTGGCTGACTGGCTAATTGAATACAGAAATAGGCCATTTCAGTAGGTGTTGAAGTAGGAGCTCCTGCGGAGAAGCTTCCAATTTAAACTCACCTTTTCAATAGTTAGGTAGGTCTGCTGGTTTTGTGAGCCACCAGCCACCACCTCTGGACTTAGCACTTAATAAGGGTAAAGTTGAGTGGTTGTTCCTTTTTAGCTCTGACTGCTGCACAACTCTTACCAAGCCTAACAGTACTATAATCCATTGTCGTTATATGAACTGCTCCTTAAATCTTCTCGTCTAGTGGCTTGTTTTGAGGGCTCACAGGCTGGATTTTCCATTGGATTTTGCTTCCCTTTTCAAAATGTTTGTCTGACCTGGGGAGTTTGAGCTTGTTAAGGATTTCCTCCTCCTTTCCCAGAATGGTAGCCAGGAAAGCACTAGATCCGAACAAATCTACCGAGTCGATCAGACTGAATGAAAGGACAGAGAAAGAGTGAATTAAAAGGAGGGATTCCCATGTGTAGAGTGTGTGTGGTCCAAATAGGATTTGTTCAGCGAGGGACAAGGAACAAGGATTTGTGCCTCCTATGTAATGCTTCTGAAGTATGGTGGAGTTCTGCAGTTGCAGGCCAGTGGGTCATCACGGGAGGAGGAAGGGAGGACATTAATAGGGCATGTAATTCTGCGAGGGCAGGAGCTTATCACAGTCGGGGAGGCTGAACGCTGCACTCTCACCCTCCACTGCCACCTTCTGGCCATTTGGGAAGGAGGAATTGCTTTCATGAAGTTGTATTTATGAGGATGTTCTGTCAAGTTTTCAAATTATTTCTGCGCTTTCAACCTTCAGAAATACTTTTACTACACTCTTTTTCTGTTTTTAAATCTGTTAAGATCTTATACATTTTTGCTTACAAATTAAGCCATGACAATGTCGACAAGCTTTACAGTGGCACAGTGTAAAATCTCCATCAAGTACTGTATGTTTGTCTTAAACTGACAGCTGGGTTTTTAATTATCCACTAAGGAAACTGAGACAGACAGTACAACACCTCATTTTAAGTTTTTTACACTAATGTAGAGAGGACAGAAACTGAGGTGGAGCCAGCAGTTTTATTTCCTCTTTTCTAGCGCAGGCTTTGGGTGTTTCTCCTCCTGTAAGTATTATGCACTACTATTGAAATGCAAAGCCAGCATACTTGCTGTTATAATATCTACAGCCTCTATTTATGCGAGACTTCTAATTGTGGATGATTTTAACATACATGTTGATGTTGCAGCACACTCATGGCTTAGGAAGCATACAATGAGATTCCATTTAGTTAAATAAATAAAAGTGATGACAACTGATTTTTAAATGATTAAACTCAGAGAGGAGGTGAAAAGACATTTTTCAGATTTAAATAGTGCCTCCAAACCTGTTTTTCATATTGCATATAACTTCGACAACTTCCATCTAGAGTCAAAACCTAGGGCAACAAAAGATCGTTACACCCTGTGCACCTTTAGAAGATAGCCGTTGATGTCCAGTTTTTAAAACAATCCAGCTCCTTCATGACGTCTTACTGCTTGGTTAATCGCTTTTGCACAAAATGAACTACCAGCATAAACTTAACAGTAATTACCCCCTTTAAAAATAGGAAAAGTTAAACACAAACCCAAAGCCTCATGGAAAATGTAGATACAGTTTCAGTTAAAAAGAAACTGTAGAAAGCTCCACGATGATGAGATACCAAGATGCTGCTCATGATGTCTGCGTGCTTCAGTGTTTCAGAATGTAATGCATTGAAACATTTCCTCCATTTACTCACCAGTAATCACAGATAATACGATGAATGCAGGCACAGGTACAACTGGGCAGAATCAATACTCATTTCTATGGTATCGAATTGCTTGTGTCGGCTGTAATCACTGCTCCGCATGTTTGCAGTCTAGCCACAAGGTATTTGTTTGTCTCAGTATCTCTGCAGCACACTAACCCAGATCTCTGGAGAGTGTGTGTATATGCTCTATGTGTATAAGTGTGTCCTTCACAGTCCATGCATCAGCTTCTTTCTATCACAGCTGCTGCTGCCATTGTAAACATTGAGTAATTGGCTACGCTGAGCAGTCTGGTGTCCTCATTTAGCTCTGTCTCGAAAAACCAGACTGAAAATTCCTGTTAGATCTAGAAACATCTGAGATTTGTGTAGCCATGTTGTCATGAATAAAAAGGTGGGTTTGATCATATAAAGCAAGCAATTTATATTTTTCTAAAATCCTCAATTTCCTTTCCTTAGTTTGATAGTATTTCATTCAGTGCATTGCCATGCCAGTACAGCCTCACAGAGCCACTAGTAAGGCTGTGATCTCTTTGTCTTCACCACTTTTTGAGCTTGTGGGTTTCTAGTGGAACTTGGCCAATAACAGGAAGTCTAAAGGACAGTGTTTACTCACCTAATGTTAAATGTTGAATTTACATCTATCTCAAAGAATAATTCTGGTTTATTACAACTTGGGTCTTATTTCATAGTTAGTTAGTCTTGTTTAATGTTGCACTGGAGTTCAGTTGCATGTTTTTCCAGTTGTGAGGCATATTTTTCCTGTCTGCATTTGTCTTTTGGCTGCCTTTTTGCTGTGACTCCTGTTTAGTCCCATTTAGCTTGAACTTGAAGGCTGTAATCTCACATTTGGTCATGTAGAGACATTTAACCACTAGTGTCAGTGTATTTCAGTCACATTACAGCAGTAGTCCTGCTAAATGCATTATCACATTCATTGTGTTGACATAACGCTCGCTGGTGACCACAGGTCTGCCTTCTCTCTCCTCCATGCTGCAGGGCTGTTATCTCACTACTCTGTAGATGGAAACACAGGGCCCTCATTGTTGTACGCCCCCTCAGCTTGCGGTTAAGACTATTTTCTCTGCTCCCCACTCACCCCATGCTTTATGACAGTGAGAAAAAAACACCTTGTTATTTTTCTGTTTCTGTTTATCCTTGTTTGGCCTCCCAAAGTACTGCTATTTACTTCTCCCCAGTGCCGCCCTGTATCCCATTATGAGTGCTTAGTATCAAGCAAAGAGTGCACTGTGTGCAGGTTTGAGTCTCATGAGTGTAATCCTCCTTCTGTCCAATAGAGGGTATTCATGTCCTAGTTTTTGCTGGTGGGTGAATGGCTTCTTTGTAGGTACTGCTGTCCCACCTCCTGTTTTTTTCGTCATGCTGGGAATGACTGAATACTTTAGCTCTGACCTTATGTTTACCTATTGAAAACAATATTTTTAAGATTCTGTGTGCTTTCCAACGTAAACAACACTTGTCGTTTAATGTGAATTAGTCAAAGTATTTTTCTTTTAAAAGTGCACATCAGTACACTGATCACACAAACAACTTCAATTCAGTTACATGCTGTTACTGAACCTGTCCTCCATTAGTGAGGTGAAAGGGCGTTAAAAAACATGAGGCTGGCCGTTTTGTGGGTGAATTTGGTGTGAAGTGACACCCAACCCCATGTGTGACTGAATCCATTTAAACATGTCAGCAGCTGCATCGCATGAGGTCAGAGTGCAAGAAGAGAGGGCGGGGGTCACTCATTCATCAATTAAACACACACCACTTAGTTAATGAGCTCTCACTCACACACTACTCGCAGAGAACCAGGAGGGGCTATTACTGGATCATAATCTCACTATTTTTTTTGAGTATGAGCTTTGGGTAAACAGTATACGGTATATACCCCCCCTCCCTTCCCTCTTACACAGCACACTCTAGTTCGCAAAGTGCACACATTCAAACATATTGCTGTAGAGTGCATTCCCCAGGGTAATGAGACAGAGAAAATGCAATGTGCTTACCTGTGTATGTCTAGATGAATTACGAGCACTCAACACTGACCAGTGACTGCGCTCTGTGTGTGTGTGTGTGTGTGTGTGTTTTCCCATTAAACTGGAAGAAAGTATAGTGATGGGACATGAGTAAGAGGAAGAGATTGGAATGGCTCAAGGCAAAAACCATGAGTGAGAATCATGCTCATGATTGATCCAGATGTTTGGAAGTAGATTTTTTAAAAACAGCTTACATTTTGACATGTCACAGCATGAAAAACACAAGCTTAATTAATAACATTATTAATCACTGTATTGCATTTAGGTGAGCCAGATCCAGGACATATTCCAGGATATTGTGCAGGTCACTGTCATGGCTTACTGGGACACCTTAAATAGAACAAGTACATGATCCAGTAACTACTTCAAACTGTACAAACAAGTTGAGTGAACACAACAATGATCGATATCGTCCCATATGATATGAATGCAGCATACACTAAGATACCCAGGTGATGTCACAGGACTAATTTTCTCAGGCTTGATGAAGCTCCACCAGAGCTACTGATGACATTATGGAGCTGTTTCATAGGCTGAGTAGTACTCAGAAAATTGGTTGAATACTTGTCTCAGATTGGGATTAAAAACAGAATAAGTATAGTAGCAAACAGTTCCCCTAGATGACAGTTACATTATCGGTCAGTTCTGCAGGTGTGGAGGAAAACACATTTGCAGCTAAAAAAAAAAAAAAGAAATGGCTCATACCATTTCAGAAAATGTTTATGTCATGGGATACACTTATCCTGCAAAAATGTTTATGAAGAAATATTTAAATTTCCTCTAGTTTGTGTATTTTTCGAAGGAAATGTGTCTTATACATTGAGACTCAGCCCGTTTGACTTTTGTTTTTGCTTCCTGTGTGTGTGAGAGAGATGCACATTCATTTCATGCGTGTGCAGATTTATATCCTGCATCCTCAGGCTATGTCATGCAGTCTGAACTGTGGAGTCCCCATAGGCTGGTGTGCTCCAGAAGCTCTGCAAACCAGTGGCCCTGCTTTTGCAGCTTGTTTTTGTGGAATTGTGATGTGATGATTTTATTTGGTTATCAAGTTTACAAAATTCAAATTAATGTTTCAACTAAATTGTAATTTAGGAAAAACAAATGAGTTGAGTTTTTATGACATGTGTCAAGAGTTTTTTTAATGTAATGCTTAATAATCGACACATAGTTGCATTGGACATCACTCTGAGCATTTTGAGAAACCTTAAGATATGGATGAAATTTTGTATAAAATGTTAAAATTGCTATGGTGATATACATTGTAATATAGTTAATTCTCTGGAAAGTCAATTGAACAACTATAGATAGAATGAGACTAATAAGTCCAAGAGTCTAAGGCCAGATTTATCAACTCTGTGAGGCTGTACTTACGCACAATGATGCTTTGAGCTAAATTCTAACCTCCAGGGCATCTCCAAAGTAGAATTCATCACCTGGGCTCCATGAATATCTATATAAACTTTTTATGGCAGTCTATCAAAAAGCTGTTGACATATTTCAGTCTGGACCAAAGTGGTGACCAACAGACCAACTGACAAATTGTTATTTTAGAGCCATGCTGCCAGTACACAGTAACCAGAAAGGAGTGTCTTTCTGGTTTATCCAGTGAATTAAATAATTGGGAAAAATGCCATCACACTGATGAAAATCCAGCAACCAATATTGCCACAAAGCAGCTGCTTATTAATTCTGCACATTGCCTGCAATGACCTAAAACACACAGAGATATTAAAGGGATAGCTGCCCGTTGTAAACTGTAAAAATCTCTACTGCTGACAAATCCCAAGTGTCCTAGTAAGTGTCATTGAGCCCTACCTCTTTATTAATCTCACTCGTTGCTTAAATCTACCACCTTGTGTGTAGTGCATTCAGCAACCACTGCCAGGTATTTTAGAGAAGAATCTGTACATACTGTAAAATATTTTGTACCGGTGGTGGTCTCCCTACTGTACACTCCTGGATTACTAATCAGTCTCATTAACCCTAGGATACCCTTCGACCCCGCTGTGCTTTTCATACGCAGCTCATATACATGATGCGCACATGCATCCGCAGCCCCCACACGCTGGCCACATTGAGGCTGGGATTGAGAGATAGAGACAGACCCCCATCATGGCACACCCTCTGGCTACCTCTCTGTGAGCTGTTTACTCATGTAGAAGCAGACCCATCTGCCCAGAGAGATGGCGAGAAAAAAAGAGACAGACTGGGATGGAGGCAGAGAGGGATAAGACACACATATATAAGCAGTGGCATCCTAAAAAGACAGAGGTGGAAATGGGGTTTAGAGAAAAGGAGGGAGGATGCCAAAGAGAGGAGGAGGAGAAGAGTGAGGGGGGAGTAAGGCAGATCTGTGCGGCGTTGCCCTGAGATACAGGATGTCGTAATAAGGCAATTGGGAGAGAGAGAGAGAGAAAAAGAGAGAGAGAGGGAGGGAGGGACTAATCCATAGGGGAAAAAGGGGGAGGAGAGTGCGCCTCAAGGAGAAAAGCATTAATTTTCCTGTTGCTGTGACAAGCCGACACCCCTCTGCCTTGCAATAAAGTGAACTCCAGCCTGCCTCTGGGCTCTGTTGTGCAGAGCTGCAGAAGGCCTGATAGAGCCACAGAGAGAGGTGGAAGGAGACACAGACAGAGGCAGATACACTGTGGATCCAGAGCCTGTGTTTTCATTTCCACTCACCCAGTTCAACCAAGCGACACCAGTGAGAGGAAGGGGACGAAGGGAGGAAGACAAAAAGTTTCAGTGACAGCAGGGAAAGGAAAGAGAGGCAAGGTGAAGGAGGAGAAGGAAGGAAGGAAAGGAGGGAGGAAGGAGAGGCTGGGGCATGAGGAGGCCTGACTGACATTGCTGCTCTTAAGTATCAGCTCACACACACACACACGCCAACGCAGGCAGACACACATATTCAGGCAGATTTCGTGCAATTTCTGCACAGTTGCTGCTCTTTTTTAATCTCAGGAGCCTGCCTCCATCCTTTCTTCTCCCTCTGAGCAAGAGGACAAGAGACACAGAGAGAGGAGAGGAGGAGGAAAGGACGAGGGAGGAGAAGGAGGAGGAGGGAGGTAACTTCTCCTCTCTCCTTTACTCAGACACAGCAGAGAGAGATAGAGAGAATAGTAAAAGAGAGAGAGAGAGAGAGAGCAGCTTCGGTTCTATTTCGCTGTCTCCTGTGGTCCTCACAGCGAGCGGCTAACAGGCACCGCTCATGTCCGTGAACTCAGAGAAATCCTCGTCCCCTGAAAGGTAACACCTCCTCCTCTTTCCCTTACTCCTTATCCTTATCATTTCATCCCCATATGTCTGTGTGCATGCCCATCTGTCTGTCTGTTATTTTGTCCTCAGCCACCCCAACCCTCTCCGACCACCAGCAACCCTCAGCACCTCCATGTTTTGTGTCTCTTTCTGTTTCTGTTTCTGTCTGTATCCTTAGCTGGTTTCTTCTATTGTCTGGGTCACAGCTGTCTGACTGTAGCGAGGAAAGAAAACGCAGTAGTTCATTGTTGCGTGGTGCTGTAACTCAGTTGGCTGCCGAAACAGAACATTCTTACAACATACGCAGTACAAGCACACTTAAACATCATCTTAAACCATAATCTCTCTCACACACCTCTCTACACAGATACACACTTGGGAGTTGTTTTGTTTTCTGAGCCTGCACATTCTACAGACAACAATAATAAGAAATGCACACACACACTCGTGTCTTTTGCGGCATTGGTGCAACAGAGCTTACACAGCAAGAGTGTCAACACAAGTCAACATTAGCAGCACAGCCAACAGCAGCAGTGCAGCAGCAGCAGTAGCAGCAGTGCATCTCAGCAGCGATGCAAGACAACAGTCGCTACAGACGCACCTCAGCATAGCATTACTGAATAATGGCAACCTCTGAATGCCACACAACTTCTACATAATACATATTTTAAACCAGCCAGGCGGTTCAATACATTATAGATTTTGCATAGTATAACATCCAGTTACAGTGTTTAGCATGAATAGCAAAAGTCACAAGGCATTATTAGACATGTGACACACTGTGGATAATTGAGAATACATACAGACAAAAGACACGCACACAGCAGCATCATTTCAAATTATTGTCAGGACAGATTTATTTCACAATACACTGTGAGCACACACATCAAGGCTAGTTGTGTCAGAGGCTACTTGTGACTCATTTACCCTTGTAACTCAATAGAGATTAATGACCTCTTAAATAATTTGTACTTATTTGTGCCTAATTAGAGCTTTGTGCAGATTTATAGTCAGTGAACCTAGTATTTTATTTCTGGCGGGCTGCATAGATGATCTTGATTTAAACAAATGTCAGTAATGTTGTATAGTCACCAAGTCATACTTAGTCAACTGGCGAAGGAAAGATGCCAAATTATGTCCAAATAGAGATCATGAGTGTTTGAGAACAAAGGCTCCGTTGTTGGTAGTTTCATCTCTGCTATAGGTGAATCCAAAAGGGAATCACAAAGTTGATGTCCGGCCCAACCCTCTTTATGTTGCACAGATCCTGGCATCTACATTCATCCAGACCGAGCCTACATATCTCTTTAGTGTGTGCAAATGCGAAAGAGCTCGACGGACGGGTGCTGAGGTGAGGGAGTAGGCAGACTGATGACCTAGTAGCTACTGATGCTGTGCTGGCATGATCAGGGTAGAGCCATTATCCACATACATAGCGCCAGGCTTAGACTGGCAAGCACTCAAACATTGGGTTATACAGTGGGCACACAAATAGGCTGAAGTAAATGGGCACTAACAATATCAGGCTATTACATGGGCAGTTGGGCACAGAGGAGAGTGGCGTCATATTGGCAGTTTTGGATGAACGTGAAGTGAAGTTTAATTAGAGTAGAGGCAGTGGCACTATGTACGAATACACACACAGACAAGTATGCTAGCACAGATATGGATGAAAACTGTCATACTCACTTATATGTCTAACATCTGCACAAGGAGAGCAGGATTTCTGATCTCAGACATGCTTAAATATAGAGTACTGGCTTGCAGCTCTGGCGTGGTGAGGTTTGTGGATTTCATCACTTGGCAAGTTTCTCCCTTCCTCTATTGTTTGGGTCACAGTTGTCTCTCTGTAATTAAGAATAATGCAGCAGTCCCTTGTTGCATGGCAGGTAACAACAAAGAGCTACACTCATACACACACTGCTGCCCTCCTTAACGGCTGCAACATCTCATATGACAACAGAAACAATGCATGCTGCTACCTCCATTTCAGGTTTACCAGTCTGAGGTAGACTTAACAGTTGTGTTAGTATAACCAGTCATGAAGTTCTGTCTTTTCACCTCTCTGAATTAATTCATATATACCTAAGAACGCTATCAGTTATGAACCTCATGAATAGACTAGCTGCTAATACCCCTGCACTCAAAGCTGTGTTGGAAAGCCACAAGCTGTGCCAAAGATCAGAGAGGATTCTGCAGCTTTGTGAGTGTGACATAGACAGCTGGGTTGCCTTTTGGACTGGATACATGCAGATACCAAACAGAGCAGTTGTTGCTTTAGTAAAAATAGGCACATGATTATCATCTGCATACATTGGCAGCTCAAGAAAGAGCTTCATATGGCAAGAAATGTGTTAGAAAGATCAAAATTATTTAGATGCAAGTAGTAGTGATGTGTTGATCAATGAAGTAGTAGAAATGAATCATGACTCATGACTAATTTCAATAAATGTTTTTTCAAAATATTTGAAATGTATATATATATATTAACAAAACTAGACATTATTTGTTTGTGGCACATAAAAGCAGCCTGAACTGAATTGGAAGTTGGACCTAATTTTTAGTTTTATTAGTGGCTTATATTTGAGTGTGGATTGGACTTCAGAGTCTATATTGGGCCTGCATTTTGGCACATATCAGCACAATGTTTCTGTCTGCGACACCATCTGGACTCCAGGTGCCACACATACATACTCACAGAGCCCTTGAGTGCGTCATTTGAGATGTGCAGTAACATGTCTGTCCAAAATAAGGCAGAATAGAATGGATTACTTATGCGTTTTAAACCAAATAGATGGGTGAGTTGGGCCTGAAAAGAGCAAGAGGCGGCACTGTGACAAATTTTGTCTTGCAGCACTTACATTAGGAAGACGATCCCCGTTGTGTAACTTGGCACTTGAGGCATGGTGGAGATGGAGATGGATGGAGGACAAGGAGCGTTGTGTGTGTGTGTGTGTGTTTGTGTGTGTGTGTATGCGTGCGTGAAGCATATGCAAGTGTTTTGACATCCTCGTAGCGTGTGAGCGGCTTAAGGCTTCTTCCTGCGGGGTGACGGCATGTCAGTTTAGGTCATAACTGACGCTGCTGGGTGGAGGGCTTATGTCCTTTGAAGGGACTTTCTTTACGGATTAAACAAAAGTCGAATAAATAAACACCTAAAGGTCAAGAGTTTACCTGCTTTGTTGCAAAGCTGACTCATAGCTGTTGAGAGGCTGTTGAGACACTGAGAGGTGTTGGGTAAACCTCTCTGTCTTGGATGCTGATTATCTAACCTTCAGTCATTGTGCGTTCTGTCAGGTGATGGCTGTGTGTGTGTTTAAATTAATGCAATGCTTAGGTGAGCTGCTGAAAATGCGACATCCACTTCAAACTGCGTATGTAGTAGATATGGCTATCTTAAGCAAACGATGACAGCTGGGTTTAATGTCTTATATTTGCATGTAATCCGTAGACATGATTCCAGCGTTCCTGTGTGTGTGTGTGTATGAGCGTGCGTCTGTACCGTAGGAGTGTGATGGGTTGATGCATGACTTTTACTGTGATTATTGGAACTGCCACTCTTCACCGACAGAGAGAGGAAAGAAGTGAGGAGGGAAGAGCAAAGAGAAGGAGAGGGATAGAAAAGGGGGAGGAAACAAGACAGGTGAGAGGGAAGGTGGAAGGTAAAATAAGGTAGAGAAAGAAATAGAGATAGAGAGAAGGGTAGAAGGTAATGTCACATGCAAGAACCAGATTGATGAACTGATGCCAGAAATGAGAAGTTAGAATAAGCAACACAGACACCACATGCACATATACACAGGCATTACACGCAGCACCTAAAATTTCCATCTCATCTCCTCTTTCATCTATTTGACACCACTTGAAACATAGGTTACTGGATACATTTCCTGCCACCCTATTGCCTCCTTAAATATGACTAACTGTAAACTCAATATCTTTGGATTTTGGACTTTTTCTACATTTTAAAGTGGGCAATTACTTTAAAGTAGTGGTGTTGCAAAAGCTATTAACCACACAGTAAGAAGCCATGAGAGGATTATTTCATAAAATAGACATTAGGTGATCTGTAGCATCAGGCTTTGTAGTGGTGGGCATGGTTAGATGGTTAGATGGCTAGATAGCGACAAATTAAGCTGCAACGATTAACTGATTTACTATAAGCTGAGGAAGCAACTATTTTGGTAATTAATTGTAATTTAAGCAAAAATGACAAATAAATATTCCTTGTTATGGCTTCTCAATTGTGAGGCTGTGATGCATTTTCTTGGTTTAATATATTTGGGTTTTGGGTTATTGATCGGACAAAATAAGATATTCATCAACTTGAGCTTTGAGGAATTATGGACATTCTTAACCATTTTCTGAGATAAACACAGTTGATGAGTTAACCAAGAAGATAATCTACAGATTAACTAATTGAAAATAACAGTTAGTTGCTGCCCTATTTTAATAATCACAAAGCTACAGCAAAGCTGAAGTAGATTAAACAGAAGGAAAAGATAAAAGGGAGGAAAAACCTATGAAACAGAGAGCAGCAGAAGATGCAGCATGCATGCAGCAAGTGTTGGAATGTGTCCAGTCGGTTAGTGAGCCAGGCCGATGCAGCAGACAACATCACATTCAGCAGCCATCACATTCATACAGTATACATAGCTTCGACTGGCCTATATGGCCTCCACCATCTTCTCTGGTCTGACCCACATCGCTACAGGCATATACAGGGCACACAAACACACACGCACAGACATGAGCAACCCCAGCCATGGCACGACATGACAATAGCTAATGAAGCATGGCAGGGAGCTAGCTAGCAAAGTAGCCAGCCTGCCCTGCCTGTCTGGTTTTCTGGCCTCCATTATCCCCACCAGCCCCCCTCTTACGTCTGGAAGGAAACAGATGATTGCCTTACTTTCTTTCCTGCTTCCTCTTTTTTTCATTTGTTTGGGCTTCAGTCTCCATCTGGGACAGATGGAGAAGGAGACGTCCTCATGCATGCTCCCATCCCTTCTATCCCTCTGAGGGCTTTCAGTGATGTAGCAATGGTAAATAAAAAAGTGTGTGTGTGGGTGTATGTGTTGTCAAAGCTGGCCTTGCAAACAAGTCTAACCTGACTGCATAGCACAACTTTTTCACTGTGTCACCACAGACTAAGACAGGGAATTTCCATGTCATTCACTGAAATCCTATGCGGTTAATCAGTAATAGGAATCACTGAGTCAAACATCCAGCAACTGGGAACAAGACACCTTCGACACACCACACGAGTAGTGTGTCGAAGGCGATTGTCATGGCGATACCCTCATGGAACCGGTCATGTGATCTGGACCTAGGCGCCTGATCCACCATGAGGGTTGTGGTGTCACCCAGTGTAGTATGGATGCATGCAGTGGATGTACTGTAGATGAGAATGGATGAAAAGTATGCGCAGTAAAGGATGTTACTGTTAATGTAGTGGGATGAAACTGAAATCACTAATCTAATGACTAAAGTATATCCTTTTTTTTGTAGTTTAACAGACTCATATCATATGATAAAATGACCAGTTATAACTGAAAGTAGATGAAAAGTCAGAGGATTATCAAAGTCATCAGGGTATATTGTCTGGAAACCATGAAGGTCTGTACAAAATTGTATACTAATCCATCCAGTGGATGTTGAGGTATTTCACAGGATACATAGCTTTGACCTGCTGGCGATGCTGCACAAGAAGTCGCCAAGTCATCTCTGTGGACCATGAATGCCTGTGCAAAATATCTTGGCAACCCTTCCAGTAGCTGCAGGAGGTGATCAAAATGTGACCAAAAAGTAGATGTTTCAGTTACAGGACCATTGCCAGCACAACATTTTGCATCAGAAGAGTCTTTCCAGTCTATTTTGTCAAGGTGTAGGTGCTTTCAAGTATGATATGGTTCTGTTTACCTTGGCTACACACACCCACTCTACTATAACACTACTTCTTGAAAAGCCTGGATTTAAGAGTGCAAACCCTTTCACATTTGTTTGACTTAACTAGTAATGTAACAGCACATTTTCCCATTCTCTGCACTACTGCATTCCACTCTGAAAATATTCAATTGGTTTTGGCAAAAGCAAATTACCACTAAAATTATGCTGTTTGTACAAAAAAAAAGATGGAAACTTTGCCATTAGATCCACATGACAACCAGGAAGAATGCTTATCATTTCATTGGGCTTGGTTTTCTACTGCTTTAGACTTTGTGTGTTTGTGTCCAGTGCTCCAAGTCCCTGCTGACTCGGTATGTTTACGTATGCAGCATTCCAGTCTTTCCTGTGCTGCTCTCTTGTCTTTCTATCTTTTCATCTCTGTACAATCTCCTTCTCTTTTTTGACTTTATTCTCTCTCCGTATCTAGCACTCTTTTTTAAACCTCCATATCTCTTCCTGTCTTCTGGTGTTGGTTCCATTTGGAGGTTGTTAGTTTCTCTGGGAACCAGATCTCAGGCAGCATTTTTTTAGTAGTAACTAGTGACGGGATTGGTCATGTTTATTGTTGTTGTCGTGGCTGTCGCTGTGAAGCCATTGTACCAGAGTTACCAAGTGAATGTTGATAAAAATGTGAACAACATGCACTATTTGTGCAGCACTGAAGTTGTTTTGAGCTGCACTCAGTTTCCTTTACTACACACATCTCCTATTGGGCAACCAAAATATTCTTGTACTGGCCCTTTCTGTATCTATAAAATGACATTTCTGCATTATTAGTATATTGGTAGCCACCAGCTGTGCTCCTAATTTGTTTTAATAGGCAATTCTAACCTTGCTAAGAATAGACTGTGTTTCCATTATGCAACAGGAATTTGTTGAAGAAAGAATTTGCGGACAAACATTCTCCTTTAGTTCTCCCATCACACTGTGTAATGCATTTAGCTGCAGTATGGATATTTAGCATGCAGCTAGGGCCTTTCTCACTCATTATTTTACAGCTATCTGCCATCAGCGTATTAGTCTTTCTGGAGTCGACTCTACTGCTACGATGCTGTGTAAGTTATACTCAGCAGAAACAGGGAAATGGAGGAAGAGAGAGGGAGAGGGGGCAGAGGGAAGGAGAGAGGGAAGAAAAAAATTGAGATTTTTGGAGGAGAGAAGCAGAGGAATGTGGTGCGACGATAGCCCTGGGAAAGAGATGATCTCTTAGAGGAACTGAGAAAGACGATAAAGCCAAAGGAAGAATGCTGGAGAGAGAAAGAGAAAGACCAAGATAGAGACATAGAGAGCAAAAAACAGGAAAGGACAGCAGAAACCTCAGGAGAGAGCTGATGTAGACGGCTGGGGAGCCTCGGAGAGACAAAGATAAAAAGCAGAAGGGGAAGGAGAGGAGGGAAAGTGAGGGAAGATGGAGGGAGAAGATAGATGGCTCTCTGCAGACTTGCGCAGTGTGTTGGGTAATGCTAGGTCACCGGGGGACTAATCTGTACTGATGCTGCAGCGTTAAAGCAGTGGAATGATAATGGCCTGTTTGTGTTTGTGTGTGTGGGGAGACGTGTTTGTTTGAGCAGCTTTGCATACGCATGTGTGTGAAAAGATACCACTTTTACATTTGAAGGTGCTATTTTTTGTCTCCTTTTGTCTACTGCTACAGTCAAAACACAAACACACACACACACACACACACACACACACACATACAAACACACAAACATGTACATACTCGCACACATAACCCCCTCATCAACGCCTTATGCCCTGTAGGACTGAGTCACTTGTCTGCTACATAACTGAGAACAGCATTCATCTGTTGTGTCTGAGAACACTGTTGAGCTGTTGTTTCTCTTCCTCTAGCATGGTCATGGGTGTTTTGTTTTTTTCCGTCGGTCCACATCAGCCCCGAGTGGGTGGAGTTCACTGAACTCTGGACTCAGGAAAGTCTTATAATATGCCAACTCGGCACGCTCAGCTCACACCCAGGCCTCTAGCTTGACAGCAGTAAACTGGCGGTATCGGCCAGTAACGCCACAGTGGTGTGTGTTTCCCCGTTGCTGCTGGCACACGCTGCCGGGTCAGGTGTGGTGATCCTGGTGTGGGTGTGTTTTGAATTCTCTCCCATTTTTCTGGAGAGAGTACGGATTTAAATGAAATATATAACAACCTTACTTCAACATAAGGTATTCTACTATATGGTAAATAAAAACAAAAATAAATGTGGATGAAGTCACAGGTATTAGTTTATCAATTCAGTTGGTAATCAACAGAAAATTAATGACCAAAAAAATGTCCTAACTGATAAATCATTTAAGTCATTTTATTTATTTTTGTTTTCATCTTTGAGAGCAAACTAAATACAGTTTGGTTTTGGACTATTAGACAAACAAAACAATTTGAATATGTAATGTTCTCACATCTTATTGACCAAACAATGAATCATTTAATCATGAAAATTTTTGCCAAAAATATTAAGGTAAATATTTGCTTTCAAAAGCTGACAGATTGAAGTAGTAAACTGAAATTTTACAGATTTTACAGTTCTGTTCAATTTCGGTTAGGTTCAGATCTATCTGGCTGGCAGAGGGACCATCCACAGAGGATGTTATTTTAATTGGCTCCACTTTCTTAAGGCTGGCTTTGTACATACAGTAACACTGCTGGTTTTTCTGGCAGCTCATACCACTGTTCCACATTGTCTTGAAACTAGAGGCCTCAGTTCTACTCTGTCCTAACTGTAATAAGTAAAGCTATGACTCCAGACACACTGGCATGCTAATGAGCTGACATTCAAATCACATCAGAAAGTATTTTTGGGAACAGCATTGTCTGTAAGGCTAATTGACATTGGATGTCTTTTGAGAGTGTTCAGAGTGTATTTTAGGAAACAAGATAGTTTTAATGGTCCTGGCGATGGAGAGGTGCTAATGTGTTGCAGGTGTTGCATTTCTGATCTGTATGTGACATGTTGTGTGTGTGTGTTTGTGCTCTTGTGTTTATAAAATAGGTGCATCTGGGCATATGTTATAGTACGAATGTGTTTATTAGTGCCCATGTGTTTACAGACTCCATAGTCAAAACGTGCATTGAGAAAGATCCTTAGCAGGTGGGTGTCACAGGCCCATGTGACTTCTGCTGGAATTCATTGCTGGGTTCATCTCGTCCCACCACAGCTGTAAGCATGAATCTGCGGCAGAGAGCGGGAGCTGCTTTTCTCTGTTCCTCCGTCCATCCTTGTTTCCTGCCCTATGGAGTTAAGCTCGTCTCTGCCCACTAAGAAGAAATGGGGTCTGGCTTTGTATGTGCTCCGCCTGCGCCACAGGGCCCTCCGAAACAGGTAGAGGGAGAAAGGAGAAAAAGAAATAGCAGAGTAAAATGTCGAAGGGGTGCTGGATTAACAAGACTAATAGGCGAGGTTCGAGATGGGACGTGAGTTCTTGTTTTCTGGTAAAGCTAAATTTCAGTACTATGGCGTGTGGTTTGTCTTAGCTTTTTGTTTAATGAGGTAGCCTCCTGGACATAAGCTTTAGCTGCAGCCCTTAAGTGTTTTAAAGATTTTTTCGTTACCTGTTTAAGAAATCAAAACCTTGTAGCTCAGTCTTTGTTAGTATCAAGTTAATGTATTAAAAGACACCAGACAAGCTGTCTATCTAGTATTTTTGAAAAAAGTGATTATGTTGAAGCTTTAGCTCCATTCATTCTGTCTTTAGACTTCACAGCAGTGTGGTTTTAATCCAGTTAAGCAATGTTTCTATGTGGATTCCTCCAGCAGATTGACTTTAATTTTATGATCTGAAGGCAACAAACAGTCTTGGATATGTCATGCCAGGGAGAGAGATTGTGATGATCACTGCTATTTATGAGACATCCTTTTTGAGCTGTGATGTTGATAAGTGAATCTCAATGAGAGAAAACACCTCTATCCCTAAAACAGATCAGAGGAGACATCTAAATAAAACGGGGGATTCTTGTCCTCCCATATACAGTAAATTATTCAGGGATTAAGCTAAACTATAAAAGGAATTTAATCCAGAGGAGACCTCTGCAATTCATCCGTTTGGTGGAAATGACAGTGACAACATGAATCTGACTCTGGACAAGGAGCAGGGAAAATGTCTGTCCACATTAAACCATGTAAAGCTCTCTATTTTTGCTCTTGCTTAGACTGACAGGCCTATATTATTATATCTCACTGCAGTTCTGAGGCACAGTTATATATATAGATCTCATTAATGGTGACTGTGATTGGCAGTGATTAATAGAAATGATTTAGAGCTTGCCTCTGAAAACTCATAACGTTATGTTACTTATGAGGGGGATTGTTACCTAGCTCGAGATGGGGCCTTTGGTATCAATGAAGCCCCATGGGAGTGGTGAGCAGGCTGAAGGAGCGGCGCTAATAATTAAGTCTCAAACCAGCAATTACATGGTTCCTCAGTGTTGCTTGTAATGACTGTAAACTTAGCTTATACATTTTTGTTATGAAGTTTCCACCTCATCAAGGTATTTGCTGGGTTTTCATTACTGCTGGCAATTAGTGGAGCAGAGTCAATATGAAATGAAGTGGCTTATTAATACACAGGATTTCATGTTGCTGTTGTTTTTTTTCGCTAAGTAAAGCATTCATATAGAATCCTGATTCATGGTGACAATAGAGGACTGCCACTGACGTTTAAGAAGCTGGGTGTTGCCATTTTTGCTCGAGAAATGACTAAAAAGATAAATCAGTGATTGAAATGGGCGCCCATCAGTTTTCTGATTTCAGCTCTAAATCATTATCAAGATAAGTTGTCTCATTTACACTGGAGACAATAAATGTAATGATAGCTGGTTGTTAATACATCAGATCATGACACTTCCCTAATCACATCTTATCTCTTTCCCCTCATTAGATTTATACATGACCAGTTCAAAATTGTGGATCTCTAGACTGGATTGGTTATTATTATTGTTCTAGCTATCCTCAGTTTAATTCTCACCCCCAGTAGAGATGTTACATTCTGATATTGTTTCCTGTTGAGAAGCTCTTGATCTGGTTCATGCAGAGCACCGCAGGTAATGAACATGCTTATATCACATCATAGATGAAAAAGGGGTTTGACAGGAGCTTCACAGGCTTTCACTGCACTGTCACATCTTTGTGTGTTCACTGTATGTGTGCCAGCAATATGTTTGTTAGTATATTACATACATGCACATGGCTTCCCGTGATGCTGTGTGGGTGGATATAACCTCGACAATACCAGGCTTTGTGGCCGGCTGACGTCATTGGAATGTATAAATACAGAATGCAGTGAATGAGTGCACCATAGAAAGAGGAGAGCAGAGTGTAAAGTGCACTGCACAATGAAAGATACAACAGATACCCGTCGGCTCTATGTGTGAGACATGTGGTTAGATGTTTCTATACTGAGCAGAGGAAATCATGAACCCCAGACTAATGGCTTTTTGTACAGGAGGTCACAGGAAACACACGACACGCACATGTCGACACACAATAAAACAGAGGTATAAATACAAATATTATTATTCTGGTATGCGTGTATATTTTTGTGTGTTTGGGGATGTGGATGTTGGTCTTTGTGTTTAGGAGATAGAAATGTGCTTGTCCTACTAGATCTGCTGCCATGTCACTTGACTTCTACTGCCTCAAAGGGTTGTGTGCGTGTGTCCGCGTTTGTGTGTACACATGCGCGCATATGCCACCCCGCCAGCCATGCAGAGCAGTGTTGCTGTTTTCTAATGCAAATTTTATTCCTAGTCAACTGGTTTTATCACAAGGGTTTTCCATGCAGGCACAGATGTGTGTGTCTGCCTGCTGCAAGTTTATTTTAGTGCATACTATGGGGGTTTTGTATAGATTTTGCTCATTAGCTTTTATTGCCTGTTATCTTTGAGCATGTTTGCATTTGTTACTGTGTATACTTATGCATCCTGTATCTGCTGTTCAGTCAATGCAGTGTAGCATGTGGTATTCTATCCATCGACTGCCCGTGGGGAATTTAATCAACAGTCAATTTAGCCTCTATAGATTGGTGTGGCCTGAACCATGTGACACAAAGCAGAGTCTGAGTATTTATACTATTCTGTGTCTACTGATTGGAGGCTACAGTATTTAGCTCAAACATGGAGAGCTGCGCAAAACACTGCAACCCCATTATATTTGCTATAACCAAATTATGGCTTACATTTCAAGTTATAGCCATTTAGCTGATGCTTTTGTCCAGACTGACATACAGCACAGTGAGTGAGGGGGCAGCAGTTCAGTGTCTTGTGTAACGACATCTCGGCAAGATGTGTGGGGATGTTAATGAAACACTCATTTAGTGCTGTAAAATGTACAGATTCATTAAGTTGTGTTGTGTACATTTTGTATTTTCTCAGAGCTAGCTAGAGTGTCTGGTTATGATGCCACTTTATTGATTCCTGTGAAGGAAATTCAGTTGTTACAGCAGCTCAGGAAACAAGGGGTAGATGCAAGGGGGAGATACAAATCTCAATTTGAAGAATATGTAGAAAGTAGGAATTAAAGCAATACTCTACATTAATGAAAAAGAAACTAATTTTTGTGCAATTGCAGCTGATTGAGCTGTGATATTAACTAATCTGATAATGCTAATGCTTTTTGATTAATTTGTTCTGTGAGGAACCTGTGGGATACCTTGATCTCTATCCCCTACCACTTGATGGTAACCAGGGGAATCCTTAAGTAGTTATTCTGAGTTTCAGAATAATCTCATTACTCTGTTCAGTTCATCTTTGTAAAGGACTTCATTGTTGTTATTGATGCATTTGGTGATAGAGGAGTTGTCAGAGGACACTTGGAGGTGGCAACAGATCCACAACACATTCCAAACATAAAGTAAGCTAAATTCCAGTTCAACTTTGGGCCACAACATCATCATGAGGCTGCTCATTTTGTGGTAAACCTGCTTCATTGTGAGCTGGATGACAATGAAAGCACTGGGGAAGTCAAAGGACAGAACCCTCCATTATATCTTGGCCTCTATGCTGCATGAGATAATGGTGTCCTCCACACCAGTAGTGAAGAACTGCAACTATCTCAAGAGGCTGCACTGTTTGTAAGGTTGTCTTTGTTATGCATGATTTTAACTAAGTAAATGCCATACAGCTATGGAGTGTCACTACCAGATGCTTCAATTTAGCAGAGCACCGACTATCTATTTGGTTTTCATTGTGTTGACATTCTACATAAAACAAAAATCCCAGTTAGCCAGATTGATATTGAATTTATTGCCTATCCCTAACTGAGAGAGATAGGAAAGCTTGGAATTGTGCAGGGACACTCCTGCAAACTTTTGGCACAGTAGTTGAGAGGTTGTTTAGCTCAGAGGCAAAACTGTCAGCATGTTTACAACCTGCATGATTGGCTGACTGCTCATGCTTGTTGCCTTGTTGGAGCTGTCAGTAGCAATGTTGCCCCATTCTGAGATCTTAGCAATTACTTCCATGAATAAACTGTTGTCATAACCAAAGGAAATGAGGGCCGAATCTTAATTTTAAAGGGGCTAACGCAAAATAGAAGAGGTGCTTATATCTCACAAGACAAAGTGAGGACAAGAATGTATTATGCAGGAGGTAAAAATTCATAAACTGAATTCTAATTTGTGTATGAATTGGGGGATTTCATGACTCCCTTACTGTATGCATTCCCTCTGCCTTAGTACAAACGCAAACAAAAAATATGGATGTAAAGACAGATTATGTTTTTTCTCACTTGTTTGAAGAAACTCATTTTAAAAAACCTGAAGAAAACAGAGGCCCCATACTTCATAGACACAGAACGAGTTGATGAAATAATGTTTGTCCATAGAAAACACCATAGATAACATCAAAACAAAGCAATTCAGTGATGTACAGAAGAACTTTTATGAAGCCCTGCAAGAACTTTTATTGTACTGGAAAAGAAAAGAAAAGAAAAAAAAAAAAAAGGTGGCCTGAACGATGGAAATAAAACCCAAGCTGTAATAAATCATAGTTTTCCTTCAGGTGCCTTGGGGCTGATGTTGTCTGGGCCTCGTGCCTTGTTACTTCGTCTTGTCGATTCTCAGTGTTCTCCGCCAGTGAAAATCCATCTGAAGCCAAAATAGAAGTTCAAGATTGTTGCAGCGACCGGTGGTATGAAAAGGGATCCTGCAGAGCCTTAACGTGCAACTAGAGGTTATGTGGGGGCAGTGCAACCTGTGACGTCAGGCTGCATCCTGAAAATAGCGGTGAGATCTCAGTTCTCCACACAGACAGATACTCTGGAGGAGAGAATGAGTCAGCTGTCCTGCCGACACGGGCCAAGATGGAGAGACGGAGAGAATGAAAGATTAACGATGAATCAATCAGAGGTAGAGATGCCACCGTTGGAATGGATAAGCAGAGCTGAAGGACACCCGCGGTCTGAATCCCACGCCTTAGCATTGAGAGTGGAGGATGATGCTCTTGTTGCTAAGGAATACCTGTTACCTTGGTGATAACGAGACATGTTTAAGGATGAGTCATCAAGTTTGAACTCGAGAGCGGTCAGCTGTTTTATATGGCTTCTCACTGGTCGGAGATGTGTTAGCTATGCTCTGTGACTTTCTTTGTCATTAACAGCAGGATACATTACTGATGTCAAGTCTCTGAAGGCATGTGGATGAATTTATTAGCCCCGGTCAATCAAAAGGCAGGAGAGAATGTAGAAAACTGCAATTAAATTTTTTTCTATTATCTATAGGACTCATGGAACAAAAAGATATGCAGTGGGTCACTGAGTTAAAGAGGAATTCTAGCCATTTATTCGGAGATCCTCTATAAATATAATGTGTTCTACTATACTTTTTGTAATTATGTGTTAGAGTGATAGAAGCAGTACTCAGATAGAAGTAGGAATACCTGGAAATCCTTTAAGAAGTTCAGTTGCTTATTTGTTGTGGATGGAGGACTCACCACACAAACATAAAAAAAACATAAAAACCAAACAGTCCAAAAGAAATCTGCATGGACTACAATCTCAAAAGAAGTTAATCTCTATCTGTGAAAAGAAAAAAAAGATACTGTTTGCAGGTGAGATGCAGAAAAATCGCATCATAAGAAAGTGCTTCCTTAGGTGGAAGTTGTCTTAAACCTTCCAAACGGCGACACGATAAATACATTCCCCCAGTTCAAATATAAAAGGAGGAGTGCAGACCTTTGAGGGGGATTCTTGAACACTTTCTTACAACAGCAGACACTGACTACTGTATATCCTAAGGATGAGGGAATCTCAGAGTTCAAAGTGGTGTCTCAACAGAACGATTGAAACTGGATCTGCAGTGTTGAGGTCTGAAGCCCACGGTTTATAGTCAGAGCTTTTTAGTCAGGTGCAGCGACTAATGTTTTGATATAAACTCTCTTCATCAGAGTAAACTCACCACATATGTATATATGTTTACATCAACAAGTCCCCCAATCTAAACACCAGTTTACCCTTTTAATACAACCTACAGGAGTCTGTGATGCTGCAATACCATAGTAAAGTTTGGTCAGGTTAAGGCACGTGGATCATGGTTTGGCTTAAAATGAGTTGTTGTTGTTAAGGTTAGAGGCTCTTCTTCATCATGGTTACAATAATAAACACATGGCTAAGGTCATAGAACGGTCATGGTTGAAAGAAACAACACTGACCACACAGTGTTTTGTCAAACCATCCATCCATCCCAACCTCCTACCTATGCAGACTTTGTTGCTCTGTAGCAGTGGTACCTGACCCTCTCCTCTGCTCCCATCATAACTACTTTGCTTTGATTCATTTTTACAGTGACAGTTGTGTTATGGGTATGTTGATAGGCTTGGATGATGGTGGTGTTCACAGCCCTTCATGATCAACTAGAGATCAACATATAAAACTATAAAACAATTAATTGTCATGCTGACACTGGATTTTTGTGATTGTGGCCACAGATTTGTATTTATATCCAAATGGATGTCTGTTTTGATTGTAAATCCAGAAGCTGTTTTACCTGTACACCTGTTAATATTTTCAGTGTGGCTCTGTCAAGTCAGCAGTTTACAGCAACAAAGCTCAGACATGATTACTCAGTGTGGTTTGATGAGGAATTTACTGGCTGGAAAAACTGTTTTACAATTGATTAGGAATCCGGTTCATCAGGGGCATCAGCCCTCTGGATTTTGTCAAAAGAAATAATTTCACATTTGTTTTCTGGCTCAGTATCTCTCAGCACAACATAACATTCCCACTGCAGTCACTATGAGCTTCATGACAGAACTGGTTTTCAGGTGTGAGTGATGGAGCTTGGACATTGCTCTCAGCTGGTTGGCAACAAGACAAGACCTTTCAAGTAGACTTAGCATCACATAAAGTTTGAACTAATCCTATTATAGTATACACAAGCAATTTGTATGTGAGAGGGAAAATAGTCTATAGTGGTTTTTACATTAGTTTTCAGATGCTGGACACAGGAAAAAAAGTGTCAGGCTGTTGGAAATGTAACATTGGAGCTACAGATGCCATTGTTGGGCGTGAGAGTGGAAAGGCTGAGACTGAAAATGGGCAGTGTGCGTGTTCTGATCTGTGCACACACTTACACTTGAGTTAGGGTGTAAGAAGCGGTCTGGGCATGTCTGTACACATAACAAGATGCTGAAGGATGGAAACCGCATTCTGCAGTTATGTACCTCCACAGTTCAGCGTTGTAGGCTCCTGTCTTAACCTGTGCTCTGCAGTCACATGTACTGTTACAGAGCCACCAGTTTCCAAAGAGTGTTTTACCAGAATAGCGTGTGCATGAAAAAAATTTAACTCCCATTAAAATGTGACTTTAATGCCCTGTTTTAAACATGCTTAAACTGCTCAGTGACAGTGGCTCAGTGACACAAACATATACTCAGCCCGTTTGGAACATGAAATACTTACACACACAACATTCCTGATGGTTCATATTGGCTTCTCCCAGACTGCCCTGAGGCAAGGTGATCACACACACACACACACACACACACACACACACACACACACACACACACACACACACACACACACACACACACATATGCACATGCACACACACACACACACACACACACTTGTACTTTTACACACATGTCAACCTGAACCATGACAGTGTTTATGTCATCCTAATAATCACCCAGCTCTTCCATTATACCCACCCAAGTTTTAGTGCTCGGTTCATTTTGTCCCACCAGTGACTGGTATGCCTGCAGTGAGGAAAATGACAGTGATCATCTGTTAGAGTCATGCTCGTAAACCTTTATGGTTCTACAGTACACACACATGCACAAAAATAAAAGGCTCCAGGCTCAGAAATGAAAAGACTTTGCCTAATATTATGTAGCTTGTACCAGTTGGTTTTGTTTTGTTTTTTTTCAATAATGAGAGATATTTCAACTATTTAAACACATTAAAATTAGATTTTAAAAGTCATGCCAAAAATTAGTGTGAAATTAGATTTTAAAACTAGCACTTTTGAGACTGTGCGCGTGTTATTTCGTAGCATTTGTTCTGGTTGTGGCCTTTATGGTAATTAAGTTAATTAATTAGTTTTTATATCTGTGTCATGATTACAAAAGACTGCTATTTGTTAAACAACAACAAAATATAGTATGCATCCTCCAGTAACAGACTGAGTTTATAAAGGAAAAAACATCATTTACAACACTGTATGTTAAATGTTATATGTTAAATATACTTTCAGCATATATGTGTGAAAAACATCAAATTAATTTCACACCAAACAACAGAGGAAAGTAAAAAAATATATTTTTTAAATAATCTGTAAAAAACAAAAACAACGACAGATAAAGATAGCTACTTTGTACAGGAGAGGTACGAGTAGAAGTACGCCTTCTTGAGGAGGAAATTGCTGCTCCTAGTGTGCAAATTAGTGCCAATTAGTGGAGGAAATCGATTAGTACACCTTTGACCAGAGGGGGGGGATTAATCATTGCAGATTGGTCAGAATGAAAGCAGGGATACTGCACTGTTGGTCCTCAGAGGCACATTTTAGCGTCATTGGTTTAAAATACAGATTGTGGTGGTTTAATAGAACCTGATATATAACATTTAGAAAAAGGCATTTTGTAGCCACCAGCAGGCTCTAGGGGACAGATTGACATGCTTTCAGTGCCTGAGTGAAAGAATGAGTGAATGAATAAACATAAGTAACATAATCCATATGAGTGAATTACTCTCTGGATTCATGCAGTGGTTTACATTTTAAAACAAAGGATGTAACTTCTTCATATTCACAAAATAAGGAAAAAACAAATCACCACCACCAAAAAAAATCAGAATTTCTAATTGCACCAGTTCACTGTTGTGTTTTGTTGTTGGGGGTGGGATGAGCTTGTTTTCAGCCTCCTGTTTGTTAACGCTGGTGTTTTCCACTTGCTCAGCACTAAAGCACTATCCGCCTCCGCCTGTTTTTCAATGTAATTTAAGGTGGAATGATGTGCCATATTTATCAGTCTGTATCAACTGATGTTGATAGATTTCCCCACATGCAGTTTTGTGTCTAAAGGTTTTGTGTGTCAAATGTATAGACATATAAAATGAGGCAAATCTTGCTTTAGCGTCGTTTGTTATGCATGTTTTCCTCCCTGATTGTGTTCATTGTATTTTTTTTTCTGTCTGTCTCTCGTCTTCTGGGCAGCCTCTTTCTCGGTTTCTGTTTTTTTTTCTGTCTGCTGTCTCTGTTTTTCATTGCTTGTGTTTCGTTTTGTTCTGACTGGTCTCTCTGCTTGTCAGCCTACTACTCTCTTTCTGCCTCTCCGCCTTTATTTTTTTCTGTCTTTGCCCGTATTTGTCTCTCCCTCTTTCTCTGCATGCTGTGTTTGTCTCGCTTTAATTCTGTCCGCTGTATACTTTTCTTTTTTTGTATGTCTCTTACCTGTCTTTCTATGTCAGTCTGTCTCACTGTTTTCACCTGCATAATTTTTCTGTCTGTCTGTCTCCCTGCATCTGCCTGTCTATCTTTTTCTGTTTATGCCTGTCTCTTTAGCTGTTGGTTTCGTCTGGTTACGTCTCTCTCTATATCTGACTTCCTTCTTTCTTTTTTTGTGCCCACCTCTCTGATTCTGAATCTTCCTCTGCTTTGTTTCTTTGCATTTCTACATCTTGCTTTCTGTTTTCAGTCTGTCCACCCGCTCAGGCTCCTCTCTATTTTGTCACCGTCTCTCCTCTGCCTGTCTTTCAGACTGTGGCGTCTTTGCTGTCTTAATGTTTTTGCTGCTTGGCTCGGGTCCAGAAAGTTATGGGGGGGCTAAGTGTTTGGACAGCCAATGGCAAGATGAGCCGTATAAAAGCACTGAGCTTATAGACGTGATGTATGACACCCTACGTGACTGCTTTGGTAAAGAAGCAGCATCCACCGCAAGGACACAGCCCTCTACTGCCTGTGTGTGTATGTATTTGTGTGTGTGTATGTGTGTGTGTGTGTGTGTGCAAGTTGTAAAATAGCAATGAAATCTCAATGCCAAGTTATCTTCTGTCCTTAGCTGCTGCATTGGAAGAACCATTGCCGTTGTGTGTCTGTTGGCCTTGCCACCGTGTTAACGCTTTGTATCCTGGAAATCCCCCCCCCCACCCAACCAAACCCCCACCCCTCGCTCTGCAGTTGCCATGGCAACGCACCAAGAGCCTCCATCATGTGTCTGCGCCTGTGACCGCAATTAAATAACAGCTCACAAGCACTGGCTTTGTGTGTTTATATTTTTTCCTTTCTCTCTTAATTTAGCATTTGATCATGTTGCCGTTACTGTGAGGTGACGCTGAATAAGAAGTGTTTGTCAAGCTCTCTCAGGCTCAGCTTTCACAGGGAGTTGACTAATTCAGTTTTACAGAGACATAGTTGAAACAACCAGTTCTCTCAAGGTGAAGATTGGATTGATTCATTATACAAAAATGTTCAATTGATTGAAAGTCTCAAACGTTTTCGTTGAATGAATGAATGAATGAGAGCTATGTTCTCACCTCTGAGCACATTGCATGGTGTTTTAGAGAATAATCCATATAGAATATTACAGAAAAGGAAAAATACAACTGTGAAAATACCCTTGAGGCCAAGTGCTTTTGTTATCCAAAAACAATAAATGTGAAAGCATTTGTAGTATGGCATTGTGACATGTACACTTAAACACATGGTACAGTGCAGTGACTTGTGAACAAAAATGTACGGTGGCCCTGATAGCCCAATGCACTACAGATAAAGAAAAAAAACAAAAAAACTGATGAACACACCCAGGCAAGTATGCTTTTGGGGAATAGCAGATATCTGCAATAACATCTAAATCATGAAAGCAGAATGTTAAAACTGAACAGAAATCCTTAGCTCATTTTCCAAAGCCACTGATGGGTATTTGACTTCAGTGAATTTCTGTATTTGGTTGTGTTTGCTGTTTGCAGTGTGTTTCACTTTGCTGCATACTGTGTGTTTTGCCAACTCAGTGAATGCATTTGTCAATTTGCCCGTTTTCTCTTTCTCCTTTTTTCTAAATGTTGTGCATGTGTTTGTGTCTATTTGCATGTGTTTTCTTGATTTACAGTGTGTTAAGTATTAGGGAATATTAACACAATATAAATAAAGTGCCATACAGTAATTTGCAATGTCCTGAAACATGTAGCACAGTGGTAGCACTAGGATGGCCTAGAGGTTTGGTGGGTGGTCCGCCCAAAACAGGAACCTTACAGACATGCTCCCAAATTCCCCACAAATAGCCATGTGTACCATGGCAGCGTCCTAAAGCAAAACTCTCAGTGCCCTGCCTGATCAATCATTGTAAGTCACCCCAGATAAGAGTGCCAGCTAAATGCCCAAAATGTAGCCAGGCCTGAAGAAAGAGGCAGCCTGTTCTCTGCAGCCTATTTAATGTTTTCCCTCTCATGGGCTCAGTTCCATTTTAGACAAGGGCAAGGAAGTGGAACAAGGCTGTTAAGTGAAAGGACTGACCATCGAGATGAACCCTGAATAGCTGATCAAGTCTAATCTATGCATCAATCTGTCTTTCTAGATATTCTATGTATTACAATATCAGTCTCATTAATCATGTCATACCTGCTTGAATACCTCAGTCAAAATCAGTATGTTTTTTTTTTTAACTTTGTACTCTGTCTGATTTTGGATGGTTTTCCATTTTTCTGCTGATTCATGTCTGAGGTGTCGGGTGGGTGTGGACTGGCTTGATCTGACTGTGTCTGAGCTCCAAATAATTATCAGCCCGTGAACCAACTGCAGTTATGTTTTGCACTGTTTGGACTCCATTTAAATGTATTATCGCAAGTTTCTCACATTGTTATCTTTAATGACAGCATGTTGAATCTTTTTGAAATATGTCATAGCAAATGTATAGTATATGTTGTTAAAAATATAACAATCAAAATCAATGTGACAGATGTGCTTTGTTGTTTTTATTACTTGATTATTTGAGTACTTCAGTGTTACATTAACTGGTGATTATCACAGATTTAATTTTGTACTACAGGGAATGCATAAATATCCATTCTGTTTGAGTTTGACTCTATAGAAGTGGTTGTGGAAGTAGCAAGATCCTTTATGTTGTTGTTTGTTTTTGGCTAAATCTGTAGCACTGCATTCCTCACACATGAATCGTTGATTTCATCTTGTCAAAAATGATGGAGGGGCTTGTGTACACAAAAAAAGTTCCAGACCAACTTACATCGTGTTCTGTGTTGCAGAGAAATTTGTACCTGCTTTTGGACTTTCTGTAGAGTACATCCTTTTCTTTATTTGTTCAGAACATTGGCTATTGATGGTCAAGCCAACTGTATTTATTCCAAACAGAGACATACCGTATGTCACTTCCTGAGCCTTTTTTTCTCTCTGCAGAAAAGACCTGTCTGACACAATGTGTTCAGAATAGCAAATATAAAAGCTGTCATGAACTCAGAACTGGATGAATCCATGTTAATTGTACTAGTCTGCAGTACACTCTTCAAGAACTGACATTTATATATATATATATATATATATATATATATATATATATATATACATGGAAATGTTATTATTTTGATATTAGTCATCTGCACCTAAAGCTCAGTCTACAGTTGCACTCCCTGTGAGTCACTAGAAATATTAGAATATGTAAAAGGAAATTGTTCAACCTGTGTTTTCCTGTAAAAAAGTTATCTGAAAGGTTACCTGACTTCTTTCCCCATGTTGTGTTTACAGGCCTGAGACCCAGCAGAAAGCCCCAGTGAGTGCCCCTCCTCCCCCACCGCCCCCTCCGCCTCCCCCTGAGCCGGCAGGGCCTCCGGAGCCGGAGGAGGAGATCCTGGGCTCCGACGATGAGGAGCAGGAGGACCCCGCAGACTACTGCAAAGGTCAGGACGACACAAAAACAGACAGACCACGCACACTCAAGTCAGTCTGTCCCAGCCCATTACTTACAGTCTCTACATCTGCTGTCCGGAGCTCCACAATGGCCACCCTGTCTCACACCATCTCCTCTCTCTGTCTCTGTCTGTTTTTCCTCCTCTTTCTCTCTTCATCCTGATGAGCTCTGCAGCAGTGTCGTTCTTGCCATCAGCATTAGACGCTCAGTAGTTGTGACACCAGCATTTCAAGGTTGTTTGCTTGTTGCCAGAAAGGAGCGGCAGACTCGTTTCCTGCAGAGGCTCAGGATGCCAAAGACTGCACTGTCTGTTAAGAGGTTTATTTTCATTACAACACAGCTCTGTTTCAAAATGCTACACCCAGTCTGTAAACATTGTAGAACATTACACTATACTTATCATTCAATATCAGGAAAAAAAAATAGCTCAGCATGTTTTAAATGATTTCAGTCAAGTCTAAATATACCATGACGTATTTTCACGAAGAGACAATTTTTCAGATGGCCCATATGTCACTGGGTAGGAAAACTCTTGATTTTTATGATGTTATCTTGGTGGAAACACAGCCACAGTGCCAGAGCTCACATGAGTAAGATGAAAGACTAAAAGAAAAGAGATTAAATCACAGTCATGTATTTTTCTTCTTTTCGTGAGCTTTTAATATTTTTTTACTCTCTATCTATCTCTATCTCTGGTCATTTTACGAACTTGAAAAAACCCTCACTTTGTAAGCACACAGAAGTGCATATACGCAGTTCTTACACAGTAATAGTATAAGCAGTGGTAGTCTTAGTAGTTTCTGTGTGTGGATCCCGGCCTGCCCACCCTTCTTGAGTGTCTGTGCTATTTTACTTGAAACTACACAATTTACCAAGTTTGCGTTCAATAAAATACACCTACAACAATGTAACCCTGGCAAGCCAGACTTCTCTCTCTGCCAGCTGGTAGTGTCATTGTGGAACAAAGAGGATTTTGATGTCTCATTTAGGTAATCTTGTTCGGCTCCAGGTTGAGGCATTACAAACAGTTACAGAATTATTAACTTCAAGGATGTTTACCATCATAAAGTCAGAGTTACTCCAGAGATAATAGATAATACATCAGTCTTGTAATATATTAAATCCTACCTTTTCCTACCTAGACTTTTTTTAGTTTTACTGAGCCGTATATCTAATAAACCAGTAACCGAGAGCATTTTCTGAAGAGAAACAGACACTGTTTTTGGCCAAATGGTCTCAATTCCCAGGTCTAAGATTGAACGTTCAAGAAACTCTCTCATTTGTCTCTTTATCGCAGGTTCACTAGATGCTGCAGATACCTGCCACTGGAAATGTTTGTGCTGTACTTTCCTCTTGCTTCTTCTTTTTTCAGCTGTAAAACACTTCTGTCCTGTCACATTTTCTGTCTGTTTGACCTCCCTCCCTCTCCAGTGCTCTCCCCTTTGCTTCTCACTCACTAATGGATTTCATGTCGTCGCCTGGTTATCTCTTGCAGTGGCCTGTAACCTTCATCTTCTGTCTCTCTCTCCCTCTCTTTATCTCTCTCAGGAGGGTACCATCCGGTGAAGATCGGGGATTTGTTCAATGGGAGGTACCATGTGATCAGGAAGCTGGGGTGGGGCCACTTCTCCACCGTATGGCTATGCTGGGACATACAGTGAGCCACACACACACACACACACACACACACACACAC
Organism: Lates japonicus; assembly: GCA_033238685.1. Taxonomy (NCBI): domain Eukaryota; kingdom Metazoa; phylum Chordata; class Actinopteri; family Centropomidae; genus Lates; species Lates japonicus. The sequence continues at coordinate 6,319,265 of BRZM01000035.1, forward strand.
ACACATTATAGTACAGTATAGGCTTTTAAATTCTGCTTCACGCTGCTTTCATGCATTTAGACGTTCACCACAAACACGTCATGACCCAGAAAAAGCACTCAAGCGTTCAGAAAGGCTGCTCTTGCAGTCCTTCACTTCACCTTGCTCTCATAAACACACACATATCCTCAAATATACCACACATACACACACCACAGACGCACCTGTTGACAGGATCTGGCATGTTACCACGACGACGGTTGCAACCAACACCACCTTACACTGACACAGAGGCCATCCATTTGCACTATAATGTTGTTTTCTGCGTTCACGTAGCAACTGGGGAGGATGGATGATATCTTCAACCCAGTGTCACCTTTCACTGACTCTCACACACACACACACGCTCACACGTGCACAAACTCATTTACTCTTGTCACTGGTGTTAATTACACTAATGGTGGTCATAAACTTGTGAGTTGGAGTTGGATTACTTTGCGCAGACTTTACAGTTAGTCCCACTGCTTGACAAATGCTCACTTCAGACCTTTCACAGCAGCTTTCCTTTAAATTCTTTCAGTCTTCTTTTATCTTTTAATATATATATATATTTTTTTGTTTTGGTTGATTCTCATTTGCATTTTCATTTGCATTTGAGAAGCTGGAAACAAAGTCATGATTTGCATTTTCACCATACTACAAAAGTGTTACAAAAGAGTTACAAAACAGTGAAAAAGTGTACATGTGGACTTTGATAAGGCCAAAGCAGTGTGTCACTGGTGTGTCATTACATAATGTTGACATTATTATTTGTGATAAAATGCCACACAGCTCATACATTTGCATTTCCAGTGCCAGTGTGGGCAGTGTGAATGCCTAATTGTTAGCCAGTATTGGTTGCAGGTGCTATTTTCATATCTCTCATACACATTAATTAGCATTGCTGGCTTTAACAACCTATTGGTTGGTGAGTCACTACAAAGTCTGAATAATGTATCTTTGTTTGTGTCGTTACAGAGTGAAGAACTTTGTGGCGATGAAGGTGGTGAAGAGCGCCCAGCATTACACAGAGACGGCCCTGGATGAGATCAAACTGCTGCGATGTGTGAGAATCTGATTACTTTGACATATTCTTTTCATTTGCTCTTCTTCATTTTTCTCACTTTTTTTTTTCTTTCTTTCTTTCTTTCTTTCTTTCTTTTTCTTTTCTTTCTGTTCTTTCCTTCTCTCTTTCTTTCCTTTTGCTCTCCCTCTTGCTTTCGTTTTTGCATCCCTCACCCTTCCATATCCCTTCCTTCTGTCTTCCATCCTTTCCATGCCTTCCTTCCACCTCCTCTCCTCTCCTCTGAGGCCGAGAGGAGGGAAGAGAGCCAAAGCAGGGGGAGAAAGGGGCACGAACACAACTTGGCTCATCAGCTGCAGCCTCCGCCACTCACCGCTGGGCCCCAGTATGCACTGGGAGAGCGACGAGGATGACGTATGACGAGATATTTGGAAGAGGAGGAGGAGGAGGAGAGAGGGAGAGGCCTCCATCAGATTGACTAATCATACATAAGTCATGTGATTCTGAGGCGTGGTAAGACAATATATAGTATGAAGTAGGCAGATTTGATAGTGATTTGTATATATATGTGTGTGTGTGTATAGATATATAGATATATATAGAGAGTCTACCAGTGTCCCCTCGCCTAGATTATGACATTATTGTGAGCGGTTTTCTTGATTTTAGAGACTGAGGAAGAACAACATAGCCTGGTTTTAGACCCTGAGTCACTGTCCACGCCCCCAGTTTCCAGTTCAAACAACAACAATGATGAAAATAAAATGACAATTCAGTCTGATTGTCAGGCTAGAGAAAAGTATCTGTATTTCCACAAGAAAAAATTTAGAAAGCAAAACTTTGTGCCTGAAATTAGATTTTAGTTCACCTTTAATCATTTGATAATCTAGACACCTAGATTGGGGAAACACCGTTCCAGAGCATGATTGAAATTACATACATGCTTATGTAGATTATTGACTGAAGACACTAAGACTATATTATTATTTGCCTGGAGTATAATTGTTTTCTTATCATCATGTTCTATCGGTTCTTGGTCTAAATCCCAGGAGGAAGGTCAGTGCAAAGAAAACTAAACTGCTATTTGCAGTGAATTTGCCTTCATCGCCTGCTCACGGCTTTTTGCCTCAGGACCTCGGAGTCACCACCTCACCCACTCACTGATTTGCTCAGCAGAACTGGACTGAACTTTTCTGAACTTCTGCCATTTTGTCTCATTTTAAGTGAGAACTGTTGGCACCAGGTACATTATCAGACTGACATTGTAGCTTTTAAATCTTGTCTGGCTGGAAGCTTCATTTGAAAAATGGTAAGATAGGTGAATCATCCTCAACTCATGTCTCTCATAGGAATTGAGCATATTGTACTTTTGCACCACGACAGTCTCTAGTTTGTTCTTTTTTAGTTCCTGACACTGAGGCATTTATTATTAATTTAAATAGTGTGGCGATAGTACTGTCTTATGGCTGTTGTGCTCTGATTTAAGATAAGGAAACATTGGCTCAGCCTGATGACGTGTCCTCACAGCAGCATGTTACAGCTAACTCAAGTGAAATCCTCTGTGAAGGATAGTGAGCAACTATTTAGGTTAGCTTGCATTTTTACCATATGTAGGTTGTCATCAATTACCTTTTTTTTTTTTTTTATCTAAGCGGTATTTCTGACAGATCTGCAGCACGAGTCAGTGTGAATATGCACGGTCTGTCTCTGAATGAATAGGAGGTGGATTGGCTCCAACCACTCAGCCCACACTAGACCCACTGTGTATGGGAGGCTAAGCTGATTCACAAAAACAAACAAAACCAGCACAACACGGTGCCTCCGCCTCCCTCCTCCACCCTCTGTCTCTCCACCTTCTGTCTCTTTCATTCTCGTATTCGCTCTTTTGCCTCCTTCTTTCCCGTCTTTATTGTCTTTTCATGCTGTTTTCCTCTCTGCCTACACTGTCTTTGATTGCGCTTATACCTTCCCACTCACTTCCTCTCTTAACTGTTTCTTCTTTCCTCTCTCCATTTTAGGTGCAGCACCTCCCCAGGAGCAGAGCGATGTACCCCACATCACCGATGACGACCCCGATGAGGAGGTGGAAGATGACGAGGAGCCCACGCCTGTCGCTGAAAAAGATGCCCCCATTCCCCCCGCCACAGAGGAAGGCAACAGAGATCCGACATAAGCAGAGGTAGAGGAAGAGGAGGGGGAGGAGGGGGAGGAGGGGCAGGTGGAGGAGGAGGGATTGAAAGGGACAGAGGATGAGAACGAGGAAGTGGAGGCGGAGGAGAAAGTAGAGGAGGAGGAGTAGGACTGAAGAAGAGGAAGAGGAGGAGGAGGAGGACGACGAAGAGGAGGAGGAGGAGGACAAAGAGACTGAAAAAGAGGAGAATGAGACGGAGGAGCCAAAGAGTGAGAGCAAAACAGAGGAGGAGGCAGTGGTGGAAGAGGAGGAATCAAAGGAGCAGGAGGGGGAGGAGGAGGAGGATGAGGAGGAGGAGGATGAGGATGAGGAAGATCGACGATGACGACACGACTGCTGACCTTCTTACAGACAACACCCCCCCCATCAAACCCCACAACAACAAAACCAACACGGCCAAAACCAACGGTCACGTTTTGTTGGTGTCTGAGGGACTGAAACCGAACCCTGGCACCCCTCCGCCCCCCTCGCCCACCCCAGAGCCTCTCCTTTGCCCCCTGGTGGAGTCCGAGCTCAGCTACACGGACAGGGACAACTCTCTCAGCTCTGGTTATCAGATGTATAATGGCGAGCTGGGCGAACCGGGACTGACCAATGGCTCCAGCGAGCGCCATCGGGCCACGATGCCCCTCTTCCCTGACTTGCCCCTGGATCCTGAGCCGTGAAACCCCATATCGGTCGGGACGGCAGACATCGGAGCAGGACCGTCACCTAACAGCTCCACAGCTGACCGCAGTCGCACTGTGTCATCCTCAAGCACGGGAGATACACTAAAAGGTGAGACATGGTTATATACACTGGACTACTTGGATTAATATGATACTGGGTTTTATCATCCTACCCTTAAACTATAGCATTATATTTTATATTTTTATTTCACTTCATTTTATTCACTGGCATGTTATGATCCCTGTGTATGTTTTTACTTGTTTTGTTTTTGCTTAATTTTTTTCTGTAATGTACTTTGTAACTTTGTTAAGAAAAATGCTATATAAATAAAGTTTATTATCATTATTATTATGCTTAACACTCACAAAGTGATTATATTCACACATTATTATAGCTTTACAAACTTTGTGAAGCATTTAAGTGTGAATGAATAATTGTGTTAAAAGATTTACTGATTTACACCAAATATATTTTTTAAAATATAGTCTCAATCAGCCCACAGTATAGAGCGTCTTTTCATCTGTATTAGTCAACTTATTTTCATATTTCATCAGCAAACGATTCAATGCTGCTGGATTTATGCTGCTATCTTTTCCAAGCTCTCTATTGAAAATGAAATTTTAATCTACATGTAAATGAGAGTTTAACTTGAATAGGGCAAAAAAGCATAATAATAATAAGAGGTGATTCAGATTTTAGGAGAGGCAACGGATCAGTAGAGCATGAATAGTCATTGTTATGTTTTGATGTTCTTCTTGCATCTTACACATTATAGCTTTCTGATAAGATAACCCAGTTGCTCATTATTACCTTTTAGTGTCCAAATCTCTCTCCTGGGTTTTATTAATGACTCATCACCACCGATATTACTCATCCACACACACCATTTATTTTATTACCATTAACTTTGTAGCTCTAGGGTCACTTCTAAGATCACAAGCACCACGTTGTTAGATAATTATACATCAAGTAAAAAGATGTACCTCCTTTTATCAACAAATTTTCTCAATCAGGTTATCTACGTTAAATCTGTTTTCCAGTTTAATACTGGGTTCTCATGTAACACGATGACTGGAGAGTTTAAGACTAAATTTCTCGTTTGGATTGTTGATAAAGCTGAGGAGTCTCTGGTCTAGAATAAATATCTATTAGTAGATTAGAATGTGTAAACTCTTCCTTTTTCTGCTTACCCTATGTATTAATCCTGTGCTCTCCCATTCTGTTCCCTTCCAGTCAGGGCCAGAGCTGCAGACCTCCTGATCAACCCATTAGACCCTCGCAACGCAGACTCTATTCGAGTCAAAATCGCTGATCTTGGAAATGCCTGCTGGGTGGTAAGACACATTATCTGGAATTTGACATTACTTGGTTTTGAGCATTTTTTTACATTTTTTATTAAGAAATATACCAGCTTACAGTAAGCTCTCCTCTCCTCTCCTCTCCTCTCCAGCACAAGCACTTTACAGAGGACATCCAGACGAGACAGTATCGTTCCATTGAAGTCCTGATAGGAGCCGGTTACAGTACTCCTGCAGATATCTGGAGTACTGCCTGCATGGTGAGGAGAATACATACAGGCTGTATATACAATCCACCGCCTATTCATTTATTTATTATACACACTCAGTATAGACTCAAGTGATCTATTGTTTCTCTTGCAGGCATTTGAGCTGGCTACTGGAGATTACCTGTTTGAGCCCCACTCTGGAGAGGACTACTCCCGTGATGAGGGTGAGTATTTAAATCTTTATGACATACACATACAAAAGAAACTATAGGCTTGATCTGTATTTGGGATGTTGACTTAAAGATGAAAAATATCTAGTAGTGAAGGAAAATGTTCATTATACAATAGAAATCCATAAGAAAAGTGTCCTAAATTTTTGATGAATGGCTCTAATTGGACATATTCATTGATTTGATATATTCTCATATGGAAATTTGTGTTTTTGTCCAATTTAACCTCTGCAGATTTTCTCCATTGTTAAGATACATTGCTGATAATGGTGCTCTAACATCACACATGCAGTGATGCATTTATCACAACTTAAAATTTAAATTTTAAGCTTTTTGCATTTTAACACAAGGACACTGAGTATAGATTGCACCAGGGAGTCTAATACCACATGACACCAGTATGTGATTTTTGCATCAGGGGTTTTGAGAACACAACACAATTTCAAGAATGAATTTGTTGTTTTTCAAGTGTGTCATCTCCTCTCACAAGTGGGGCTGTTGTCTTTAACAGTGTATCTGAACAATGGACAACAACTGTAATAGATCAAAACTAATTGTGTTTTAAATGGATAAAAATAAAGTGAAGTGACCTTAGTTTAAATTAGCCATCCCTCTCCCCAAATCCTCCTATCCACTGTCAACTGTAAATCCTGTCCTTTAATTCTGCTGTTATGCCTCCACTCATTTTCATCCTATTGTGTACTTAAACCTGAATTGCTCAAATGTTATAGATACACTGAGAGCTCACACAACTCCTGTTATTCTGCTCAATATCTAGACTTCTGCAGTATCACAGATTGTTAGTGTCCAGCAAATTATTACATTTATTGAAATAGGCTTAAGAGCAACATTAGCCAATTATCCTGTGAGTATATGTGTATCTATATTCTGGTCATATTTGACTCTATCAAGTATTACAGTCCCTACATTTGCATGTAGATTCTAGTCATTAGCCTTACTCAAAAATACTCACATTTCCAAAGTGTGCACCCTCATCTTCACTTAATTCCTCAGTCTCTTCATCCCCATTAATCTTTGATCTCAGCCAGCTCATTGTGTTATTTTTCTCATCGCATGTGACACACAGTTAACCTCATTTTGCATGTTTTGCACAGGCAATAAGCCGGTGTCAGTTTTGTCATGACATCCTGATTCACAGAGAGAGACACCTTTGATCTCCCGCCATTGAGGCCAAATTGAAAATGTAGCTCCGGGTTCCAGTTCATTCAGTTCTGCATCTGAATGCATGTTACTTTTATTCCAAGGCTGAACATTTCATTTCATCACCTCTGCTGTGGGGGCACAGCTCACTAACATGGATTTTTCTCCTTTACTGTCTGTGACTGTCTCTTTTTTCCTTCCTTTCCCCCCTTTTCTCAACCTGTCACTTCCCTCCCCTCTCTCTGTTTTCCTTTACAATTTCTTCACATTTTACTTTCATCTCTCCTCTTTCAATTAATTCCTCTCTTCCTTGCCCTCACCCTTTCTTTCTCTGTCTTTCTTTATCTGCATTTCCTTCCCCCTTCTCTCTTTTCTTTGGCATCCTTTTTCCTCCCCTCTCTCCTCCCTTCCTTCCTCCCACCTCCCTCTCTCCTCCGTAGACCACATAGCCCACATCATAGAGCTGCTGGGCTGTATTCCGAGGCACTTTGCACTCTCCGGAAAATATTCCCGGGAGTTCTTCAACAGAAGAGGTAGTGCTGGACAGAGAGCTGGTGGGACTGAGACACACAGATGTCTTATATGGACAAAAATGGACAGTAAAACACAGTCGATATGCCTTTATAATTTTTAAATTTGGATGTACTGATTGAAATTGTGACTGAAAACAGCAGGAACAAATCCTCACCACTTAAAGGTGTCACATAAGTCCTTAGTTTGTCCATGCAGTGCCCCGAGGCAGTAGTGTGTTTCAGTCCCATACAGCCTGTCGTGTTGATGTGTGTGTGCATGCTGTAATGCTGAACCGTGCCTGTTCCCTCTGTGATGTATGTGGTGGTGGGCAGACCACATCGCTCTGATCATGGAGCTCCTTGGGAAGGTCCCACGCAAAGTGGTCGCTGCCGGGAAGTACAGCCGAGAGTTTTTCTCCAAGAAAGGTAAACGACTCCGTGGCTAATGGTTGGTTAGGTGTAGGGTAGGTCTTTATCCCCGTAGGAATAGCTGTAGAACTTTATAGTCTCAAGGCCTGGATGAATTAGCATTTGTTGTGTAGTATCATTTGCAGTACTTCAAACATTCTGCATCAAGGCAGTTCAGATTTTGACTTCAGGTAAGTTGCCAATCACTGCAAAAATGAATAATAAATTGTATGGCTGGGCAATAATCCATCGTTATAGTTTATTGACTTTGATTAGTATATGATGTCATGATAATGTTATGATAAATTTCTTGGACTGACAGAATTGGGTCAAAAAAGATGGCCATGTCACAATAAACAAACACAAATAAATAAACGTATGGCAGAAAACACAGGCCTGAACTGAAGTAACCAAACACACAATTCACAAAACATGAATAACCGGTACACAGTTAGTTGCTTTGAACATCAGTTGAATTATTTCACATGTAATTTTGTCACCCATCTCTACAAGTTAATTTACTACAATCAGAGACATAAGAATAAAATAACTTTTCATCTAAGTATAAAAAGTAAGTAAAAAGTAAGTATCTTAATAAAGACCTGAGCAAACCAGCTTTTAGTTGAACAAACAATAGATGTCAGATGTTTAGCCTTATAATATACAGCAGTTGAATTTTGTGAAATAATAGTAAAAAGAACAAATAAAACCACAGATTGCATATCAAAGTTGGGATCAATAATTCACAATTTGCAGGTGAGCAAAAGTCGACACTTCAACGACCAAGCAAGAGTCTACTCTGAAGGCAACAATAGCAATATTAACAATAGAAATGATCTTTATACATAGAAGAGTGAGGTTTCACCTTACTGCATCTAAAGTCTTAAGTGTGTCACACACCTCACTGATTCTGCTCATCTTTGAGCCGGGTAAGTGTATGGATCTGTGTTTGATACAGCTGATAACCCTTGCACTCTCTCATTTATTCTCTTTTTTCTTTCTTTCGATCTCCTTCCACTTCTGCTCATATATTCTTCATAATGTGTCATGAGACCTGAATATTCTGCCTTTGATGTTGTCTCTATCTGAGGTCTGAGCCTGCACTTGATGTCTCAATGTTCTCCCTTTTATCTCTTAGCGCTCTGTTAATCTGGTCTGACTTTCTCGCTCTGTCTCTCTGGGCTTCTCCTGTCTGCCATGCTGCCTTCGGCCGTGCAGTGCAATCGAGCGGCCTTGTTACCTTGTTTCCTGCGCACACGCAGACTTTTATTTAACTTGGGGGTGAATGTAGATATGCTGATCGGAGAGAAAGCAATTGAAATACACTCAGCTTTTATGAGGATGCATATCAAAGATCAGAACATGCACCAATGTCATAAGCAGTGTCTCCATTAATGCAAAAAAACAAAACACATTTTAGCTCTGTTTCCTTATCAGTCTCTTGTACAGCACAGTATTGGGGGAAGTCTTGATAAATGGTTTCTCTTCCCCCATACTGTGCTTCCCAATCAGTGCATAGGAAGGATAGGTTACCATGGCAGCCATGAACTGGACCTTTACTCGTAATCGCTCCCGTCATTAGTCATTCTCTCGTACTTTTTTCTTCTCCGTCAGTCTTGTTCTGCCAGCCAATCATTTCCCTGCTCTCTTAAATAATGAACACCTTCCTCCTCTTCTCTGTTTCCATTACCTTGCCACTTCTCTGCCTCTTCCTATCCATATCTTGTCCTTTTGTTTCTGTGGTTTTCAGCCAAGACTCTGCAGGTTCTCAGTCCCATCATTACAGCTCCTCACTGATTAGCACAACTTTGAGCAGTAAGCAGAAAGAGGTGAACTAATTAGTGAAATCAGTTCCTGTAGTGATTGATTGGACTCTGCAGAATAATGGCACGTCAGTTCAGTCAAATTACAAATATTTTCTTACTTACCTCTAGCAGGATCCAGCCATACTGACATTTTTGGCCAGATTTTGAGAAATTTGCCTCAAGGATTTCTGTCACAACCCCAACAAAATGAAAGTGAATGGAATTTTTCTTTTCATTAGAACAACTATTTGCCAAAACAACAGTCCCTATGAAAACTGTTGAGCGGGTACTTTGTGAATTATGGCTTTTGTGGAAGGGCCCCATGGTAACAAGGATAGAAAATCATGTTGTTGATGAATTTTCTAAATAGAATTTTACAAAACTGTGGGAACCATAAATTAAATTCCATTCACCCCCATTGCACTGGGGTGGACGCTGAAATCTAAGAGATGAATAGCTTAGGGCCTCAGCAAATACAGTTAAAACTATGTGCATGGCTAGATACCTTTAGATTCCACCACGAGGAATAAGCTATATCTGGCTTTGGCTACACAGATAATACTTGTCAGTAAGATCACCTCATTGCTGGTTTTTGTCTTTTAATGGGATTTGTTGACAATGAGAAAAAAAAATCATCACCAGCCTTATCTTCTAAGTAAGAAAATACATCTCTTCGTAATTTGGATGAACCAACCCTTTAAACATTGCCATTCTCTTCTCTCCATCCATCCTTCTGTGCCATCATTGATTCTGCTCCCTATCGCCTCCTGCAGGTGAGCTGCGACACATCACTAAGCTGAAGCCGTGGTCCTTGTTTGATGTGTTGGTGGAGAAGTACGGCTGGTCGCACGAAGATGCTGGCCACTTTACTCACTTCCTTCTGCCCATGCTGGAGATGGTGCCTGAGAAGAGGGCCTCTGCCGGTGAATGCCTCAACCACCCCTGGCTCAACTCGTAGCCACAAACTCTGATCAGATGTCCTCCTCCCCTTGTCCCCCAACAGTTAGCCCAAACATCACCCCCTGGTGGCAGCCTTTGGAACAACATTATGGAGAGAAGCTGGAGACAAACAGTCAAGAGTGGATGAGAAAGACTTCATCTTTCCTGCCCTATCCCAAACATGCACCCTTACATGCTTACCTGACTAGGCTTAACTCCCACACAGCTCCCTCCCATCTTTCCCAAAAGGAATGTAAAGACAAGCTTAAGGAGATAACGTGACATAGTAGCTGTGTCTTCCTAATCACCTCCCAAAAAGAATCAGATCATTTGAAGATGGATGCTGCTCACACCGTAAAAGGGAGAAGTCAGGCTCTGTCCAAAAGAGATGTGTTTTCTTCTTCTCTTCTGCCGTCAAGATGTCAGCCAGTTCCTTGCATCTATCTACCCATCTCCTAAATTATCAGTTTAACTTGTTTGGATCTGGTCAGGGGCCACTGACAGCTGCTGATCTTTTCAATGACGTGAAAGAAAAGTCAACGAGAAGCCCCGTTGCAGTGCTGACGGCCCAGAGCTCCATCTGCCATGACCTTTACATAGCCATGGCCTCAAAGACTGACAAACGCGTGTGTGTTATTGTATGAGAGAATGAGCGTATGTGCCTGTGCTCAATATCTGCCTATGTAGACCCCTTTTCCTCTCTTTCTAGTCCAGCAGCCCCACCTTCCCTCCCCCACCCTACTGTGGAAGATACACCCACATTGGACTAAAAGTTTACACCCTGATTTCCTCTATGAATCCAGTCCCTCTTTACCTGTTTGGTTCCCCACTTCCTCCCCTCCTAAATGAGCTGCATGCTCCTACAGGGAGCTACCACAGAGAAGTGGAGGGCAGCCAGTCCTCCAGGGGGCACCACACTGACAGTTCTGACAGAGACAGACAGAAAAAGTCTGGGATGAGCAAAAAAAATACAAAATAAACAAAAATACAATCCATGCAAAATGGAGGCGGACTACTTGGTCTTTAAAGACTATTTTTAAAATGCATGGGGAGACTGATGGATCAGCATGAACGGATATGACAAATGGACGATGGATGCATTATTTTATTTGTGCATTTCGCTGGTTTCTTTCCCGTTTCATCACCTCTTTTGGACATTCTGTTAGAAAGAATTATGTTAGGATATTTTGGTGCCCCTCTGAGGAAGGTCACTGTGTTACAACCCCTGCTCCTTCAGCTTTTGACATTCCTAAATCTTGGTCCTCTGTTATCATTCCTGACTTTTACTCCCAAGAACAATTCTGTTGAGTCCTGCTGTGGCACGTTTACCTGATCTGATTGGTACTAGTCCCCCTTTTATTCCCCTATAGAGGGACCCTTTGATCCCTGAGCTTCTCCAGAAAGGGGATGGTCAAATGGAGGTTGCACTTGTCTTTGTAGATGTCCTTCAGGGATTTGAAACCTTTGTACATAGAACTGAGATCTGGCAACGCCGATAAGCGACCGTGGACAAAGTTTCAACACACAAGCATCATTCCAAAAAAAGAAAAACAAAAACAAAAAAACAGAGGCTGTTGTTGGCAGAACTTGACTTCCTCTGGTACAGTGGGGGAGGAGCAGGCCGCCATAGCTCCGGCCCTGGAGGAATGTTCAGACTGAACCATGCCACCCGGTGGCTGAATGAGAGTACTGCATCGCCACACACAGCTGCTGCTCTCAGTGCCAATGCTCCAAGACGTTTCACTATATCTCTCCACTTAATCTCTTTTTCTCTGTCACACACACACACAGACACACAAAAACTCGCATCATCACAATTAGTCCAGTTGCCTATTTTTCGCAATAAATGAAAAAAAAGATGAGTATAAGTAAATGGTGAGATATTTTTAAAAACTATTTAATTCATTATAAAAAGAGGAAAAAAAAAGAAAACAACTTTTCTCTGGTTGTTGTGACTGTGACAGAATCTCGTCTTATACTGAGGTGATTGTGTTTGTCTATTAGAGATGTTTTTATTTCTTTTGTCATTATTATTATTATTAATTATAATTATTATTATTGAAAAGATTTTTTTACACAGTTGTCACCTCTCCCCTCCCTCCTTACTTGAACAGTGCTGCTCTGTCTGGGCTCTTGATGGTGATGAAAAAAAAAATCAACAGTTTTGCAATAAAGGGTATGTGATGAGTTTTTTTGCACCAAAACCTCCTGATCTCACTCTTTCAGCCATGCTGACTGTTCTTCCTGATGACATTGACAGATTCGCGTCTCTTGTCTGTGTTTTTCATTGACAGATTTAATAAAATTGTAAATTAATGGATGCCCTTGATGTAGTGAATTTTCTGCTTTTAAGGTGCGTCAATCGACCTCACTAAAAGTGTTAGAAAACTTGCGACTGGTCACTCGAGGCAGCAAAGACAAAGATCAGTTAGCACAGATTCCCTTTATTATTGATATGTATAATTCATACACATGTTCCCACTACTTTGATGGAAAGTTAATAGACATGGGTCAGTTAGTACAGTAGTGAGTACATTTAGCTTCACACTGTCAATGTAGTGTGTAAGAACAAATGTTACAGTACATTGTGATTCATACTAAATCAAATATGGCTCATTAGACACCATTATCTAAGATGCAATAAAAGATGGAGTGATAAAAGATATCCTGAGATTAATATTAGTCATTAAAAAGTTAAAATATGCTTTTAAGTATCAACTAGGGATTTTGCAGTATTTTGTTTTATACCTTATATCACTACAAATGGTCTCTGATGTGATCTGTGTGTCTGCTGATGTGTCTGACTCATCCATTAGCACTCAATAAACTACAAGTGGTGTCTCATGGAAAGCATACACGCTCTTATTCATTAGGCTCTGTTAGAGGTGCCTTCAAGTGGATTTCAGGGTGTGAAATGTTTGTAATTCGACCAGACAGTAGATGACAAAATTCAGGAATGCCAGTGATGAAAGTGGAGATCCCCACCTATGTAAAATTCAGTGAGGTATTTATGGCATCAGCACTGCTGAAATGTAGTGATGAGACATTGATCTTGTGATCCAGAGTGGAATCTTGCATTGCAACCTTGAGGACCACCCTTCATCATGGCATAGGAGGATGTACACATGTATTGTACCTTTAGGTTTACAATATGAATACAGCACAGCTGCGTGTGCACCTACACAGACAATAGATCAAGCACAGATATAGTGACTTCACACATTTGTGCAGTATTTGTCTTGAAATTATCTGTGAATCTGTCCTGTAAGTGTAAAAGATGAGACATCGAGTGATAACCTAGAAAGTTTAACTGAGTGCCCTCACTGCTGTTCTCGATGTTTTCCTAATGGAGCTTATATATGGGCGACAAGGTTTAGTGTTTAGTGTTTTCATAAGTTCTCCATAATGCCATAAGGGTGCTGAAATGCAATGTGTGTTTATGCCTGTTGGCCTGCTGTTGTTAAAAGCTTTTGTTTTCAGTTGTATCTCCAATTACCAGCCAAGTGGGGACTGGCATTTTGGGGATGCATATGCAAACTCCGAGGTCTGCTTCTCTGCTGCTTGGTTCAGACGCTTACTTTAGCTAGCCACAAATGAGAGGTTTAAGCTAGTTTGGTATATTCATTAACACCAGTTAGGTTTCCCTAAGGAGTCCCTGGGGAAGCAGCCCTTCTTTTGACCCATCCCTCATTTTTTCATCTATATGTCTGCCTATTTTCGTATGATCTCCATATATTACAAAAACATACAAGCTGAAATATATATATTGTCTAATTTATGTTCTTGTAACACTTAATGCTTCAAATTCACCAAACATATGTTTGTTTTGCCTTTGCATTCACATGTGTTTCAACAATGTTTCATCCACAGTGCACTCACCCCCATTGCACAAATATTCTTTTTGACTGACTGTTTCTTTCTTTGTGCGACTTTGCAGGATGCCAGCTGCTAGCACCATGACTGCGGGAGGGCCCTCGCTGCTCTGTACACAAACACTGGACAAACTGTATCTACCAATCAGTCACCCGGGTAGGTGTCTCTCAAAAAGCCAATTTATTAATTAAGTGTGATTCTAAATGTTATTCTTCATTTAATGTGTAGCTGCTTTTATGCATCAATTCAAAAGAATCATGCTCTGTCAATATACTGAGGCCAGGATCATAGCTGCCTCCCTTCAGTGGGCATTGGTATTGTTTGTAATAGTGTTTCTAAAAATACTCAATGAATCCCATAAAAGTGTTGCTCTTTTTGGTAAAAGCTTTTGGTGCTGTTTGGTACTGAAAGAAAAGCAGCAAACAGTTCTGTTTTTTTCTCTAAACAACTGGCCTTTAAAGGTACTTTCTGTTAGATCTGCTAGTCAACTGCACAACGTAAAATACAGTTTCAGAGGTCAGTAGTAAGAACAACCTCACCAGATATTTGACTATTTGAAACATTTGCAAATACTTGGAGGGAATTATTGGTACAAATAACTTACCAAATGTTTTTTATAGAGATGTCAAACACAAAGTCTATGTATAATAACTTTGGGAGAGAAGTCGACTACAAAATTCCAAGAAGTATTGCAGTGAGAAACATCCAATTAAAAAAAAGTTCAACACTTGTTCTATGTGCTGGTAAAGTTGAAGATTGAGCTTTGGTAGAACATGTTGAATAACAACAAAGTTAGAGCCTCTACGATTTTCAGATTAGATCAATTCAGCATTTATGATGCAGAGTCTTGCTTCTAAATGCCCAGATTAATTATTATTTATGTTTGGATTTCAGTCAATGAGGTTTATGGGTACTGTAGTATTGAGGTCAATTTGGACCCAACAAGTTGATCAGAAACACATCCCGTCAGAAATGATGGTGAAAAATTCAAACCATATAGCATAAGCTATGAGTATTATTTGATTGATTATCCTTCAACTTTTAGTTTAAACTTTGCAGTGGTGAAAACACTCAAACTTACTCCTTTGAACTAGTAGATATAAGATGTGACAAAAGCTGCAGCCTGCTGTAGTTCACTTTACCGCCATTTTATACCTCTACATTTCTCCCCCACAACATGTTGCTTGGGCCTGAGTTGCACCCTTTTCCCAATCATCAAAATCTTTCTGTATTGTTTCATAGGCTGGAGACTTTCCATTAGGTCACAGTAATAGCAGGGTTGAGAGCAGAGCAGATTGGCCATTCCGGCATCTGGATACTGGTTAATGCCCTCCGTTGCCACTGTTCAATGCTTTTCTGACCACTCTCTTGTGGTCCCTTCTGTCATCCTTGTAATATCTATTAGTGGTATTTAGATTATAATGAAGGGATTTTTGGCTATGCCAATGAGGGATTCAGTGGAAGAGATTTAATTGTCTGTTGTTTTTAGGTTTGCTATGTTACTAGTTACCATCGCCAAAGTTCAATACATTTTTCTGGCTGATTGTCAAAAGTTGGAATATTCACTGGAAAGAATTTAGTTTTTGTTTCTGTGGTCTTTCCTTTTTCCCTATTTCAAGCCCTCTTAACTGTTGGTCCTATGTTAGCTCAGCTGGTCAGAGATGCTTTTGTGCCCTTGTACCCCCCTTCCCCTCCTCCCGCCCTCAATGACCCTCATCTCCATCCTCCACCCATCCATGACATGCTTTCTGTAGTGTATATTGTTTAAATATCTAATCACACTCTCTCTTCATCACAATCTCAGAGAAGTAGGAGGGGCATTGATTTCCCCATCTGCTCCACTTTTCTGTTACCCCTTCATTCGACCCCCCTGCCTACTCCTGCTCCCTTACTTGGCTTCTCTCCTATTTGACCTAGTTTTTTCCTCTGGTTGCTTCATGTTCAATAAAAATGCTGTTTCCACTGAGGGCATGGAAGAGGTTGAAATGGGGAAGGCGAGGGGGAGAGGCCAAAGTAATAAAACCTGAGCAATCTGGGTAGAATTATTTTGCTTTCCTCACTGGCCGCAGCCATAACATCAAGGTTTTTTTCTTTTCTTTAAAGGTCTCAGAGGAAACTTGAATCAGTAATTTCCCCCTGAGATTTCCTCAAGATTGCATGACTGTTAGTTTTCACATTCAGCGATGTCATCAGAAGTCACCCAGCAAGGCCGCATTTCCTCTGTTTGTTGGAAATCATTTGATGAATAGGCTTAGGCCAAAACAGAGTCTTGAGGGTCGGGAGTAGAAAAGAAAAGATGCACGTCTACACTATGGCCTCTCCCCTCTTCTGTGTATACTTTCATCTCCTCTCCAGAAATAGCTATGGCAAGGGGCCAAACTTGACCCCAAACCCAGAGTTCAAAAACAGTCATGACCCAGTAATCTTCCAGGAGTGACTCAGCTAAAGTAGGCACCCAAACAGACGTCTGAGCCTTTTAACAAGAATTTTTGTCAATTCTATAGACAAAGTTCTATTTTTGACATAACTGTAAGTGCCTTATACCGTGGCCAATTTTAAGAGCAATAGGGAGCATGATGCCTTGCTATGTACCCTGAAGGCAGCAACTGACGTTTCAGTGAAAATAATTGCACTATAAATTGTTAGAGTTGACAACAGTGCAATGTTCTTTCTCCCTCTGTTTATCTGGAATGAATTAAGTACCCATCGGTTGGAGCAGCAGCTTAGTGGTTAGTGCTGTCCCCTTAACCAAGAGAAGACTCTGTGCACGTTTTGTCCATTTGTTTGGGTTTACTTTTGTTCCCTCCCCACAGTCTGTGTCCATCTTGTGTTTTTGATAGATGACCTTTCGGCCTGTTAATGATGAAATAAGCCTCATCCCATTACTGCTAAAGTAATTTTTGCTTTCTCTGTTGGCAGATGCTTTGCTTTAGTAACCACAGTTTTTTTTAAAAGAGTTATTATTAACATATGAGAAGGCTGTATGTTTCATTTGTTAAGTCTTTGCAGTTCTTTAAAGGGTTAAACAAGTAGAGAAATGTAGTACAACATTCGAGTGTGTATGTTAATTGTTCTGTGTGTGTCTTTTCTAGGCTTCAGTGCTGTGGATTGAAGGTTGGGGAGGCTCCGTCACCTGTGGTGCCCCAACCCCAAGAGGTGTGTGGGTCACCAGGGGACAGAGACAGGAGGGACACCGCTGTATCTTCCAAGCGTCCTCGTTCACCCCTACTCAGCCTGAGCGACAGCCCGGGTCCTCCTGACACTATGCTAGCTCACGGGAGAGCCACCACAACCACCGACCCGCGGACTCCCAACATGGAGAACGGACTGTGTGGCAAACTGAACCACAACAAGAGCCCAGCAGGAGTCAAGACTGCCAGCATCCGCGATAAGATCTCACAGTGGGAGGGCAAAAAGGAACCTGCCCAACTAACCTCTACAGGGACATGTCCGCTGAGCACAACACAAAAGGAAGTTGAGACAGTGAGGAAAAAGGAATCTAAAGTTTCAGAGGTCCAAAGGACGGACAGCAAGAGGTTTGTCAGCTGGGACAGACAAGACTCAGGGAAGGAGAATGTTGGTAAGCTGGGGGATTCAAGGCCAAAATCTCCAGAAGGCCCAACAAACAAAGACAGAGAATTGATATTAGAGAAAGGGCCTCGGACTTCCAAGCCTGCAGAACAACCCCTAGACAAGAAAACTGTTTTAACCCATGTTAAGAAACTGGAGAGGGCAACAAAAGACGTTCCTGACAGACCTTCACTGGCATTTCCAGGGAATTACTTCTGCCCTCCTTCAAAGGAAGAGCTGGAGGAAATAGAAAAGCGGGCCAACGAGCCCATTTTTGGGACTTTTGACGTAGCTCGGCCTGGCAGGTCACGGAGGAGGAGGGAGGGGGATCCAGAGAACGTATACAGTGAGCCAGGTGCTCCATCTATAAATCCTCTACCTAAACCTCAGAGAACCTTCCAGCACCACACACCACCCTCTACACCATCTTCAGGAGCTGGCTCAGGGAAGGGAAAGAGGAACTTGCCGCCTTTGCCCTCCATTCCTCCTCCACCTTTACCAACATGCCCACCACCTGGAGTTTGCAGGAGACCCTGGGCTGACAAACCCCGGGACAGCAGTAACAGGTATGAGACTGAGCAGTAAGGACAATAGCATGAGACCGAAAGACCTTTACTGAAGCTTGATACTGCATAGTTTTTGCTGAAAAGACATAACAAGTAAATGTCACACAATCAAGCCATGTTGTCCTTTCTCAACTCCAAAGCTAAATTCACAGAGATAAATTGTTTACAAAATCTTTTCCTGAAGTAACAGTTAACAAGTGATGACCCTGTGTATCCTCTAACCCTTCCCCCTCCACCACCAAGCAAATACTGAGGTGAACAACATCCCCCACATCTGCTGTAAATCAAAACCACCAATGACATCACCATGTTACTAAATATCTCACAGAATGAGCTCATTGGTTGGATCTGAGGAATGCACATATCAACGCTACTCATTTCTCTTTCCAAAACTCTACTCGAAAGAGAGAACAACATGCAGAATGGTGTGAATCATGTCAAAGAGGCCCCTCGCTTTTTCAAGAATTTTAGCCTTGACAGTAAAAATGATTGTGCAAGGCCCTTTGCTATATCTAATGAGTTGTCAGACATTTGTTTTGCAGAGTTTGACTTCCTAAACCTAAGAATGTATGTACTTTTAATGTGTAAAGTGTGATCCAGAATCTGAGACACTTATTCTGCCATGAGCAATTTACATGTTGGAATTTTCAAAACTCTGCTAAGTAGTTCTCAAATTCACATGGTTACAATCAAACAAACAGGGCTCTGTAGGGAAACCAAAAAATGTGAACTCTGCAGTATTGGACTACATCTATTGTTCACTTTTTCCAGTGGTCTGAATTCTTGTTTGGAGCTTGGCTTGGATCTGTTACATTCCATACCATATGTGGAGGCCTCACTCTGCTCAAGTGTGCTGTGTCAAGCCCTTTGTTTTGTCAGGCTCTCTGTCTGTGAATGTCCATTGCAGTGGACATTCTTATGCATGGACCTGTGTGTGAACAAATAACAGAGTTGCTATTTTATTAGGTATATCCAATGCCATGCAACATCTCTGCAATAAAAAGGACTGTTAAGTTCAGTTTTTTGCAAAAACTCTGTAAGAGAGGTGTTGTTTCACTTCCACGGTCATTTACTTTGTGTACAATTTTATTTTATTATCAGTGACAACGCACAATATAGAAAAACAGAAAATAATGTTGTATTGCATTAAATGTAACAAGCTGCACCTAACGAAGCAGCAACTTAGTATAATTGTATGTATGTGCACGCATGAGGGGATGCATGAAACCACAGATCCTTGTGTGCACTTTATTCTACTGGGCTTTAATCTTCAGCAGTGATGAAATACAGATGCACTCAGTCAGATGTGGCAGTTAGCAAATGGTGACATCAGTTTTCCTGCTTGGCATACAGTATCAGACATTTTTGAAAGCATCAACAAGAACATCACTCCAGAATATCAGTCAGAAATCCTTCCTTCCTCTTCTTTGGTTTTTGGTGTACAACTGCCCTAAATATTTGTGCTGCTCTGTCCACCAGGAAGTCCTATGAATTTGAGGATCTGCTTCAGTCGTCTGCAGAAAGCTGCAGGGTGGACTGGTATGCTCAGTCCAGACTGGGCCTAACACGCACTTTATCAGAAGAGAATGTCTACGAGGACATAATAGGTAAACACTCATATTTCACCTTTATTTTTCCTCAAATAAATGGAATATTTCATAAAGTGCTGACAAAGTTTCTGATATGTGGTTTCAGAGCATTACAGTATCAACTTTGCATGGCATGGACTAATTTGTGTTTGCAAAAACTGAAAAATATTGTTTTATTCTGTACTGTAGGTGTATGTTGTTCTATTTTCTATGCCCTTGATACACTGCATGACCCCTTAAGTTTCATTTCTCATATCAGTGTGTGTCATAGAGTTCAGTAACAGAGGTGATGGTGAGGCCACACTGTCTTTACTCAACTCTGTTTTTTCTGCTACAGTTTTAATTTAGAACCACGCTGCTCCACTTTTATTAAAAATTATATGTAGAAATCTGACCTACGTTCCTACCTTATTGTCTGGTGTGTTATGCCAACCCCACCTAGAGCCCATTTAATTTCATAACGTACAATAGTGGCATTGTGTGAGGTCGCCATGTAGCTGAAGTTGGCTACTGTGATTTTCAGAGCAGCAGGGGGCATATGAATGGCTTAGAGCCACAGCATATTACTGCCAATAGCTTCAGTGTGTCTTTGGTTGACTGGTGTATGAATGCTGCTTGCTGGCA
The DNA here is from genome assembly GCA_033238685.1 of Lates japonicus. NCBI lineage: Eukaryota > Metazoa > Chordata > Actinopteri > Centropomidae > Lates > Lates japonicus. The sequence continues at coordinate 6,339,948 of BRZM01000035.1, forward strand.
ACAATCAAATTAAGTTTAATTATGTTTGAGTGATGCCACAACTTATTTTGGATCCTTTTATAGTTTCCCCCTTTCTTACAGTAGTATTGTTCTTTAAAATGCTCAAACACTGTTCAACAGACACTCAGTAATGTCCCATGGGTAAAGTAACTCAGACTCACTTTAGTGTAGCTGTCTACTCAAAAAGCAGCCCAGGGAAGCAGATAGAGATAGTGTAGACAGTAATGAATGGGTGTGATGTCCTCCTGGTCTTGTCATCAGCCCCCTCATGGAAACCAAGTTTCATCAACAGACTTAAAACACACAATCCACATGCCTGATAATGTTTTAAGACTGAGAGGAAAGCAGCTGTCACCAGTACATGTATTCAGATGCACGTCTTGATGACTGACTGACGCAAACTCACATGTGCACAGCTGACAGCACACACAAACACATTGTAGAGATTAGTGTGAGGTTCTCATCAGCCAGCGATGTGAAAAACAGCACACCGATCCCTTGTTTTCCTCAGAGGGTGATGGAGCAGGGAACTGAACGTCCCTTTTCATCCTCCTACTCCTACAGTTCACATCTGGTGGATGGATTGATAGAGCAGGGGAGAGATGCAGACAGACAGAGACAAAGAGAGAAAGAGGCTCAGGTTTTGGAAAATGAAACTAGCTCACTCCTTATCTGCAGGGGAGGGCCAGTGGCTAGAGTTACATTTAGCTTTAGCTGTGCAAGCATCTTATCACAGTAAAATATGAGCTGGGTAAGCACACCGCTGCCTCTGGTAGCTCTCCACACATCTGGAGTAGGAATCGTCTGGCAAAACAAACATGACTGATATGGAAAGAATACTTTATCTGCTCTTTCGAAAGCTTGTGTGAGGCTGTTGTGTAATCCAGGTGACACTGATTTCTTAGTTCTGAAAAAATATGTATATTTTTTCTTCTCAAGACCCTCCATCCAAGGAGAATCCCTATGAAGATATAGAGCTGGAGAGGAATTGTTTGGGAAGCAAATGTGTTTCACCTGCCTCCTCATCTCCTGTCCCTGACACGCCAACTAAGGTACCTGATCACCAATACATCACTGTAAAAACAAAGTAGATTTACTGGAACAAGTTCTACACTAAAACTATTTTCTAATATGTCTATGCTCTATCTGCTCCACCTGCCCCCACCAGCTCTCCTCCAGGCCCGGCTTCTTCAGACAAAACTCAGAACGGCGAAGTTTTAAGCTCCTGGAACTACGCAAGACCAGCAGGGACACTGGTGTCTCCTCGCCCTCTCGTATCAGCCCCCCCTCCACACCCAGCAGCCCTGACGACACCCCCTGCCTCTCAGGAGACCCGTACAATCGCAGACGGAGGAAAATCCCCAAGGTATAGGAGTCTGAGAGGCCTGTTACGAAGCCCCTTCTACTCTGTCTGTTATTTATGGTTCCAGTGTACTGCTCAGGGAGGTTCGGGGCTGGTCCACTCATGCTGCCGTCTAGAGATGAGTATGGCAGGGAAAAATTTTCTGACAGATATTTCCTGTGAGAAGTGTGCCTAGAGGAAGGCCTCCCAGAAGATGTATTGAAATGATCTTGGTAGGAGCCTGGCAGATTTTGTTTATTAGTTTAAGGAGTTAAAGATGGACATTTCTTTCCCTTTACCTCCTCCAGATGGTGCTGAAAATCAATGGCATCTTTGAGGCACGAAGAGGGAAGAAACGCATGAAGAGAGTGTCTCAGTCTACTGAGTCCAGCTCAGGAAGAGGTGAGGTTTCAAATACAACAGCACGCCACAAAAAAGACCATTATTTGTTTTTACCCTCATCCTCTTCCCATCAACTCTGAATTTAGTGAAGTAAAAATTCTAAACTCATGTACATACCTTTTTAACTCGTAAAAGACCAAATCTGCCTTTTCATTGTCTCCATAAAGGAAAGTATGTTTTTCCTTTTGTTTCTGTTTGTGTCATTAACCGATTTCAATAAAATCTGATAAAAAGGAGTGATTGGTGTAAAAACAGGTCCAGATGCAGATCCTGGTGTGGATTCAGGAATTCTTTTAAAGGCTTTCTTATCGCTGCAAGCCATGTTTTTGTAACATTTTCACAATTATCTAATGTGCTACTGCGCAGGAATTCCATGATTGTCTGGCACTCTGTGTGTGTTTTTGCAAGTCTAGATAGATGACTTTGTTAATCCCCAGAGAAACTAGGCTGGTAACACTTAAAATCAAAAGACACATGAGATTACAACAAACAACATACACTACCACTACAATACCAACACTAACACATGGACCAAAACATATACATATACATTTAAATAGCAGAGCCTCATAATATAGGCAAATGGGAATTTTATTTCCAAAATAACTACCGTAACATGGCTTTTTATTCACTGTAATCATTATTTTAAAAATGTATTCCTACCTCTTTGTGATATTATATCACAGTGCTATGAACACTCTACCCACTGCAGGCACAAACAAATTATCTTTCCTATGACACTCAGTTTGACCAAAAAGACTTCACAGGTCTACCTCCATAAAAGCTGTAATACCTCATCATATATATTCACATTGTTTTATGGGCAAGGTTACATTTTTGGGTCAGTTGAGACTGACCCGTGTGTCTGAGGACTGGGTGGTGGTGTGTGGTAGTGGCTGGAAAAAAGCAATGAGAGCAAATTCCATGTGCTCTGAGTTTCCTGTGATTGTTATTTGCAGTCTCCTCACGCTGATTTTCTTTTTCACTCTCTTTAATGTAGTGACAGATGAGAACAGTGAGTCTGAAAGTGACACGGAGGAGAAACTAAAAGGTGAGAACAGAAAATAAACTCTTACATACACATCCAGTAGTCACAAGCTCAGAAAAAATAAATAATACTTTTATGTTGGTGTTATTTCAATATTCACAAATAATCACAATAGGGGATGTGTACTGATTCTGATCAGTTTTCTTTCTTTCTATTGTTCCACTGTATAGCTAACATCACAATATACACAGATGGAACTACAGATTGCCTTACATTGTGGCTGCACGATGACCCTCTGTGCATATATGTGTGCATGTGTTTACACAGCATGAAATGTGTTTCTCCCTTCCTCAGCTCACAGCCAGCGGCTGGTGTCAGTTCAGTCCATGCTGAGGCAAACGGGGCGGTATCGAACGCTGGAGAGGGATCTGATGGAGTTGCAGGAGAGGAAACTCTTTGAGTATTTCATAGTTGTTGCACTTCACAAGACCAAAGCTGGAGTTCCATACCTGCCAGAGGTCACACAGCAGTTTCCTCTCAAGGTAAAAGCAAAATGAGACACTGAAAATTTTATGTTAAAAAATTTTCTTGAAGGAAAATCATTTAACTAAACAGATGTCTGCTTTCCTACACAGACAAGAGTAATAATTCAACCCATATATGTTTGTGAACATTTGATAGGTGTTTTCAAGGAAAACAACACAGCAAACAGGGGAATAACAACAGCATTCATACTAAATAAACTAAAAGCAGTAACACAATACAGTAGAAAAGATGTAGTAGAAAAAGACTCTAAATGGCTCATCTGAAAGCTGTGAGAGTAAAACACGATGGCCTTAGATTTAAATGGCATTATTTTTGTTAAACATATTCATTTTCACATGTTCTCTTATTTTTATCCAGCTTGAGAGGAGCTTTAAGTTCATGCGGGAGACTGAGGACCAGCTAAAGGTCATCCCTCAATTCTGTTTCCCTGATGCCAAAGACTGGGCGCCTGTCGACAACTTCCCCAGGTCAGTCAGCGTCTTACGGCTGCCGCGGCTCTTAAGAACATAAAAACGTGAAACGAAACAGGGACACAGGCACTTCTCGTCAGCGTGGTAATAGCTCAGCTGTTTTCCTTGCTAATAACCACTTGTTAGTGAAGGAACTGAAAGCCCAAAATGGAAATGACCTTGTGGCTTGTAAAGATGAAAGAAGCATCTTACACCTGGTTTGCTATTACAAAGTAACTTTTTTTTGTATGCTATTTATAATTGGCCATATTACCCAATACCTCCTAGCCTCTAAGCATCTGCATTGTTCCAAGAAGAGATAATATGTGTCTTGACGGTGATGGCTAATAATTACCTAGAAGCAATGATTGACGGGGCACTAAATACACACCTGCAGACTGAGTCATGAACTGGCTGGCACTCTCGCCTGTCAAGAAGGTCGTCACTGGTCAATGAATACCTGTCAGGTAGAGCTTAGGAAGTTTTATGTGGTTATTTGCAGAGTAAACGTGTCCTGAGGGTCTTCCCTCTCAAGTACAAAGTCAGGCTTTTGTTTGCAAAAGTCCAGGCCAGAGTGGAATTTTCTGTTTCCACAACAGTCTTGTCTGTGTGACATTTACAGCTTTAAATAGTTTTGAGCATATCTGAATTATCTTTGTTTTTCTCTCTTGCTTATATCTTTAGTGAGACGTTCTCATTCGTCCTTACTGGTGAGGATGGAAGCAGGCGGTTTGGCTACTGTCGGCGATTACTGGTATGCACTAACAATGCTTCTGCCCCTGGTCATTAGCTTTAGATTTTAAGATGATAATTCTTCATTGTAAATTATCTTATTCATTGTATCACTATTTAAGTTGTCAGTACTGATTTCCTACATATTTCTTGGACTTGATGATAAAATGATTGAGATTTGTTTTTGTATGTATCTTTAAAGTCTCTGTAAAACAAAGGCAGCTCTTTGCTCCACTGGTCTAATCCTGTGCTTGTATTTGGGTAAGCAGTGTTATGTTACTCTGGTGTTTTGAAGCTGTCTGTCTTTCCTTCTGGCTGTTCGTAGCCCAGTGGTAAAGGCCGAAGGCTCCCTGAGGTCTACTGCATCGTCAGCCGCTTGGGCTGCTTCGACCTCTTCTCCAAGGTAGATATAGTGACTTAAGCATAAACACAAACGTATAAAGTGCACAAATCTATTACTTGGATCCAGTGAAATTACATTGCTTGGAATTACACAAACACATACATACAACCCCACCCCCACCAAAAAAAGTACAGAGCAGTACCACCCTCGGTGCCCACAGAGCTCCACCCACCCTCTGCCCCATTGACTTTCTACACAGAGCCTTGTAGTTCTGGCTCCAGTACAGAGACACATGTGAAGTGCAGCTGATGTGGTTACTGCAGTGGAAAAGGCTGCCTGTAATGAGCCTCAGATTTATACGCATGTTGATCTGTGTACGTAAATATCTGTACAGTGTACGTGTGCCAGTGCTAATGTTGGGTTTGTAAGGATACAGACATGGACATAGAAGGGTAAATCCAGTATATCTGCTGTTACAGAAGACAACAAATAGACTGAAAGCTCCCTCTGCATTGGAAGTACTCAGTGCTGATGATATATCGACCATGTTTCACCTGTATCAGATCAGCTACACAAAGGATTGAATCTCCCAAAGGATTCTCAGTACCATCACTTTTCTCAACCTCATTGGTTAAATTAAGGGAAAGAGGAAGAAAATTAATTCCATTGTACCATAAATTAAAAATTAAATTTTAAGATGGGATTCTCCGTTTGGGGTTATAAAGACTCTGTACGTATCTAACCTATCTACGTACTATCTGTGTACTCATATAAATATTTGTGAGCATTCAAATTACTAAGCCTTCTTCTCTGCCTTTTCCAGATCCTGGATGAGGTGGAGAAGAGGAGGGCTATCTCCCCTGCTCTGGTGCAGCCTTTTATGAGGGGCATCATGGAAGCTCCTTTCCCTGCTCCAGGAAGGACCATCACTGTCAAAAACTTCCTACCTGGCTCTGGGACAGAGGTAAAAGGATGGTGTTGTCACTGTGGAAAACAGCACTCTTGAAGGCAAATTCCACATATTAAATATAACAAAATCAAAATTATGTAAATAATCATATTAGTGTCTTTCTGTGTATGCATGCAGTATGTACATTAGTTCTATTCTTTTTGGTTGTGTCCCTCTCACTCTCTCTGTCTGTCCTACAGGTCATAGAGTTGTGTCGGCCATCAGATTCCCGTCTGGAACATGTGGACTTTGAATGTCTCTTCTCCTCCTTGAGTCTACGTCTCCTTCTGCGAGTGTTTGCCTCTCTACTGCTGGAGCGCAGGGTCATCTTCACTGCTGATAAACTCAGGTTAGCTCCAGCAACATGTTGTTACATGGCATGGCAGATGGTTTTCAAACCCAAAGATCACATTTTATCCTTTCAACAGGCAGATGGAGTCATTGCACTAAATTTATCCATTTAATGACTCCATTATGATCAGATCTATGAAGGAAGGGTTATGATGCTGAACAGACAGAGAGTAAAGAGTTTGAAGGATATGACAGCAAGACCTCAAGTCGACAAACAGTCTGAGGAAAAGAAGATCCCGACCAAGTGTGAGAGGAAGGAATGCTGTTGTGTTATACAGTCGCCTGGGGAACAATCACTTCTTCTCTGGAAAACTGTCATGGATGCCAGATAGAGGGAGTTCGGCTTTAGAGCATGACTCCAGAACTAACACGTGTGCACAGTGATGTCATCATACCCACACAGTACACTTAAAACCTTTTACTCTTAAGCTATTATCACTGTGGTTGGGGTCAAAAGGTTTTTGTTGTTGTGGTACACCTGGTTCAACTTGTGGGCTCAGCGGAAACAGTCATTGTAACCTGATGTAGTTCAAGAAACACCCTGAGGGTTCAGGCAATATAAATACAATACAATCTGTAGTTCTCAGAGCTCTCCTACTTACCGCTTCAACTATTTTGGGGATATCTTTCATTTTTACCTAAGCACTGTTGTTTGTTGAAGCATTTTTCACCAAAGCTCAGATCACAAGTCACGAGTCAGTGGAAACTTGGCCTTGTCAATCAATTTTTTAATGAATTAAATGCGAGCAGATGCACACGCGGGAAAGATTAACTTAACAGCGTGGGGTGAGTGTGTTTGTTGCTGCTGTATAGTTTTTATAAGCGTTACATCACCCTCCCCTAAAAGATGCTTTTGAAATTCCTCTCAGGGTAACAACGGGTTTGTTGGGGCAACAGAAATGAACTTTCAACATTAATGTTCCAAATTAAGAAATGGGTGGCAGGGGGGACTGTTTTTGGGGGGAGTATTTTAGCACCATCTTGTGGTAGAGATCAGATGTGTATTCCCGTCTCTTAAATATAACATTATACTTTCAAGAACCAGTCATTTGGGGATTTGCTTTGTTTGTTGAAAAATTTTTGTTGCATATTTTCTAAAATCTTTGTATAACATTGAGTTTACAATTTTAAAATCAAATTATAACTTAATATAACTAGAACTAGCTAAGTAGAATTTTATTTGACATTATTAGGGACATAAACTACGTTTCTTTTCATGTATGTGTCTCAGTAGGTCCTGTAGTGCATATGAAAAATGCAAGATACAGTCCATGCACAAGATACAAGACTCCACTGCTATACTGACAGTGGACTAAGAGAAACAAAAGCTTCTTGATATTTAGGATTTGACTGAATTTTCTACTCAATGTGCATCATCAGTTTTTCTGAAAATATTAAAATAATACAATGTATTCAACATATGCAATTTTTCAGAGGCTTTCCTTTTCTGATAGATTGTTTTCCCACCATATAATTTCATCCAAAATAAAATGTCTTTGTTATATAAGCACTAACCTCTCTCTCTCTCTCTCTCTCTCTCACTGCAGCACATTGTCTCAGTGTTGTCATGCAGTGGTGGCTCTACTCTACCCCTTCACCTGGCAGCATACGTACATCCCTGTGCTCCCGCCCTCAATGTTGGATATCGTCTGTACCCCTACACCCTTTATAGTGGGCCTCCTCTCCAGCTCTCTGCCTCGACTCAAAGAGCTGCCTATTGAGGAAGTAAGACAATTTTTTTTGTCTTTTTGTTTGTGGTATACTGACTGTGGTGCCCTTGACTCTCGGCTTTTCCTCCCCTGAACAATAGCTCCAGGAAATGACATCACTCTCCCACTGCTCTTCCCTCAGGTCCTGGTGGTCGACCTCGGCAACAGCCGCTTCCTACGACAGGTAGAAACCATAGAAACACACAGACACAACAGTGAAAATCCGTCAATCATGACAGGAGTTGGCTCATCCTTTTACTCCATTACATTTGTAGTGGTTCTACCAGATGTTATGTGAATACAATATGTGAATTCACTGCCGTATGTTGACTGCATTTACATCTGTGTTTTTGCCTCCACAGCTGGATGATGAGGACTCCATTCTTCCTCACAAGCTGCAGGCGGCTCTCGAGCATGTGCTGGACAAGAGGAGGGAACTGGCCTGTGAGAAAGGAGATCTGCCCAACGGTGACTCAGCACTCTCATTACTGCTACTGTTTATATGCATTTATACAATATATTTATGTTTTTATGCAAAATACCAAATTCGATAAAGACACTTTAGTAAAATAATCAAGACTAAGGAATGGTATATGATATATTTATTATTGGAAATCGTGAGAAGAAAGTTTGATTAGAACTACCTCTGCAAGATAATGTTGATTTATTATTGTTGATCAACCTTACTCAGGTATATAATGGCCTTTCTGCAGTAGACAGTAGGCTAGCAAAAATCATGTGATTAAATCTTTTCTCTTCTTGCCTGGTTCTCTATCCTCTACCTCCTCCCAGACTCCAGCTCGCTCAGCACGGTGGTATCGGAGGCCTTTGTACGTTTCTTTGTGGAGATGGTGGGTCACTACTCCCTCTTCATGGGTGGAGCAGAGCGGGAGGATGAGTCTGTCTCCTCCCCCACCTTGCCCAGCCTGTCTTCCTCTGCCTCCTCGTCCTTTCAGCGTGAGGCTTTTCGCAAAGCGGTCACTTCCAAGAGCTTAAGAAGGTTTCTGGAGGTGTTTATGGAGACCCAGATGTTCACCGGCTTCATCCAGGAGAGGGAGCTGCGCAGACAGGGTCTCAGAGGTACTGAGATTTGATTACCTGCTGTGGTGCTACAGTGCAGTTTATAACCATTAAAGTAGATGTACTGATTGAACTTCTATGCACATATGACATCCTAATATATTTATTTGTTCTTCAGTATCTTGTAACATCTTTTAAAATATGTGGAATTGGTAATAAAAGGTAAATGGACCTTGAGTTGAGATTGTTTTTTCAACTATTGTTTCCAAAGATAAGCAGGAACTGTACAGCTCAGTGATTAATTACAGCTGTTTTATGTTCTCTCTGTTCTCTCTTCTTGAATATGAGATCTCAGTAGTAATGGGGCATTCCTTAATAAAAGTCCATACAAAGTTCATACAACTCAACTCCATGTTAGTTTAATATTACTTATATATCAACATTGTGAGAATTGTTTGGTAGGGTAAGGGGTCTCTATAAAACATTTTACTTGAAATACCTGTCTTGTTTTTGTTTCCAGGTCTGTTTGAGGTGAGAGCACAAGAGTATCTGGACTCACTGCCAGGGAGCGAGCAACGGGGAGTCAACAAGTTCCTCAAGGGCTTAGGTGAGATTTACTACACATCATTTAATGTACATCTTCACTCAATCAATCAATCAGTGAATCAGTCAAGTGACTTTAAAAACTGCAACTGTGCTTAAGTTAAGATTTTTTTTTCTACATCTGTTGCTTTTTTCAGGAAATAAGATGAAATTCCTTTCCAAGAAATGATACTTGGACTCAGAACGTAGAAAAAAGAATCACGAAGAGGTGTGAAGTAAAAAAGAGGAGAAAAACATGCTCCCTGAACGTGTAGAACGCAGAGATGGAGATGTGTCTTTACGGCAGGACGAAAAAGGCGTTTGAAGTGAACTGGACTCCCAGTTTGTTAACATGAGGGAATCTGGGGAAAGTTAGGGTTTAGCTCCCAGCTTCATCTCAGTCATTCCATTAGTGTTGTGAGGGGTTCACTCAGCTTGGACCAAAACTCCCTTCCAACATGATGAATCAATATCTAACGGTGTCTAGTTTCACAATTCCCAAGGTTTTGATGTGTTGCAGATTACAGTCAAATCCCTACAGTGTATTACTGTATAGTACAGCGCAGTGTAAATGTTTTTAGGAACAGTGTTCTCCCTTTGTCGTTCACTGATTTCATCAATAAACCTGTAAGGAGGAGTGTCACTGAAGATCCAGTTTTGTACAATACTTTCTCATACATTCCAAGTATTTCCTATCAAAGCTTTTATAAATGCAATAGTACAACTTCTTCTACAACAGGAGGCTTTTAAGTTAATTTATATTCTTTTTAGACAAATTTAATCTCTTTTTAAAATTTCCTTCAAATGAGTGCAAAGAAATCTCCTGTAGTTTGTAATAGGCTTTATTTAACAGAGTCTAGTCTGGACTGTTTGTAGACCACTTTGGGTTGTCGGGTATATGTACCACTGTTTTAAGTAAATGAGCTTTTATTGGAAAAAGGAACGAGCACCAAAAGGAAGACTGAGGAAAATGTAAAGAAGAGAAAAAACAAACAAACAATGTGAATACATCTCTCACTTGGGTTTTCAGTATAGGATGTGGATAGAAGAATGATGTGTGTTAGGTCAATCAGTATCAATGTGTGTCACAAAAACAACTAGATCTGCGTTAAACTTGATTGAGAATGCAATGAAACTTTATTAATAAAGTGATTTGAATTAGACAAATGTGTTGTCATTTTTCATACGTACAGACTACGTAACGTTTGCTGTTTCTGGTGAGCAATAGTAAGTTTCCTTCTTGTTTTACCATTGTGATAGAACTATTGAAATGTTTATCTGTGACATATGAAACACTTGGATGAAACTTCCATAGAGTTAGAAGACTTGCAAGAGACATGAAAAAAGAATGGTCAAACTGCTGCATCAGAGGCAGAAATATAATTGGTAAGATGACTTTGATATGTAAAATCATCATCCAGCTCCAGGGGGCGCTGTCCCTGCACTATGTTCCCGCCTTCCTCATGGAGGCAAATAAACTAAAGTTTCCTCACAGGGAAAATAAAAGTAATGTCTGGGTGCATGGTTTCACATACAAATTAATTACAACTAAAAAAAAAAAGCAAAATACATGTTTGCATAAGTATTCATACACACATAGCTGCAGTCAGTATCTTGGCGAAACCTACACCATAAAGGCAAAACAACACTCCAGTCAGCTCTGCAAAAAGGTGATTGAGAAGCACAAGTCATGCACTAATGTGGATACAAGAACATTTCTAAATCACTGAACATTGCTTGGAGTACAGCTAAAGCAGTCATTAAGAAATAGACTATTGCAAAGCTGTAAATCACACATTCTCAAACAAGTGTTATTTTTTTTGTTCATGTTTAGTTGTTCATGTTATTAGTTACATCATAACTATAGCAGGGCACATTACCAACTGAAATAGAAAAATGTCATGGTGTTTCTCACTTTGAAGTGGCTCTTGCTAATAAACCCATACCATGTAATACCCATAATACCCACTAGAGGAGTCTGTCACCCAGTTCATGTTGTCCTGCACATGTTGCCTCAGAGAGTCCAAAGTTCAGAATCACATCTGAGACAATTAGGCCTCCAGGCCTTTAATGACTTTAACAACATGCCCATGTCCAACAGTATTATCGCGTTTGTCTGTTTATGTGAGAATACAGGCAGGGAATGTGAGAATACTTGGACAGGAAAAAAAGACAGTTACAGGTGGATTCCCCCCCAAAGAAATTCAAAAAGCTCATATGCTAAGCTTTTACAAATTACATTATACCTCCCCTTTAACTATTAAACATCTGGCAAGATGCAACAAGGATGGATTAAGCAATTAAATTTGACGTATTTCATATCAACATTAAAACATTATCTGTTAGTGTGTATAAATAAAGAAAAGTGAAACCACTCAGTGTTCATCATGACACAACAAAGATTTTAATAACAATCAACAAGAGGAGAGAGTTATGAACTTTACAGACCACACTTTGGTATGCAGCATCCACAAACAACATGATTTCAAAAACACATAAATACAGTAAAGAGTAAAAGGGGAGAAGGGGCGGATGTTTGTTAAGAACCCAATAAATCTTGGACATTTTGTAAATAAATAAGCCTCTGGGCCAAAGTTGGATTGTTGTTAATTTCAGTTTAAAGGGTTTTTTTTTCATTCCCACAAAAAACAAAACAAAAAATGGTCAAATGATTTTAATTCTGTGGTTTACTCAGTGTACAGTACAACATCCTTGCCATACACAAAAGCAAAGTCTGTTTATAAAGAAGTGATTTCTCATAATCTTGTCATGTGTTTGTTTGTCCCTCCTCCTAAAGGTTTCCTCAGGAAACTGTCACTACACAATCTGTTGACCAGGGCTGTATTTTTTATTCTTGATGAGATTTCCCTTAACACTGCCCCCCTCCTCCTCCTCTCACCACCCTTTCCTTTGCTTTCCTTTCCTTTTCGGAGCCCTCCTCCCCTCCCCTCTCCTCCCCTTTCGTCATTACGTGTTGACCGGTCAGACCTGCCTCCCTCCCTCCGCGCCTGCTTCCCTCCTTCCCCTCCCCTCCCCTCCTTCTCTCCCTTGGTCTTTTTCTCTGGCTTTTTCCAGGCTTCATGTCATACCACGGCTAATTCCTGAAATTCCTGCCCTCCTCTCGCTTCAAACAAACGGCTTAAGGAAGGAGACGAGGCAGCAGAAAACAAACAAAGAAAAAAAAATTGAAAAAAACAACAACCTTAAAGTCACTCTTCATTTAGAAAAAAAAAAATCTATTCAAATATTGCTTTACCTGCCTGCCTGCCCGTCTGCTAATAGAGTCTCACCAGGTAAGCTCCTCCAAGTGTTTTATAATTGTTTCAAGTGCTGGACTGTTCAGATTTTAACTGCGTCTTGTGTCAGAGTGTAAACTTTTGTTATGTTGAATGTTGTGGATGTGAAGTCAGTGTTTCACAACGCTTTGTCTCTGAATCATTCTCACTCACTGTCGGAGACGGCATTCCTCAAATATCTTACATTTCTTCGCTCAAATTCCTACATTTTTTTTCTTTAATTCCAGTAGTGGAGCGTGTGGTTTGACTTCCTGTGCTTCAGCCGGAACTTTTTCTGTTTTTTGAAGGAATAACGTCATAGCCGTGGAGTCAAACATTAGCGTCTGTCTGGGTAAAGTTTTACACCGGGAAACTGAGATAATTCAAAATGTGTATTCATTAACTCGCCTGTTAAATTCAGAGCGGTGTTTTTTTCCCCTCTCCTGTCAACAAGTGTGAGTAGACTGGAAGTGGCTTGACACTAGGCATAGGCAACTTGTGATTGTTGCCTATGTACAGTGTTTCTCGGTCTATGATGCGTTTTAAGCTAATTGCCGTTTAGATAATTAAAACACCTGCGTTTTCATGACGCATTAGTAAAAGTTGAAACATCACAGTGTGAAAATAGTGAATGTTCTGCTCTCAAATATGTACTAAACGTGCGTGCAGATGTGGAAGACGTTTTCTTATCCTTTACTAGTAAGTAAAAGTAGAAATACCACAATGTGAAAATACTCCATTACAAGTAAGGGAGAGAAATAGTATCAGCAACACTTACTGAGGGTATTAAAGGACTCACTGTTCAGGTAATTGCTCTCTGTTAGAGTTTTGTATGTTATGATGTACTGTATATAGCAGGCTATTGTGCAATAATAATTGTTATTATTTTTGATGCATTCATATCTGAGCAGTATTTTAATATTGTAGCTGGCCAACGTTGAGTGGATTCTTGGTGTTTTCTCCAATTTTTTTATTATATATCTTAAAGTAACTAGACACTGAAGCTGTCAGATAAATCAAATGCAGCTTTAAAAGTATAAGTAAAAAGTATAAACATGCAGAAAGTAGAAAGAATCCACAAAGTATTATAGCAGTCACATAAATGTGGTGAAATAAACACTCAGACATTTTCCCTCTAAACCTAGTGGAGTATAAAGTAGCAGGAAATGGAAATACGTAATGTATAAGTATATCAACATTGTACTTAAGTGAAGTACTTGACTGTCCTGCTGTTTGTTTTAATTCAAAGAATATATCATTAGTCTTGTTGCTATAATTAGAAGTATTAGTACCACTGCTGCTGTTGCTGTTAAATGTTTTCCTGGCCTGTTAGATTACAGTTTGTTCTGTTAATTATTTTTGAGCTGCTTGTTATCCTCTAAAAACCATGTCCTACATGTTTGCATGTGTCCACTACTACTAATAGTTTAAAGTCTATTACATTACATTAATGTAGCAGCTACATTTGTCTGAAGTGATGTACGATAAGTGCATTCAAACTTGATAGGAGCAAGAGCTGGATGTAATCAAAAATTGGTGCATCCCTCCCGGACAAACAACTAGAAGTGTGTTCATAGCTACAGTACAAATGCTTAGATTTTTTGGAAATGGCGTACAACCACTGAAGTACTGTACTTCAAATACAGTTTTGAGGTCATTATTTTGCAGATTAAGATATCAAATGTCAAACATATGATCAGCACATCAAATATGATGCATTCCAATAGATTAAACTACCCAAAACTGTATAGAGTAGTTAGTATTTGCTACAACTCAACCAAATACATCAAACTCGTACTTACATCATGAACCATATTCAGTTATTATAATAAAATAGTGACATAGTGATATAACACTCACACGGGTCATTCTATGGCATAATACATACTTAAACTTCTCATACTTATGTAAATTCAGTTGACGATACAGTCACACTTCTACTTAAATAAGATATTAAATGCAGAATGTTTATTTGTACCAGACTATATACATTTTATTACTGCTATGTTTGACTCTAGACCTCATGTATCTGGGGAGTCAGAGTCTAATAATACAGCTCATGCTGGTGTCTCCCAAAGCAGTATTAGACTCCGCAATCCCAAACCTGTAAGAAAAATGTTGCTATTTCCATGGTGATACTTAAATAAAACTTTAGTTGTTAGTATAGTTTTTCAGCGATGATTCAGACATATCTTGTGAGGATTGTTCTAAAATGAGGAGCATTCCGGAGGGTAAGGTATTTCATAATTTTCAGAATGGTGTGGTTAACCTGATAGTCCTGTTTTGTGAAACACACAAAAGACAGTTCAGATATGCCGGAGAACAAAAAACACAAGCTTAACTTAACATAACTTACAGTAAGGCTGCAACTATTAATGTGGTGATTATTTTCTCAAGTAATGGTTGAACGGTTTGTTCCATAAAATGTCAGAAAATAGTGAAATATGGATATGAAATATTTATTATGATAGAGAGCTAAGAAAACCAGCAAATATTTACATTTGAGAAGCAAACCAGTGAATCTTTGCCATGTGCTTTAAAAATTGTCACACATTAATTCTCTGTCAGTTGGATAATCATTTCAGCTCTGAATTCTTGTGAACATGATAGTCAACTGTATAAAATGTGCTTCTCCAATCAATAAAAATTCCATCTTGAGTACGGTTGTGTAAATACTATATTTCAGCGTGTCAGACTTTGTATTGTACAGTATATTTCAATGGATTCTCTCCATGTTGCTATAGAGCTGAAAAAGCAGCGAGTGAGTAGTGAATGTTTTCGTTCATGGTTTGAGATGGCTAACACAGGGCTCGCTGAGTTGTGTATGCGTGCATGTGTGTGTGTGTGTTATGGTGTCCCGCAGGGCAGCTGAGAGGAGTGTGTTTTCCAGAGGGGCAACAGGTGGAATGGAGCAGGGTGACAGTGTGACAAGGGGGGGTTGTAGGTGGGGGGTTAAAAACACACCTGTCAAAGCCTCCTCTGAAGTGTCTGACAGGCAGAAGAGTTTGGGTTTTTTCCAGGCCTTGGCCCTTTTGTTTTCAAGGCTTTGGGTTCACTAATGTCTCAGACAGATGAATTATATTGTAATATGAACTCTACGGTTCTATTGTTTGCACTGCAGTTGCGTTTGTGCATCTGTACGTGGGGGTTTGTGTGTGTGGGTGGATGTGACTGGGCCTAGAGGTGGATGTGTATGTGTTTGCGTGGGTGAATGAAACAAGTAAGAAGGGAGGTAAAAAGTATGAAAAGAAGTGTGAGCAAGCAGGGAAATTTTGTGTGTTTCAACCTTGTTTGCAAGTCAGAGTGTTTGTATGTTGCGTTGCCCTGAGACAGGTCCTCTCAATAGCGGAGGAGTTATTTTTCTTTTCTTTTTTTTCTTCTTTTTTTTTGCTGTGCTCATCCCACATAGCTATCATTCCTCCTCCGCTTGCACGAGAGAAACGAATAATGCCTCAGATATGAGCCTTATAGAACAAAGACTTTCTGCACCCCCTCCCCTCTCCTTTTCTACCACCAGCCCTCTGCACCCACAGCTCTGTGCAGTGTGTGTGACTGTGCTGTCTATTGATTCCAGTCAGTCTGATGGATCTCTGTTTGGATTATCTAACCAACAACAAGGAATCGATCTGATAGACCTCTGTTCCGCTTTGGTTCCAACTCTGTAGCTACCGACTACCAAGTTCGACCCTCTGTCCTCTCTCTGGATGTCATTAGATAAGGAGTTGGAGCAATGGGATTGTATAATGGTGAAAAATACACAAATATACAAATTGCAGCTTATATAACTTAAAATGTTTCCGTTCTGTTTGTGTAAAAAGGGAGT
This sequence comes from Lates japonicus, assembly GCA_033238685.1. Taxonomy (NCBI): domain Eukaryota; kingdom Metazoa; phylum Chordata; class Actinopteri; family Centropomidae; genus Lates; species Lates japonicus. The sequence goes on from BRZM01000035.1 coordinate 6,356,459, forward strand.
ATCAGTCAGTTTGTCGCTATCAGATTTTTTTGTATTTTTTTTAATTCCCAAATGATGACATCAGCCTCTATCACTTATAGTCAAGGTGACTAAAAGGATCCAACGGATGAGTCAATCACCAAAAATTGCGCCGTATCTATCATAACTATTATATTAGATTAAGATAAGTAATTTTTCGGTTAAAATGTTTAATGTTTCCCCAATCTAGACATTCAGTTGTGAGGATTAACTGCTTTTCTTTGATGTAGATAATGAACTGATTATCTTGGGTTTTGGACTATTGGCTAAAACTAGCAATTTGTACGCCGCCCTGGGCTTTAGGAAGTCAAGGCATCAATTGCTATTTTTTAGGAGTTGTTAGAATTAATTGATTAATTTAATAAACAATTCGGGTATATTATCCAATGAAAATAATCATAGTTAGCCCTAGGCCGTGTTTGTGTGTGTGCATGTGTGTTTAAAGGAAGTGTTTGCTCTCTGCATGTTTATATAAACACGACTCTGTAATATCTAAAATGCTAAACACACAGTGTTGTATACACATATATGCATGTGTACATATGTGTGTGTGTGTGTGCACGAGTGGAGCTTGGAGGCTCCCGCTGGTACAGCCCTGTTGGACTTGGTGCCAGAGAACATGTCCTCTCAGCAAAAAGCCGACAAAACAAACCCGTTTGTCTCCACTGCTCACTACGTCTTCATTGCATAGCCTGGTCCCATACTGCTACCTTATTTTCAGCCTGTCTCCTGCCTTTACATTCCCGGCCTGATTAGTAGAGATTGTGACCAGTCGAGTACACACACACATGCTCACACACACCCACACTCACCAAATATGCACACAAATGCATGCTCAGACAGACATACAGACACTCCAGGAGTGTTAGTAGGTACTGTAGCTTTCTGGAGTTTTTGAGACAAACAAACTTTCTAGAAGTTGAAATTTTTTGCAGGGTTTTTTTTTTTTTGTCAGAACACTTTCCTGACATTTTCATAGCAATATTGACCAACTAGGGCCTTAGTACTAAATGTAATTAATTGGTTAATGAATTTACATGAAATTAATTGGCATTAATTGTTTTGGTGTGCATTTGTGTGCCGTGTGTGTAGGAAGGGAAGGCTTTTTGTTTGACCGCTACATTGTGTTGATGTGTCGCTGCATGAACCTGCTTGAGGAATTTTGTGAGTATGTGTTAAAAGCATCTGTGGCTCGTGGTATGATGTAGTGTGTGTGGACCCGTCTTTGTTGAAGTGTGTGTGTGTGTGTTTTCCTCGTAATTTGTTGTCATGAGTGTGTTTGTCTCTGTTGGTCAGTGTATGTGTGCTGTGAGTGTAAGGTCTGTGTGTGTAGTTGTGTCTAGGGCGTACAGTCAGGGGTTATGGCCCCTGACCGCAGCACCAGCTGAGGGATTATCCGCTGAGCTGATCTAGGGAAGAGGGGCCTCGCTGGGGGGTGATGGGAGACCGGTGGACGGGTGAGGGGCGGAGGGGGTTAATGGGGGCGCATGCGAGGGGGCTTTTTAAGGCATGGCTTAGGTTAATTAACCTCCTGAACAGTCTGGAGGCTACAAGCAGCACACACAGTAATGCTTGCGGCCTCCATAGATTCCCACAGTGACCTACAGGCCCTGAGTTGAGTTGCAGTTTATTTAATCAGTTACACAAACAATTGAAATTGTTACAAAGTTGTTTGTGATTGATTTTAGAAAGTTTTGTTTTTTGTTGTGTTTTTTAGTGGGCCACCACTGGTTTCTGATCAAGATTGTGGCTTGTGGTGAGAAGTTTTAATTGAGTGACATGTCTGCCATTTTATGATGATCATTTATTGATACCACAATCACAAATTAGCATCATGAGGGAAAATAGGTACTAAATGTTGTCTTCATTTACTTTTTATCCCGATTTAGAAGGCTGATTTAATTTTTTCAGCTTCAGTCATTTAGTGGTTGTCTGTGTTTTAGAAGATACTATTAACATAATCTAATCACTTTGTAATAGAGTAGATCTAAAGACAATTTCTGTTTGATAAGTTTTAAGACAAGATTTGCCAGCCTGCCAGCTTTTTTTTATTTTTAACATAAGCTGTGCCAAGAACATTAAACCCTTCACAGCCTCTATGGAGAAGACCTGTTAACTAGTTGATTATGGGAGCAATGCTCGCCACTTACTTTGTGTGTGTGTGGTGTTGATTCAAATTTTCTTAGGGTCACATCAGAGTTCAGCATTAGACTAGTCACTGTACATATTAGGTGTCTGCAGACTGTTTAATTGAAAACAACAATGCCAGCTGTGTATATGTATTGTCACTAACAACTCTTTTTTTTTTTTTAGTTTAGTAGTAGTAATAGTATTTGTGTTCTCTGAAGTTCCCAGAGTCCAGGGTGACAATTTCAAACAGCTTTTTAAGCTTTATTCTAATGTGACATTTTCATTGAGAGCCAGGAAACGCCTTTTTTCACCAATATTGCTTGAAAACTGAAATGATTATTCCATTATTAAAATGGTTGGATTATTTTTTCTGTTAATCAGTGAAACATTAATCAACACCTTAATCATTTCAGCTTGATACCGCTACCACTGGTATCATCAGCCTCAAAACCCAAATCAGTCATACCTTTCATGTATGGAGAATGTTTGGTGAATGGCTTTGCGCTTGTCCGTCTGTCTGTTAGTGTGCCAGAGAGAGAATGGCCGACTGGCTGGACGCCAGAGGAAGCATTGTGAACACTGTGCCAGAGGAAGAGCGAGGGGGACTGGACTGCTGGGAGAGTCTTACGCCTTATGCCTTACATAAACACACTGACCTAAATATCAAACTACCATGACCCCTGCCAACTGTAGCCCTTGCAGTGAACTAAGACTTCTGTACTCCACACGCACACACATTCATGGTTGGATTATTAACTGACGAATGGTCGCTGCTTTTTATTGCCCTAAATGGACATGGAGGTCTCTTAGTATCACGGTGGCAGGAAAACCGCTGATGACAAACACAAAGCTCTGTTTGTACTGACTCGGGTTTGAGTTCTTCACCGTGTCCTACCGTCCTGTCCGATTCCATTTTTCTTTTCTCACATCCGGCCAAGAGGAAGAGGTGAGCGACGCCTGTCTCATACTCTCCACCAAATGTATAAGCACTGTGTGCACATCCTAAACAAATTGGTGTAGAGAAACAGGATATGAATATGCTGGCAGACATTTTGCAAGTCATAATGCCCCATGCTGTCACTTGCATGTCGATCCCATTGTTTTTTGTTTGTTTTTTTTCTGTCACAAAGAGCTTAATAGAATGTAAAGTTAATCTCAATTAGTCAGCTGGTTAATGTAATACACCCACCCAAAACAACACACAAACACATTGGATTAAAATCTCAGTGGAGGATCTTATGTTTAATAATACAGACAGTTGTGAAAAGGATGCAGAAACAAGCAACCTAAAAGCCCCTGGCCTTAATATCCTGGTATGATCTCCTTGGCATGCGTGGTTCATGTGTCTGAGGATGGTGATCCCACCTTTAATGTGTCTCTCATTTGTTGACTTAGGCCCTCCTGCAATTTCCTTCCTTTTCTGCTGTTGTCTCAACACTGTGGTGCCACTTTGTTATTTGTTTCTCATGGTGGTACCACCCACTAATGATCTTGAGGTGCTTTTCCAAGTCGGGATTAGCAGCTGGGCCGATGATCTCATAGTCTGCCATGAGATTCATGTGACTGCCTTTAATGTAGCAGCTATGGTGCTAACCAACCTAGGGCGGTGATGTCAGCTGGTCTCAGTATCACTTTATTTTACAAACCATTTTTAGATGAAAAACTTGTTAGTCTGTTTTGGTGGCTTTTTAATGCAATATGAAAGATTGCATGGTTTGTAAGCGAACCCTTGAGTACCACTGGCTAAACCTGATGTATTGCATAGTCTTAAATACTCATTTTCATTCCTGAAAGCTGACATTTAGTGAATAAGTAAAGTGTCTGTCTAAAGCAAGCCCATATCCATGATTAGTTCTTGATGATAAGTTTATTAACTAATTAGTCAAAGGAAAAAATTTAATCAGCAACAGTTTAAAGAATGTCAGGAGCAAGTTAATTTTTATATAACAATTAAATCATAACAGAAGTTATTCTAGGTCGGTTTTGTTTAGATATAATATAGATTGGTATTAATCAACTAATTGTTTAACTTTACTAGCCATTTGAAGATGCCAACGCCTTGAGTTAGGGGAAATTTCCTGACATTCTATCAAGCAAATAATTCATTAATTAAAAGATATCAAAAGATATGAATATTTATTGATTATGACAAATGAGTGTTAGCTGCAACCCTTTAATTACTTTTTGAATGCTTACGTGGGCTTTTTCTTTTTATTGCCTCTGTAAGTGTTATATGTAAAGTTTTGCATGTTTGAATCGATTTTTAAAGATGGCTGACAGTAAGTAATTTTGTCAAATATGTATTATCTGAAAGCTTTGATGATCAGTATGCCAGAGCTCATGATATCACCTGATGTTATTATTACCATTCAAAGTATAAATGACATATACATTTACATGTCTGGTAAATTCTCAGAAAAATAGAACAAAAATTTTAGTTTGGATTTGTTTTCACAAAATATAAATTTTGAGAGGAACCTGAGAAATCCTTCCCTTGCATAATTGTGATCTGAGAAACTTCATAGCACCACACACTTTATCATCCTCTTTTCTTTTCCCAGGACTGTACTGCCACATCCAGACTCATCATCATCATCAAACTGTGGATTTATACAAGAAGTTCACAAATTGAAGCTCCTCCTTCTCCTTCCACCCTGCCTCCCCTGTAACCCTGCCCTCCACCCTGCTCTGTAGCCTCCTTTCTGTCCCTCCCACCACGCCCGCGGAGTAGTGCCGGCCCTCCAGGGCGGAGGAGGAGGCTGGGGATGGACGACAAACCCCTCAAGAACGGCGCGGAGGCGTGAGCCCCCGAGCATCGAAAGCAGAGCTCCCAGGAGGCCTCGGCCACCTACCTCCCTGTGGCCGCAGAGAAAGATCATCCTCTCTGATGAGGCAAGACAAAATGCAACGCCCACCTCTATCATCTGCCATCTGTCTACCTTTCTTTCTCAAATGAGATGAGTAAACACAAGGCCTAGGGACCTGCTCACAGGCCAGGAGGGGGATAATTTCTTCTTGCTCAAGTAGTCAGAAGTATCAGACTCGTATAAGATTGAAACACACCAGGCTAATACAATATACAGAAATTTCTTGCTTGCACACACCCATTTTCATTATTTCTACCTTTATATACCCCTATACCAATCTAAAATTTAAATAATTAGAAATTTGGCCTCCTTATACTGTTAAAGCTGTGAAAATAGCTCTTGTCAAGTTGACTTTGAATTCCGCGGCTTTAGGTTTCACTGATATGTCAATGATGTTGATGACAGAAGATTCTTGAAGCCGTAGTGAAATATTTCTTTAGATGAACTGTAATCCACATCTGCAAGGGAAATAAACAGATAAAGATTCTTCTGCACACTTCCTGTAAACTGTACTTCATATGGTCAGATAATTTGTTTCACATACTCTCTCCCACACACACACACACACCCACACCCACACCCATTCACCGCTGCTCTCGCTATGTTTCACATCACTCCTGTTTCCTGTAGCCAGTCAGTCCACTTGGTCCTGTAATGTACAGATGACAGCATGATGTGTCAGAAACAGGCAGTCACACTCTCAAATCACTCATTCTTCTACACATACGTAACACAAAATGCTTCTCATGCAGAGTTGTTCATCTTATATCAGAAGCTTTGTTATTTAGCTGAGGAATTAAACAATTGACTGACAGAGAAAAATGTCTTCATTAAAAATCAAAAGCAACTTTCAGGACAACTTAAATAACTGATGAAAAATGTACTTAAGCATATTTTCATCACCATACTCTGAATCATTTTTGGCTTGACCATTGCCCCATTGTATTTCTTGGCTGTGATAGGAGAGCACCATTTCCAAAATTACTTCCAAATCGTCACACAAACACATTTAGTTCACTTCCTACCAAGAATACTCTGTCTGTAATTAAATGGCATAGCTGCCAACTTTTTGCATTGTTGCTCAAGTACCCTAACCCTATCTGTTCTAAACTTTGCAGGATTTCCAAGGTAACTGTAGTTTAACTAGATATCAATGTTCATGTTATTTTTGGCTACCGGCCTCATTGATTCCTTTATGTGCCCTCCTGAGATTTGTTTATTATCAGTGATAATGATTTGAGGTAAAAGGAGCATAATAACTAACTGCAGGTATTTCAGTGATTCTTTGATAATGTCATTGCTCAGGTGTTGGGAAGGTGAAGACATTCTCTCTATGACATCTTGCTGAAAGATGTTTTGTAACAGATGGCTCAGCCATAGTGTGTCCTACTGACTGACTGTTTGACAGCTGATCTGGTCGGTGAAAACAGGTTATTAGAGGTAGTGGCGCTTATCAGACAACCCTGTCATCGCCTTGTTTTGTCACCAGGCTGTGACAGCTCCTTTAACTGTTAGGCTTGCCTAGCCTAGCTTAGCACCTATTGAGTGGGGTCATGGCCATCCTCTGATCAACACTTAAACCCATATAAAGCCTGTAATAGTTGGGGAGGGTGGGGGCAGAGGAGAGAGGGGCAGGTGGCTCAATTTGTGTCACGGGATAGGGGACTGATGGGCAAAGGTGAGGGGGCTTTTTGGCTGTGGCAGGATTTTCGAGGTGCCCCTTCCTGTGGGGTCAGGGGCAGGTGATGTTAGCTTAGGAGCGCCATGGGTCTGCTAGGAATGGCATGTGCGCTTTAGATTTGAGGGTTCACAAGAACCCCGGCCAGTAACCCTAAACCAGAATAGATCGCCACTCCCTTTGAGCGCCTGGAGGGCGAGGGGTTGGACAACAAACACCAAGGTGGGCAGTAGTGTCTTGCATGGCCTCTGGGCTCCGTGAGACCTCTCTGTACACCTGTCCCCAGTGTGCTTATATGTGTGTGTTTCAGAATGAGAAGCATAAAGGTACTGTCTTTGTGCCTACCCCTGCTTCTCTTCTGTTATTTCTGTGACGGCCTCACATCTCTTGTCTCAGGCTCCCTGTCCGTCTCTTTGTCCTTTATGAACAACCTCTTCTCTCTCCTGTCAGTCTGTCAGTCAGTCCTTCTGCCTTTCAGTTCACCTCCAGCTGCTCTCTGAGTTCAACCTCACAGCCTTGCTGCAAATCCAGATTTATGACTTGAGAAATGAGGTAAGACTGAGCCCATGCAAGGCCTACATTGCCCCCATTGCCCCTAAACAGCCCTCCCTTACAGCCCCTGCAGCTCCACAGTCCTCCCCTTTTATCACCATCCCTCAGGGCACAAGTCTAACAACTCAAGTCATTCGCTAAACCACAATCAATGTAAAAGCCACTTTAAATGTCTTAGTGTTATTGTTAATAGCATAAAGCGTTGATGGTGGTCTGAACAGGCCAAACTGAATATCAGCTGAGAATATCTTTAAAGGCATACATGAAATGGTGAAGTGATGACTTGATAGTTATAGAAATGATATTTAGTCTCCTTGCACAGGATAAAAATGGACACATAGACAAAACAAACTCCTAGCAAAATACCTATGTCTGTTGGTAGAGAGCGACATACTCTGAATTTTAGGTTGAATTCCCCTTTGAGGAATGAATGCCATTTCTTTGCTAAACAATATGATATTGAGTCTCTGAGCAGCGAAACAAAAGGAATGTGTTCGGATCGCCTTCTCCATTGTAAATTCTTAAATTGAATGGAATGTTTTTACCCCATATTCCATGTACATTCACCACATTTTTTTCCCATAATGCTGTGCATAGTGCTGGCCCTCTCGACCATTACTCAACAGACCTATTAGCTCGCTTATTAGAGACGGTGTCACGGATATTGTGACGGTTATGTGCTCCAGCGGTAATTTGACATGCATCTGCCAAGGAAAACATTTCCTGCCTTGTGTGGCTCTCAGCGAGAGACGTGCTCTGTGGTCTGACCGAAGGCCTCATGCTGCAATAATGGAAAAACAGTCCCAATCTTGTAGTGCTGTGGAAACCAATGTGCTGACAGCTCTCACTGGAAGAATGTGGTACTGGAAATATGACTATCTTCCCTGTTTATTTGCTGCCATATAACTGCCATGTTAATTTATGTGCCACTTTTGCAATTGTAATTGTTTTATTTAATGATGTCTTTTGAATCATTTTTATTTAGCCGCATTAAATCTTGCATCACATCACGTTTTATGCAGCTGTTTGGTTTCGTCACACTTGATTTCCTCACATCTGTTAGAGGACCACTTTTCTCACATTTTGATGGGTCTTACTTCCTGAGGGGGGAAAAAAGAGATTGCTTGCGTTAGTGAAGTGGATAAAGTCAACAAAGCTTTCCTCAGTAGTGTGTGTCGTCAGTTCAGAACAGCATACCCACACAATGAATCATGGCTCCCCACTGAGCTTTTGCTTTAGCAAATATGTCAACCCCATTGTTGGTTTTTGTCAGGCAAATATGTTGCCTCAAGTGATCTCATTAAGAATGTATGTAAAGGTCAGCAGAAAGCAACAGCCAGTCTCATCTTGTAATCCAAACTTACAGTAAAGGAGATTCACCAGACCTTTGACCTGTTGATCTTTGAAGAAGCTTCCTGGGCTTATCTTTGCGGGTTTTTGTAAATGTCTCAGTTCTATGCTTGAAGACGTAGCTCTGCATTACATAAGTTAGGCTGAACCCCAAGTGACCTATTGAAAGTATATAAGTGGACTTAATTGTTGTTGTAAAGCACATTTTCACAGGACATAAGTGACTGTCAGTGTCTGTGGCATCAAGCATAAAAACTGGTCATACTCCTCTGAGAATTTTTTGAGGAAAGCCCTGCTGATAATGAACTCTTGGAAATCTAGACATATCAAGCCCCCTCCATCTCTGTCATCACTGTCCTTCTTATGCACTTCTGCTCTGTATCCTTCACAGTGTACTAAAAGAGACATCGAGTAGTGACAGGCATGCACAGAGCTGTCACTGTCACTGTATCTCAACATTTCAGGTCAGCATGGTGGAAGGTAGAAGGATCCAGACAGATAAGACATCTGTTGATCTGTCTATGCGACACATAGCAGGCATTGAGCCTCACACCACCTCAGCATACATCTCTGTACTGCAAAGACACTTGTGGCAGGCTGTGTTAATATAACATGACATCTGTTGAATTTCAATGCCTTGCCAGAAATACTATACTTTGTCAGGAAAATCAAGAGCAAACTTAGATTTGGCTCGACAGTAGCAGTTGAGCACCATGTTGGATGAGTGCAGGACTGCACATGAGAGTCACCCAGAGAGGAAGCTGTGGCGTTTGCAAGTTTTTAGTGACAAATGTGAGAGATGGTAAGAGACCAACTCACAGAAACTGAGTTAACAAGGGATGGAAAATAACATGTCATTTTACACATCATTTATTTGCTCACACTTTCCTTATTTCTCAAGGGTTTCCTGGTAAGAACTGTGTCATTTGGTGTACTTATTATATGTAAAATAAAACGTTCTGAGATTACAGTTGCACAAACCAAAGATGAGTCTTTTTGATTCTTGTCACTTGAAAACACTGGTTAAAATTTTGGCTTTATCAAGTAAAACTTTAGTTAGTGTTGAGTATGTAATTGTAATCGCCACCTCTCTCACCCTCTGACTGCTTTTGTTTAGCTACACTGTGTATCCAGTTATCTCATGATGATAGAAGCGCCTTTATTACATGTTCCACATTGTATTCACACATGTGTACATATATATATATATATATATATATATATATATATATATATATATATGTAAATCTCCATATTGTTATTTTTATGATTTAATTTAGTGAATTTATCCAGTTTGGGAAAGAAACCAGCAGATTATTTCATCATTCAGTACAAACAATTCAGTCCTCTATAAAAAAGACTGTCTTACCGGTAGTTATAACAAGATGAACCAAAACAATTTTGTAGTTGACGTTTATGTCAAAATTTTGAGTTAAACCAGATATGCTCAGTGGCTGTTTTAATGCCAGACCAGCAGGGATGCTGCATATCTGGCTTACTAATGTAGTCCTTGACTTGTTGCTGGTATTGAGGCTGGATAGAGGTCTTTTCAGAGCTCAGTAGGCTGCATCCAGCTTCTATCAGAGGGGAAATAACACCCAGCCAAGACATTCCTGCAGCCTAAATGTGACCTTTGTTTTCCTGAGCAGACACAGTGGGGCATATGTGCTGTGGAGGGAAAACGTATGGCTGGCAGATGTGTCTTCAGAGAAGATGGCAGTTAGTATACAGTTAGACGTATATACACAACTGTACATGCACACACGACCAAAATTAGAATATAATTAGCAGACTTAAGTATAACTACAACAACAAAGATATTTTTGCCATAGACTTAAACACAGCTGAGCACATATGAGGAAAATGTTGTTTTGCAGAGATGGCTGATTTTACAACTTAATGATAATTATAGTGTAAAACATAATTTAAGTGTTATGGTTAATTTTTAAATAGACTAAATAAAGTTCTTGTACATAGAGCTGTTATTGTATGGACACAAACAGGACATGGACCCGTGGGGTGATGTTGGAGCAGCAGATGCAAGACTCGGTGCGGACCAGTCACTCTATAGGAAAGTCAGGAATGCACTGGGCTGAGAGAGAGGGACACTGTGAAGGAGAGAGAGAGAGAGAAAGAGAGATCAGACCAGGCCAGTGATGACCGCAGCCCCATTGGGCAAAGGCAGATTTACTGCACCAACCAGGCCCAGAGACACTTTGGAAGGAACACACTGCAGGCTACCAACAACCCATTCACCTTCTTCTGTGACCTCCAGAAACAGGCCGGGCCTGGAGGAGGACGCATAGTAAAGGCAACTGTCTAGAGGAATGATGTATAGTTTTGATGTTTTTGATTGTCTTAAGACTGTCTTGCATTTCACCATGTAAGCAAACCCACCTCCTGAAAGTGATGTTGATCAGCATCAATATGACCTCAATCAGTTGCTTACCGCCATGATCTGAATGATCCTTATTAATTACAGCCTCTGTTTAGATGTCATTATGTCGGTGTTTTGTCATCAGTTATCCATAAGCAATTCATTGACACTATATTCAGTTCATGATACATTCAATGGGTTTCAACTCGCTTTTTCCCCTTAGTCATGTTGCAATAAAGTCAATCAGAGCAATCTTTAGATCCTATATATGGTAAAATGAAGAGTCGAACAAACGCTGCACTAGAAATATCTTCCCTGTAAACTGCTATAATCTAATGTTTTGTAAGTTGTACAACCCAGCAGGCCCCGAACTCAAACACTTGTCTTGCTTCTCTGCCAAGGTCGGTCACTTCATGGCCTCAAAGAAATTTTTCCAGAATCAGATTTCCCCTGTGACAAGTCTGTGACCGCAGGCAGGTGTGATAAACAACATCAAACTGTGGACCAGTGGGTATGGTATAATGTTCACGACTTTCCTGCAGCCTTGGCTGGCATAAGTTCTCTGTCTGTGCTGCTCCCATTGGATATCATGATCTCATCGCTGTGTGACTGAGTCCCCTCTCTGATCTCATGGGTGTGTTGGAGGGTATTTTTGATGGGCTCTTCCCCAAGCACTCACACTAGGAGTGGTAGGGCATCTGATACAAGAACATGAAGCAAAGCCTTTTTGACAGCCCATTAATGAAGCTGTTTAATGCTTGCAATACATACCTGGCTAATTTTGAATGGGGATACCGTCGATAAAACAGTCATTTGTACTGTTGGTGGCAGAATACCTTTTTAAATCATTATTCCCAAGAAGATGTATATATATGAATGTGTATGTATATGTGTATATACACACCTAGATATATTTTATGCATCCTGCCAGACATGTATGTTAACATTTTCTCAAAAGAACTTTGCAACTCTAATTTCAGTGTCCTTCATGCTTGTACTTGACTTGCGGTTAACATGGTACTTTACAGGTTGATCAAGTTTGACAACAGCTTAGGCCCAGGAGAGTCCTCCAAATCCATAACATAGCTTCACAAGTGTCTGGCTACCAAATGAAAAGAGAGGCTGCTTTTCCGAATTCATGAGAAGTTTTTATTCATCTGTGGAGACATGCTCACGCATCTGTGTCTGCCGCTTTGAAAATCCCTATTGGATTGGATACACAATGTACATCTTACTGTACACTGAGTGAAGTTTCCAGAAGATAAATTGCTGGGAACTGGAAGAACTTGCTGCTGTAATGTGAGGAAGTCGATACAGGCAACTTAATGTTCATTTGAGGTCAAGTACTGTGAGGACTTTGACAAAGCTCTCTGTTCGTCCTTTCAAGAGTTTGATTGCGAGGAAATGTGGAACACTTTCTTAATCCCCAGGGAATTAAAGAAATATGTATTTAGGGGCTCAAACAATCGACCAGCGAGTGCACCTCCTGATAAACAGTAAACGGTTGAGGAGTTACAGCCCTGAAAGGAAAATAAGATTGAGACGGAATGAATGCTTCAACTGGGGCTGAAGTGTGTGTGAGTGTGTGTCAGTTTGTGTCTATATCTCTGTGTGCGACTGTGTGTATAAACTGGAGCAGACAGCAATTGAGAGAGGGGTTTAGTCCACAAAAGCTTCACACAAAGGCAGTTCTACAGCTGGGTAATATGTGTGTGCATAAGTGTGTGTGCGTGTGTGTTTCATGGGGCTGGAACTTTACAAGGACTAATATTGACCACTTTTTCCTCTTCTGCTTTCCAAACCAACACTGATTCAATCACTGATTCATGGATAATATCACTCTGTTGTATAATGTGAACATTTTTAACATTTGCACCACTTTTTGAGCAGTAGACTAGTTCCTAGTTTGTAGATCTATCCAGCTGATTTCACACGGTGGCACCGTAATATTGCAGGTTGCTCTTGATGGCAGCATTTTTGGCTGGAGGGATTCCTAGAAGATGTAGTTTCTACCTTTCCAAAACATTTGCTACTAGTCGTGTGTGGCCATTAGGGTCAGACAGAGCAAGAAACACATGTAGTTAGATATATGAGATTGTTCAAACTAACTTGGAAGAGAAAACTAACTTAAACTGTAAAACGATTACCCAAACTTGTTAACATCCTGTACAGATTACAGACATGCTCTCTGGTTCAGTTTACACCTACCATGCTTACTGTAGTTGTGCATGCACACAGTTCTCTCAAGCATTGAGAGTTTATTACCAAGATTTTGGCTGCATTCACTTTCAGCTTTACCTCAGAATAAAACTGTTTAGACAATCTGACTAAACTGTTAGCGTATTTACATCCTGTCTGATCATCTGACTGCTTGCTTTTCTTGCTCTGTCTGACTTCATGTTGTGTTGCTGTGTTTCCAGATCTCACAAATTACTTTGGTACACTGGAAATGATGGTGCAATCACATGGATTTTCTTCAGGTTCGCTAGGTTTCCTTATTGCTTTAAAAATGTTTAGACTTTATGAAGGCAGACCTCTGGCTGAAAGTTTTCCAGTTTGCATAACCAGCGACCTCTGCAAGGACTTAGAAATAAAAACACAAATGCTTTCAAAAAGCATTAAATGTCTGAGCAAACTGCAAGGAACAGGACGATCAGTTCACAAGAGCACGGGGAAGACACAGTGTTTTGCATTCCGAGCAAAATCTGATCACTTTTATTGGCTGATGAAATTTCTGATGGGGGTTCAGCTGGGCATCAGGTTTCCTCTTTTCACCGCTTGGGGTCACTTGATTGGCTGGTTTGTGGAGCGTTGTGAGGTCTGACCCAAGCATCACTATGTGAGGGAAAATCTGACGGGTTTGTACCAGTTGTGTGTCGTGACTGATCTGTGTGTTAATTCACAGGGAGATGTGGTGCCAAGGGAAAAATGACCGTGTTTAAGAGGTGGTGCAAAGTCTAGCAAACTCTTGTATGATTGTGTGTGTATATGTGTGTGCGTGTGTTTGCGTGTGTGTTGGGGCCTGTGTGGGAGCGTGAGAGATCTCCTTTGAGTGCGAGAGTTGTGTGATTCACTCTGTAACTGATCTTGTGTTTGTAGGTATCCTCCCTTTTCTTCGTACCTCTTTGTAAATGTACTGATCTCAAACATATGGCTGCCATTACTGATAAATACATTTTTTAATTAATTAAGTTTGAGATTACACTGTTAAATTTTTAGTCCATCAAAGGTCAAAAAATTGTGCCCATTTCATGTCCACAATATGACTTATATATATTACTTATAGCTTTTGTTCAGCCAGTAGTCCAAAACTAAAATATATTCAATCAATAATGACATAAAACAAAGAAAAACAGCATACATTCAGTTTTTGAAAGCTGCAGCCAGCAAATGTTTAGCGTTTTTGCTCAATATTTACTTAAATAATTATTGAAATAGTTGCTGATTAACTGTCTATTAATGAAGTAATTGATTAATTGACTAATAATTTCAGTACTATGTCTGCACAATGTGTATCCCTTGTATAATAGCTACTAGCTTTTACACAGTCCATTACACTGCATGAAGAGAAGTACACAATCCCTCAATCATTCAGTGCTTCTCAAAACTACATTCACAACAAAAACCTTCCAACATCCTATTCCTGAATTGCACCCGAGAAGATCCATTTTAGCCTTTAAACCAGAGGTTTAGTTTTTGAGAAGGGGGTGAAAGAAGCCAGATGACCATTTCCCTCCACTGTAACCTGAGACTGTGGTTGGGGGGGGGAACAAGCCCAAGATTTACTGTGGGCGTAAAGGCATATTCCATAAACATTGACACACACACCAGCTGCCTGGCAGCCTCACCAGACTGGGCCCCCTTTGGTCACTGGCCTGTGCCGTGTCTGTCCTGAGTCCGGTCTGAAGATCGCATGGCTGCAGTCTCCACCTGCTCTGCCAATGTGACCTGTCTGTCAGCAGTGGCAGTATACAGGCACACACTCACTGTAGATACACAAGCTCAGTGTACACTCAGGGGGTCAGCCCAAGACTGATGCAAGCTCTCACACAGACAGATGTATATACTTAGTGATATACTTACACTTGCAGGTTTCAGTGTTGACACACTTGACAGCCTTGACTCTTGCTTTGGGCACATGTGTGTTTTCACATGCATCTATACGTGCATGCATGCAAACTCTTTCAAATATGTGCACACACAGACATATTTTAAGAAGTTAATCTAGTTAATTACACCGTGACTTCGATGACTTCAGCGCACTATTATGTGTATAAATATGTGCACAGAAATATACAGTGCATATAGATTTCCTCATTCCTCTGTCTCATGCTTTCTGGTTTGGCCAGCAGCTCACCAATGATGAGTTAAAAGTTAGCTTTGGTAAACATTTTAATTCCTCCACACGTAGAACGTGCTCCTCATTAACCCCCCACTTTCACTTTAAATACACCATGGACAAAGATTTATTTTTCTGTACAGTGCATTTTATGTGAATGCACTGTAACAACACAGTAAGAAAAATTACCTTAACAACTAAAGAAACTGTAAAACTTAATCTGTTTTTTGGTCAAATGTGGGTGCTGCATTACCTTGTCCATTTTATCTCCTCAGACATTTTCAGGTTTTTTTTTATAGTTTTTATTTTTATATGATTTAGGGCAGGTAGAGGGATAAAGCAGGTAAAAGCAGTAAAAACAGTATACAAATAGTAAGTCAACTAAAACATTTTAAAGCAAGAAATTGAATATCGAAGTAAATTTTTAAAAAAATCCTTCAATAATTCTCCTTTAACTTATCTTATATTAACATATTACTATTTACAATAAGACAAGTGGAGTTTACAGTATTACATGTTGTGAGTTTTCTTAATATTTAACATATTAGTATTATTGTGTTCCTCATTCAAATTTGAACGGAAATCCATGCACAAAATTAAATGTCAAACTAATTTAAATGATGTTGAGTTTGAAGGTGTTTACAGTGTGGTTTGAATATTGTCCAGTCAGTTAACCCCGTGCTAATTTCTATCAAACTAAAATTGTGTTTTCTGGACTCTTACAGGACGAAATGAGTTGATTGCACGGTATATCAAACTTCGCACAGGGAAGACGCGGACCAGGAAGCAGGTGAGTTCTCTGCAAATGCCATATGAATCAGCCCCTATTTTTGAAACCCTCCAGAAAGTCCTGTCCTGCTGAGTGATGCCCCAGCACACACTTCTCACTCCCCTCTGCTTGGCGGACTGGACATGACGATTGATTTAGGGCCAGGGCCCAATGCACAGATGCTATAGGATCAAGTGTCGGTGTTATTTCTTCACCACCTCATGGATCTGGTGCTTGTTAGAAGGGGAAAGAAGCTGGGGAATATGGTGATCTGGATTGGAGACTGAGGTGGGACGGGTAAGGGATTTGGAACTCTATCCTCACTACGGTATCTGATATGGAACGACTGATGTATGGGCAGTGATGGATGTGGAGAGAAAGGGTCCCTGCTAAGTCATCTGGCAGTCAGTCAGCGTGTGAATGAAAAGAGATGAGTGGAGATGGGAGGAAAAGGGGGGCAGTCACGGATCAGAGATGGATGGTGGGACAGGTTGGAGAGATAGAGGGACACCTGCTGGTCTAACAGCAGTAAACTGACTGACTGCTGTGATGCAGTACAGCTTCTTATGAAAGTTCAATACAATGCTGTTCTGACAGAAAACAGAAAAAAAAGAAAAAGATTTTGTGTCACGTAGGAAAGATGCTGATTTGATTGAATAAATTCAATCCAGATTATTAAAGGAAAAATATGAGATAGGAGTAATGTTCAGTAATATTTACCTTTAAAATCAGTTCATAATTATTGAAGTTAATTTACATATAAACCAAACTGTTAATTAAAATGTTTTGTGCTTCTGCAGATTTCACTTTATAGATTAAGGGATACATGGAAAATATCTGTTATGGTAGTTCACCCATATTATAAAAAGGCATATTCTTCTACTTGACTTTAATGTTATCGAGCTATGTGTATAGTTTTGTTTTCATTTGTATCAGTTTTAGGGGTATCCACCTCTAAACCTGTTCATCCTGTGCATGGTCACTGGGGGCTGGAACTCATCCCAATTATCCCTGGGTGACGCTGGGAACCTCACAGAAATATTCACACTGACATCCTTTGGTGAATGTAGAGTTGCAAATTCACCAGCATGTTTTTGGACTGTGGAAGGAAACAGAAACACCTGGAGGAAACCCCTGCAAACACACAGGGTTAAACCCCCCCTGTTGGAGGGCTAAGGTTTGAACTCAGGACCCTCTGGCTGTGAGGCAACAGTGCTAACCACAAAGCCATCACTCCACCCATTTTACTTGAAAATGTGTCCCATAAATGCAATGATTAACTCTGCTGTTTCATCTGTCATCTGTGTCTTTCAGGTATCCAGTCACATCCAGGTTCTAGCCCGACGGAAGGCCAGAGAGATCCAGGTGAAGCTGAAGGTACGCTACGTGAGTCAATTTCTATCTGCTTTTTTACATTCACTAAATGCTTTACAAGATTTTGAATTGCAAATCAGTTCAAGGAAAATAAAGAAGAGTTAAATATATGTGAACTTTATCAAATTAATAATTACAAGTCAACATCTTTGAATCCTGCTGCACAGATATTGTAACATAGCTTTTCTGTGTGCATGTTACCTGAGAAGAAAGTCCTTGCTGAATAAGTGTCATTAGTATGTTGCATTTTTATTTGAGATTGAGTCATACAGGGTTTTATATCATAATCAAACTGCGGTGCCAGCATTCGGCTGAGGTTATTATCATGATTTTAATCAAGTTGAGCAGCAGCAAATGGAAAGAAGTTGAAAACATTATTACCTTATATTATTTTCTTGCATAATGAAGTTTCATGTTTTGTTAAAGGTATTTCAACATCCATGGCCCCTGCACTGCCATGTATTCACATTCCATTAACACAAAGGCACAAACCATTGGCTATTTTAATTGCACTCTCTAATTGATGCTGGTTTTAAATGGCATGCTGACACATTTCAATGAAATGTGAACATATTTCTGGAAGCCTGAGGCTTACTGTGCACAATTACGAACAAGATGAACCAAACACAATTGTCAGGAAACAAATTAATCCCTGCATTATTCCTTCCAGGTATTATGTTTGGTAAGTACCTCAATAAAAGTTTTCCTGTGTGGTATGCTGAGAGCTTACACATCCCTGTCCCCCCAGTACTTTCTCAGTTTACATTTCTCATCCACATACACTTGCATACCCCCAGTCACAGCAGGCAACAGGACTCTCCCTCACCTTGGACAGTAGCCATGAGGGTTCAGCTGGCAGAGCCCAGCATCGGTCACAGGGTTGGCCCCTGTCACAGGCCTTTTTAAATACGTCTTTGGTGTAACTGAGATCCCTACCACATGTACCCCCCGTATTTCAGCTATGCCCTTGTGTTAGCCAGTTCTGGGAAGAAGAATGCACCTTGTGGCCTTGCCCATTAGGGCTGGGCGGCAAGTGCTTGTAGTCCTCTGTGGTTTGGAAACTGCTGAAGGAGTGGATTCAAAAACAAGAGGTGTATCAATTTACAGTATAGCACAGGAGAGACAATTTTTAAACTTTTATCAATAGGATTAGCATTTTGCAATTTTGATACCATTATGATTAGCATATTAACATATCACCCTGTTGCCTGCCTTGTCTTCCAATATGACCTCCAACAGAAGCGAGTTGTCATCACTGGCTTGCCCCTGCCAAAGCAATAAACTTAACTCTTGACCCAAAGGCCCTTGACTGTAATATCACCTTCTCTCCGGCTCTCTGCCTGGCAGGGATTCACTGATGATGCAAGCTGGCCTCAGCCCTTCATTTCCCCTTTTAGGGCTCTGCTTGTGTTGCCGGTGAAGTGGGGTGCTGACTTAAATGGAGTCTGATGAGTGCTCTCCCTTTGCGTAACTGTCTGTTTGTCTCACTCTCGCTCTCTGTCCCTCTCTGTAGGACCAGGCTGCCAAAGACAAGGCCCTGCAGAGTATGGCCACCATGTCCTCAGCCCAGATCATCTCACCCACAGCTTTCCAGAACAAGATGGCTCTCCAGGGACTGTCTAGGCCAGCTTATCCCACTACCGGTGGGGTGAGTCCCTAACCAGTGTCCCCTCCACCATATTATTTAAATTAACTTGAAAGGCTGAGCAGTAGCAGTAACATTTATTTTTTTAAAAACCTTTGACTTCATCCCAGAGTCTGTGGTTTTAATCATTTCCATCACCCTGTATACTGATACAGGTAAATCATTTCCCTGGGTATTGGTTAGTTTAATCTTGTGACTTCTGTCCCTCTTTGTTCATTCAGTTTGTCAGAATTTTACAGATTTGAGGCTGTTTACATTTATGAACCTGTAGTTTGGCCACAGATGATTTGACCCCTTTACAACTTCTGTGGTTAGTTAGTCAGTTAATTCAGAGTCATTTTAAAGAGATGCTTACAGTGTTTCATTTATTCCATGTGGAAAGATATATTAACCTTTGAGCTAAAAAATTCAATAAAATATTGTGTTAAAAAAAAGCTTTTGATTTTATGCCCCCACACCAGGAGCCTTTATGTTCTCATATTATTCATCCCATTCTCATGAAAGTGATACCTCAGGAACGCCTTGAGGGAATTTCTTCAAATGTGGCACAAACATTCACTTGGACAAGGATTCATTCGCTAATTATGACAAAATGTCACACAAATGTCTAACAGTCTGTGAGTGAACACGGCATGTTTCTCGCTGGAAATTAATCACTGGAGTGATACATATGGTATGGAGATAAGTTTCATTTTGCTAAAACATACAGTTAATACCCTCAAGTCTTCACAATATATATTATATGAGTCTGGACAGACATGGATGTAAACTGCAACTTGAGTGGTTGGCGGAGGCATACAACCACGAGGCGGTAATTCTAGTTTCTTTTTGATATGACATATTTAAGCTCGATTTTCTTTTCACTCTCAGCTCTGTGCTTTTGTTTTGAATAAAATACTCACAATAGACACAATAACACCATTGTTGAGTGAGAATTAGTGTCAAGGTGGGAGTGAGTATTATAGTTTGAACTTTTTTGTTTTTCCCAGTTTTGGCACGGGGCACTTCCAGGACAGCCATCAGGCCATGAAGAGTAAGTAGCCATTCTTTCTTGTCTGACGTACTACAGTATCCATCAGTCATTTTTCATGTGATCAACTTAATAACCATTAGATAAATTTCATTTAGGAAATGAATCTCAGAACAAATTAAAAAATATCAGTGCAATTATAAAGAAAAGTCTTCAGCTGTCTGACATTCAGCATACCATTCTGCCCCCTGCATCTTTAGAGGTCAGGCAGTCCAATTAGTATGTGAGATGGGGTCATGAGGCCGAGACAGTGCATAACATGACTCTCCCTCTCGTCTGTCTCGTCTCTCCAGCATTAAGCCCTTCTCCCAGCAGAGTTACACCATGCAAGCGTCCGGCCCGGCCCCCATAACAGGTGGGTGCTCTTTCTCCCCCTAGCTGTGTTGACAGAAGGCTGTCATGCCAGTAAAGCGATGAGACAACCTGGCTCATGATGAAGCGCTCCCACAAAGCTCAGAGAAATAGCTGCAATATCACTGCATTTCAAGTTTTACTTTGTCACACTCAAACCACACATTCATACACTCACTGCCCTCTCGTTTGCAGGTTATGAAAGCACAGCAGGGCTGTCCATGTCTCCCGGTGCCCCCCCTTGGCAGGGTAGAAGTATTGCCAGCTCTAAGCTGCGAATGTTGGAGTTTTCTGCCTTCCTGGAGCAACCTCAGGACCCAGAGACTGTGAGTAGACAAGACTGGAGATAACTCATCTGTAATCCAAAAGGGTTTTTTTCCCACCACGCAAAAGTTTATTTTATTTATTTATTTTCTACTACAACAAAGTTCTTGGACACCTGGAAGTCTTACTGACGGGCGTATTAGAACAAAACTCACTTTATTCACAAAGTTTTGCTCCTCAGATTTTGAGCTGCTTGACTGTTGCTTCTGCTTAGTGCTGATTAACACAGTATATATTTCAGTTTCCGTCTAGATAAAGAAATCTTTTCCATATGCTGTTTTAAACCCTTGCTGTTAGCTATCTTTCCTCAGGGAAAAGTACTTTGGCGTAGACTTTGGCACAGACCTGTTTGAAATAAAACAGATGATAAACCTAATAGGTAGCATGAGCTGTAATTCAAAGACTTAAGATTCAAAGATTCAAAACTTATACACATGAACAGTCATCTTATATTCAGTAAGTAACATCCTTTAACAGAAAAACTAAGGAAATAGATGTCACAAATCTCTTTAAAAATGACTGAATACTTGAGCTTAATTCTTTAATCTTTCAGTTTTTGGTATAAGGTATGACATCAACTAAAAGAAATCACAGGATAAACTGTATTAAACATACAGACACACATATATACAACAGCATATTACATGGGGAAAAGGGTGGAACCCCTGAGACAGGTGATGGGATAAGATATTACAATAAATATGATGCAATGGAACAGCAGGCCCAGTGTGACAGATGTCCTGGAGTGCATAGTGCATTTGGCATTAGAGACAATTTAGCAAACTGGACATTTGACATTTTTGGCTCTGTTCACCTCCTGATATGCACTTTTGTCTCTCCAGTTCAACAAGCACCTGTTTGTGCATATTGGCCAGTCCAACCCGAGCTACAGTGACCCCTATCTGGAGTCGGTGGACATCAGGCAGATCTACGACAAGTTCCCAGAGAAGAAAGGAGGCCTGAAGGAGCTGTTCGACAAAGGGCCACATAATGCTTTCTTTCTCGTCAAGTTCTGGGTAAAACAGTTTAGTTAAATTTTTTTCAGTTTAATTGGAACTCAGTTTTATTGATGTAAAGCTCAGTCTGATATTCTGTGCATGTTTCATACATCATCAGGGCACTTAAACCTCCCCAAGTCATGAAGGTGAAGTGAGAGTACAGTGAATGCTCTTGTTAATGTTTTGTAACAATGGCTGTGTGCTAGTGGGCGTTAACAGTGTTACACCAATAACAAGCGTTGGTGTTAAAACAACTTAAGTCTGATTTGGGCCCGGGCGGAATGGAAAGTCATTGTTGCCGCGTGGAAGCCTGATTGGTGGGTTATCTGCCAGCAAAGAAGGCATTGCTGCACAGCATGCATTTGGTGTGGGCACATTTTTATATGTCTGTGATATATGTGTGTGTGTGTGTGTGTGTGTGTGTGTGTGAGTGTGTGTGTGTGTGTGTGATTGTGTGTGGCAGCAGCCTTGAGGAGAGTGGCAGGCCTGATCTTTCACCAGGGGAAATGTGAGCCTAGACACCTGTCTCTGCACTATTAGACTGAGTCCAACCCTCATGCCCCCCCCCCCTATACTTATTTATAGATAAGCCCCCTCCAGAACACACACGCAGACAAACACACAACACCACCAACTCACCATAACACACTGTGAGAGATGAGAGAGCAAAGCATGATGACAAAGTCGTCTCAAGATGCAGACAGATGGAGGTGTGATATCGTTGAAAAGAGGAGAAAAGTGCAAGTTAGGACAAAAGAGATTTGGAGAGAGAGAGAGAGAGAAACAAGAGAAACAAATATGCATCTCTCCACCAGAGGAAAACAAGCTCATAACACTGTCCCTTCTCAGTCTGTTCATCTTAGTGTATCCCAAGGGGGTCCTCCAATTCTCAAGGCATCCATGACAAAACACAGAATGCTGCAAAACAGCAGGGCATTTCAACACCCATACTGGAAAAAACGCAAAGATGCTCTTGGCCATGAAAATAAGCAAAATGAAATCCTCAACACATCTGAAAATACGATAACCTTGTTTATGCCATTGTAAAAGACGGGTAGAGCCTATTTGATGTTGCCGCAATGACACAGCCACATGGCAGGTCATGACTCGGGGGTGTGCTGAGGCGCAGGTTGGCATGGTGACGGTGACAGGCGGCTGGCCCACCTCCAAAGCTATGGCATTCTAGATTGAATTTCCAGCAAACCCCCCTGTCGGCCGCTGGCTGCCCTGTCCCTCTCCCCACTTTCCTCCTCACCCCCTCAGCGCCCGTGGCCCTGTCCTAACGGATTGTCTCACGCCTTTGAAGTGCCGAGGGAATCCGATTTGAGCTGGCTCTGCTAAATTGTTACACAGCCAGCCTGCCCACCATGATCTAATCAGCCAATTGCACAGTGCTGATTGTAATTGGATGAATTCCCTCGCAGGCTGTTAGGGAAGCAGGGAATGGCGGTTCGGGGAGGGTCACTAGGCCCCAGGGATGAAGACAAATTGAGGAATTACATGAGCCAGGGATGAAGATGAACGGGTGATGAAGAGATGAGAGGAGGCTGAACGGTGTCTCAATGGCCCATTAGGAGACAAGAGCCTGACAGGGGAAAAGGTAAAACAGCCCAGCTGTCTGACGGAGGGGACGGCACCTTAGTCTGGTCCAAAATCAGATTATACTTGCTGCAATTCAAACTTGAACTAGTGAAAGCATCAGAGATAGATAAATCTACACCCACCTGAGGATGAAGAATTTTGATGTATTTTCACATAGGAAGGCGATTAAACAAATCTTAACTTGTTTCCTTTTTGCAAAAATGACAAAGGATTTTGTTCACTGCATTTCAACTTTGGCTCCATCCATGAGCTCGATCATTTATCTTGGAAAATTTCCAGTTCAATGGTTTATTCAAATGTATCCTTCTAATGAATACAGTAACACACCACCACTTGCACCATAGATCATAGATCAAAATTGTATGTATCTTATGTATTGTCGTCTTACAACAAAACACACACTCACAAAAAAGAGATACATAGCACCTTGGGAATCTTGAAGCTGGATTTGACAGCGTTACACCAGGTCAACAAGGATCTGGCCTTGGATGCCTCTTGGCTTTACAGAGAATCACTCTCAAGCTTTGTTGAGCTGTAACACTCTTGGTGATGTGTCTTTGTCAGATACACATCTTCCTTAAGATCTATATCTATGAGCAAAAAAGTAGGACCTGCTATTTTGTTTCAGATTATGGAGATGGTACTGTATATCCTTGAGAATCTGTATTCTCAGCGTGGATCAGTGTAGTGTACCACGTTTTCAGTTAAAGGGGGTGATGTCTTCATGAGAAGAGAAGCAAATCTTCATACATGCTCATACACCACCAGGATTTCTACCTAATTGTGGTTCCTTATGGCTCAGACTGACAGGTGTATATGACATGTTATATGTATCTTCTCTCCAGGCAGATCTTAGTGTAAACCTGCAGGATGACAGCAGCTTCTTCTACGGTGTTTCCAGCCAGTATGAGAGCTCTGAGAACATGATTATCACTTCATCCACCAAAGTCTGCTCCTTTGGCAAGCAGGTGGTTGAGAAAGTGGAGGTAAGACAAGGGTATTGGGGGTTATCAAGAATATTTTTTTATAGGTTAATTTAAACTAGAGTTCGTCGATAGTCAGACATTTACCCTGTATTTAATATGAAATATTACTATTTTTCCTGGAAGGTTACATATTTGTTACGCAAAAGTTTCAGAAAGCACAGAAAGCAAACCTTAATGCCTATATGCAGCCAAAAGGCAACAGCATTTCATTACAATGTATAGTAGAATCTTTTACATTGACTGCTTTCAAAGGCGTAATTATTGGTGGGGACACTGTCACTTAAGAATGTTTGTGATTGTGAGTCATTTTACAGTTACTTACTTACTGACTATAGACATAGAGTTCTGTAGATTTTGCTCAGGTGTAGAAAAAACAACTGTGCCATGCTTTGCAGTATTTTTGTGGAAAATATTTTGTAATTTATGTTTACAGATTATATTTACAGATGACAGTGCATAAGTAGTGTGCAAATTTTGTTGAAAACACAATGTTTGGGGATAGTAGAGTTCCCACAATTATCATCAGTAGCCTATACAATATATATCTGGCTACAATTCAAGAAGTTTGCATAACTGATTGCTCGATAGATTAGTGATATTTCAACATTAAGAGGTCATGACCCTGTTAAAAACCACTATTATCACCCAGAGGAGGGAATAACTGCTTGTGGTGGAGATGGATTCCAGTCCTTTACCACTGATGTGTGGTCAGGAAACTGACATGATTCACAAATCTCCCCTGTGTGACTGTTATGCTTCCCGTTAACTAGACACAATAGTGGCCCTGCCCCCACCCACTGCTGATGGATTGTACAATATAAACACATACACACACATCCCTAGGTAGAGCCATCTGCCTCAGTAGACCACATGATGATATTTAATGGCTTCATCATTTGATTATGGTTGTCACGAGAAATATGTTTATTGTCATATCTGGCATGCCATATGCTGCATTAGGTATATTATATTACACACATTGCAGATTATCACATACATGTTCAAATCCAATGTATCCAATTGAATTTCAGTGGAAGATGTATCCCTGTGTTTTTTCCAAAAGATTTCACATTTCATCCTTTAATGTGTTTTAAATTGTCTTTCCATGGTATGTTCTCATATATTGGACTGTATGCTTATATAGTATATTGTATCTGTTTTTCTAGACAGAGTATGCACGTTTTGAAAACGGGCGCTATGTGTTTCGGATCCACCGTTCCCCGTTATGTGAATACATGATCAACTTCATCCACAAGCTTAAACACCTGCCAGAGAAGTACATGATGAACAGCGTACTGGAGAACTTCACTATCTTACAGGTACACACAAGAATCAGGGGAATACAGTATATATGTGTATGGAAGCTGGAGATTTTAGCATTTTGGTCAACATAGTCAGGTTTGCTGTTACATATTAAAGGAATAGGGCTGATAAGAAAACTAAGCAATTCCATTCACTTCCAGTTTAAGCCGACAGTATTAGCTCTGTCGCAATAGGAAATTCTACTATAAAGAAGCATAAACATCTTATCCTGACTTGAAACAAATTTTGATATGACTCATTGTCTGCATCACATTCATGTATACTCATTGTCCTTCATCACTCATGTAGTTCCATTCAGGTGTGCAGATACTTTCTGTTTTTGCAGGTATCCCACTGTATTTATTTTGTATTTAAATGAATGTGGTCATGCTGTGATGATTCCTGTGTAATCATGACAGACAATTAGCAGCTGGTAGAATATTTTTGCTGCTTATCAGCAGCAATGTTTCATGGTTTCTTGCAGAGTTAAAACATTTTCTGTTCTAAGTTGGACTTTTCTGAATGAGCCACTCTGCTCCTCGGAGAGCGCACAGGGAAAGGGAAGTGAATAGGGTGGAGGGTATCACCATAGTAACAAAGTGGTCCTCAACACCAGGGTTCAAAGACATTGGTGTCCCTTCCATTGGTGGCTGCATTCCTACTGGCCAAGGGACAATGACCATATTGAGCCCACACTGACGACTACATGGCAGCATGTCATTAGGTTTCTCAATGGGCTGATTTAGTTCATATTAACCATGAACAGCTCGAACACAGATGTGCACACAGAGACACACACACACACACACACACACACACACACACACACACACACACACACACAACAGACACATGCACACACAGATTCCACACTGCAAGGTTGAGGACAATGGATCGATATGCCTCATGTAACAAGTGTTGTATTCAGTGCAAAGCAATTGAGCATAATGAATTATGCTTGTTGCGTTGCCACACTCCTCCTGTGTTTTAGATACAAACTAGTGTTGCATATAGAGTAAGAGAGATCATGTATAATTTATTATTCGTCATGTGTTATATTATTTAGTGTTTTAGTAGACTTCACATTCCCATCTATGTTTTAATCATCAGCTCATCGTGATTGTCATTTTCTCATGCATAGATTTGTTGGCCCAGGATGGCCATACACGTAATGTATGGTCATACAATGATTGTTTAAAGAGTCAAACGTGTCAAAAGAGTCATGCTGGAAAAGATTACTACATTTAAGAGCTGTTGTTAAGGAAGTAACTCCATTATGTTTGAGAAAATGGAACCATGTGCTGCTGTCATTAGATTTATTATTATGGTCATTTATTTATTGAATAGTTTAATGGTATGAATGAACATACTTCAAACTAATAATTGCCACTGCCTTGAAAAGCCACTGCTGTACCAAAACCATAAATATAGTGGTAAAAAAAGAGACATGCAGGCCTACTGTGCATGACCCTGCCTCTTATTCATGGTCAGCTGGGATTTGCTCCAGCCTTGCTGTGAACCTAAAAGAATAAGCAGTATAGCTAATGTAGCTAATAGACAGATTAATGGATGGATAACTACCTGATACTGGTCAATCGTGTCATCCACTGCCTATATGATGGAAATCTCTACTACACAAGAACTACATAAAAGCAGTTCTAAAAACCTGCAATCCTGCCATGACATGATGTCTTTACACTATACTAATTAATTAATAACTTAATATTTCTATAGTTTGTAAACTGTTTTACAGTTTCCCTAACCAAGTTTGGATTTCAGCAGAGAGAATTATGATTGTTTACATAGTGTACTCTCACCCTGCACAGGAAACAGTTCACATTTCAGTGGAACAGTGAATACATCAAATTTCTATCACTGGTAACCTGTGGAAAAAGTGTAGGTAGATTTGCTTTAAAAACATAGGTAACCAAGGTTACCCTACAAGGTAAGTTTTTTTTTAATCTTGGCATGACTCAACAGGACTTTCTGTATTTGTCTACAGGTGGTGACTAACAGAGACACACTGGAGACCCTGCTGTGCATAGCCTACGTCTTTGAAGTGTCCACTAGTGAACACGGCGCACAGCATCATATTTACAGGCTAGTGAAAGACTGACACAGTCACACAGTTGGAACTTACCTGCTATCGACCCACTGTAGCACCTCAGTGAGCAACAACACTAAACAATGGACTACTTCCTCTGTGACCTTAAAGCTGAAACCTTACAACTTGGTCAGGAACCCAGAGAAACACTGGCTTTGTCAGCGTGCCCAGGAACACTACTACTGCTGAGGAAGAGGTGGATTTGAGACTGAAGCTGAAACAGGCTTTGTGTGACAAGAAAAAGAAGAGGACCATGATACACTGTGGTCTCTATACCAAAGGAGCCAAAACTAGCCAACAAGACCTGCATGAGAGAGTTGTCATTGGTGGTGTTTTCATCTCATTTTATTAGTGCTTGTTTTTGTTTTAGATTCTTTTACACACATGCATGTGCAGGAGAGGTTTGCTACAGAGGAGTTTGGCTGCCTCAGGGTGCCACCTAGTGACTTAAATATGAATAACAATGGGGAAAAGTAATTGAAATTAGACTGAGAATCCCTCCTTTGCACATCCATAAAATATCACTGTTTTTGGTGCCAATCTTTTGTGTTATTTGAGCATTTGAGTAATTATGTACAGTGCCACATCCATCTCCTCTAAACAGAGTTATGAAGTAAGAGGCTAAAAATGATTTAAAAGAGCTATTGTATTCACATTGTTTGATGTTTAATGTTATAATGTTTCTTGTATTGTCTTACTGTTTTTGATTGAAAACTATCTGACTACAACAAAAGGCACATAATAACACTGCTAACTTGAATCAGATTTGGATCTGTAAGCTGATTACAGAAGTTGTCTGTAACTGTAACTTGCCCTGAAGTGTCAGATGAAAATACAAGTGTTTCTTACATAAATCCCCCCTGTTGCTGAGTTTTGAATTCTGTTGCCACACTGCTACATGTGGTGTAAACCTAAAGATATATATTATTCAATGTGCAGGGTTTGGCTAAATATCTTATGTTAATTGCACTTTTAAACATGATTGTATAATACTGTGTGCCTCTGAGATGATAGATAGATGCATAAAGAGGCACATGCTTATCAGTTATTTGAGTAGTTTCAACATTAGTTCACAGTGGGGAAATTGGAGCTCTGAAGCTCCTTGTTTTTCCATACTACATACCAATGCAAAGCAGGTTTTTCATTAAATTGTGCTTCACACTGGAGAGGTGACACAGTAAATATAGCAAAGATATCAGTGTTCATACAACATCATTTTACATTTTTGAGTGTGCTGTTGATGGACATAAGTTTCCCACAATGCAATGCACAAAGGAACTAGAGGAGCTGCTTGCAGCTGCAAATAATTACAACTAATTGCAGATGGTGGGGATTGCAACCCCATGAAGAAAACAAAAGGTAAGTATCAAGAGCTGCAACTTACAGTTATTTTGATTATTGACTAATGTAATCTGATATCTTGAGATTGCTTATTTTATCCAACCAATAGTCTAAATCTTAAAAATATTCCACTTGCAATGGCAAAGAAAAGTAGCAATAGCAAATCCTCACATTTGACAGGCTGGAAAATGTTGATATAAATGTGAAGTTTAATTGTCAGTGTTGTTTCAAAGTTGCAAATTGGTGGCTTTCTATGGACATGTTGTGTTTTATACTTAGAACAACAACTTTACAACAAAGCAGTATTTCATTGCAGTACACGCGTTCATTGTTTAATGGAAGTGACTGATGCCATCTGGTGGTGTTGAGACATCATTACATTTTTTTCTCTCCACATCATCGTGGTGAAACTCTTCAGACTGAGTTGAGTAACAGTGCATTGAGCACATAAAAACTATGATGTGTTTCTTGGTCTAGTTTCCATGTAATCCATCTGTGACTGTTCCAAACCAAAGAATAAGTTTAAGTTTACAGTTCCCACTAATATGAAAAAAATAAAAATAAAAATCCAAATGGGACGCAGGCCAGATACTTTACAGGTCAGTAAGATTAGCTGCTTCTCTAAGGCACTATACCCACATCAGTATGCTAAGATATTGGTCTTATCTGTAGAGCACCTCACAGTTAAGACTTATAAGCAAATTGTGTAATCCTATTGGTAACAGAATTAGAGAACATCTATTTTGAGGAGGATAGCATATAATATAGAATCACCAAAGAAGTATGTTTTTGCTGTCAAATATCTATTGTGTCTATTTAAAACCATTTTGTTTCCCCTTAAGTAGCAGCCTACAGGCCTTTCCCCCCACAAGCCTTTTATCCCAAAAAGGTACTGTTAGCTCCCAGGTGTAAACCGAGAATGTGGCACTGTGAAGGAGAGACAAGCTCACAAAGGGTGAGAGAAACAGCCTAACAGATGTAGCAAATACAAAAACGGGGAGCAAAAGGCTCATTCTGATAATCCCATTTGAAAGAATTCAGGCAGATTGCAACAATTACGGCAATCCACTCTCAGATGTCTGACCTCGCTGGGACAGACAGGTTGTTTTTTTCCCCCCAGAGAGGTTAGTGGTATTTTTAGCCTAGTTCCTGGTGAAACTAGAACAAGTTTTACTTTACAGTGTGATGTGGTGAGGTAATACCTGTACTGTGGAGATTCAATGAAAACCCCTCAACAGGAGTAGTCACAGGCCTAAATCATGATTGAAATTTACAGGTCAACAGTCCAGAATTTTAAATGAGATCTTAGATAACAAAAATAGTCTCCCTCCCTTTTTTTTCTTTACCTAAGAAATCATCTGATTTTCCTCAAAATGATCCTATCCACACATACATAGAAGGGGACAAAATAATAGTAACACTTAACTGTGATTGAATTTAACATCACTGCAAACCACAACCTTAAAATTGCCAATGAAAGTTAATTTTTGACCTTGGAAACAATAGATTTTTCCAGTTTCTATTTACAAGGTCAAGAATGAACTTTCATAACTTGCCACCACGTCATGCAGAAGTGAGGCTGCTATGGGAGAAAAGGGAGGCCCAACCTAGTGTTCGTATGGTGCGCTTAACACGGTGCTCGGTAAGTCTGTATAGCTGCCATGGCATAGTTTGGACGCCTTACGCACGGCTGGGTCTCCACCTCCTCCAGGTGCGTAGCTGTGACTCACCTGGAGAGGGACTGGTACCAGTAAAACCAGACCACTGGCTTCACTTCATACCTGTCAACTCCTAGTAATCAGCCTCCCAGACATGTCGATGCTTTGCCCAGATTGTAATTTAACATGGTCTGATTTACATTACGCGCAATGAATGTCACATGGGGTTTGCTGACGGTATTGAGTGTGGTGTGCCACACTGAGTCGAGGTGCTCGCCGACATCTTATTATAAAAACTGCTGGATTCGACGTTTCCCGGGGATTTTCATCGATATCGAGGAGTCTCAGAGGAGAGGAGCGCAGCTTCTGAAGTATTACCAAGAGGAGACCGCGCTGAAATGCAGCCGCACCTGTTGCCTCACGAGAAACTGTGAGTATAACGCTTCTTTACCTGCGTGATAGATCCACAAGAATTGAACTATGCATTGACGCTCTATGCCTTTTCGATCATTTATAACTGTACATTATGCCTCCACTGATCCTCTACACACACATTCCACATTAATTGTCGCCTTGACTCTTACAGTCTCCTGTAACCTGGCCATATTTCACTACGATACCACTCAAGAAAACGTGAACTGTTTCCACCTGCACTGTCCAACACTGGAGAGCTGTATTCTCAGTCACAGGGGCAACGTTGTTCTGTACAATATCACAAAGGGTAAGTAAGTGGGTTCTAATCAATAATAAAATACTGAGAAGTTTTCCCCCTAGTATTCTAAACCAGACTTATACAGTTATAAAACATCTGTTAAAAACTACCCAGCATTAGTTAAATTTATCACCAATTTGACCAACTGCAATCCTATAACATAATATATAATAGTACAGTACTAATAGGGGCAATTTTATATGTGCATAACAAGTGTTTTCACTTCTGATACTTTGAAGAGCACTGCAGTGTACTTCACAAGTACTTCACAAGTACACTTAGAAGTATCAAAAGTACTTGTTTACTTTTACGATTTTAATTGTAGGACTAGTTCTTCAGTATGATATTGCTTAATTTACTTAAGTTCTGATTACTTCTTCCACTACTGAGACCCACAACTACTGCTACTACTAATAATAATAACAGTAAAAACAGTTCTTAGTCTTTTTAATTATCTTATTTATATTTTAAAAAGATAAGTAAATAATTATTTTAAAAAGCCAATATGTTTTTTTGTTTTTTTTTTAAACTAATGAATCTCTTCATGTCCCAGGGGTGGATCCCGATCTGCTGGTGTTTGGAAAACACTTCACCTCCAATGTACGTGTGTTACCCCACCACTACAGTCGAGTCAACGCCTCAGAGCCACTGCCTTCAGACAAACGCCAATTCATACATCCACCTCCACCTGCTGTCCTGCCTCTAACGTCTGCACCAACAGTTAAACCCACCACCACAACCAGCAGAGTGCACACCACCACCACCACCACCATCACCTCCACCTCCACCTCCACCTCCACCTCCACCTCCATAGCCTTCGCTGCAGCCACTACGCTGCAGAGCACCAGCCAGCCTGCAACAGTCTCCACAACTGTAACTGAACTGTCTTCCACTTCAGCTGCTCCTTTGACAGTCCTGGGAAACCATGCACAAACAACAGCCCCGACAACCACCTCCACCATTTCTCTTGCACCCAGCTTTACTACACCTCCTTCATCCACCTCAGCTGCCACCCTCGACCGTTACAATCCAGAGATGACTCCTGTCTTTTCTACCACAACCACACGGCCCTCCACATCCATCCCCACCTACCCCACCACCTTCTCTCAGTCAGCCACCGACCCTCCAACCTCCATAGCCCTCATGGGCAACATAGAGAGCAGCAAGCAATACCCCAATGACACCAAGGGCAGCCTGGGGAGGAACCACACTGCAGGCAGTGAGGAAGGCCAGGGAATCAGCGGAGAGGACACCTTAGGGGGGTTGGGACCCGGGTGGCACGTAGCCGCCCACACCTTGCTGGTAGCAGTGGCCATCTGTATCACAGTGCTGCTGAGCTGCTGCTGCTCCATACTGCTGGTCGCGAGCTGGAGGGGTCAGAGGAAGAGGATGGGACGCTACCGAACGTCATGGAGAGGGAAAAGAGGCTCCATGCGTCTGATTAAGTATGTGCTGGTCCGAGAGAGCTCCTGAAAGAGGATCCAAGGAAAAAAAATGACAGAACTAACATGTCTCTTTTGTTTACATTGATTTTATGAATGAATGAATCCAGAATTAAAAGACATTTGATCTAAGTTAGAGTTTTTACCATCATATTTTTGTAAAACATCAGTTTTCACACTGCATTACTCAAATTGCAGATATGGCTTTATATTGCTTTATTTTGAGCAGATAGGGATGGAAATGTAGTTACTGTCAACTGATACAGTGAGGCTGAAATACTGTATATTTAAACTGAACAGGCAGAGGTATTTTATGGTGTAGATGAGATTACCAAACACATTTCTGCCATGATTTTGGTTTCATTTTTGACTCAATGACTTTTGACAGAAGACCCAAATTCAACCAAATGTATTTGACCGCAGCAATTTGCCTGGAGAAAGACGATATGATGTACGTTTGGCTGACCTATATTTTGATGCACTTCAGTGAGTTTAAACTGATGTTGATGCCAAACCTCAAGAACATTTGCCAGTTGTCCACACTGGTCTTAAGTGGGACTTGGGTGTTTCCAAGCAAAAAAGAAAAAAAAAAACTGCTACAATTCAAGGATTGTTCAGATTGTCAACAGTGTGTTGTCCTTTGCGAGGCTAGAGGAGGACTACCTTTTGCCTCGTGGCCTTCTGTGTTTAACCCTCCCGCAGTTGAGAACACCTCTCAGTGTATTGGGTTTCTCCTGACCTAAAAGTGCATGGACCACAGACCAAACCTCTTTAGGAAGGGTGAGGTACTTTTCAACGGTCTGCTGCTGAAAGCATCCTTTCACTGGGGTCCCACTCCTCGACCTGACAGTGAAGAGAGTGGGATGGGAGCTCAAGTTGGGCTAAGAACTGACCTCAGTGAGGCTTTTATTACATAAAAGCTTTTACCCGTCACGCACACAAACTTCATTCAATTTTCCAACTTCAAAGACAGAACACTCATTAACAATAGAAAACATCAGACTTTTATTTTTGTATTAAGGACAGCGTTGTGCACCTAATAGGACAGCAGATTTATTTTAGAAAATAAATACATTAGTTGAGGAACAGTAATAATCTACAGTAATCTCTTGCTTTTGTTACTGGTATGTAGATGTATCTGAAATGTATTTAAAATGCTTTTGTAGATTTTGTTGCTCTTGGTCTGTCTTCATGTAAATACATTTGTACATTAAGCTATATCACAGGTTGAGTACTTTCTTGACAGCCTCTTTGTACTGAAGCATGCTGCTCTCGCTGTCTCCCTCATTCTTCAGCCTTGTGACTGAGTCCTTGTACTCCTGCACCTCTTTTCTTCCCAGCAGCTGCTCTCGCACTTCGTCGCCATCTCCTTCCCCGGCCACTTTCATGCGCACTAACATATCCAAGATATTTTTTTGGGACGGGCTGTCCTCCCAGCTATACTCCTCCATGTCTTCCACGGTCTTCTCAGCCTCCCAGGCTTCTACTTTCTGAGGAATGACAAAAACAGAGCATCTGTTACCTTTATATGCAGATGGAAAATTTACCCAACTTGACTGAAAACAGGGTAATCCGTAGCATTAGATTTTAACTGTGTACATTTCATTAAGAAGTATGTTTATGGTAATCTTTTGAGTTTCAGGCTAGGCCTCTAATTTGGAACACAGTATAGCAACAGATGTAAAATATGAGGGGTCCTTGGTCACCCCTCACCCCATCTTTGATGCTCCTCTCACAGAGATAGTATTTCTCCATATGTAGTACTCTGCTCGCTGCCTGTCTAGCTGTCATCACGTTCCCTGGAGAACAATAGGCTCCACTGTGCAGCAGCTTTAAGCTGAGCAGCGACAGAGCCTCGGCTCTGCTGCTCTACAGGTGTTTGAGGTTAATGACCATCATTACCGCTATACATATCAGATCTGCATAACATCCCGTCTGGATCAGGTCCAGGCCCTAGGTGAGTGAAGAGCACTGGATACCTGGGAATAGACCAGTAGCTTCCTTTGAAATAATAAAGACCGACTAAACTGAGTAGTTTTGGATCAAAACATTTTCAGCATGTCTTGCTGAAATGAAGGATCTGTATTATCCTCTTACACTTAGGTTATAACGTGATTTTAAAATGGAAATGCATCCATCACTAAGTAGTCTGAGTATTTGATAACTTGCCCATAGACAAATGGCCACCTGTTTTCCCAATTGAGTTTATGTACCTGCTAAATAGCATTTATATATTTTCAGTGAGGGAAAAGTGACAGGTGTTGGGCACGAAAGGCAACAAAAGCAGGCGGAGTGCCTCTAGTGGTAAACGTCCCTCCATGCTGGAAGCAGCTTTGAGCAGTCAGCCCCAACGCTGGCCTGGATTAGCACACACTGGAATTAGCAGAGAAGGCCGGTCTCCCTGAGTGGGGAGATAAAAATCACCTCAGTGGCTACAAACAATTGATCTCTTTGTGGGCTAGCATTACAACCTGAACGCTATGCCACTCTCACAGCTTCCACAAGCCTGCTGGACAAGCACTGTGCCTTCCATTGTGTGTCCAAAAGGGCAACGGACAGTGTTCTGCCTCCTGGCTTGGACACCTTTCCCAGCTGAGAGATTTTCCTTTAATGTGAGTAAGCCATGACGGCGGCGGCGGCGGCGGCGGCGGCGGGAGGGGGGGCTCCTAAAGGCAGAGGTTGCGCAATAGGGGGAGTCACTTTCTTTTATGTGGCTGGCTGCAAATTCATGCGATCAGCGCCCAGGCTAATGACCTGGTGGCAGACTTCTCTGATGTGGCATGGTTGGCTTAATGCAAATGAGCATCAGGGTCAACACCTGATAGGGGAGTCTGTTTTCCCCTCATCTGTGAGGAAATGTCAACTGGACAATGCTGCTGTTTGCCATCCCTCTGCCCATTCAACTCTGATACCTCCCTAATGGGCTTAGTCTCTCAGATCGCAGAGCAAGATGGACAAGAATTCCCCTGGTAAAAAGGTACTGTGCCACTGCGCTAGCAGGATGTAAATGTCACAGAAGACGCAGATGAAGGAAGAACTTATTTGCAGATTTTCTTAAAAATGCGCTAATGCTAACACCGCCCCGTAAAATTACAGCAGGGACCATGAAACCTTGAAAAATAACAAAAAATGTTCTCCATTGGTCTACATAATCCATCACAATACTACAATGTATAAGATCAGCCATTATCACGCATCTGACCTCAAACAACCCTCTCAAAGGGTACTTCAGTACAAGTAATGCCAAAGAGCAACCAGCCTTTAAACAAATGGATACTTACTGAAAGAAGAAGAAAGGTCTGTAAACAAAAAGAGAGACTGAGGAAAAGGCCAAAGTCACAGGAGACCTGTGATGAGTGTGGACAGAGAACAGGCTCAGGTGTCTCAGCTAAACCCCTGGTAGAGCTGGTTAGGAGTCAAGGTAGGAGCTGAAGATGGATCTTTGAATGGGCTGGCTCACACAGTCTGACATTTAGACTAAACTGTCATTTTTGTAATACCTTATTAATCACTGAGAATTCTTTCTCTCTCTCTGATGTATCTGTCTGCTTGAACTTCAGTCAGTCAGGTTTAGTGGACACAGTTGAGTGGAGAAAAAAAACTACTACTCACCCAAGACTCGTGGTAAAGGACAGTTAGCAGGTACATGGCATAGTCATAATTCTGTTGTTCCAGTGGGCAGCTGGAAAAGAGAGGGAGGAAAAGACAAAAGTGAAGAGATTTAAGGGCATTTGTTGTTATTTCCTCACTTTATTATTAGATATACCGAACTCTAAGGAGGCAGTGTTTACCTGTTGGTTGTGATGGTGAGAACATCAGTATCTTTGCAGTATCTCTCTCCAGCAAGTCTGACCATTTTCTTGCGTGCATGGTCATCCAGATTCAAGCTGGACAGCTTTACCTGTGTAGGCAAAGATTATCATAGGAGGAACATAAATAATCAGAAATCATTTAGGCAGTTTTCCACATAAGGCCATAGGATGGATACATTATCAGCATGTAAAGATAAATACACAACAGCAAAAAGATTAGCACAGAGGTGATTGAATGCTGAACTGTCTCTCTTGGCTGCATACCTATCTCTTTAAATACACAAACAAAGGACAATATTTGTATTTTTACCTATACAGAGCTTTGGCTGTGTTGATTAAAATACTATACTTTTTACAGATGAAATCACAGAAATCATGCTGTGGCCCAGAGTAACCTCTAAGCCCCTTGTAGAGAAGATACAGGGAAAACAACAGATTATTCCTTGATTACATTGTATTTCATGGCTCTGACTTATACGATTTATACAATGCAGAAATGCATTTATAGATAATACAAGGTACATTTGTATGTGTTCTATGTACTTAACTTTATGCACTGACAACACAAAAGTGAAATCACTTAGAGGTGCCTAGACAGACATGCACAGAGACAGTTAAGTCTCTTAAACCATGTGCGTTTCTGGATCAATCTATGCCACAGATTTTGTTTCCAGGATTTTCCTCAGTCTCTGTCATCAGAATAACTAAAGGCAACCCTACGGTGTATGCTCGTCATTCAAACATTGAATCAGTTTTTATTAAGTGAAAATGGGGGCTTGGTCCACTTGCTCTGGACTCGGAACCTAACTGTGTGAGATTTGCTCTCCAATCTCTCTTCCTGCCTAATCCACTAGGATTAATGTCTGAATAATTCCTACCTTGCTGATATAATCTAAGGCAAAGTGTCGGTGGAACAGATGGCTTGTGATTAATGGTAAAAATGACACATTTCCAACTTTACAAATGTGTCAAAAACAGTTGAAGTTCCTGAATGTCTGGGCTGTAAGGCAGGGTTTCTATTGACAAGTTTGAGAGTGAAAAAGCCTAAGCGATTAACTTGTGTAATAATGTGGCCAGATCCAAGAAACAAAAACAGTATTATTACTCACATATGAAAAAAACAATATAAGAAAACAGTTTTTTGCTTTGTTCTGCCCTTTATATTATCCTCTGCAACTGAAAAACAAAGCCAACATTATTACTGATGTGGAGAATGTCTGAATTTAATTGCCATTTTCTAAATCTGTTATGTTATACTTTAACTGACCAATTATATATGATATTTGATAACTTTGTCTGAGTTCCTACATGAATCTTAAGTGTGTGTCTTCTTTTTTACGGACTGTGCCTGTTTCATGTTTTTATGTGTTTACATGTATTCACTCCGGTTTGTGAGGAGGATTGTATATCTATGGATTAGTGGTGGTGGCGGGGGGATTAAGAGGAATATTAAAATGTCTCAACAAATGCGTCAATGACAAATGTTTTGTTATTTCTTTCTGAGAAAATATGAAGTTGTTTAAAAAAAATAAAAAATAAATAAACACTTTTCCAAAAAACTAAGAACCAAGAAACTAACACAAGAACAACAACAGAGCCTCAGTACATGCTTATATGCAAAATAATTCTATAGGACTAATCTCTGCAGACTTGATGGCATCATTTCTTAGGTTTGAGTTCAATGGACAATGAACAGGTCTCTATATAAGTCACAGGCACATGATGTCAGCTGGTGATTATGCATCTCTGTAAATCTCTAATCTCATGTCATATTTCTCCACACTTGACTTTCCATACACTGACAGAACACAGTTAAAAGTCAGTGTCATCAAGTAAAAAATTCAAAATAGAAACTGAAATGAAAAAAATTGTGTAGCAAGAGAAACTCACTTTGAGATGAACAACACGAGCTGAAGGGTTTCTGACAGACAGGCCGGCAGACACGTAGTTTGTGCTTTCTACTTTAATTGGGAAGTGCTCATCGCATTTAGCATCTGTGTCCAAGGCAGATGGCCACTCTGTACAGAATTCTGACAGCAGATAAAGACATTTTTAAATACGCGAAACATGCCTGTTTATTTGTTTTAGAAATAGCTTTCTCTTCACAATAAAATGAAGAACTTACGTTTCAGAGCCGCACAGTGTTTCTTGATGGCTGTTGGTGTCAAATGCAGAAAGTTTGGTATCTGAAAGAGATTAAGAGTGAGAGGTTACGTGAACGTTAAAATGCAGAACGGCTCATACAACAAAAATATGAAAATATGCAGCAGTTTTAATATCTCTCCATCACTTAATTATTTCAAAATTCACAGGTTTTAAAGGGCATGGTGACCAAAGTCTAAATCTAAATCTATCCTCTTCATCCTAAAGGACATTATATAAATACATACATTTCAAAAATAAATTTCTCATAGGTCACAGTATCGGCTTGTGTATGGATGGAAAAAATCACAACATCTATTAGTTATGCTTTAAAAAGTAACCTGCATTATATGTATACATATACTAACATTACATACATATCATTCATTTCATGTGCAGAGGCACGGCAGTTTAGCCTGTCGTGGCAGAGTGAGAGAATGAAATCATATTTTTTGGCTGCACTGCAGAGTTCCAGCTGTGGCGGGTGAAAGTGGTGGATCTGCAAGTGGCTCAAGTCCAGATGGAGCAGCTGGTGTCTGGACACAGCAGCTCAGTAATCCGGGTACAGAGACAGGGCCATCAGAGTCATGCAGCAGAGCAAAATAGTGCTCTATCAGTGCTGCAGGAGCACTGGCCTGCTACAGTTAACTCAGCTAGTCATAATGAATACTACGAGGTAAATGCTAAGATATACAGATAGAAGTTTAGTCTGTAGAAGCTCTTAATCACTTTGAACTATGTGCAAATAGCCATACAGCTTAATTCAATGTCTAATACATAAGCATTTGTAGTCCTTATTTATTTATCTAATGGAAACTGCATATTTATGTAATCATCAGATTTCTTCTTTAATATCTTTCAAAACTACAACCAGCTGTGTCTGTTCACCTTTAGTTCTTATCCTGTGACCTAATGTAAGTTATTGAGTCTGACCTTGATTAGCTCCAGGTTGCCTTTCTTCTCTGGAGGAACGCCTCCCTTCACAGGGTAGCCCATCCTCACAGGCAGGGGGACAGTGCCTGCCTTGAAAGGGGCTGCTACTGGATAAACTGCAGTCCAGTCCTGATCCACGGCCATCTTTTCTGTCCTGTGCTGCCCTTCCTGATTCCCCAAAGCAAAGATGACAAAGAAAGCTTTATCAATGGCAAAGATAAAAAAAAAAAAAAACTCTCACCATGACAAATTCATTCATGGATATCATTAACATCTGTGACAGTAATCTCATAAATTTCTTCATAAACTTCCTGTTTCATCAGAAAATGCATACATCCTTGTTAAAAATAGCCTTGGAGAACAGACACAAATGCAGCACACTTACTTCTCTCTTGATTTTTTTGTTAAAGGATCCTTTTCCGCTTCTAAGAGGGCCTGAAACTTAAGATATAATCACATTTAGCCATACACACATTCACTTTTTTAATGTGAAAAATGTTAACGTGGTAAAAGCTTTTAAGTTCTTACTGCTAACCCTGCTATCTATTTTGTATTTATTTTGTCTAAGACTATTTGTAATTTCAATAATACACCGAATCATAGATACATGTATGTGTGGCATATATGACAGGTGTATTTTACAGTGTGTGCTGTATGATGCGCAAAGTACCTTTGACTTTCTGTGCTTCTTGCTGTACAATATATGATAAATTAGAACTATTAGAATGACAATAGGTTGATTTTTTTTGTAGTTAAGTCATTTTACACACAAACATGCCAAGCATTCACCAAGTTGCAGCTCTTTAATCATGAGTATTTGTTTTGCTTTTAGTCTTGTTTATTATAGTTAACTGGTTATATTTGGTTTTGTGGAGTGAGACCACACAGGTAATTTGATGCCATCACTTTAAGCTTTAGTAAACTATAATAGACATTGTTGACTCTTTTCTGATTTTAAGATCGAGCAATTAGTCAATTAAACAAGAAAATAATCAGGAGATTCACTAATTTAATATAAAACAATAATTGTTAGCTGTAACTCTGTGATAAACTCTCATTATACTGTAGTTCTTTTGCATCCCCTCTCTAGAGACTGTATCTCGTCTCATTCTGTGGGTGACGATGAATAGATAATGATGGGAAAGCAGAAGATGCAATCCAGGTAGTGACATAACAGACCAGCAATTACATTCGGGAGAGCGATTACTATAGTTGCACGTAATTTTGCACATGTAACTAGTTTATCATCCAAGTTTGAGAGACACTCTTAACTACAGAAGAGCATCACTGTTAGAGGACAGGAGGAAGCTGAACTGGCCTTGGTAACAGCATTTCAACGAGCTAGCTTAGCGTGCAGCTGTGGTTCTTCTGGATCATCGTGAACTAGATACGATAAAACTCACCTTTCATTCGAGCAGTAAACTTCACAGGCAAAGCCGTCGCGTACGTGACCCTGCTCACTAATGTCTGACGTCCAAGGCCAGGAACATTTATTCGACCTAGGCACAGAAGTGCCTTGCTTGTGTGTGAAGCCATGTTTTCCCAATGACTACGGAAGCCAGCCAGGGGACAAAAAACGAAAAAGGCGAATGGTTTAAGTTAGCGCAGTGAGTGTTTAGTGCCTCCTACAGGTGAAAGCAGGTGTGATCATCAAGGCAGGATTGTTACTCTCTAGTCAAAACCTAGTTTTAAGAACCTGAATTGTTTTAACCTATGTTGTATATTATCTGTTTATTTCATGTGTTTTATCAGATAGCTTCATTTTTTGTAGTAAATAACACGCAGAAAGCCCTGTGTAAGGTATTAAGTATTATTCCATCAGAGAGCTCCTTGGCTGCAACCAACAATTAGACTATTTTCATTATCAATACACCTGACAGTTTTGTTCTTTAATAATCGATTGATTGTTTAATGTATAAATGTCAGAACGTAGCAAAGAAGAAAATACACATTACTCCCTGACAACAGAACGAACACTTTCTAATGTTTCGCTTTTTGTGACCAAAAGTTAAAATACAAGCAAGTTGAGTTTTTGTTGTTGTTGTTTGTATTTTTCCTTTAACAAACCTTTTTGTTTGTTTCCAATGAATTTTCGCTCAGATAATAGATTAATCAAAAAAACTCCCCCAGGAGGTTAATCTAACTGTGCAGCTCATGGAGTATGATGGGATATCATTCAAGCTGAGGTAATACGTTAATAAAGAAGTATTAAAATGAATGACAACAACCCTTCTTCATCTGTGTTTACACACTGGTGTATTATCTGTATCCACATGTGACCAGCGGCTCTGCCAGCTGCTGCTTTTTGAAACATGTGGTGCGTTCAAAAACCCTCGTAAAATCGAAGTTGTAAAACAAGCTTTGCCCTGTGGTTATACTCCCTGAAAACACTCCCACGGGAGCGTAAGCGTGAGGCATAAGCGAGGTCTTGTTTTCGGCTGAAACCGGTTTGAACACACTTAAAAATGTGTACGGTATTCTGTGTTGTTATTACACAGTTCACAACATTTGAAGGGGTGGCAGGAATATTGGGCCTAGGTGTAGATATTTATTCAGGTAAAATGGCACGAACTGCACCTTTAGGAAGAGTCTGCATGTTGGGTAAGTTTGCAAAGAAATTTGTCTGATTTTTTGTGTTGTGGTTGGCCAGCAGCCAGCTTATAGCTGACACAGATGGTTTCAGGTGGGGCTAAAACTGACTGGTTTTGTTTTCTCTTTTAAGTGCATTTGTACAATGATTTTTAAGCTACATACTCATCATGGTGCTCATGTGGTAACATTACACATGTGCAGACTCAGACCCAGTTTGAAGAAACCATGCCAAAGTGAACGATTGGACTGATCAGTTAATCAGGGCAATAAGTAGCTGCAGGCTTGTTGACCCTTCACCTATTGCCTGGCCCCAGGTGTCCTGTCTATCAGTGATTGCGTGGTAATTTGAACATTAAACACGAGGGCTCACAAAACTAGATTTCCCCTCATTTTATTTAATATTATACCTTAATATTGCAAATTCCTATAAAATAATCACCATTA
Organism: Lates japonicus; assembly: GCA_033238685.1. Taxonomy (NCBI): domain Eukaryota; kingdom Metazoa; phylum Chordata; class Actinopteri; family Centropomidae; genus Lates; species Lates japonicus. Next base: position 6,399,331 of record BRZM01000035.1, read on the forward strand.
ATCAAATTATGGTGCTTATGCATTGCTGTTTGAAGCTATTTCAGTAAATCTGAGGCTTTTGGGGCCCATGAAAATCTGGGGCCTCAGGGCAGTTGCCTACTTTGCAGGGCTGATATTTGTCACAGTTTTTTAAGAAACTAAATGAATATTTACTTACATGTAAAAAGCTAGGTTAATCAGTGATTAAAGTAATTGTTAGTTTCAGTCCTACTTGAATTAGAAAACACTTCAAAATTCAAAATTTTGGCACAAAATTCACTCTCTCTTGACCCATAGTATTTCATATTGGCACGCATTCCTACGCTATCAGAAGTAATTACCCCAGTATATATCATATTATATAAATTACTTTTTTTTCTGCAAAATATTTCACTTCTTCCCATATATGGTACTACTACCCAATTTTGCATCTTGGCTTCTTGGCAATGATAAAAGATCGCCAGGGTACCACTTATTACCAAATTTTTGCTAACCCTTGAACGCAGCACTTGTCCAGGCACAAGCTGCGATGCACTTCAAAGGGACAGGTCCTGCAGGCAGCAGCCGATTGAAGACTTGTGCTTTCACTGTATTTTCGATGCCACCTGTGTTTTTGAACGCTGGAAGATAATTTCAAACTTATGTAATTAAGTTTATTTATGACTGGATCTTGTTTTCATCAAGAGCAAAAGAAAAAGAAAAAGAAAAAAAAAGAATTAGCTTTAGAGATAATTACATTTTATTTGCCGCCGATAACAACTTGAGATGTGTTTTTGGAGTTTAAGGTAAGATTTCAAACATCTTTGTGTTAAATTCTTCAGGGCCTCAGCTGCGAACAGTAGCGTTCAGCATCAATTGATGCAAATATTGACTTAACATTTGCTTGTTATGCAGCTTCATTAAACAGACCCGAACAGTGCTTTTTTGACTGATTTCAGGAGTTAAGTGTATCAGATGAAAAGAAGAAAAGTGAGGTTTTTAGTGCTAAATTGTAAGTTAAATGCTAAATGTACTTCATTTATTTTACCCACGTGCGGTTATTTAATTTGTGCTATGGGTAGCATGCCAGGGTCGGTTCGGTTTAACGGAAAGTCACACAATACTCTGTAACTGTAGAGTCCCACAGCAGCCTATGCATGTCTGACAGTTCATTGTGTGTCTCATGACTGTGTAGTTTTAAAGGTAGAAACTCTATCTACATTGGAGACAGCAGCGCATGTGGCTCCTGTCATCAGTTCGTCCACAGCTGAGGACAGATATGGACGGGGGTGGCTGCCTCCAATTAACCTGCCTCTCTTGTCCCATCAGACTTTTTCCGATCCATTTAGGCAACATCCGGCCATCTATCACACTACCTGCTTCAGTGTCTTTCCAGGGAAGATACTGAGCCACCTACTTACCTTTGATACACTGAATATAAGTCCCAAAGGAGTAAAAGTGGCTTGGACATGGCATATGGCAAAAGTCTTTGTCAAGCTGTCATGCTGTCTAGACTAAGTTATGGGTTCATTGCCATTTACAAATTTATATTGCACAATATTCAGGATGAATTCATGATGTGTGTCTCCTTTTGCACATCTTGTTTTCTATACCTACAGTAAATCTTCCCCTGCCATCATAGTTACATGTTCAACTAGCAAACTCAATAATATCTGGTAATCACCTGGACTCACGTACTTCATTACACCTATTTTCAATGGCAAATAATGGAGGTGTTGACAATTTAGGCTCGTAACATCAACATTTTCTTGACACTTTGAATTTGAATATGTCCTTAATTATTATACTCAACTTTAACCATGATCTAACTGTAACTGTAAAGACAAAAAACTGTGAAATAAGTGAAAGACAAACTGCAAACAGTCATTCACGTGGCTGCAACTGCCCACATCTTTAATCAGTCTAATTTTTGTGTGGTTGCACGTTGATTGAGCTTCTGTGATGATGTGACATGTTTTGTGAAACTGTTAGGAAAGGTCACATTGTAGATGTAGTGGCTTAAAATTGTTTGTTGCGGGATGGTAAACAATACTGGATTATTTTGTCTAAATGGTAGCAGAGTGCATGCTGTACATTTGTTTTACCTTCCCAGATGGGAAACTGGGCAGGTTTTGACATCCATCAAGTGCGACAAACAGTATGCTGTTTTTACAATAGAAAATCCTCAGAGAGAAAGCTGGCGGAAATGGGCTTGTGTGCTGACCTGTGGCTGCCACATTAACTCACTGTATGAGTCTGTTCTGGGAATATTATGTAGCTGTTACGCTTTTATTATGTTCACAGGTCAGAAGTCATGGCGTAATAGCCCATAACCATTTGCAAAAGTTCATAGAGATGTCACTATGACTTCTTAGTCACAAATGGCAATTCCCCTTTTTTCCTTTTCTTTTTTTTTAGCTTTAAAAACAAACCATGGCATCATACATTCTGTAGATATATCTTAGAGCCAGAAGTAGGACTGTTACACAATGAAAAGCCCTTATCGGCATCTGTGAATTAAATACAACAGGTCTCTGATCCATGTATGGCTTCAGTTCAAAAGTAACATGCTGAAGGGAACCACTTTTAGCATTTGCCAGATTCTAATCTGATGACATTTGTGAAGTAAGGATATTTTTTCTGCTAGACTGTTCACATAAAGACAGTCACTTCCAGTAACACTGACAATGTCAAAGCTTTTTAATGTCTTTTTTGACAACCTTTGAAAGCATAACACAATTACTTGTGTAAAAGCAGTGTAATGGTTGTTCAGCAAACTAAGCTGTGTCCATGTCTTGTATTTTTCATGACATATGTTAAATTAACAAGGTCATTGTTAGCAGAGGGGATTTCAGTCATACTATCTCTGTGATCATGTCACTTCTTCCTCTGCAGGTATGAACACACTCAGCCGCTCAGCAGAGAGAGCGGGGTAGCTAGTCATGCCTAGCTAGGTGTCTTATCCTGCTGGGCTCCACTCTTCTACCTGGATCCTTGGTAGCAATCTCCAGAGCCTTCCACAATTTTCAAGTCTCCTTTGGCCCTCTCTGAACTGGACCATCCTGTGGGGCAACATGGGGGAAAGACGGGCTCGCTCCTTCCACATGACATGCCACGTCCAGCGCGACTATGGCAGCAGGTTGGGGAGCTCCTTCATAGGTTGTCGTCCCAATGGATATGCCAGCACAAGCCTCAGCCTCAGCTTGGACCAGGAGATGGATGCTGACCTTGCAGCCTCCACCGGCACTACAACCAGTAGCGCTGCCCTACGGGCTCCTTCACCTGACAGAAGCCACTACTCTCCTGTTTCACTGGAACTAGACCCCACAGCAGTGAATAATGGATCAGGCATTCCCTGCTGTCCGCCAACGGACACAAAGGACCCAGCGCTGCAGATGATACACAGCCAGCCCTCTATCACCTCTGTCCCACCACCTCTCCCTCGTTCGAGCTGGCTGAACCACCATCAAAAGGATTTCCACAGCCCTTATATCAAGACTAGCATGCAGGGGGATGTTTACAACTTCCTAGAGAGACCTGCTGGACTGAAATGCTTCCTCTACCACTTCCTTGTGTGAGTACCTGTCTGGCTCTGTGTATACTGATTTCAGTACAGACTTCAGGTCACTTTGGCAGTAGTGCAGAATGAGCAGACATCCTTACAGGTGACCATAGAGGTTGACAAGCTTGCTTTGAGCTCAAAAGGCTGAATTATAGTAAATAAACGCAGTTAAGAGCGCTGAGGGAAAACATTCTCCATAAACACCAGGCAAAATAAAGTCTTAAGCACTTAATTAAAAGAAATATATCTGGTATACAAACTTTGGGAAACTAAATAAATCTAATCATGATGAGGTTTAACTTTTATATCAGCACTAAAAGCTGTTAAAAATTAATCCAACAGACAACTTGAGTAACTGACTCACACAGGTCTGTGTGGTGCCTCTGTCAGCTCCAGTCTCTTTCTCGTTAATTACATCTAGTACAGCTCCTTCCAGTATTATGTTCTGGTTCCCAGTAACAGAATGAGAGGTGTCTGTGGCCTGCTAGCTGTCTGTGGTTGCTTTAAGATAACCCAACAGAAGCAGGTCAGTACGATCTGGTCAACCACACCTCTGGCCTTGATGAGCTTGGTCTTTTCTGCTCTTCCATGCTGTCAACAAGTGAGCAACCTCATGCATGAAACATGGAGCTGCCTTCTTGATGCTGCTAACCTGACCTGCTGGAGGAATACACTGACCTACAGTTAAAACATAACTTGCATGAGTCATTTTATTAACGGCCACTCAGGAACACTGTCTTTCCTTTGTTGGTGTTTATATGCTTTGAATGTGATAAAACTGGAATGTTTAATTTTAGTGTATATTGTATTATATTGCAGGTAGAAAAAGTGTCATTTCACATCAGTCAAATATTCTGTAAAAAAAACCAAGAAGATATAGCGTAAATACGTTAAATAAGCTGATATAATGAATATATATTGAATATATATATATTGAATATAGCTGAAATAATAAAAAGATAAATGATAAAACCATGCAAAACTCATAAATTTTATCCAACCAGTTTATTCAAGGCTAGCAACCGCTTGATATCTAAGTAATGTATCAAAAATCTAAGTTAAATTGAACCTTTTAAACTCTACCCTATGCTAGTTAAGGCTTTCATTCAAGTGTATTTAGCACATTGGCTATTAAAGTCTGAAAATAAACAAGTTATGAGTGTCTAGAATGAATAATAGGATGATGGAAAAATACATTAATTGATTAAAAACAATTTTCAGTGTTGTGACAACGTAAAAAGTGCACTGTAGTGGTTAGCTTGCCTTTTTTGCAAAACTCTTGGAAATTTATTTCATGGCCAAGAATACTGCTTAACATGTAAATAAAGACTCTTCTATGGTCTCTGAAGTATCCCACAATTTAGTCCCAGACATCATAGTAAGCCCTGAGCTCATGGATTTAGAGCCCAGATTAGATGAAAATATGAATGATAATAATAGAAGTTCTGTTGACAGACCTCCACTGAACTCTGTTTACATTCAGCTGAATCATGCAAATCATAAGTGTATTTAAAAAAAAAGAAAACTCTCTCTGTGGGTAATGACAGTATCAATGCTGTGCTGCAACCCTACAGCCACAGTGGACTATATTGTCCTGTTTTAATTTCCTCATGGTTACAGTTAATATGGCTTGAGCACAGTTAAAATATGCTAATACAACATCCTGACCTGTTACCAACTCACTTTGAAAGGATGTTAGGGGGATTATAGTATACTATAGTTACACATGCATGCTAAACTGCATCATTAATTAGCTGAGAGGCCATATACCATGTTGTTTGTAAGAAGACCTTGGTCCTTGTGCAGTAAATAATCATGGTTTTGTGTCCTGAAGGCCAAGGGACTCCAACACATTGGGTCAAATGACTTCCATTCAGTTCACTTCATAATGGGTTTTAAGTAAAATCCTGCACAAACTCTGTGGATGAAACAACAAACCACATACTGTATAAAGACTGTTCTGGCATGTAAAATTCTTCACAGTAGCCACTACACCTGATTAGTAAGTTTCCATTGAGATTTTATCCTCAGTAGCTGCCTGTTTATGATCCTAGGTAACAATGGCCAACCCCTATAGTGTAGGGTTATAAGGGACTGATTGTTAACTTCCAGTAAAGGTAAAGAGATGAGGTGTGCTTCATATAGCAACGCTTACCAATAATGCTTGCAAGTGTGTGACCTTATGCAAGAGCACAAGTTTGACTGTGGTGCCTTGATACGTCCTGTTTGCACGTGCATTTTTTAAATGTAGACATGCATAAATAGTGGTCCCATACTTGTTCGCAACATATAACACAGTATCTCACTTTTGGGTCATGACTCAGCAGTTAGGCAGCTCTGGCCAAGAATACGCACAATCATTTTGTTTGGCCTTCTGTGCAACTTCTGGAAACAATCTTAATGTCATCATTTTCTGGAAGGTCCCGTTCCTCCTAAATCATCCATGATTCACACACATTTACCCCCCTCTACAGTGCTTTAGCTCAGTTGCCTTCAAATTATTTAATCATTTAAGCATCTAAGCCTAATGTTGAGTCATTAAAAATAGCAACTGCAGCTACCACTTTTCAGCTCTGTCTGTGCAAAATTGTGCTTGAAGAGAAGTAGAATTAGTCTCTAATTAAAATATTACCTTTGTCAGTCACAGATGAATGGAAACACTGCAGAGATTCTCCATTCTACTGTATGTTTGGGTGTTTTGTGTGCCTTGCATTGTTGCTAATCTGTCCCAGCAGTAATTGAGGCTTTAATGTTCTCCCTTCACAGAGGAGGGCGAACTCGAACCTGTCCTTCATTTAATATTAAACCCCTCTGACTGATCCCCGCTGACACTCCTTTAAGTAACTCTTACTTGTCGATGGCTATCGCTGGTGGCCATCTATTCTCCTGGCCTCTTTAGAGATTGGCAGTGGAGAAGGGATGCATAAAGGGCCGTATGCAGCACTCCTGACAGCCCTAATAGGCCTTCTCTAATAGGCCTGCTCTACATCAGGATGACACGCACACACACACATATACACACACACACAGGTGGTTGCTTTATTCATCACTGCCTTTATTCTGCTGGAGCCAGGATGAACAGTTCCACAACTGCCAGTGCAATGTTTGCATGCAGACAGAGGCATGTGTCTAACATAAACAGATGTGAAAATATGGTCAGATTGCAAAATATAATGAGGGGAAATACTATACATATTGGCTCATAAAGGCTTATACCTATCCGAAAACGCACCCATCAATGCTCCATCTGGCTGTTTCAGAACATCTGTCCAATCAACATGCAACATAATAGGATAACACACAGAATCTTCAGAATAGAGATTTGACACAGAATCCATTCATTTAGATAGATTAGGATAGAACATCTGACTGATTTAAAAGCTGGTATAGATCCAGATAATATTAGGTAGATGTTGTTAAAGATGATATTTTGTACTAATATTCAGTAATCATAGCAATAGATAAATAAATAAAATGAAAAAAAAAATGTCAATGAAAAAAATAACTTTAAACCAAAACACATACACCAAAACTCTTTCAGGTGCTATTGTTACTATTTGACATGGTTAAAACTCAAGTTGCTGGATGGAAAGGAAATATGTAGCCTTTAATTTTTTTTTTTTCATGTTATTGTGACTTTAGAAACTTTGTTTTTAGATAATGTGCTCAATAAAAATTTGAATTCCATTTAACATTGCAGACATTATTTTGGGGTCTTATCCTCTCAGTGGTTTAAAAAAAAAAAAAAAAACAAACCCTGAAAGGTTCATTTAAACAATTTTTAACCAGACACATAGAAAATATTAAATGTCCAGAATGTCTAAGCCTAGAGTAGACAGACAGAAACACAAACATACAGGCACATGTCATGCTAATGACGACAGAGTTAGGCAGAGTGGGTAGAAATCCCTTGGACTCAGGACAGCATACGTGGACATGTGTCCGAAAAGAGTCTTATGCAATGACATGCAGACTCACCAGCACAGAGAGAACCTGGTGCAATGATCCCCTTCACGTTTGGGCCACTCCCTCTGAGTCTTTTACATAACCAAAGGGAGTAAACGTCTATGTCCTCATGATTCCTAAATGCCCTTCTCAGACCTCAAGCAGATTACAACCATACCTCTTGGTTCTCTTATCTACAGAGATCTGAGAATTTCTTACAGTGTGTTAAAACAGGAGGAAAAAAAGAGCTCAACTTTTTGGCTGTTAAAAACATCCCTTAATTTCTTAATTGTCTGTGTTTGTAATAAAAATGTCATTATTGGATAAAAGTCATTTTCACTCTAACGTCATTAAACCACTAACAGTTTGCTGTGGAGAAAGCATTGCACCTGTTTATCCTCGTGGAAATGCAGTGGGCCAGATGTTGTTTGGAATACTTGGTTCTGTTGTGTGTTTTATATCTAGGCAGATTATTGAAATGGCTGTAGTGAATCCTCAGTTTCCAGGCTTTCCCCTCCATCTATGTGGAGAGGACAGAAAGGGAACCTCTTGTTGGATATCTGCTTACAAGAGATTACTGACTGAATGAAGTATACTGTATGGGTCACTTCCGTTTCTCAGTTGTAAGTTACATGCACTGGGAAATATTTTTTTATTCGCTTTTATTCAGCATTTGAAGACTTTAACTCCAAATATTACAAATATTTTTTTGCTTTTCAACAACCATATTATTTCTCACTTAGTGGGCTACTAAATGTGGTGTTATTTATAATTAATATAATTTTATAAAAATTTATCTTATTTTTTGTACAATAAAAATGCTTCTTTTAACCAGTCAATATTCTACATATAATAATTTACATTTGGTGAGCCTTCCCTGTATGTTATATTGAATATAAAATAGGGCTGCAACTAACTAACATTTTCATTATTGATTAATATTCAGATTATTTTCTTGATTAATCCATTAGTCAATGAAATATCAGAAAATAGTTAAGAATGTCCATCTCAGTTTCTCAGTCTTCAGATGTCTTGTTTGTCTAACCATTAGTCAAAGATATTCAGAATAAAAAGATGGAAATCTTAATATTCAAGTGGATGAAAACTGATTTTTTTGGGGCCATTTTTGCATAATTACTCAAAGTATTAATTGATTATTGAAATAGTTGCAGATTATTTTTGCTGTTTGAAAACAACCTGACCTCCTCCTCAAACTTGAGGTAAACCTTGAACCCAGATGATTGTGCAACTCTACCATCACTACATCGCCTTGGCCTTTGAATTTCCAAGTGGTGATTTGAACAGGCTTTTAAATTTATGACAGTCATTGTACCTGTATTCTTTACAATGGTGTGAAAATCTATAACTGAACTTGACTGAGAAGATTAAGGTATTGGCCTTTGGCTTTGCATACTACTGATGCTCAATCTGACATATATTCGTTGAAGTTACTGGTTATGAATGACACTTCTGCTGTTGTCCGATACCCCTCCCATCTATTTTTCTTTTCCTCCAACCTGTAAGAAGATTTACATCTATTTTCCAAGTATTTTCTGGACAAGATGATACCTAAGCCAGGATGGAATATCCATGTTTGTGGCTGGTGGCTGATGTGGTGTAATCCACCCCTAAGCTCTTCCATGGTGGTGGGGGTCAGTAAAGAGCTAGCAGTTATGTCCAGGGAAATTTGCACGCTTTGGCTTGAAGTTTGTGCGTTGTAGTCTCCTGTAGCTTTCACAAGGTTTTGGTTATGTTTAGGCACTCACTGCACTTGGTTACGGTTAGAGAAAGACTATAGTGCAATTGAATACAGAAAATTTGGAAAGGTGATAAGCCTCTTAAGTAAGAGAAATCTCATTGTTTTACATAATGGAAGTTAAGTCACCAAACTCACATGGAACAGATTTATTATGTGAGCACAAATATGCAGACAATATGCACACAGTTTATAGTTTAATTCGACCTCAGTCTTAGTGCATACAAGTGGATCCTAGGCCAGATGTTTGGCTAGATGTTAAGGGAGCGTAGGCATAGCATTACTGACTTAAACAGACTTGACAGGTAATTGACAGGCTTAAATGGAAAGGTGAGAAGATTAGAGCTGATTTTTGCCAGTGGCTAAGACTTGGATATGAATTTGATCAGAAATAGTGTAACTTTGTCTTGGTTCAAATGATGAGGTGATTAGTATTTATTTCATGCTTGAAGTGTGCATGAAAATGCAGGAATGTGTTTCAATTTTTTTTTTAGAATAAGTGATAATTATGAGAAAACTGATTACTGCTTGAGAACAGAGGTGAGCTGGGAAAGTGGGCGGGGCTACTATTTGGGGTCAGAAGTGAAAACAGGTGTGACTGGTGAAAAAAAAAAAACATGGCTGATAGTAGTTAGTACCAGCAGGTGGCTCAGGTTGAGAAGAAAAAGAGTGATTTGGATAAAGGTAAGTGGGTGAAAGATCTTAACACTGGAGTCAAAATATTTTAAGATGTTGTAGAGATAGCTTGCTTGTTCATCTCCAAGAGTAAGCTGATGTTTACACTGAAAACTGAATAATAAGCTGAGTAGTGCTGATTAGCATGCTCATAGCCTTGTGAGGCCTGTTGTTTCGAATGTATGCTTGGTGATGTTGGATATGTCTCCATTGTTTGATGGTGGAGGTAGTTTGCTTTGATGAGAAGCAAAGAGGGGCCTTTTAGGATTCAAAGAGTTGTTTGCCACACAGTGTTAGTTAGTTCTTGTTTTTTAGGGCAGTGTAGGGTACAGGTAAAGAGGGTTGGAACATTGTTCTGGGTCACAGATATAGGGATTAATCACTCAACCATTGGTACATAGCACCACCTTGATTGATAAATTATATTTACACATAACCAGTTGCTGTTAGGCCGCAAGCTAAAAGTGTAATATTAGCATGCTGGTAACATGGGTAACTTGCCCTATAGCTACAATAGCTCTCCTTTGGGTCCTCTCACATGCCTTAGAGTGAGGCCTGAGAAAGGAGTCATGTAAGGCTGAAATGAGTAGTGGATGAAATGATTAATCAGCAGAAAATTAACCACTGACAGTTTTGATAACCTATCACTACAGGTCTGTCATTAATGGTAGACATTTGTGCCTCTCAAACATGAAGATTTCCTTTCTGTTCTTTATTCCATATTACTGTAGACTGAATACTGTTTGTGTGTGTGTGTGTGCAACACAATCTGTGATGTGTGGGTATAGTGTAGAAAGTGTGTGTATACTCTATAAATTAATGTGCATGCAGTCATCTGTAAGTGTGAACATGTCCCATTCGCCTGCATTTTTCAGATCTTGTCGTCCCTGCTGTCTGTATTTAGGTGACATTTCCTAAGCTTATATTGCCTTAGTTTCACAGTTGATTGAGTGGAGGGTTTGGTGTGGCTCTATGTTGTACTTATTTTAGTGAAGCTGGACGGATCTGCGGTCAGTAATACTCACTAAAGCCCCAGCTGTTTTGTTTTAATCAGATCCCAGGGGTTTTGGCCTGCCTAAATAAAGTTGGCTAATGTTTGTGAGTGACCTAGTCCTGTCCGCAGCAGACACACCTCCTGGGGTTTTGATACTGAATGCTTTGGGATGAGACATTATGGAAATGCTAAATCACTCCATCTTGCTGCTATTTGTACACAGCCAGCCTAAATATACCACCTTAAATCATTACAGTCAAGGGTTTGGCAATGGTTTTCAATAGGGGTATATGCTTTGTATTGTTTTGTTCAATCTTATTAACTTTTTATATGTTAAGAGACACTGGTGAAAAACTTGGAGCAATGCCAATTACAAATATGACAGATTTATTTATTTTACTCAAAGCTTCCTCTTGCTGCTGGCTGGCACCCTGACATTGTGGAGATGAGTTTTACTTGACAGTGCATTACGGTAATGTTGCTCCAATGAGCTACATCATATTCCGAATTGGCCACAGCTTTATGCTGCATGGCCTGTCCGATGAATTATGACATTTATCCCACTGCTGGTAGAGTATTTGGAATCCCAGGGATATTGTAGGGCACTGTTATCCCTCCAAAACAAAACAAATGCCATAAACCCATGCGCTGAAGGAAAACACACAGATTACACGACCTTGTCCATGACCTACATGGCTATGACATCATATTTATGCTTATCGCAATAAGATGATCTCGTTTCAACACAAAGGATATGGGTTTTGAATTGACTTTACCTGCCCTTGTCTTGACCTGCTCTTTCTGTCTAGTCTCTTTCCTCCCAAAAGGCTGGTAATGCCCGTGCCTGGGAGCCTAGCAACAACATATAACAAATTGTTTTTCCCATTGGCCAGTCGCTGCTCATGTCAGATCAGTCCGTGTGCAATGGCCAGTATTACCATGGCAAAACACACGTTACAATGGCAGAGGTTTTCATATTCCATTTCCCCTTTGTACCTTGGCTCATATGTGTGGTCTGTACACATTGTATCTGCTTTTTGTGATTTGCACTGAGAATTAAGAATATCAGTGTAGGTTGGTGAGATAGCTGCAGCAGCAAGCGTGGAGGTAGAGTATGAGAGACCACAATCACGTTCAATTTCTACTGTGGCCTTTGTGTTAAGCAGCAATACCAGTTAAAAACAGTTATTCATTAATGTTGTAGTTTAGAATCTTGCAGGCAAATGGGAGCTATTGTGTGCAAAAGCAAATGAGTTCCAAACACTACTGGAATTATCCATAATTTCTTGACTTACTTAATCTTTATTTTTAAATCTAAACTTTAAATTGAGCCATAAGACTGCTTTAATCCAACTGGCTCATGACTGGCCTGACCTGTCCTGCTCCTGTTTGATTAAACATGCTGTCCTGACTGCTGAATCATTTCCTTTTAGTGAAAATATATACCATATAGAGGGTTGGATTAGCTCTAAGCCTAGTTTTTAAATGTCACATAAATCTCAAATCCATCAGTCCCATATGTTGGGGACACGCGTGTCCAACTGTGAAATCTCATTGGTTACCCTCGGTGACACTCCAGTATCCCAAGATATGACTGATTTGATTTCTGGCTGAGTTGTAGGCTGAACCATCTAGCCAACGCAAGACATGCTGTCTAGTAATGTATAGGAAAAAGAGGACCAAACCAAATCAATCACCAATCATAATGGCTTGTACATGATACTGGATTACATCTGAGCGGATGATGTCACCTCAGCTCATCGTCTTGTTGATGACCGGCTTTCTTGTAGGTCCTGAAATGCACTTGGGATATTGAGTTCCAATGTTTCTGCATTTTGCTTGCATTTTAAACATAATCCAAGAGAGGGAGAAAGAAGTGCATATCTATGTGTGTGCATGCCTGTGTGTGTATGAGAGAAGTAATCCTCACAGAGTAAAATCACTGTCCCATCTGGCCAATGTGTCATTAGGGGAATCCTCCTTTAGGAGTCTTACCCTCTGTCACCCCACTCTGTCTTACGCTCATTCTACCACCTGTCTAGACTAGAAATGAGCAAGATCTTTTAAGCACCTCACACCTTCTACCGCTTTTCCTCAAATTAACGGGATCGTGTGGGTGTCCACTATATAGGTGGGCTTCAAATGGCTGCATGATTTGAGAAAAATCTCTTTTGGGGATACTCTATTAAGAAATTATAGATCAAACCTATGTGGTATCCTCTGTGAAATCAGTATTTACATTCTTCTGTCCCTTTCCATCCTGGAATATATACAATTCTGCATTATTTTGTATTTTACATGAATAATAATAAACAACAGACACTTACATAACCCCGCCAGCATATGGCATGTAATCCAGCTTGTAGCATCATAATGCACCCACTGCTGTGTGTTTTTTAAAGTGAGCTTGATGGCGATGATGGTGCATGCAAACACTCATAGTATGTCATGTAAAAGCACTTAAAAGATGGGTTGAAGGATTATTTCTGGGATGGTGAAAATGCACACAACAGATTCTGCTCTTAGTCCTGTAGGGTCAGGAAAGAACCAGCAAAGCCCCTCATGAGCCTCTTTAAAAAATTTGAAGTAGTTTAAGAAGTAACAACAGTTTTTAACTAAGCTGGTAAATATCTTAAGTGAAAGTTAGAATTGCCCTTTAAAAAACTTAATCAAAAGTTTTAAAGTAGCTTGAATTAAGTGCGCTAAAGTAGCAAAATAAAATTAAAGTAATACTTAATTTATTTATTTATTTTTTTAAATCAGAAATCATTTTTAAGGAATCCTATGAGCAAATAAAATGCTTTGAGGCACCATGAATAAAATAAATAAAAGATGTTACAATCAAATAGTCCGGGTTTTTAGCACCAACCATTATAAAACCATTATATACATATATGCTTCATATAACATACAGTGTTTATATCCAAATGTGTGTGTACAATGTGTCTACTTCTATATCTTCTTTATCTTCTAATAAAAGTAAAAGCAAAAAAAATGAAATTAAAAAAGCGAAAACAGTAAATTGAGAAAATAATCTGCAAATGAATTGATTTATGAAAATAATGTTTTAGTTACAGCCTTACCTTCCTCCCCCCACATCACTCCTTTACTCTCTGCTTTCTCTCTTACTTTAATCCAATCTTTTCCTCCATCCACCTCTCCCTCCTTCCCTTTCTTTTTCCTTTAACCTTTATTTAGGTGTGCTGCTTGTGTATGTCCCTCTCGCAAGGCTGTATTTGTAGACTATGTATATACACTGACAGATGGACAGTCTCGTTGGAATGTTTCACTGTTGCTAGGAGACGTGGAAACATCCTGTTAGCTGTTAATACAAGTAGATTGATGACAAAAAGGAAACCGATAAAGTACCTTGACATTTATGTTGGACAACTGACAAGTAAACAATCTTGTTTCTTTTAATTTGTAGCAAATATTATAATTGTGTTGCACATTTCAACGTCAGAAAAATGTGCTCATTCAGGTGGCTATTATGTAGGCCTATAATAGTGAAGTATTTCTACTTTGTTACATTTGATTACTGGAATAGTGTGTGGATATAACTGACTCAAAACACTGTGTCCCTCCCTACAGCTTCCTCATGGTCCTGGTGTGTCTAATCTTCAGTGTCTTGTCAACTATAGAGCAATATGCAGACTTTGCCACCGGAACCCTCTTCTGGATGGTGAGTAGTTTCATTGTGCTGATCAAACAAACTAAATCCAGATCCATATTCTTAATTCACATTCACATTTTTTTTTTATTGTGTGGATTTAACATCAAATAATCTAAAATGAATCATCATCAGTTGCAGCCCACATGATGGCATATCTGTTGGTGTAGGTGCTGAGAGAATTCAGTGGTGTCCTGACAGCTGCACATTCAACATTTGTTTTTGTTCGTGTGACAAAATAGTTCTTTATTGATTACTAAATTTATATTTTTCTAGAAAAAGATGGAGACAGATGACTAGTCTCAGGCAATAATATCTGCGCTGCAGTACCCATCTGTGTCCACATGATGGAGACAGAAGATCTTGGCTGGGAAGCATCCTACCCGCCATCTTATACCTCAGCCCAAAGATATTACAGAGCTCAAAAAGATTAATCACTCTTAGTTATTGCAAGTCAGTCGACACCTGCTAGCTTGTATTACATTCACCCAAAGCACTTTACAGTAAGTAACGTGTGCATAGATTATTAGCATGGGTATGTTCAGGAGCCATTGTTTGTAACCTATTGTGATGACACTTCATGCAGAACCATTTGGCTCCACACTGACTGTGCCTGCTAAGACTTGCTGCTAAATTGACTTTTTTGTGGCTTATTAGGCTGTTAAGGCTGCTAAGTGATGCAATAAATCCAGGGCTTACAACAGGTAGAGAAAATTATGGCTGCTGTTTGGAAACTCTACAAAGAGCTTGCATCATCTGTCTTTTGCCAGCACACTGTGAATATAAATACACATGTAGCTACTGCATACTCACACACAGTTTACACAGACACATACAAAGGCTGGGCACACAGACATAGGCAGACACACACACACACACACTCACTCACACTCACAAGAACACACGTACCACCTCCTGAGTCCTGGGGGCAATCAGAGGACAGAGTGGACACTGTGTTCTGTAAACTTTTGGCCAGTGCCCTTTGAAGACCTACTATCACAGTTATTCATTTATTTATGCCCAGGAAGAGCCAAATACTCTCTATCATTATCCCGAACTCTCTTTCTCCTCTCTCTTCTCTCCTCTCTCTCCACCCTGCACTCTCCCTCCACCTTTTTTCTTTTCATTATTCAAGATACCAGCAATTATCAGTCCTGTGAAGATACAAAAAATAGAAAAAAAGTTCACATAAATTATTACCACTCAACTTTTTTTCTTTTGCCTTGTTTATTTATACACCTGGCTGTGTGTTTTAGTGCATGTGTGGATGCATGTGTATATATAATGCCTGGTTTTGGTTCAATATTAATTGTGAGATAAGATAATACCTTATCATGTGTGTTTGAGGGGGTGGAACTGTGTGAGTGGTGTCATGGTGGAGTATACCGGTGGTAGCAGCTATACTTAGAAAGTTCAGGGTTAGCTGACATCCGTGAATCGCAGGCTGCTTGTTTTGGATGGCAGAGGGGACATTAGTCCTTGAGGATATTTGGCCTTGAGGGCAGCTGCCAAGCGAAAGCTAGCCAGGCCGGGCAGGAGGCATAGGAGCACACACATGTGTCACATGGATCTCTTCTTTGTCCTCTCTTCTGCCTGGGTTTTGTTTTGTTAATCGCTTCCCTATTTTAAAATTTTAATATACAGTATAACTATTCTTCTGCCTTCACAATGTGTGTGGATGCGCAATTATGCATAAAATAAAATTGAACTTACTCAGTTTCATTCAGTTTGGATAGTCATAGTTTAAGATGATGCCTAAAGATAGTAATGACCCATATTTAATACCACTGTCATGTCACTTTATGATTATGGTGACCTTCTAATCCTTTCTTGAGAATCACCATTAAACTGTTTCTACTGCAAGAAATACTGAAATCTAATTGGAAGATTGATGAGAGAAATAAAAAGAAAAAAAATTATGGAAAATTTAACTCTAATCCAACACCACTAACAAGACTATTACTTTGATTGTGTACCATCCATGAGTTGCAAAAGCTTTGTAAAGCTCAGGTAAATCCAGACGTAATGAATGACTTTGTGTGTGTGCGTGTGTGCTTAAGTGCACCTCCCTTGTAGTTGGACACACAGATGAAGCAATCTAATCACATTTTCATCTGATACCGTAATTCCCAAGAGGCTCTTTGAATGAGCTTCATCCGCGTCTGGCTTGATGAGATTATTGCTGCGCGAACAGGCAGCTGTTTTCAGTAAACATGTAGTTGCCAGTTTCTGATACATGTACAAAAACACCCCAACATCTGGGTGACCCATTTTATGGAATTATTATGACTAATCCCTTCAAATTCCCCAAAATTCATGCGTACCTTTGACTTTCAAATGTTGCCCAGATGTCATAATTACTAAGCTCGATGAAATGGGATTCTGTGGGCACTTTGTGCTGGTACTGATATTTTGGTCTGACAGTGTGGCAATGTTAGTGAAAGCTTATTAGTTTGTTGGGTTTTTTTGTTGTTGCTTTTTTCCTAGAAAACATATACACACGATGAACTTTATTATCCCCTAGTTATAAGGTAACCAAAGATTTTATAAGTAGGATGGAAGTATCAAATGTTCCCACGTCATTTGTCAGTAATAGATTAAATTTAATATAGGCCAGAATTCAATGAATTGTGTAAATATTTCAGTCGGCGCTGGCCATGGATTATGAAGTGTTATATAGACACAGCAATAGGGGCAAAAGATGTAGTCTGTTACTTTCCTACACTAACAAAAAGGCTATGGCTGGCTGGTCGAGTTCAACTGAAATGGATGTTATAGGTACTCTGGTTCCAGACCTCTGAATCCCTGCCCACATCTTCGATTTGTTCTGCGATTCAAGTATGAATGAATGAAGTGAAACCTCATGGTAATTTAGTCTGATTATCAGGCTATGTTATAGAGATTTACTGAACCATTTCTGCCTGTCTCTGTCTTCAGTTCTTCCTCTCTTTCTTCCTCTCTCTTTGTCTTTAACTCAATGACAGAAAATGAGCAATTCATGGACCTGAATGAGGAGTATAGGAATCCCAGGCCAGACGACTCAAGCGCAAAATCTAAAGCTGTAAACACAGTTAATTAATGAATATGGGCAAACTGAAAATTTAGAAAGCAGCAAAAAGGGTCTGTCCATCTGCCTCATCACCATGATGACCCTGATGGGTTCCTTAGGCTGGCACTCAAAATAAAGTTGTTTGCCACACTACTGTTGCAAAAGTATCACTAAATTTACACATCAGCGCATTTTCTCTTTGTGCTGATACTTAAGTGACACTTTTGACTGCCAGAATAGTGTCTGGTGTGATTGACAGGTCATTGTTTTTGGGCTCTGTGGTTCCGTGTTATTGCAGCAGGGCTCATGGTATTAAGTTTCATATAAGGGGTGGTCAGGGAGCAGCCAGTTCAAGCAATCAACGAGATGGCCACCCACATGGCCTTTTGGATTTTAACAGACAATATAGTGGCTAAATATTATGGATACATGGTGGCCAGGAAAGTGATCTCTATCAGACAGAGTTAATTAGTTCACAGAGGCACCCATGTATGCACATTCTAAAAACACAAATGCACAAAGGCACATAGTGGAACGCAATTTAAAAGCAACAACCTCAACAGATATAAAGGTGCATGATTACAGCTCAGAATCAAGTATTGTCATTTTTTCATAACAAGTATATTTAATTGTCTTCAGGTGCAACAGAAAGGTTTACATTTACAACAAAATCTCAACACCACAAGTTGATTATTTAGCCTTCTTATCTGTTAGGAGGCAGTGTGATGGCATTTCATCCTATGACTCCAGTCACTTAGCCATTGACCCTGTCTCAATATGAGCTGTCATCAGCCATGTTATCAACCTTCATCTTTCCTCCTGGGTGGTTTGGTGGTCCTATTAGACCACCTCAGTGTCTCTCTTTCTCTATCTCACACACCTGTCATTACCCACTCATATAATAACGTCAATCTTGATGATTGATTATAATGGCCTTAATGCTTTTAGATTAGTGTTAATGCACAGCACTGCATTATCAATGCTTTTAGAAATGATACCTTATCTACTTCCACATCCTCTCGTCCTGTGTGTATTTCACAATTATTGTCTCTGTACCAATGGATTAATGTAACCCTTGCTCTGTGTTTGCATTGTGCTCTGCAGGAGATTGTGCTGGTGCTGTTCTTTGGCACAGAGTATGTGGTCCGGCTGTGGTCGGCAGGCTGTCGCAGCAAATATGCGGGCATCAAAGGACGCCTCCGCTTTATCAGGAAGCCCATATCAATCATAGGTGCACCTGGCATTTTCCTTTGTTCCCATTTAATACAGCGGATGTCATGAATTGTTTTTGTAGATCAGCAACTTAGATCATTCAATGCAAGCAATGTAAAGCTGTACTTTACAAGTAATGAACTGATTCCAACACTGATTTGATGACAACTTACTTGATTTTTTTTCTTCTTTTTATGGTCTGTCTGTGTCCCTCTTTTTCCATCTCACAGATTTGATAGTGGTCATCGCCTCAATCATTGTGCTCGGTGTAGGGTCCAATGGCCAAGTGTTTGCCACGTCTGCCATCAGGTGCAGCAATTATTTTGTTCTGCATGTCATTATTCACTTATAGCCAGAGATAGATCAGAAGATAATGAGATGGATGAGGCTGTGTTGTGTGTTGCAGGGGCATCCGATTCCTCCAGATCTTGCGCATGCTACATGTGGATCGACAGGGAGGAACATGGAGGCTCCTAGGATCCGTGGTCTTCATTCATCGACAGGTGAATTTAAAGTGTTCAGGTGGATACTGTGTTTTGTTGCTCTGTATCTTACAAAGAACACAGATACTTGTCCAAATATCAACTCTTAGTTGTATGTTCATAAATGTACTTATTGGACAGATTTAAAAGATTTAAATTTTCATTTGTCCTTGTGTTGTGTCATTTAGCAACAGTTTCTTCTGTAGGCTGCTTATACAGCAGGCAGACCAGCTGCTATAATCCATACCATAGTTACAGCATATTAGAACAAATCCTCTGTGCACGGTCAGAAATGCATGCACAAATAATCTGCAGCAGACCAGGCTTTATAAGGAGAAGGGTTGTCAAGGTTGCCTCTCTACTTTTTTTTTTTCATCATATCCTGGTACACTTGTTCTAGTATTTTCTCAGGCTGATAACACAATGAAGTCAGAGGATGTAATGTTCTTTTCTTAATCCATGAAGTAGACAGTGTTCTTTGGTTATAGTCAAACCTGACATTCATGTCTCTTTGATGCATAAGAACAGGACTGATCACTGAGGATTGTGTGCAAAGGTCAAGAAAATAAATGTTCAGATGAATCCAAGATGAGCTGAATGTGATTTGTTGCCATCTCGCAGTTGTCAGATGACCACTTTATCAAATGATCTGCTCTGTTTAGTGGAAATGTATTGCTGGAGGTCTCCACCTGTTTTCACAGAAGTATGGTCCTAATTCACATGGGTTTCAACCTCTAACATAACTCTATAGATAAACGAAAAACAAAAACTGTGCTTACTTCCTGCCATTTTACTCTTTCAAATAAGCATCAAACATAAACAACATATAAATGTACAAATGGTCACATGTAACTGAGCCGCTCACCACCTAACCTGACTGGTTAAGTTGAAGGAGGGTTAGAGGGGCAGCCAGTGTCTTGCTCAATGCCACAAGCCTGACAGATTGTAGACCATTGTGTAGTAGTCTGCTACAATAACCACCACACCCTGTTTATCCTTCCTGCTATGCAGAAGGTGGTTGGTGACCTATCTGACACAAAACTATCTCAACAGCACATAGCATGATGCAAACAATATTCGTTCTTAAGCAAGGCCTAAGAGCACCATAAAACTCAGGAAGATGACAAGTCTAGCGTGTGCAAAAGCACTCTCATGGCTCCAACATAATGAAACTACGAGCTAGTCTCTTCAGCACGCATGGACAAGGGGAAGACCCAAATGGCACAGTCAGTACAGTGAAAGGAAACTTGCTGTCAGTCAGGGGCAGCTCGCAGTATGTCACAGGTCAGCTGAAACATCTGTGATGCTTTGAAGTAATGCTGATGTGGGCTGTCCCCAACCTGGCTCTTTAACACCTAAAAAATAGATAAGGGCATATTGTCAAAATACAGTTTGTAGGTTGTTTCATGCCCTTAAAAGACATTTTACACATTTTATAGCTCAAAGTGCAGCCTTGGGAGTATTTCCTGTATGCAGAAAAGAACCTGCAGTGAGGCACGATTGTTGAAAGACAGGAGGGATTGCTAGTGGGTTTGCTGCAACGTTCAAGCTGTGACAAACGGGTCAGAATCTTTGGACAAGGCCATTCATAGCTTTACTTGTCAATTGCAGCTGTGTCAGAGAGCAAACCAGAGCAAAAATGGTATTGGTATCTTCTTCATACATGTATAATCTCTCAAACAACATTTTCATAGTTTCTTTCTGTTTTTTTTCAGGAGCTGATCACAACTCTGTACATTGGATTCCTGGGTCTGATCTTTTCCTCCTACTTTGTCTACTTGGCAGAGAAGGATGCTGTGGATGAGGAGGGCAAGACGGGCTTCTCCAGCTATGCCGATGCCCTGTGGTGGGGTGTGGTAAGGAAGCAAATCTAGAAAAAGGAATGCATTGTTTAGTAGTTGAAATAAGCCCTTCGCTGATGTTTTTGTGCATATTTCCATGTGTTTGTAGGAGTACGTTTTCTAAAGTGTGTTTTTCGCAGTGCATATATTACTGGAATCCTTGAATACTACTTGAATTCCCCAGCATAGCTTACATACTTGGAAGGCCACATCACATGCATATCAAAAAAGATCCGTCCTTCTGAAGAGCTGTAACAACTCATCTGTACAATACACCCTCAACTGGAGTCTTAACTGGAGAAATGGAGATGGCTTGCCTCTGTAGTTAGACCAATTATGAGCTTCCTTGTGTGTGTGTGTGTGTGTGTGGGTGGGTGGGTGGGTGGGTGTGTTTTTTTTTTTTTTTTAATTCTCTTCATTGGTTCTTCGTGTTGCACGCATGTGTTGGTGCAACACTTAACACAGAGGCAGGTGTGTTTTGTATATTTGTATGTTTTTCATGAGTAGAGCTGGTTTTGTCTATTTCCCTCTGCGTGGAGGCTCAGGTTTCCAGAGCAGTTAATTAAACATTTGAATTGAAAGCGCAGAGTAATGAGAAACCTATGGCAGCCTTGTGCAGGGGATCAGTCTGCCACAAAGAGACGGTAATAAACCATTCACCTCTGGGCTCTTTGGCTCAAAGAACTTTTAAAGCACCAATATAAAGTGTCAGTTCCCTTAATTAAAACTTTAATTGTGGGATTACCACCTTTATGTAACGAAGGTTAGAGGGGTCATAGTGCTCCTCACTGGAAAGTTGAAGAAAAGCTGTTATTTGTGTTGCTCTGTTCACAATGTTGAGAAAAGAAGCACGGCTGGGGATTTGCACCTTTTTGTTTTTCTGAGACCGTAAACTTGAGAGTCATGATATGGTGTAACAATAGGTCTGGTCAGGTTCGTGAGTGTTTGTGTGTCTGTGCTTATTGAAATAAGATTGTGCTGATTGGAAAAATGTTAAGCTCTCCCAGTGCGTATTCCTTCTCCTGGCATGATTTCCACATTCGGATGCGCAGGTGCAGAGCACAGCTGGAGGACAAGCCAATGCCATGATTCATATCCCCTTCTCTCTCGTTCTCTCTCTCGTTCTCTCTCTCTCTCTCTCTCTCTCTCTCTCTCTCTCTCTCTCTCTCTCCCTCCCTTACCTTCCCTGCCTCTCTTTGTCTTTTGCCAATTGCTGATGGTTAGGTAATAGTTGTTTGATACTAACAACCTTTCTAACTTCAAAAGGGACACAGTGTGACTGGGAAAATGAGGAAAATGAAAGCTGAACTGCCAAACTTGCCATTTTGTGGTTGGTGCTCATCTACAATTTGAATTAGGTGTAATCACATATATAATACATTTAGCATAAAGTTCATATTCAAAGACCAGGTCTGTAACCTTTGTTTAGACTTGAAGGGGTTTTTGCCACTCACCCTACAGTCTGAATGAGAGGGGTGTTTTTGAGTAGACCATTCCACTCTGATGGTCAGGAGGACATTGTTTAGTCATCGGATTTGTGGATGAGGGATTAAATCCCCCACTACTCTACCCAACCCCCCAACACACACACACTGCCCCTGCTCCTTCTTTTTTACTCTCAAAGCCCTTTTAAGTATCTCACCTTACATCAGCCGCTTTGTGTTAGTGCACAGCGGTGGCTCACGAGGTGATACCCCATAGACACCCACTGTAAGCCAAGTGTGTTCTGAATGTGTCAGAATTGGCTCGGCTTTCAGAGTGGGTGTACATGCAAATGCGAGAGGTATTTGTTTTCCCCCCTCACCCCAGCAAATTCCTACACTCACTGAGGATTAGTGGTTGGGAATCTTATTCCCTTTGAGGAGCAAGAGCTTGAAATGCCCCAGCCATCGCTGACAGTCGCGGAGCAAAGCCAGAATGGCTGATGAACTTTTTCTTTATTGTCTAACTACTGTTATAGACTGCTGTGGTAAAACTTTGAGAGCTCTGCATTGACTGACATGTTCATTAAAAATGAGAGTGATTAAAAAAAAAAAAAAATCTCTATCTGAATTAAGTTTTATTTAAAAATCAAATATTTTTATAAACATAAGCAGACATTTAGTTTAAAACCGTAGAACGATGGTGCATTCAAGGTCAAATTATTTACATGTATTTTTCAGGTCCATGTGGAGTAAAATAGAAAGACAGTTATCATAACTGACATGTCCTGAGATGAACTCACCTTTGATGAAACATATGAGTAGCCTCTGAAATTTGGGATTCCTCCTTGGCTGTATTCTTATAGTACTGACTCCACTGAGAGACTTTCTTTGTGGTCAGACTTTTATTTGGAAATGTATACACAATGAACTCACTCTGGTTTCCCTTGACTTACAACAGTATAACTCTTGTTTTTCTGAACTCAGAAGTTTCTTGCGTCAATGAAGGGCCCTGAATGTAATGAGATTTGTATGTTTGCATTTTTACAATCTGCTTGCGTTAATCTTAGTAGATGTAATAGGAACTTTCATTCATTCTCTGTCTCTAGGTGACTGTCACCACCATCGGCTATGGAGACAAAATTCCGCAAACGTGGATAGGCAAAGCCATTGCCTCCTGCTTCAGTGTCTTTGCCATCTCCTTCTTCGCCCTGCCTGCTGTAAATATAATTTTAATCTGAGTCATATCAAATTCACAAGCAGCAAGGAAAGAAATATTTTATTAAACTTGTTTTGTTTAATTTAGTGCCAACCGTATTACAGCTTGGTTGTGATAAAGCATAATTAGGCTTCTTTGTCACTGTCCTTACTGCACTGATGTAATGCTAAAACATCTACATTTATCTTCATTCTCCATCTGTCTATCTACATCTTCAATGTGTTATACATGTGTTTTATTGAAGTATAAATTGATACAGTACAAACTAATTATCCCCACTTAGGGTATCCTGGGTTCAGGGTTTGCCCTTAAGGTCCAACAGAAGCAGAGACAGAAGCATTTCAACAGACAGATCCCTGCTGCAGCCTCTCTAATTCAGGTAATTTTAGCATTGAATGGAAGCAGCTTCACTGTAAGGCAAATTAGTATAGTATATTAGTATACTTTATGCCAAAATCCAATTCAGAGGCTGATGTGGGATGCTGGTGTGTACATTCAAGCACTGTATAATCTACGAGATATACATTAAAAACCAGGTCAGACACCGTCCATCAATGATTTAACAAATCCTTTCCCCCACAGTTTGTATTGGACCATGAACATATACAAAATCTTCTCAGTCTGATCCTTATTTTTTTGAAAGGTGCAAACTTGCACTTTCCAGATCTTTCCAGTGTAAGCTTCAGCAAACACTGGACTCTGAACAGAGAAAAAAGTAATAGTGTTTGTTGTGTCTGGAAATTCCTACTGAGCCATGGAAAAGGTGAGCTGCATACCACTTGCCAAGAGTGAAATGGTAGATGAACGAGTAGCTATATATTGCCAAAGGCTAAACATTACAAGGATTACAATTACCCTGAATACGCTAAGACAACCACAGAGAGTTTAGACACCAGTGACGCAAAGACACCAGAATGTCTTTAGGACACTGAAAAATATCCACTCTGTGACTTTTGGCAAAATGTTTTTTGTTTGATGGTACCACGAGTAAAAGAATCAAGTGCTGTTGGATAGTATTAATCAAACTTCATTTGTATAGCAAAGAAATATAAAAACACTAATTCTATGTTTCAACCTGTCCTCCTCAGACACTGTGGAGGTGCTATGCAGCAGAGAAACCAGGCGGCTGTGCTGCTACCTGGAAAATGTATGTCCTCACTCCAGAGGCTGTCGCCACAATGGAATCTGATAACTCCAGCCCTAATGTCAGGAAACTGAACATATCGGTAATTATTCAATTTATCTTAAATTTTGAGCCAAGGTCATTGCATTGCTTGAGATTTGTAGAGTTTTCAGCTGCGATTGATTTACTTTTCTCAGACGACAGGTCAATTATTTCCTTCTAAAATATTATGGATGCCTTTGATGCTGTGAGCTAAGGCGCTAACCTTGTGACGCCCTTGGTTTAATCCAATTAGAGACTCTTCCTTGTCTCTCTCTCATCCCCTTTTTATTGTGTCTCTTTACTTTGATCTGTCCATTAAGGTGAAATCCCACACAGTACAACAGAATTCAGTCTTTAAACTTTGGGCATATGACCATTTATTTGTTCACTCTCTGATTTTAGATATTTCATTTTATGACCTATGACAATGCACATATGTGGTATTTCTCATACTGCATACAAAAAACATTTTCTTTCTCAATAGACATTTGAAATAATCCCTTGAACTTGAGCTGTGGAACGTCAAGAACTCTTCAAAAGAGCGCTGTCAGAAAAAGCCATCAGACTGTGATACTGCAGGGCGATTTTGCATACGTCTGGCCCACACCGTATTGTCTCCTTGTGCAGTTCACCTTTCACAACAATATTAGCTATGTTGCGTCTAGGCCATACAGCATAAAAGGCCAAGTGAAGTTCCCACAAACATACACACACACGGAAGGACACACAGCGGCCCCCTCCTCCCCCCCAAGGCCTGACTCCACCAGGATGACTCGAGGCCTTTGTCTCCGCCGCACAAAGACTCAGTCAGTTGAGATGATGTCACCGCCGCCTTTCTCATGGGAGTAAACCTTTGTCTAGTAGAACAACAACAAAAAAATCTTTGTGTAGCATTGAACCCACATGTATAGGGGAGAATGAAGGCTGCTTCCGCTCTTTTCTGTTTCAGCATGTGACTTTCTCCCCTGACTTTCCTCTCTCTCCCCTTTCTGTCTTTCAAGACTCTCTCTCTCCTGTTTCTTCTCTGCTTAACAGACTTTATTTCACTCTCTTTTCTTTTCAGCTCTTTCTGTCTTCTCTCTTTCTAAGTATTTTCCTCTGCCCCTCTCTGCTTTTCTTGTTAATTCCCATTCACATCGGTTTTTCTCTCTCTCCTCTTTATATCAAACTCCATCAGTCTGTTTCTTTATCTCCCTTTCTCTTAAACTCAGTGTATGATACAGTTTCTTCCTGCCTTTCCATCTTTCTCTCTATTTCCTCTCTTTGAGTCTTACAACACCCACCACCACCTCCCTCTCTTGCTCTCTCTCTTAATGAGTCATTCAAACTCTGGGTATTTGGATTGAACTGCTGGCCACTTGTCAATGCCAAGGCCTGATCCACTGAGTCCAGATAATTGAGTTTCTATAAAGGCCACGTCCATGACGTGGTGTGGGTCAGTTGGTCTAAGGATTGGACTGGAGGAACATTTAGGGCCAGAAACTCACTGACACGAACACATAGCTATGAAAAACTATGTGTTAAACTGAGATTAAACAGGAACCGCTTATGTCAGCAGCACGCAAACACAGACAGAATTTGGTAATATTGTGATGTATAACAGTATGAACTACACTGGTGCTATAAGAAAATAATGTGTTTTAGTATGTCAGTGTTTTTGGCATAGTGTGGGGTTTTAACACTTGGTGAGATGGCTCGATAAATTGTTCAGAGAATAATGTTTCTTGTACAAATTTGAACAACTGAAATACATTCAGATGTGATGTGTTGCTATCAGGCTTCACTTTGCACAAATTAATATTCCATTATAGTGTTGCAATCTTAAACTTAAACATACAGCATTGGAAGTGAGCCAAAAAAAAGAAAAGAAAAAAACCAGCAGTTTCAGTGAAGATGTTCACACTGACAACATACATTAGCGAGCAAAGTGAAGACGGCTGTTACAAAAATGTTTCCAGTCTATATTAAAAGGTTTTGCTGGTGGATCATACCTGGAAATGAATTGCTGCCCCTGATGGAGTTCATGAACCTCCGGCCTCCTTCACAAGTGAAGATATTGTGTAATGGACTGTGAGACTGTGATATGGGCGTGAACTCTAGCTATGCTATGCCATAATAGGCAGCTTAACTAATTTCCAGAGAGTGTGAAGGACAAGTACAAAAGCTCTGACATAATCTCATATAGACAGTATCTATTTGTCACACTTTGTATTTATTCATTTGCTATATGTTAGGAACAGTTGTAATTCTGTTGATTATTTTCAGCTATCCACAAATGGATTTGCACGGTTGGTTGAACTGCAAATCAGAATTGCTCTTTTTAAAGACTGTTAGTTGCATTTACACTTCATCATCAGTCCTTTTTGTTTATTGATGGGGTTGATGTTTCTTCTGTCTGTCAGAAAAAGGGGACCAAGAGGAGGTTGAAGTCCAGAGGTAATGGCTCTATGGGTGTTGGCTCAGAGAGGGCTGTATCAATCCCCCAGATCACCTATGATCACATCGACGACTCTGTGGAGAAGAAAGATGTCTCATTTTTCTTAGAGGAGCCAAGGGGGACTGTTGAAGGTAATACACTGAAAAGAACACTGCTCTCATGTTGCTATAATGTACAGTGACCCTTAAAAAATGATATTAAATAGATATCAAATTTTTTATTTGTTAACTCTGAGGTCCACTAGCTCTAACTCGTTGTTGAAAGAAAACCAGCAAACCTCCGTAAATTACCTTTCCTCCAACAACTCCACCTCAGACAAGTCAACTAGCCAAGATTACACATGAAAGAACCAAGCGCTGTTTTATTACTGCTTGATCAAACTGACTTCATTTTGGATGTCTTCACAACAGAGTTTTTATTCAGAACTTGACACCTCAAAATCATGTCATGTTCTCTGAAGGTGTTTTTGAAGAAGGTGTTTCTCAGTTGCATTGAATATTGTTTTGTAGCCATGTTTGATGTTTTAATGCAGTTTATGGCCAGCTGGCAATGAAGCCTGTGTCATGTGGAGGACATTCGACGAAGTGAGTTACTGCAGTAATGAAACCAACTTTTTTTCTGCTCCTCTTAATACAATTTTGTTTGATGAAATGATGTCATGCTGCCTTAAAGGCCTTGGAAAGCCATTATTTCAGTAAAAGTTTGATGTGTTTTTGCATTTAGGGCAATGAAATTGCCAAAACAACTCAATGGGAATGACATTTGTTATGGCACTTGTTTTAGAAATATTAGCTGTCAGCTTGTATGCTGTGTTGGCAAGTGTTTGTCAGACATTTTGAATGTCCTTGAAAATAAATACTGCAGATAAACAGAAAATAAAATCCCCAGAATAACTATGTTGCCAGCTTTACATATCTAATAATACACTTATTCTTACACTTTTAGGCTAGAAGAGTCACCACAAAAGCTAGAAACTATAAAGCCAACATCTTACTGTGTCACATTAACATAGATCTGACAGCAGTAAATATCTGAAGATCGTGGCCTATTCAGAGGCGTTCAAACTTGGAGCAAGGGTGCTTGCTGCTGTGACTGCTGCCACATGGCAAGAGATCATAGGAAATCATAATGACTCTGTCATCTCATTAGTTCACTCTTTGTGGAGATATTGGTAAGACAAAATACATGTGTGAGCAAATCTGGCAGTAACAGAGGGTAGTGATTATGTATGTGTACTGAATGGGCCAAACTTTTTAAAGCATGGTATATACTGTACTGGGTGGGAAATTGAATTATAGGCACACTTGCAGTATGTCCCCAAGGTCCCCAGTGTTATCTGGTCACGTCAGTCCACCTTTTTTGTCTGGACTGAAATATCACAAGAACTACCTGATGATTGCTATGAGATTTTGTACAGACTTTCATGGACACCAGATAATGAATTCAAATGACTTTCCATTCATGAGACTGTGAGATTGACTTTTTATGAAATACTGTATGTCTGGGCAGTTATTGGAAGGATTGTCATTAAACTCAGTATGGAAATGTATGTCATCTTCATAATTAATTTTAATAACTTTGACTCTTTAAGTTTTCATCTAGAGCCATCATCAGGTCAAAATTTAAATTTACCTGCTTAACATCAACATGTTATCGCCATAATCATGAGCATCTTACCATTTTGACCTTAGCATATACTTTATAGTACCTTTGTGTCCAAATACAGCCCCTCAGAGCTGCCACCATGGCTGTAAACTCTTCGGTCATTATCATATTACCCTTGTTGCTCTAACCTTAAGTACAAAGTAATTACAGAACAGACAATCCATTTGAATGTGGGTTTTAGAGATAATCTCTTGCTTAGTTCTTACTTCATGCAAACGGTGGAGACCATTACACATTTTTGGAGGAGTTGTTATGTGGTGGTTTCTCATTTTCACACAGTAAACTGAGGCCCTATCCTGATCTCCTTAGAGCCAAGATGGCTGCCAGGTGTCTCCAGTAGGCCAGATGGAAGCCATTACAGTCTCAGTGGTGATTAGAGGTCATGGTTACAAGCGCTTTACTGCCTCGCTTGTCCCCTTTGCTGGCCACAGACACTCAAACTGAGCTTGGATAGAAAAAACTTTAAAATATGGACTTGTCAAGGTTACAAGTGGGAATGTCTTGTTATACTGCTGGCAGTTGGTGTAATCATGCCAAAGCCAAATTGTGTGTTCTTTTTGTCATGAGGCTGAGAAAAGCTTGACCAGAATGATTATGTTGATTTCAGATCATTTGGTATGCAGATAATTATAAAATGTGACCTACAGTGATTCCTAATCGTTGCCAGAACTCATACATAACAATAGAAACAGTTTTTGTTGTAAATGCAGGCCTGCACAAACAGAATATTATCAATGGCTGATTGGTTAAGGGGGCTCTGGTTTGACTTCCTGTGTTAAAAGCCAACCCTGCCAAATGAATTGACCTAGACTCCAGGTTAATAAATGCACTTTATGAGTTTTTCCTGTCAAAGCGTGCAGTCATAAAAAAAAGCTGGAGTGACATAAACTTGACATAAAGGCAGACCATCACTAGAGGATCAACCACTTATGAGGGGAAAAGTTGTTTAGTTTCCTGCTTAATTGGGTGGATCTTAGATAATGAAGGAGAACATATGTTTTGTGGAAAGTGTGTGTGGAAAAATAAGAGTCCCATCAAAGTTAACTCCAAACCAGTTAGATATCACATTTTAGCCAGTATCCATTCTCAAATTTATACAATAACATGCAGCATATTAAGCTCAACAGATAAATCATATGTTCTAATAACGTTTTTTCTTATACAGTATATTGACTCAAGGTCAAGAAGGTTGAGACAGAGTGGAAAAATTAATTCGTCAAGCTGGGGATTGCATAAAACCATGTAAAGAAGCCCAAGTCTGCAGCCTGCTGTCACTAATGATAATGTGTAAAGTTGAAACAGTATGGGACTGTATGATCTTTGCTTCAGATCCAGCCATAAAACAGGCATCTACAATGTAAACTGTCTACACTAGGGCTGCTGCTTTTTTATTTGTTTGAACCATCACTGTTTCAACCTAGTATTAGGCTCCTGGGCTTCTTAAAAATACTTAGCTGAGAGAATCTTTTTTTTAAGTTCAGCAGTTGCTATTAAGATCAGAATGATCAGTGGTTCTTCCTGATGGTCCTACTTTATGCAGCTGACTCACTGAAAATGCATCATCGGTTGAAAGAGCCATTTAAGCACAACATAAATTTGGTTTTATATGTTTTTAAATCACTTGTACTACATAGCAAGCTGGTTTTATTTTGTTTTTGCTGTAAGGGGTTTATGAGTCAGGTAATGCAGTTTGGTTGTTTCGGGCAGGAAGGGCAGGGGTTGCTGCAGGGCAGGAGGGAGTGGCAGGGTCTGAAATGACAAGAGAGTTATACCCTTTTTACACCACAATTAGTGTGATTTTTTTTTTTTTTTAGAGGTGGGTTAACTTGCTGGTGTGTCATGTTTGACACACCAGAAAACAAACCCACTGCAAAACAGGGTTAGTGAACAGTGGAAGGCAGAATGGAGGCCACTGACTCCTCTTTCTATAAAATTAGGAGAAGCTCTTTCACCTTGCTGTCTTGTCAGTGTTACATACGACAAACAAGATTGCAGTTGCACAATGTTCCCATAGACTGTAAAAAACAATAAATGTTCCTGGCTATTTACACGCCAACATCTAGAACTTCATAGCATTGTGCCGGAAGAGGGGTGAATATTAGTGTGTTGAACCGGGTGTCATGTTTCCATCACTGCTGATCAGAGCTGGAGCTGATACATACACGTGACTACTGTAGTTATTTGACCCATGAATGAATGCCGATTGTACTATTTCCCACTGAAGACAAAAGCCAGATGTTAGTGGGTGTTAGTGGGTTTTTTGTCCAGTGTGAAAGGGGCTTTAGTAAAATGGCAAATGCAGGCAGAGAATGAATGAATGCATGAATGAATTGTGACACATTGTTGGATTAAAAGAATCTGTGAATGAGTAGAAAGTGCTATCTGTGCTTCTCCCATACTGTCTTGGATGCTTTTTACCGTTTCACGTTCTAAAAAAGGAGGAAGTGGTTGTGCAACAAAAATGCTGATGTGTTGCAAAGTAGGTACTGATTGAGATTGTTGATTGCATTAGTTGGAAGGATGTGTCATTTTGGCACAAATTGTTGTGTGCAGCCACATTGCAGTCTGAAATTAACAGTTTTGTGTTTCTTTGCAGGAATCAGCAGGATGTTCAGACAGACAGGTGAGTCCTTCTAAACTCCCCCATCACAACTGAGGTACAATAAATGGGATTGTAGGGATTGGGATATGCATTTTGTCAACAAATATTTAAATGCACTGTGGTCTTATGGTAGCTCCTTCAAGTTTTTCAAGGCATAAACTACCAGAATCCAAGTGACAAGAAGGCAACAATGGAGACTTTTCTATATACCTGTTATTCTTTGTCAGAATGACAGACACAAAGCCTGAATATATAGTGTACTTGTGATCACTGCACTGTCTAACCAGCAGGCCCTTCCACTGGTTAAGTACTTCTTTTTCTCCTATTAAAAACTCCTCTGTGTTAATCATTAGCTAGCCTGCCTTTTTAATGTGGCCCAGACAGTATTTTAATTAGACTCGCTGGCTGGCTGGGCCTTTGTCCCCAACCGGACCAAACCAGAGCCAAGCAGGGAGACTCAGACACTGGTCCTGGGTTGACCTGGCCTGTTTTCTTTACTGGGTGCCCTGCCAACACCACGGGTGAGGAACAGGGCTGGCCTGGCTAGGAATGGGCAGGGGCCTAGGGGACCGAGACAGGGACACCAAAGAGGGGGAGAGAGTGAGGGAGGGGGTTGTGGGGTTGTGGGGTTGTGGAGTTGATAAGCGGCCATTGTGGAACACCAGTGGTCAGAAATAAACTGGTCATTGTTTGATTTAGTCAATGTCCTGCTTATCGCTCCACTTATCTGTCTGGCTCCACCTACCTCCCAGTCTGTGAGAATCTCTCAATGGAGCACCCTCTCACTCTCTCACTCTGTTTTTCTCTCTCTCCAACTTTTTTGTCTGCATTTATTATTTCTCCTACCCCTGGCTCATACTCTTCCAACTAAACACATTTGCACTGATGGGCCAGATAAACGCATAATGTTAATAAACCCTTATCCTGTTTGTGTAGCTGATAAGCCAGTTCACGTCTCCTTCAGTGAGCTGAAGCTGGGGCTAAAGGTGGCTCTGGTTAGCTCTGGTTACACCCCCCCCCCGTCTTTTTCTCTCACTTTCTTTCCCTCTCTCCTTCCCTGTCTCAGTCTCCTGTCTATGCTTCCGGATTGGACAATGTTAAACAAACTCCATGATGGAATACAAGAGAGGTTGAATGGCTTTTACTTGAATTGGAATGGTCATTCTGTGCTTGGACACAGATTTGCCTCTCCATTCTTTATCACAATGGAGGCCTGGTGGTTTGGAGGAGAGACATGTCAAACTCCGCTGACAGTCTGACTGCAGGTCAAGACCCTGCTACACATGTTGTTCTTTGCTGTTGTTTTTAGCTGCGCCAGCAGTCATCCAGCTGCACTGTTGAACTGGAGCGCTGCAATTCCTGCTTCCTCACATGTTGTTTCCTTATATAAATTGTTAAATAAAACGTTCCTCTTGTGTATAGACATTTTTGAAATCATCCATATTCAGAATTCTCTTTTACACTAAATGGTCAAACACTGAGGAAAACCATTGATAAAGTGTGTTTATTTCAACTTTTTTCCTTCTTTTTTCTTTTCTTTCTTTCCTTTCTTTTTCTCCTGTTTTAATTATTTTTGCATGGCATCAGGCCCTCCTCATCATTCTTGGTCGTCTTTCACTCTGAGCTGTCCTGGCTCTCCAGGTATCTTTGTTTCTTTGTGTCTGCTTTTATGTTACTCATACTCACAATTACAACAATCTGCACTTCTCTGTTTGTTTTACATTGGAATCCAACAGTGTCCCTTTGTCATAAAATTTCACGCTATTATTGCACTTAACACAAGAAGTTCAGTCCCAGATGTTGTATAGTCGTTATTTAGAGAAGAGAAACTGCATTAATATTTACTTAACTTGTTTTGAATCTGGTAGCTTCAGTGCTACACACACACACACACACTGAAACTATAATTGAAAAACATTTCCTCAGTATACACTAAGCAGATTTTAACTTGTATACAGGTCACAAGCCCAGCATGACTGTATCTGTTATTTTTGTGCTTTGCAGTAAAGAGGAATCATGACAACAGCACCTCCATTGACATTTCCCGCGCCAACAGCTTAACCGATGAGCTGGACTACATGAGTGAGGACATTCCCCTGCCAGTGGTGACTAACAAAGCTCAGTAAGTCCCAGAAAGTTTTCCCTTTGCTCTTCTCTGGAGCCCCCATCTCCCTCCCATCCATCACCCTGCAATGACCTCCATTCTTTGATCCATATTATACTGATTTCCCAGCTCGTCATCGTACCTAAAGGCCTTTTGTCAGACCACAGAGCCCCTCTAGCTGCTCTCTAAATGAAGTTGTTTTGTTGAACTCTCTTGAGAGTTAAAGAGACTCTCAAGGGCCAAGGCCATATCAGGTACAGAGCGTTATAAAGGGGATTATCCCTTTAGTCTTGAGGGAAATGTCAAAGAAATCCCTCTCAATAGGTTGTAGGACATGTTAAGGTACTGAAAGCTTGTTGCCACATGCCCTCTTACGGTTGAAAATTCTCTGCTGTTGGTTCGTGTGTGAATTGCAAATGCATTTTGACCCTCCTGCTGACCCACTCATGTAAATGAGTTTCATTAATGTGAACCAAAATGTAATTAGATTTTCTTTGCTTCCTGTGTTAACATGCTGTAGCAAAGCATGTTAATTGCTACAACAACAATTCACCCTCCAGTGCTCTATTAATTCCTTCTGTCTCTTCACCACTATCAAGAGGCCAGACCCACACGGTGTTTTCACATGTTTACACTACCAACAGTTACTGCAAATGTTCACATAAAAGTAGAGGTAGAATAAAAGTAGAATGAAAAGACTTTGCATAGACAACAAGTCAACATTATTGTTTGGCATAATCCCTTCAGTGGGAGACTGTTTGAGTGTCTTTCCCACTGGGATGGAGTCTTGTAGCATCACTGCATCCAGATTATGTGATTACTTGCTTAACAGGCAGGTACTACCAAGTCCTATAGGACTAAATGGTTTCTATAAATAACTGGCTTTGAAAAAGCTTGAGTGCTACATGGGGTTACCATGGAGTTGATGTTGTGTATATGTTGTTGTTCCTTGTCATGAATAATGGATACGGTTAATCCATAGTGTACATCCGCCACAGTGAGCTTCAATACCCTTTTAATGCCTCAAGTGACAGCTCATGTGCACTGAAGGCTTTTAGATGGAATTTGAGTGTTGAGATGTGCTGTGACATGTTCATATGCACTATTTGTATTCCTTTGTATTACATTTAGCCCTTTGTATATGCTTCTTGTGTATTTATACATATTTATTTCATAGTCTCAAGGGGGAAAAAAGGTGTGAACCGCCCATATTTTGGCCAGAGTGAGCCAGAGAGTTACTTTTATCACTTGGTATCCGCCATAATGGTGCACAGGTGTTGTTTTGGTCAGAAACTTTTGTTTTAAAGTCATTTATGTCCTTTTGATGGTTCCATTTTCTGACCAATTTTGTAGGGAATTTACAGAACACTTTGTACTACAACATACTGTATGTAGGTTGCACTTTGAATTAGTTCACATTGGTGTGAATTGGATTTAATGTAATAGCTATACAGTGTGTTGTGTTCTTAAGTATTAACCAGATAATGTCCTTAAAGTAAAAAATACTTTAAAGTGTAAGGGAGAGATGTCACTGTCTCAGCAATAGACAAGATGAGGCTAAATCTAAATCTTCTTTTAATGTCGTTTTATTAGTTATTCACCATAGAATGTGTGCATGTGTGTTGATTCTCATAGATGTGTGCTTGTTTATAACTGAATACTGTATTCTTGCCTAATGGGCATTCTTTCCCCTCTGCTGCCCCTAGAAATATACAGTCACCCCTGTCACTCAACTCCATCCTCTGGTCCCTGGCTTTTCTTACTCACTCTACATTCTCCTCTCTGTGCCCTCTCGAAAACAAAAAGCTTAGTGCACCTTTTGTGCAGAGGAACACGAGTTGTTACCATATGGGGCTAAATTCTTACACAATATCCACCAATTTCATGTTTTTTATTAAGATCAGAATATCTAAAGGGTGATAAAAATGCTCTCCAACCATCCACTCCTTTTTAATTGAAGTAAAAACATAAACAAAACAAACTATAACCGTAAAACAAGACTTATGAGCAGCAGAATGCTTCTTCTCTCTCTTGCAGTCTTTTGACCTGCCCTTTCGTGGCATTGGTCCAGGACTCTTTCTCCGCACAGCACTTGAATTCCACAAGGTACTGTACTGGCTCTCCCACTATTCTTCTTCTTCTCTTTCTCTTTACTTTCCTCCACCTCCCCATCCACCCTGATCTTATCAGATAGTGCAAAGAACGCCATTGGAAAATGTAAATTATGACACAGCAGAGAAACCATGACTAGCCTCCACCCAAACTCCTATTAATCATTAAAAATTTGATATGTGCGCCACTCCTGGAAAATGCGATTACAGTTTCTCATATTTTTTGGGTGTGTTTTTTTTTTTTTTTTTTTTTCCCCCTGAAAAGAAACCTATTGTTTTTTTCATATTAGTACTTAAGAATAAGTCAGGCTTATTCTTGAACTTTACTGCCATAGCCATAACTTTTGTCCTTATAGTGTTTATGCTAGTTTCCAGTGTAAAAGTAGAGAGCCCATCCTGGAATCAAATGGCATGAATATACTGTAACAGTAACTTATACCTGTGCTGTTATGTAAAGAAGGCAAGTAACATAAGCAGAGGCCTATGGCTGTCTGTGCATGTGTTGTGTTAATTTATCATCCGCTGTTGTCTAAGCTACATCATTGTCACTATCATACATAATTATATAATAGATTTAAGACAGATGTGTAAATACATATAATGGAAAATTATAATCAATGCCATTTTTGCTATTCAGTCATTCGGCTGGCAGTGAATTCTGATGTTTTTAGAAACTGCAGGAGGAATAGGTTACATCTCCATAGCAGCCGCCATGTTTATTACTGTCAAAGTGGCAGACTCAGAATCCCAAAGTGCTCCTAAAGTGGCACTGAATACTCCAAGCTTGTTTTAAAAGAATATGCAAAGAAACACGTCACGTCTAGTAATCTAGCCCTTGTTCTTCTAACAGAAGATGGCGCTCCTCTTTTACAGTATGCAGGCAACATGCTGGTACAAAATGGCATAAAACAGCTCATAGCCTGTTGTTTTAGGAGCCTTCTCGCTTCCTAGTACCATTATTGTTACTACAGCCTGTATAACAGCCAACTTGAAATGTAATTTTACCTTATGATACCTTACACAGTTCATCTCAGTAAAAGCATGTAGTCAGATTTTCCCGCCATTTCATCAATCATCAAATAGGGCTTTATAAAAATTTACTCCCATAGCAATCTGTTAAGGAAAATTCAGCATGTGTCATCTCATGGCCTGGACACGTGTACATATCTGTACATGTTTCTTTAATCATCCATATTATGTTTGTGAGTGTCTCTGACTGTTTGCGTGTGCTTGTGGGGGTGAGACCACTGGGTGTTAATGCCTAAGTGTGTGAGAGCGAGACTTCCAGCTGCAGAGACACAGTGTCTATTTGTATCCATTGCAGTGCTGCCGTGCCCATAACTCAGCTGTAACAGCCAAGCTCAGATTTGGGCCATGCTGGGCACTCCCATAACAGCTGGTTTGTTTTGCCCCTAGTGTCACGCCACTAAGGACAGCACTGTCATTTGGAATCCTTATCTGGAGCTCTGCAGACAGCTACCAGATCCACCCATACTGCCTGAGGCGACTTGTGTGCACACACACTGTATCAGTTTTCTGTTATTTTATATTCAGGAATGGAAGCTTCTCCACACCTTCTAGCCTTAATGTAGATTTGACATGAGCTGGCTCCTTCCTCAGTTAAATTACTGCCTGTTCAAACAGCCTTTATCCTGCATTTCTGGTATCTCTGTCACTTTTATTTCTCTGTGTCAGCATTCAACTGTTTGTTTGGCTTTGCTGAAGCACACTACCCCAAAGTGTGTGTGTGTGTGTGTGTATGTGTGCGCGCATATGTTTGTTCAAATGTGAGAGAGGCATCAATACAGCTGGCTGTGACGTCTCTGGGCTTCTGAAGAGGAAGTGGTGCAGGGCAGCGTCCACACGCAATCATGTCTTTCGCTCCTCTAAACCCAAAACACACACACACACACACACACAGAGAGACACAAACACTCTTTTTCTTCTCTGAGCAGATAAATCTTTATTATTGCTTTGTTTGTTTGTTTGTTTACAGCCAGCTTGGATTTGGTATCCGCCATAATGGTGCACATAGTGTTGTTTTTGTCAGAAACTCTTTGTTTTAAAAGTCATTTATGTCCTTTGAGGGTTCTATTTTCTGACCAATTTTGTAGGAATTTACAGAACACTTGTACTAAATACACTGTATGTAGGTTGCACTTTGAATCAGTTCACATTGGTGTGGAATTCAGATTAAATGTAATAGCTACAAGTACAGTGTGTTGTGTTCTGCTATTAACCAGATACAATGTCCTTAAAGTAAAAAAATACTTTAAAGCGGTATGGGAGATGTCACTGTCTCAGCATTAGACAAGATGAGGCTAAATCTAAATCTCTTTAGTCGCTTTATTAGTTATTCACCATAGAATGCATGTGTTGATTCTCATAGATGTGCTTGTTTATAACTGAATACTGTATTCTTGCTCATCGGCATTTCTTTTCCCTCTGCTGCCCCTAGAAATATACAGTCACCCCTGTCACTCCAACTCATCCCTCTGGTCCCTGGCTTTTCTTACTCACCCACATTTCTCCTCTGTGCCCTCCCAAACAAAGCTAGTGCACCTTTAGAGAGAACACCAGCCACTGGGGCTAAATTTCAATAACATCCACCAATTTAAGGTGTTTTTATTAAGATCAGAATATCTGGGGCAGTGATAAAAATGCTCTCCAACCACATCCACTCCTTTAATTGAAGTAAAACATAAACAAACAACCATAACCGTAAACAAGACTTATGAGCAGCAGAATGCTTCTTTTCCTCCTCTTTTGCAGTCTTTTTGACCCGTTCTTGGCATTGTCCAGATTCTTTTCTCCAAGACAAACTTGAATCTACAAGCACTGTACTACTCTCCTAATTATTCTTCTTTCTTCTTTTCTCTTACTTTCCTCCACCTCCCCATCCAATTCTGATCTTATCAGATAGTGCAAAAGAACGCCATTGGAAAAAATGTAAATTATGACTATTATAGAAACCATAATTAGCCTCCCAACCCAAACCCTATTAATCATTAAAAATTTGATATGTGCTACCACTCCTGGAAAATGCGACACAGTTTCTCATATTTTTGGTGTGTTTTTTTTTTTTTTTTTTCCCCCTAAAAGAAACCTATTGTTTTTTTTCATTAGTACTCTAAGAATAGCTTATTTCTGAACTTACTGCCATAGCCAACTTTTATCCGTGCATAGTTTCCTGCAAAAGTAGAGCCCATCCTGGAACCAAATGGCATGAACATACTGTGTAATATAACTTATACCTGCGTTGTTATGTAAAGAAGGCAAGTAATATAAGCAGAGGCTCATGGCTGTCTGTATGTGTTGTGTTAATTTATCATCCGCTGCTGTCTAAGCTACATCATTGTCACTATCATACATAATTATATAATAGATTTAAGACAGATGCAACACACAAATGGAAAACAAAATACTGCTGGCCCAGTCATTCATTACAGTGAATTCTGATGTTTTTAGAAATATGGAGAATAGTTAGATCCCAAGTGTTTTGACACCATAGACTTAGGAACTTCAAAGTGCTCCTAAAGTGGCACTGAATACCCAAGCTTGTTTTAAAAGAATATGCAAAGAAACACGCCACGCCTAGTAATTCAGCCCTTTGTTCTTCTGTACATGCCTCCTTTACAGTAGCGCAGGCAACATGTTGGTACAAATGGCATAAACAGCTCACATTTGTTGTTTTAGGAGTTTTCTCGCCTTAGTACCATTATTGTTACCACAGC
Organism: Lates japonicus; assembly: GCA_033238685.1. Classification (NCBI taxonomy): domain Eukaryota; kingdom Metazoa; phylum Chordata; class Actinopteri; family Centropomidae; genus Lates; species Lates japonicus. The sequence continues at coordinate 6,438,933 of BRZM01000035.1, forward strand.
CTGTATAATGGTGCCGAACTGTACCACCATGATGTCTTTGCCACAGTTCATCCTAGTAAGCATGTAGTCAGATTCTTCCCATTTCATCAATCATCAAATAGGGCTTTTATAAAAACCCCATTCTATAGCAATCTGTTAAGGAAAATTCATGTGTCATCTCATGGTTTGGACATCGCAAAATATCTGTACATGTTTTTTAATCATCCATTATGTCGCAGGAGTGTCTCGACTGTTTGCGTGCTTGGGGGTGAGACCACTGGGTGTTAATGCCTAAGTGTATGGAAGCACTTCCAGCTTAGTAGAGACACAGTGTTCATTTGTATCCATTGCAGTGCTGTTGTGCCCATAACCTCAGCTGTAACAGCCAAGCTCAGACGAAGCCATGCTGGCACCCCATAACAGCTGGTTTGAGCCCAGCCTCCAAATACGCCACCAAGATACAACTGTCATTTGGAACTTATCTGGCTCTGCAAGACAGCTACTGAGATCCACCCATACTACCTGAGGCGATTTGTGGCACACACGTTTTCTGTTATTTTATTCAGGAATGGAAGCTTCTCCACACCTTTCTAGCCTTAATGTAGACTTGACATGAGCTGGTTCCTTCCTCAGTTAACCACTGCCTGTTCAAACACAGCTCATCCGGCTTCTGGTATCTCTGTCACTTTATTTCTCTGTGTCAGCATCAATCTGTTTATGGCTTTGCCACACACACCCCAAAGTGTGTGTGTGTGTGTGTATGTGTGCGCGCATATGTTTGTTCAAATGTGAGAGAGGCATCAATACAGCTGGCTGTGACGTCTCTGGGCTTCTGAAGAGGAAGTGGTGCAGGGCAGCGTCCACACGCAATCATGTCTTTCGCTCCTCTAAACCCAAACACACACACACACACACACAGAGAGAGACACAAACACTCTTTCTTCTGGAGTTAAGATAAATCTTTATTATTGCTTTGTTTGTTTGTTTGCTTAAAGCCAGCTACAGTGATTTGTTGGATTTTATGAAATATCTTAAATAGAAAACAAATCAAACAAACAAGAAAAACCATACACTTGTTCCACAACCGTCAACATAATTCTTTCCCTTGTTACTATAAACACTTCCTTCTTTATTTGTTTACTTGGCCCTGTGTAAATGAGGCTTGATTTTGTTACAGTTCAGACAAACACTGATTTCCGTTGATTGTGTACATGCGTTAGAATGTGTGAGAACCTTGTGGCTTAGTGGTCTGATATGATACAGTGTGTGTGTACAGCTGTACACTTTGAGGATGTAAATTTTCTGAGATTTACTGGTTAACTGTTGGATGAAATCATAACAAACCCCAGTGGGGCTGCTGATCCTAAATCCACCCCAAAGCAGGTTGACTTGTACCCTCTTGAAGAATTAGTAAATGTTTCCAAGTACACTTCTTAGGCCCCAAACAGAGGAAGGCCTTGTTTAGCTGAGATTGCAGTGATTGTGTCATATCTCTCTCTCTCTCTCTCTCTCTCTCTCTCTCTCTCTCTCTCTCTCTCTCTCTCTCTCTCCTCTCTCTGTGCTGTGATTCCCTTTTTTTTCTCTATGTTTTCTAGAACTGCCTCATCTTTCAGCCCCTGCATGCACCCAAAAACTCTGTCAAGCAGCACCAGATCAGTAAAGTCTTGTCATCTTGTGACCTGAGGCAGTTGCCCCTTTCTCTTGCCGGGTGTGGCCTTGTTCTCTGCCCTCCACCTCCTCCTCTGTCTTGTCTCCTCTCAGACCTGTAAAATCCTGCATGGGCCACCTACAGGCAGCTCTTAATTAGTTCCCCTCTTACAAGCTAGCCGGAGATAAACAATGAAAACCCACTGCAGCGCCACGGGAGGGATTGCAGGCAGAGACACATGCATCATGGCCCGTCGTCTTCAAGTAGGGGCCTCTCTCTGCTGAGCAACTGGCGTCTTTTGTGCAGAGCTCTGAACAAATTGACTTTTTGTCTGTGTGGCCTCTGTATGCCTGTCTTGTTCACTGTACTCTGATATTAATGACATGGAGGGGCATTTCAAACATATGGTATTTAGTCATGAGGAAATCTAGAATACATTCATGGCTTCTGTCGCAGGAGTCTTTTTAAACCTTAAATATTGTCCCTTTGACAAATGTTTGTGATATACTGTAAGTTCCTACCACAGCTGCCTCGCCTCTCCTCAACTTTGTGCCCCAGAGCATGTGCCAAGAAGTTATTTTATAGGGCTTTATGCAAGATTCAACAGTGAATCTAATGTGACAATATCCAATAAATCCTCTTAATATTTTTGGCTCCACTGCCAAGTATTAGAATGACAAACTAGACTAGGCAAGGGCTCCACTTTGGGCACATGCACAAGACACACATGCACACACATATGCACACAGACAAATGGATGGGCTAAGATCTGTGGCCTCCTGCCCTGCAGCAAGAAAAGCTGCCCGGGTGCTGTTGCTTTATGAAAAGATAGAGAAAGCTACTAAGAAAGAAAAGAACAAATTGTGCCCCAGTTTCTTGACTTTCTGCCAATTTCTAGAGCATTAAAAAGACAGAAAATAGTCTTGGGGCAGTAAAACAGCCACACACTGATTGATATTCTCTGTGCATGGAGGGATTCAGAAGTTAATCTCATTACAGACTCTGGGCTTTTTACGTGGTTGCTGACCTCCACTCTACCTTTACACGCTTGGACGTATTAGAAATAGTTTAATTTCTTTCACTTGGCCAAAATACAACCAGCATTAATGCTACACTTGAGCTGGCAGTATCGTACAGTTAAATTAGAAACTGGCTTGTTCTTACAGGCAATAAGTTGGCTGGGGGTGTTGGAGTTTGATTGCTGCAGAGTGTACAGGCTCACAAACATTCATTGCCCCCATTGCACTTTGTCTTGCATTTGGTAAAACAGTCATGCAACAGTTAAATTTTACATGTGGGCTTTAGGCGCATGTTTCCAGTCGACCTGTCATTGTCAGTATTATTTGTACTTTGGATAGATGGAAAGATTGTGACACACACACACACAAAAAAAAACACTTTCAGAAATCCCGTCAATCAGTTCCTGTGGTCCTGCCATTGTTATTAAGCGCTACATAGCAATTTGTGCCCCACAACCTTTTACAGTAACTGTCTTAACAACTTACACCTAATGGCGTGTATTTGTAGTGATCTCGTAGACATAAGTTACTCAGAATTAAAGCACTGGAAGAATGAAACTGGATGTGCTTTACAAAAGTAACTGCAGTACAATTAATTCTGCATTCCTTTATCACTACTACTTTACATCATATGTCATTGCAGGTCATCAGTGACTTTGCTTGTATGACTAAACTTGTGGATGCACAAGGTGGAGAATTTCCAATGTTACAGCACTGCCTATTGCAATAAAAGTCATTTCTAAATAGTATTTATTTTTGATTGTAAAATAGATCAATTAAATGATAATACTAGTAATACGTAGGTACATGTAAGAAAAAGAAAAAGTAACTAAAATTTTATATTCCTTGTAAAACAAGTTCCTGGATGGCTCAGTGCACACTAATCTAAATCACATACTGTCTCCTGTAGTGAAAAGATGATACAGTGTGTTTGAAGTTTTACTGTTCTTCCACAGAAAGAGAGATCATTGGCCACTGGAGCAATTTCTCTTACCGGGGCCAAAAGAGAATCGGCAAGCCATCTTTTATGGCATATACGTCACACCCAGAGCAGTAAAATGCATTTTCATGAAGTACTTAATTAAAGAGTGCGTTTTGTCAGGCTTGACACTGGCCATCCTGCATTAATGAAGGCCCTCGTGCTGCTGTTATAAGGGCTGAGAGTGTTTACTCCTCCTCAGTGGTGTTGGTGGTTCTGGGAGGGTTTTATGGTGAGAGACCATCAGTGACTGGGGGAATGGCCTGCTTTACGGCCTCTCACCGCAGATTGGAAAATCCAGAGACTCAGCAAGCAAGAAGTGCATAAATAAACTGTCCAGACCAAATAAAAAGATACTCTCACCAACATGATCTGACATGAACTGCTGCGTCCTGATTATTGCCAGGTCTGGGTGCAGTAGCTGGAAGTTATGAGTGCCATTTTGGCTCTATCAGCATTAGTGAAATCTGTCTGGAGTGCGCAGTATTAGATTGAAGTGAGCCTGTCACTGCATGCTGGTTTGGTTGAGTATCCTGGTGTGGTGCGGTACATCAGGGTTCAATCCAAAATCAGCATGAATAACTACCAAGGAACCAGGCCAGACTGTGTGGCATAGCAAGCTGCAGCAAACCAAAAATAGACTGGCAAACAAGTGCTGGGTCCATAAACCCAAATAGTTCAGTGTTAGTTTTTCTCTTGCTGGGTTATTTGACATTGTGTTCTGTATAAAAGATGATACTGTAGACAGGTGTTGTGGATGTTTTTTCTCCTTCAAAATCGAGGTGTGGTTGCTTGGGGATGCTGGCAGTGTACGCTAGCAAATAATGCTGATTTTACTGTGGGATTCATAGTTACTCTGGTTTATAATCCTATAATATACTCACTATTATATCTTACATTCGCCCTAATAATGGGGATTATTTCTGTTGGTATTTTGCATGAAATACTGTCGTACTTGTGCACATCAGGTCATCTTAATAGTGCCTGATAGGCCAATAAAAAAGTCAGTGGAGAGATTTGTGTCTGGAGCAGAAATGTACTGTATGTTTTGAATGTGTATAGTTTGTGTGTGTGTGTGTGTGTGTAGCCTCAGGAGTGCATTTAAAATCTGCAAATTTCTTGCAGACTTACTCCAGCATTCCCATGTGCCTTGCATTGCTTTGTCTGGCATCAGTTTCTCTTCATTCCCCCAGGTAGACCACATCACCTGTAGCGCCACAACTGTGGGGCCTAATTAAGAAAAGAAAAGAAAAAAGAAAACAAAAAATAAAAAAATTAAAAAAAAATTAAAAAAGGGAAAAAATAAAACTCAAATCATGGAAAGGGAAAATTAACACAGGAAATTGCTGTTTTCACATGACTCACTGAGCAGCTTTGTGTCGTAGCTGCTCTTTCTTTTGTTTAAGGTCACTAGACAGTTTTAGGAAAACTGGCAAAGTGTTTGTTTTGATTAGACCTGAGTGCTGTTAACAATTATACACTCACAGGACAAAATTAATGACAATTAGTGTTTTTCTTAGCTGCTTTCAGAATTTAATTGTTTCCATGCAGGGCTTTATTTGGCTATTTGGATTTTTGTTTTTAATCTAATAATGTTTGTCCGAATGGATTGTAACATTATAACAATGAGGTTAAATATACAAATTAAACTAATTGAACAACATAATTACCCAAAATTAAATTATTAGGATCCCAGTAATGGAAGTCAAAATAAGGTAGCTTGAGGATATTTTTTTTCCCTACATGAATACGGCCATAAACAAACTGATAATAAACTCCAGATGAAATGGGAATGTTTTTCATTAACCTTCATTAATTATTGCAAAAATCACATGAATTACTGAACAGGAAGTAAGAAAATCACATTAATTAGTAAAGAGGAGGCCAACAAGAATTTTATGCATGTAACAAAGATTTCACATCAGTTATTACATGTTTTGATAATGGTAGTTAAACTTTAAACAGAAATTAGTCTCAAATAGTCTTACATTTCAACACAGATATGACATAAAACGACATGTATAATGGTCACACAACAGAACATGCAGTTAAAAAAAAAACTAAAAAAGACTATCTTGAAAAAGCAAATGACATCATCTGAAATGATGTCTCTTCTCTTCTCTTCATTAATGTCTTCAATAGATATACAGGTCTTAGAGTCCCCACTAGTTTTCCCTATGAAATTATTAAATTGCATTCTATGTGCTATTAAAAACATGTTAAAGATTTGACATTCTAAATTTAATTTGGTGAACAATGCATGTCCCTCGATCTTCTGAATATTGCTGAACAGTTCAAAGTTGCCTGACCACAAGTTATCAGCATTACTGTTTGTGAGAATCACTGGTTTGAATTTCTTGGTAGTACCTGCTAGCAGAGTTTTTATTTAGATGTGATTTCTCTGAAATAAAGTTTCAATTGAAGTCCCATCCTCAGAACTTTTCTTATCACTCTGACCACTGCGAACAACAACAGGGTGCTACAGTCAGTCTCTATCACTCTCTATCACAATGTCATCGCTAGGCTTTGCACGAGTTTTATAGGCGACACCCCTCACAACCCCACACATTTGCAGCTTCACCACAGAGAGTACGCTGGAATTTGGCGCGTACTTAGCTTCTCAGAGAAACCCAACCACAGTGTTCCTGTGGTTGTGGGATTGGAAGTTTATCTTAAATGTGACATCTTGGCAGTACAAAGAAAAAGATAAGCAATGCAGAGAATTAAAGTGACGAGAAAAAGGCTTTTCTTGTTGTTCTATGTCGTATGTTCACTGTAGTCTGTGATAAAGATGCAGTCCACAGCTTACCAGTCAAGACCTTAAATACCTCTGAAGCCATATGTTTTAAGGCAGGGGAGTGAAAAACTGTAAATCATGGAGGGGGGGGAAACAGGTAAGCCTTGGCAATGTGTTTGTCGCCTCCACTCCTCAAGCTCACTCAAACGCACACACATACACATAGACATACACACACACACTCCTTTCTACTCCCCCAGTGTATTTTTTCCACTGCTGTTAATAGGAGCCATATAGAGCCCAGTTCATAATGAAAGACCCCCCAGGGGCCATGGTAGTAAATGGGACTAATAACCCTCTAAATAAGTCTCTTCTAGTGCTGAAAGGCCGGCTTCTTTATACTGCAAGTGTATATGTGCTGTAAAGTCTTTTCCAGCCTACTACTGTAATTTTATGGCTCTGTTTTATCCTTTTCTTTTAAAGCCTGTCAGAGAAATTGGGAGGGAAGTCAGAGAGGGTGTCAGTGGATCAAAGTGCTGCAGGCCTTCCTAGTTTAAGGCTCTGAAATGTAGCTGAAATGCATAAAATTGCATAAAATATCTGGCATGTTTTTTTATCTTTTTAAAGAACTGAGTAATAACAATTCATAGCTTTATATGAATGGCATGTGTCATGAAATAGAGCAGTCAGCAAGGTCATGCAGTAAATTAAGAGTGACATAATAAGGCAGTGTAATTCAGGATGTCCATGCTTTGAGCGAGTATTTGTATGCAGTTGGATAGATAGTATACAGTGTGTGTGTGTGTGTGTGTGTGTGTGAGTGTGAGTGAGTGAATGAACTTGACCAGCTGCTGAAGGCCTCTGCTGGTTGCATAATGAAGAAAGGATACAAGCCATGTCCAAATCACACTAAAAAATAACAAATAATATAATTAGGGTATAAAAACCCTGAACCTTAAATCTAAAAATTCTTATTTAGCTTAAGTCAAATATGAAGAGGGTGGAGTTTAATTTTGTTTTGTTTAAATTCTTGTGTTTAAAATCCAAAGGTGTAATATAGATACCACAATATACCAACATGCTTAAAACTGTAAAAATGGCACAGCAAAAGATGCAGTTAATGAAGAAAAATATCAAACAAATACAGACTTCAGTGCAAATAAAAGAAAGCCTTAAAACTGCATGTGTTTGGAAAGGAGGACAACACTGAATTAGCAGTGTGACCTCATCAGTGATATTTTGATGATAATAGAGATAACAATGTTTTACACTTAGCTCATAGAAATACTGCATATACCTCATGCTGGTGTTTGTCAGAGCAGGGCAGTGTGGTACAGCTGCAGTTGATGTTTTAAAGTGAGTCAGAGGGTGGGGATAAAACAAACTGAAACATCAGAGAGCCTGGTTCACACTGAATAAATCTGCAGAAGAGTTTTTTTTTATCATCCACATTCATATAATTAAAATGCCTGTACCCAGGATTTTGCAAATACTAGTATATTTTGTAATCTATCCTCTTTTGCTGTTCTATCTATAATGTTAACCTGTATTACTACACCTCACCCTATATTTTATATATTATACTATATTATGTCATAATGTTATACTACTTGAAATAGAATATATACTTTATTGTTTTTCTGTCATATTTCTGTATTAATACAAATATACACCATGTATCATTACTTAATCATATTACTACATATACTATTCTGGTGGATGTTGGTATAGTAGATATATATTATTCTTACAAATACTATAAATATGTGACTTTGCTGTTACTGAGCACACTGCTGTATCAATTAAGATTGCGCTGCATAATTAATGCAACTCTGGTCACTGTGTCTATACTGTACATTGTTTACTGTGAAATTTTGAGTTTAATTGCTCTTGTATTGTTTATCTTTTTTATTTCTGTTCTTACTCTTAGCTTATCTATTTATAACTATTTTTACTTTTCTCTATTTATCCGTACTGATTTCTCTAGCTGTGCTGCTCCAACAAAAAAATCATCTTACACAACTAATGTGCTAATACTTAAGTACTAATGTAACAAAAAAGAAATGTTTTAAATAATAATGATTATAATAATTTTTACAAAATGTAATTAATGATTTTTCTTTATGGTCATTTTATGCAAGTTTTATTATTCATTTGAAGGCAAGAATCCCAACATGATCAGTTAAAGTATGTTTAATGTAGTCAAAAAACTGTCAGGAATAAGTCTCATAGTGAAATAATGAATCCCCCTTTTTTTCATTGTTTAGTCTAAAAATATGCTGATTCAAAGATGATAAGCCTAAAAAATATTTGTAACATCCTTTAAAAGAAGACTGTGTGTAACCTTTAACTGCATAATGTAAAATGCACCTCTGGTGCTAAAACAGTAAAAATTCCCAAAAAAAACATAACTCCACTACAGCCCTGTAGTCATCAGTGTCTGAAGGCTTCATTTTGGCTCTTTGTGAAAAGAGAAATTTGTGTAAAACGTTGTCCCTGCTCCTGAGGGAGAGACAGATAATTAAACTGTGAAAATCAAGTGCATCTGTAAACAAAGCTACTGGGAGGTCAGCAGTATTTCAACAAGAGGTTTAATCTTTCAAACTCTTCAGCACACCATGTGTATTTATGAGTTCTGAGTAACAGCGACTATAAGAGAAAAGACTAACATGCTTACACATGGCTAAGTATTGTCACATGCTGAAGTTTTTTTGTTTGTGTTAGTTATGTTTGGGATATCGATGCTTCTTTAGATTGAAGGACTGAAATAACAGCAGCGTAAAAAAGCCAAACGTCAGCAGTACTACAGGGAGTGGAGGAGGGGAGCCGAAGAGAAAATAAATTCCCCTCTCTGACCAGCAGGCTGTGCTGTAGCAACATCACTCCTCCATCCCCGTCAGTTCCATTCACTGTCAGGCGGCCTACAATCACTGAACTCTTTTTTTTGTTCAAAATTTTTTAGTGTAGATTTAATAATTTGGCCTCTGCTGGTTTTCCACAGAGAGTAAGAAGGAAATGGTAAGTGTAGGGTTGAGCTCAAGTGGAAATGTCCTTGTCGGGGTGTTTTCATGTGTTTGGTGTCTGCAGTCGGGTGTGCCCATTACCAACACCATCAACACCACCACCACCACCATCACTGCTACTACCCTGGTCAACCCCTCTGCCTGCAACTCATTATGTTTCTATCCCACTTTTCCGTTCTGGAGAAAGAAAGAAAGAGAAAAGGAGAGATGCATAAAAATAATTGACAAAACCACACTTTCCCTCCTGTGTTTTTCTTTCTGCGGTCCAACAGTGTTCAGGTTTTTTGTGTCAAACATTCTGCTTTGGTCTAGCTGTGAACCATAGCTGTGGTGTGCCAGTTCCAAAACAGTTGATAACAGTTTGGTTTGAGATAAAGATTCTGAGCAAGCACTTTTATCTTTGAATATAGAGCTGTCTCAGTTGGGGAAAAGGGCTGATCAAAAGCTACGAGAATGAGTGTGTGTTTGTGTTTGCATGTGCATTTATGCACTGTGTGTTACTGTGAATTTGCAAGCTCCATTTGGTGTGTCACTCCAGTATTTACAACATTTTTCCTGACTGTAGGTCAAGTCATCCACTCTCTCTCTCCCTTTCCCTCCAGCTCTCTCTCACTTTCCCCTCTCTCTCCTTCTGTCTGTCTCTTTCACGTTTGGCCTGGCCTCAGTACAACTCCTAGCAGTTGTCAGTTTCAGGAAATGCACTGCGCTCTGTTGGGAAGTGAGGTATCTGCCTCTGGGCCAGCCTTTTTTTTTTTTTTTTGGTAATTTTTATCGGCTGCTTACGGGAAGCAGAGCTCCTCCGTGCACACAGGACCATTCACTCAGCCCTCTCTTCCCTTGTTATGATTGCATGCAGACTGATACATATACTGGGTGGATGAGTAGTTCGACATTTACATGATAGCTGGTTGGATGGATGCTCTCCTATTAATGAGTGTGTGGATATGGGGATGGTGTGTTTGTATGCATTTAAGGCATTGAAGCACTTACTGTACATGTGGACACACACACAGCTTCACTTACTCTCACTAAGCAGTTTAAGATTTGTTTGACTTGCGATTACTATAGGGTCCACATTGTTACAACTGAGCCACAACTTCAACTTACTGTCTAACCACACACATGCACACACACACACACACACACACACTTGCCTTTTTACACCCCCAAACAATGTATGATCTGCAGAGCAGTGCTGCAGAAAAGTAATAAAAACAAAGTTGTATGTTTTTGACTAGTGGCTTGACTGTGATGTTTGAGGGAGGCAAGCGTGTCTTCGTGTGTGGGGGTGGGGGGTGTGTGGGTGTATATGTGCGTGTGGGAGTGGGGAGAGCAGTCCAAACAGGATATTGTAGTACAGAACTGGAGATTTGTCCTGCGGCATTTGGCTCTGAGTTCAGGACAGCTTCAACGACAAGCAAATAGCACCCTACGTTGTCACACACACACACACAAGTTTCCTAGCCTCCTATCAGACCAACAGCTCAATAGCCATGCCCTTTCTAAGAGGCTGTGTGGACTCAGTAGGCGGCGGTTTCCTGCAGAAGGTGCAAGTCCCTCAGTTTCTGTAGAAACAGCGAAGAAATTAAATATTATTTAGTCCACCTAATAATGCATGTACACCATGGGAATGGCCACCTAGTTTAAGATACCTCTGGCCATAATGTAAAAGCACATCCTGATTTTGTTGTTGTGGTTGTTATTTGTCTCCATTTTATTTACAGAGGAATTAAAAAGCATTTTCAGCATGTATACACAAGACTCGTAGTAACAAAGCGACTCACAGCCCTTAAAACAATCACTTGACAGTTTTCTTTTTAACCAGGTCATTCCTTATGTGTGCCTACTTAATTAGCAGGTCATGACGATAAAGATGAACCCATCCACTGCCTTTGCTGGGGTAGATTCATATTAACCCCCAAGCAGAGGCTGTGGAAGCCAAGCAATGAGCTTTTGACATTGATGAGCCTGTTTCCCAAACACTTAGGCGACCAAAGGTAGTCTCCTCTCCAAGTCTGGCTGGAGGGCCGGGAATCACTCCCTTATTGCTGTGTCTGGCGAGTCGCCATGCCTAGAGAGGTCGACTTTTGGTCTTATTTATAGTTCCCTGTCTGTCTGACTCTGTCAGCCTTCTGGTATGCTGCAGAAGTTGGGGTAGTGGGTGAGGTGTGTGTATGTTAAGGGCTTTCCAGCAAACAGCCCTCACAGTGTCAAAAGCAAATACAGAGGCCAGTTCTGTTTAATGCATAAGCAGCACTATATCTGGCTGTCTACTGATTAGACACAAGTGAGAAGAGAACAGGCGGAAGACCGGTGCTAATAGCCGGAAGAGTAGAGTACATTGATACGCGCCACTGCTTTTGGATGTATAATATAATTGTCACGGAGTCTCATGACAAAACACAAAAGCAGAAATGAAAATGGCTGAATTTAGCTTTTCTTTTGAACTCTGTGGCATGTGGTGGTTCTCAGGAAAACAAAAACAAAGTTACTATGCAAAAACATGAATGGTAGCCAGCATACAGAAAAGTCATTTTCAGCATAAAAAAAATTGCTTGGCTTCATTTTCATGTTACTTTGAGGGGTTAAAGCCCACACAACCTGCTCCTTTTAGTTGCTGTTGAACAACTACTTAACCTCTACGTCCGTCCATTTGGCTTTACTGACTGGATTAGGTTCATGCACAAGGCCCCTACTCATGCCAGTGGATTGCTTATGACAGGCCCTTATGCAGACACCTTGACTGCCATGAGCAATTACTTTAAATACACAGGAGAGGGCCAGAGCTGGGCTGACCTGTGGGAGGGTGAGAGGTAGAGAGAGGGGTAGAGAGACAGAAGGAGAGAGGCATTTAGAGAGGGAGAGGTGAAATGGGAGGAAAGAGAAACACCCCACCACTAACTCTAGATTATGTAAAATATTGTGTTTTAGACTTAGAACCACTTTGTGAGTGTCATCAGTGAAGAATATTATTGTAATAGTAAATGGAGGAAGAAAATGTGTTTCTTTTAAAAACTAGTTCTGTGAAACATCTATAAAATTTTTAGCTGTCATTTGTAATCAGATAGCATTCATCCCTGTCATGTAACTGGGTCTGTTTCTACCCGTGGATTTCTTACAACCTGGCCATGTTAGTTACTGAAATCCATCCATGTCTCTTTTCATTGCTACACTTCAGATAGATTTACATGTCTGTGCAGCTGACAGTGGCAAAACTGACAGCAGTCCGATCCTCCCAGCCTCCTCAAGCCGACCTGTTTGTCGATCGGGTTTCATCTGAATCTGGACCTTCGGTTACTACAGGCCTTGTCCCTGCTGCCTGTGTTTCTGCTGGCTCTGCTCCTGTTTCACCCCTAAAATCAGGGAGGTCTTCAGACACTGACTGGGCATGAGGAGATAAAGAAGTTCATGGGATGGTGATGTTGAGGTATAGTGTGCAATTTATGTAGAGAAGGACTTTCTTATTTCTTATGAGGAAACAAAGGGAAATCACATTTATTATACTGTTATTTTTATTTTACATTTTTCTGCTAAACTTAGCACCACTGCTGAATCGGAAGAAATATTGACCTTAATTTCATAGTTTTGGCTATCATTTCATCTGTACAATAATGTTACTCTGTAGAAGTACATTATTTGAGATCTTGGAACAGTGTGACATATTAAGCAAGAAATCAGATGATTATTACTGAGACTGTAAAAAGCCATCTGATTTACAGACCAACTTGTACATTCAAAATAAAAGTGGTTAAGCCATTTTCTTTGTTTTACAGCCTATCTAATAATGACTGCCAGTTTCCTTGCCTCTGGTCTTTGTTGCACTGGTGTGCTGTGTTCCCACATCTCTGCAGCTACTATGTTGTGTACTGGGGTTAACAACTTAATAGAAGTCAAAACAACGAAAATAAAGAAAACTGTAAACTTGTAAAATAAATCTTATAAATCTGAATTTTCGTTTAACTTGATTGAGGAAGGAGTATTTTTCTTTCTCTCTCTGTGTGTGTGTGTGTATGTGTGTGACTGACTGGGTGTTATGAGTCAGGGTTGCTATATCTACTGTGTGGACAGCACCACAAGAGATTGAACAGTTGATGAGAGTGTTAGATCTGTGAGAGAATGAAGAAGTGGTGAAGGCCAGAGTTTGTGTGAGGTGAACCAAAGCTTCTGCACTTTGCTTTGCTTCACTTCTTTCTCAGCAAACGTCTTTCTCTAGAACTCCTTCTCTGCATCGTCTCTTCACTTCCTAACACACACACACACACACACATACACACACACACACACACACACACACACACAGTGTAATGACTAGAAGTGTGTGGAGCTGCTGAGCTGTTCCACATGTGTAGGGTGCGTCAGATCAAATTAGGCCTCGTTGACAAAGGGCCTTTTACACACAGGTGGATGATTGGGGGGGAGCGGGGGCTGCAGTCAGCCAATCAGTCCAAAAGCCAGTCAGTCAGCAAACCAGCCAGTCAGTAAGTTAATCAGTCGACCTGCCACTCAGACAGCAGAGACTTCAGCTGCGCCGTGTGTGATGTTTGGACCGGGTGGAGTGTGACTTGACAGCTTTTCCTTCCACTCATACGGCCGTTCCAAAAGAATGCTAAGAAATGTCTGTGGACGTCTGGATTTTCTTAAAGTGTCTCACCGCTGCCATCATCATCATTTTGGAACATCCTGACCGTTGACACTAACATACTTCCGTGAAACTCCGTCTTGTGGATTGCACTTTTTGAACGAGATAACAAGCTTAGCCTTGACATACGCAGTTCACCCCCATCAAATCACAATATACAACCAAAATCACAACAGCATGTCAACTGGCTGCATTTGTGGAATGAAAAATACAATTTCCAAATGTTTGGGACTATGTTTACTTCTCTTTCCCAAAGTTTATTACATTCTCTCTCCAAGTTGTCACTTTTCATATGTTAGCATAAATACCCCTATGGCACATACACACACACACACACACACACACACACACACACATAGACAGACACTCACACAGCAACCCCCTGGGTGCCGGGGTAACCATAATGCTGCTGCGGTAGTGCAGGCTGAGTTATTACGTTTAATCCGTCTAATTGTTGAGTTTCATAGAATGGGACCCAGTCTGCCTTGGAACTAATTCTGTCTGGGCATTCTATTTAATTCGCCACACTGGGCCCTAAGCTCTTCTAAAGGCAGCCTGCCCCCTCCGCTCCCTCCACCCCACCCTTTAAGAATATAAACCCCTTATCTTCTTCTCTCCCTCCCTCTCTTGCATGGCAGAACACTGGGTGACTTGTGCTGGAGAGTGATTTCTCAACAGTCCATAAAACATTCTTCTGACATTTTGGACATCCACTCTAATGAGGCAGGATAATGGGAGCAGAGCTATCATGAGCAGCAAAAAAGGAACAGCAACACCAGCTTTGCCAGCAGACACTTTTAAACAACAACAATATGCGAGTTGCATGAAGCCATGGGGCAAGGCATGAAATTAATGGAAATTGAGATGCACGTCTGGGATGGCTAAAGAGAAGCGTATTGACAGCATCACGTGTCCGACCCAAACCGCAAAAATACCAGCGCTATGACACAAAAGCCTTCAAAAAATAAATCTAGACTGAAAACCCGTCGGATGTTGCATGCGAGTGTGGAAGTGTGTGTTCCAGCTGGTGTTTAATTGTTGCCACTGTACCAAAGTAAAACAATAAACTCAGCGTAGCTTAGCTGACGTGGTTGCAGTCTCACCCAAAAACAATGCTGCTTTAACTGGTCAGGCTGGTGGGGGGTTGATTGCTTGGTTGGTTGGTTGCGTGGCTGAATGTTGATAATCCGCACTCACAAATCCCATGCGTTTAGTCAAATTATTCCAGGCCTTAAGGCTCCCATTGTGGCCGCTGGCTGGTGTTCTGCTGTCTGAGTCCCCCACGGGGACAACAATGCCACCATTCAAGGCCACTCGCTGCTACTGACGGGCAATTTCAGGTGTGAATTGGCTGTGTAGCCAGTGGCTTATATTAAATGACCTGAGACGTGACCTCCAAGGGTAGGAGAGGATAGAGAGGGAGGGGAGAGAAGGGAAGAAACAGAGTAAGCATTTGGAAAAGAAAGAGAGATTATGTGAAAGAGGGGTTGCCCGCGTTCTTGTCAAGTTCTGTCATCTTTTTGCTTTGATGGGCTTAAAAAAACTGGCAAGGGCTGCATTATTTGGAAAAGAAGTGAAGAATGAGAGAAAGCAAGAATATGAGGGAAAGGTAAAGAATGATCCCTTCGGCCTGATATCCTGTCCTCTTTTCCCTCCACACTGTTCCTGCAAAACCTCTCCTCTGTCCTCCCTCCTTCCCCCCAATAATGTGCTTTTAATCATATCTCCTTGGCTGGCTCGCTTGCGTGGGTGAGCGCTGCGTCCAGGCCCTTTGATGGGAATCTGCGATGCGCCCAAAAGTCTTTTGAAGTGGCCGGCTGGGGAGCTACAGGGGGGCTAGCTATGGGGCCGGGAGCTTTGATGTGCCAGGGTCTGGAGAGGCCGGCTGCATGCTGCCCTGCACCGATCTGTCAGTAGCACAGCTGCACTGCTCGCTGGGGAGCCCCTGCCTCCAACCCTGACTGACTGGTTGGCTAGCTGACTGACTTACTCACCTAGTTGATTGTACACACTATGTACCTGCAAAAATAAGTGCGAGCAGTTCAGGAAAGGTGAAGTTTAGTAGAGTTTGGTCTTTGTCTGATGACACTGTGGGTCAACTTCATACGTACAGTATAACTGCACTATATAAGCATTTATTAATATGTTGTTTTGAGTGAATATATCCCCAGAGATCGTACGAATCCAAGTCCTGCTGCAGAGCTTTGAGTTTCATTTCTTCTTTGCTTCTCCTGCTATTTCCTTTATTTTCTGTCAAGCAGCTCACAGAGAAAAAACACTTAGTGGACGACTGTTTTTTGCTCAAAGTCTATGTAAATGTGCCATTGGGAATTTTTTTGTTTGACTATTGCCAAATGGAATCTGTTTTCTCTGCAGCTGCACGAAACCATTAAAAAGAGACCATGTGTTCTAACCTGTTAGGTTTCAGTCGAGCTCAACCTTGGCTCAACTCTCCACCAGGAGAGGAGAGCAGTTTCCAAGGCTGAAGCTATTGACACTTAGCTCACTGCACAGATTTTCTCTCCTCTAGAAGGAAGATGCATTAATTGCATGACTGAAACTGAGAACATTATTCAACGGCACAGATATTTCTTTTATGTGCATTGCTACCCCACATTTCTTTTTAGTGTGATTCATTTCAATCTTCCATATTATTGCATAAAATTGTTAAATGATGATGAATGGTACAAAGGGTACAGCAGTATGACAGCCAGGTACTCAAGCCCATAGTTAACTAAAGGGTGACTCTAGCCTTTGGAGAAACTGTCTCCTTTTCAGATGTCAAATAACAAGGGCAGAAGAAATTAATAGGATGCGTGTACAGTATTATATTTCAAGGGGATACATTCATTTTTGTTATATATATATATATATATATATATATATATAATTGTATTTTTATTTTTTTCCCTTTATAGCTCATTGACAGCACTTGGCTGTCAATGACTGCCAAGTTATGTGTTTGCTGATTTATTCGTGCATGCTAATATTTTAAATGCTCAATCCACAGTAGTAGGTGTTTTTTATTGAGCATAGCCCTGTGTGAGGGAAACTGTGTGATTGTATATAAAGCAGTTCATTCACATACCAGAATGTACCAGATTTTCTAACTAAGTCAGACTTTTTAATAAATGTTTTTCAGCATCAGCGTAGTTTCACTCACCACAGTCATTCATATCCATCACCTCACTCCCCTTCTCAAGCACCTATGAAGTGCTAGCGTATTTGTTTAGCCCAGAAAGGTTGACTGAGCATATACAGTAGGTATACTCTTTTTCAGCAGCACCCTGCTTCACACTTACGCACTTTACACATTTTCACACCTGGGAGTTGTCCAGTGTAACTGTACAGGGTGTTCTGTACTGTTAGCCACTGAGAATTTCCTCTGGTTTGGCTGGGGACTGCCTACTGTAATGTCACAGTAGCTGCTAAGGTGGGAGAGAGAGTTTTTGTACGTTCACTTTTTCTTTCAAGTTTTCCAAGCCAGTCTAGAATTCAAACCTGCAGACCTCAAGCTAGTGCATGATTTGTTCAAAAAATGGCTCTAGCAACTACTGCAGCAGTAGTGGTGTGTGGACAGAGGGGTAGATACAGTAAATGATGAGAGACTAATACGAGTAGTTCCCCTGCAGGAGTTACTCATTCCTAAAGGATTAGCTTGACTGTAATGAAAAATGACAGCGCTGAATGGCTCTCCAGTGGCAGTTTGTTTGTTGACATTGCCTCTGGATCCTTGCCTCCTCTGGAGGATGGCTCATCCTCAGTTAACCTCAGTTTCAGTGAACATCAGTTAGATTTATGGCTCCCCTACTTTCACCTGTGGTAGCAATTCAATGCAACAGGACAACAGGCAGACACTACTCAGGCATGACTGATCAATCATCAATTTTAGCCTCAATATGTCAGTTTGTGGGATTAAGGTTTTCATGTTTAAATTTTGAGCATATTAATAATTTAAAAATACAAAGTCTTACTGGGGTTCTGTTTCATTTGCTTGTGCTATTGTTCTTTCATTTCCCCTTAAGTAACTTTGAGGTTTGAAAATTAAGCTAATTCCTCATGGTCTGACATCAGCTTGTTCCAGCTCTTTGTTGAAGCTACATAATGTTTACACAATACTCCATGCTTGGCTATGGCTGTACTATTCCATTAAATTGAAATTTTCTAGATGTCTTGTGCATCATTTTGTACATTCCCCTCAAATTCAGACTGACATATTTTGTATATATGAAAACCTTGGGAGCTCCTTGTGGCCAAGGTTGATCCATCATTTGGTCAGTAAGGTTTAAGGTGCTCCCACAGCTCCTTCATCCAGAGGGAGAACAGAGCTGCTAAAATCTTCCTACTCTGGGTTCTGGCACTGCCCCGATTCATTTCAGGCTAAAGGTAGAATATGAAATCTGGACCCAGCTCTTCACATTTGTTGGTGAAAACTCGACTCCTTTGGTGCTGGGCTCATCAGATGCCCTCAGCCTGACCTGTGAGTGCAAACCCACTATCTTCAACACATCTGTGCCTAGTTAAATGAAGGTTGTATTTTAGGCCTATTATAGTCAAGGAGACAACACGGCCTGACTGCTAGTTTGACCACTCACCCCTATCTGACTTGCACATGTGGTCAGTAACTATGGCAACATGCTGAAAAGACTGCTTCCTGAGACTTTGTTGTGTTTGGGGCTTGGCAGGGCATTGTAACCTAGATATTATTTTTAGTCCGTCAGCGAAGGCCCAGTGTGTGTTGATTTAGGATGTGAGCTGCCTGCCTTTTAGTGCACATACACATACACACACACGAACCCTTTAAGTACACAAATTCACAGACCTACAGAGCCAGACGATATCAGTCATTTTTGACTTTGCAATGTACTACTGCTATCAGCTATTGACATTTTGCATTTCTGAAAGCATAGACATCTGTCAGCCAATCTCAGGTCATTGAAGTCATCATCAGTAGTGATGGTATGTGAAAAGCGCTCTGTTTCTCTGTTCGTCAGCTGTGTTGTCCCACACCCATCTGTGGCCTTTTATTGCTTTTCTCTCTCTCTTTCTTTCTCTGAGTCTCTCTCTCTCCCTGTGGCAGGCAGTAATAAAGGTCTGACAGGCAGAGCGTGAAGGTCATGGTTATTAGATGGTAAAGGCGAGAGCCACAGCTGGGCTGGGCAGGCCTCCTCTCTGGCAAAAGTGATGAGTTGTGTGCATTGGGGCAGCGGGGGGGCTCTTATTTGACACAAAGTTTTTTTTCTTTCCTTACGGCCACCTGGTTTGGTGAGGGAAAGGCCCCGGGGTCTTTTGATAAAATGCGAGGTGTGAGTGAGAAGAAGGGGTGGTGATTATGAGCATGCCAACAAGTTGAAATACTGTCCAAGTTGTGTGTGTGTGTGTGTGTGTGTGTGTGTGTGTGTGTGTGTGTGTGTGTGTGTGTGTGTGTGTGTGTGTGTGTGTGTGTGTGTGTGTGTGTGTGTGTGTGTGTGTGTGTGTGTGTGAGAGAGAGAGAGAGAGAGAGAGTGTGAGTGAGAGCTCGTCTGACAGCCCCAGGGGCGTCCACACCTGCTGCTTCTCCAGCTCTATTTGAGCTTCTGTGGCCAAGGTTGCAAGAGCTCAGCTGTGACACATGTAGAAACACACACTTCAATCCCTTTTTGATGAGATGGCAGCTTTTTTAAAAAACCTTTACTAGCTCAAACCAGTCCGAACATTTGTAAGCTTCAGTAAAATTGGGGACTGAGGTAAAGTTTGGTTGAGATTGATATCTAAGTATAAACAAGAACCTGTTGAACTGTCATAAAACATTAGAACTGCTCTTAACTATTATTGTTCCCTTGTATAGGAATGTATTTCACTCTTAACGCCAAAATACCATCAATAGTTAAACCATTATTTATTGAACTTATGAGAAACTATGAGCAGACACTGTAATATGACCATAGACACAAAATTTGATCTATGCTTTCCAAGATAAGGCATATAGTTTATTAACATAATCACAGTTTCAAAGTTGCTGTCAGATCATATTTCACAACTCCACAAATAACTCCTAAATAAATTTAACCAAAAGAGGTGCCTCAGCATCACAGTAACACAGCTACACAAGTTGTTTTTTTATTTTTTTAAATTTGCATCACAGTAATTGGACTCTTGTGGGTACAGATGATATTAGCTTGATTATTAGGTTCTCCCTTTCACAACCCAGCAAATTAAGAAGGCAAAGTCTGCATATTCTCGATAATTTTCTTGAGAATGGAGGTCTGTACAATACAAGCGCTCTACATTCTTATCAAGGGTCATTGCGAGGCTCTTGTGCCTCTTTACCTGACAGAGGGATACATAAGGTTCTTCAACTTGGCTTTCATTGCTGCTGGATTCTGTAATTGACTGTGATGAGTGAAGAATGAAATCATTATTCTGCAGTTGTAAGTATTTGTAAGTAAATGTAAGTATTTGCTGCACCACTGTTACACAAAGTTTCTGTGATGACTGAATTTCTGAGAATTTTGTTTTAGCTGATGTAAGTTAACACAGTGTGCACACTGCTCTTAGATGCAAAGTGGAGTAAATGTTTGATGTTATTAATAAGGAAATGCTTCTTACTGACCAATGACCTTACTGAGCTTTATCAATTGGCAAAGGAATATATAACACCACTGTGTTGAAAATTCATCGATACAGCAGGTTGTAGCTCTGCCTGAAAATCTAAATCTAAAACCTTTGTTTTCAGGTTTTTGGAAAAGACTTTCTTGTTGATTTATCACAAAGCAAAACAACAGCTATAACTTGATACCCATATAAGTGATCCTCACTTGGGAGCATAAGCACAGAGAATCAAACAGAGATGTAATAAGTATGGATGGTTTGTCTTATGTCCTCTTTTTTTTATCAAAAATATTGTCTTTGGGTGACATCCAACTTTTAGCATTGCCACTGCCAAAATCTGACTCCTCCAAACCTCAAGTATTCTCAAGTGGGCTCAGTGCTGTTTTGGAAAAAGAGTGCAGAGAGAGAGGGAGCACAAAGTAGAGTAGCTCCACGTTGTAGTGATGTATTCAGCAGAGACTGACTCAGCCTGCTATTATCTACCATACACACAAATCTCAACCTCAAAAAACCTCATCTCCCAAAGCGTTCTAGGATGAACTCCTCTCCAATCTCATTTGCATTGATATGAAATTTGGACAAAAATCTGATAAAGGGGGTACACCCCTGGGTGATTACGGGGTCACTAGCCAACCATAAAGGAGAATCCCTGCAAGCCGCCGCCACCAAAGGCCAAGAAAAGAAGCACAGCGTCGGGCAAAAACAGGACTCAGACTAGGGCTCATTGTGCCTGCTATCTGTTGCTACACAATGAGCCGTCTCATTCTTTGGGACGGGTGTCAGGAGTTCAGCCTTTATCGCCATGACCTGCGTTTGACCTCACGGGAGGGTAGAGATGCAGCTGAAGAGGCCTCGTCTAGGCTGCTGAGACAGAAACACACACCCCCGGGTGCCTCTATTAGGCTCATCACTCAGGAGGAGCTAGGAAAACAACACAGACACACAGAGACACACTCACACATACGACACACATATACCTGAATATATACATGCACATACGTTTCACAGATGAGTGACTGAGAATAAGATGAAAAAATATTTAAATCATGTCAACCTTCCCTCTGCTGATAGGGGAGGATAGAGGGTTTAAGTAAACATCAACTGCTACATAGCGATGTGCAGCATTATGGGCCCACTGGCAACAATGTTTATTGTTTTCTGAAGAGAGAAGAGGTGAGGGAGAGGATCAAGATGGGAGTCAAGTTGGGAATGACAGGGTTTCCACCACGTCTGCAGCTGGAGAGCAGGTTGAACTGGATGTTACTCAAGTTCAAGGTCAAATGACAGTCATCTGTGTCAACAGACATCTGCTCACATGCACACACATTACATAGACGTATGCATGGGTTACACTAACACATAATCTACATCAGTGCAAGGCGGTAATTCACTATTTTGGTTTATGGACTGGAATCATATTGTGATAATATGATCTAATATTCTCTTTCCTCAAGTTGTAGTTGTCCGAATCAATAATTCTAACCTCTATCAGTTTTTGTTTTACACACATGAAGCCATGAACAGTTTCATTTGTGACCTCATGCATTTGCTGTATTATGATTTACATCCCTCAATACATCATTTGAAATTTTTCTGTACTAGTTTTGGTGCAGTAACCTCAGTTTTGTTGCCCATACAAAAGTGACAATATCTAATCCAGAATTTCTTAGCACAAGCAGCTGTACAGGAATTAATATTACAATATAATTAGCACATTTTGGTTCTCTGTCCCACAAACTCCACTCTTATTAACATCCTTTTCAGCATCAGTTGGCAGTAGTTTTCATATAAACCCCCCGTGCGCTACCTGCTCAGCACCGAACGTCTGACTGACCACATTAACAGCAAGCATTTGAACATAATAGAGTGTGTAGTAGCTAAAGAAAGCCTGATATTACCCACGACTCCAAATGAATGCTACTGTTGCTTAGCGTCTGTTGGATTTGTAATAAGTAAATGTTTGCCATAGTAATTATGTAAGGCAGTAATATGTTGATGTTGAGTTTTTAGCTTGTACCATTGCCCCCAAGTGGCAAAAAAAAAATAAAAATCTGTGAATGCAGCTTTAAATCAAGAACTACACGTAATTGAGCAATATGTTAGTGTATAATTTCTCATCCATTACTGTACTGTATATACACACAGCACCACCATCATTATAACCAACACAGTCATTACCGTCCTCATCACTGTCGTCATTTTAGCTGTCATCAGTTGAACCACAAATTTTTTTGTCAGTATGAATTAAATCTCAACCTAACCCCTGCATTATGAAGTGTTATTCTTCCATAGGCAAGAATACCGCCCCACCCAGCTCTCTCTCTCACACACACACTAACACACTCACATACACACACTCACACACAAATCCTTCATGAGGGAAATACTCTTGTTTGATTTCCACTGGTTTTCGGAACAGATTAAACACCCGCACTCGGGTTTCGGGTCAGCCCCGATGCTCATACTGTACAAACATTCCACATCCGTCTGAAGGCAGGGCGGGCCTGCTGTCAGTCAGAGAGGGTGGAAAACATTCACGGTCACATCATTTAGACAACCAGCAGGAGCTTATGGATACACACACGTCAGCTACACCGTCACACAAACACATTTCGCAGGCCCACTGGATTTAAAGAGGGCACATAGATGATTTTGGTGTCTATGTCCTTTATAACATAACATACAACAACTAATTATCCTTGTGAACAGGTAGGTTAGCACTTGGCTTATTGTTTGGTACTCAGTGAGCTCATTCCCCCATTTGATCAGTGAGTGTCCAGACTACACTGTCAGGTGAAGGTAAACCAGTGAGAGATGAAGTGTGTCAAGCAGCCACTGACATCAGCAGGTGGCTGTTTGCAGCTGTTTTAATTTTACATCTCACATCTCTCCAGACTCTCTCTTTATGTGTTCAAGTGTATTGCTAATGTTCCTCTGTTGTTCCCTTCATTATATTTAATTTTTTCTTGTCTGCTTCTTCTCTGTTTTACTCTGATTCTTACTTCCTGGCTTTATCTCATCATCTCCTTGTCTGTCTTTTATTGGTCTTTTGTTTCTCCTTTCTCTCTTTTTCACCTCACTTCACACTGTGTGAGAGAGACAGCTGTGTGTTGGATGTGGTCATGTGTGGGTTTCTGTTTGTGAGCGCACATCTCGCCGGTAATTCTTGGGTGAGCATGTGCTCGTAATCTGTGTTGTATGCCGTGATGTGTTTATATGTTTCCACATCTATATGTGTGTGTATGATATGTATGTCACACAGCTGTGGAAAGAAGCAGGTTACAGCACCTTTGCAGACTTCTCTTACACAGGAAGTGGATAACTGTGAGTACCAGCATCAAAAACAATTCCCCACATGAAATGACCTTTGTTCTGCCAGCTGTACCTTCTTCTTTTTTTTTTTTTTTATCTGTCAGCATTTCTAGAATTTAGAGGATTTGCTTTCTTTGTTTTTAGCATGATGCATAAAATCTCAATTCTTTGTTGGTTTTTGGACCCCATGAAACACTCAAAGTACATCAAAACCTGATTGAAATGCATGCATGACTGTGAAAAATACAAGCTTTCTAGGCCCTAGTAGCAGTTGTAAAAGATGGTGCATTCATAAAAGCTGTTTTACCTGTCTGGAGTTCATTTTCTTAAGGGTTTTTAAAGCCTTGTGTCTCTTATTTATTTGTGCTTTATTGCACTATAAGTGTGGCTTGATATGTTTTGGCCTGACAATAATATTGTCTTCATTGCAGTCCCTGTTGACACAACAGTCATGCACCCCTCCATCACACTCCAGCTCTTGTCTCTCCGTGTAAGGTCGGGAGAGGAAAACCAACACACAGTCCTAACTCTGCCAATCCACTCCCCTCCTCTCGTTTCAGCGTCGCTAGGCAGCCCTCTTTTTTTTCTGCACCCTCTTTCTCTTCTTCCTTTCGTGCATCTGAAAGGGGTCAATGCCTCTGCATGATGGAACCACAGGGCTAAAAGTCTTTGGGCCAGACACTGGAGGAGTCCACTACTAATTGCTCTCAGCGAATCCCCAACCATTGTCCCCCACTGGGTTTCAATTTGAATTTGAATGGAGGTAGCTAGCTGGTGCTGAGAGTGTAAGGTACACAAATGACTGTCACTGGGAATGGATAGCAGCGCTACAGGGATTGTGAACTTGTCCCCTAAATAAGCACTGTTGGCTTTTTGGCTCTGCATAAGTTACGGTGTGTTTGCTCTAGCATAAGCGCCATATTGATGTACGCTTGGCTGAAGTAGTATTGGGATTGAATGGGAGATGTTTTGAGGTGGACATTTTGTCAAGAGGATTTCTTTTTGGTTACCACAGGGCGGTGCTAGGTTGTTCTTTGCCCTTTTGCAGCGTCACATTACATCATTACACACAGGCATAAAGCTGTTCTTCTTGATCTTCATACGTTTTTAAAATTCTGAAATCTGTTTGCCTTTCCCCTCATCTGTGTCTGTGAGGCCACTGTAAGACAAGTTCAAGTTGCCCCTCAAGAGCAAGAGCAAGTCAATACATCCAAAAGAAAGATGGAAATACAGTGAGAAAGATTGGCCAAGTCTGCTCTGACAGACAGACAGACAGCTGAACAAATTGCCAGACCTCCCCCTCCCTGCAGTTCACTTGTTCCTTCTCTATAGAGGCGAGGGTCCTGGTCCGTGTCCCCCTCTTCTCCTGCCCCACTAGTGGTTAATTGAGCCCCTGCCAAGCCTCGCCCCTTTATTGCCTCCATTTGTCAAAGCCTGCAGGCCTGAATGGTGCCAGAGACCTTATACAAATGAAGAGCCTCCTCGCCTCTCCATCTCTCTCCATCCCTCCATCCCTTTATCGCTCTCTCCATCCACCGAGAGCAAACAGGTCTGGCCCAGGGCAGCTCAGGGCAAACACTGGCTCAACAAAGGCAGTGGCTTAGTCGGGGGGGTGTGGGCAGGTGGTTGATGTTTCCCTGACACCTCCAAGGTCAGTGGTGCTAAATCTGTCAGCGGAAGATGTGATGAACTTATCTTCTGGTGTCCACATCTTCTGCTCTCCAAAAAAGTGACCCATGTCAAAAAGCCACATGCATGCTAAAAGACCATCATGGTTTTATTGTGCATTAGTCCAGACCTTGTAGACCTCTAAGCAGGGGGACAGGTGTACAGTGGGAGGTATTGTATGGCGCCAGAGTCTGTCCAATGTGGGGCTGTCATCAGCACATGTGCTGCTGCCATCCCGCAGCCTGCATACTGCAGATAAGAGCAGCCATTCAGCCACGCAGCAAGCCATTCACTATAGTCATCTTTGTTTGCCCAGGCCAGAGACAGACCTGTAACGTACAGAGAAAGACATGGGAGGGGGCAGGAGCTCTTACAGACAAGGAAGAATGACAGAATGAAGGAAACACCAAATGAAAGAAAAAGAGTCGGTGTGGTGCCATATGGAATCGAAGCTAACAGGAGACTGTTTGTCTGTGCTGCGTGTGTCGGCTGCCACCCAAACCATATCAGATTAACGCAAAATTAGAATTAGAATTGAAGTCAGTCCAGAGTTTCATAAGACCATGCTGTGGCTGGCTAGTTCTTTGTGGATTTTCTTCTTGTCATAGACATGGTTATTGTCTAAAGGTCCACTTTGCTGTTTTTTTCTTTCTTCCTTTCTTTCTTTCTTTCTTTTTTTTTTTTTTTTTAGACATACAGTATCAACTTAAAAGTTTAAAATGAATGGCTGATGACATACTGGAGAATAGCAACAAAAACAAAATGTATGGTGTACTGATCTACATGTTCAGGGCTACTCAAGAACACAAACATGACTACTTTTGTACCTTCATGTAAGGTCAATCAACACAATGAATATCCCCACATTAGTACAACAGTGACATAAGTCTTATGCATCTGTTCATCCATCTGTTCATCCACCCACAAAATTAGCTTGTGGAAAATGAAATAGAAAAAGTTTAAATGGATGGCACATTTTAAACACGTTTTTTGTTCAGTGATAAGAAAATGTATCAGAAAGAGGCAGCAGTTTCTGTAGCTGTTGATAGTGCTGCAATTAGCGGCAAGTGTGGCTCAATAGCTTGGTAGCGGGTGGTATGATACAGACTGCTTTGCCGGGAACCATCAGGTACAGTTGACTGGTAATATTTGTGCTTCAGGGCAACTGAAACTGAGTCACCATGGTGCAGTTTCACTCAGGCTGGAGTTTTTTAATGTTGCCCACATCCTTGCAGAGGGAGTGCCATTGTTTTTGGATAATGGGGGGGGTTTCTAAACTTTTGCCAAAGATCTTGCCAACAGCCAGGAGAGAGAGACTTTCTTACACATTTTATCACACTAAAACATTGTCAGTTGTTAATTTTGTTTTTCTTAATTTCAATATGGCCCCTTTATTTTATAATAGGGTCCAGAGCAACCCCAAATCAAATCAAACCATTTTTTTCTAGATAACTGGCAGTATTTTGAAACTCAACACAGTTCAGAGTCTGAGTAGAGAAGAATTCAGAGTGAAAGATTAAGTGATGTGGCCAGTACAATGGTGCTGAAATTGTTTAGACATTAAAGTTAGTATCATCTGGCTTTCAGCTTACCACACTGTAGATTTAAGTTCATCCTGTCATGCATCATCCATTGATGTTTGTTTTCCTATTTGGCCTGAGACATTGCGTCATATGTGTCTGTCTTTTCCATGGGTGATCCACCCTCAGTGCTTTTGAAGTTCAAGTTCATCACCAGGATCCTGAGAGTTCATGTCCAAGTGCCCAAAACATCATGATGTTCTCTTGGTCGTAAAATGCTTGGAGACACACTAGTGAGACACATTTGTATGTGTGTGGGTGTGGATGAGGTTGACAGGGTAACAACAGCTACACTTAAGAAGTTATTACTTCCAGAATGTCGTGTACAGTAATTAGAAATTTTTGTTTATCACCAGCAATGGTTTCTTTCTATTGTATGGAGTATCTCAAAACAGTGTTGGTACAAAACTTGTTTTTTTTTTCCATTGTGTGTGTATGCAATCATTGTGTCTGTTCTTGGAAGTGCCTTTGCAAGTAATTTTAAAATCCTCTCATCGATGACCAAAAATAAGTAGGCATCACTGTTTGTTTTTGTGAAGTCATAAATTCACTCACAAACTTACAAACTTATCATATCTCTATCTTGCATTGTGCATTGTATGTTAGAGTGTGCGTGCACATATGTTGTATGTATTTGTATTCATGTGTGTTTGTGCATGTGTCTGCTCCACCCGCTGGGGTGCCATGCCCTGGTGTAGAGGTCTTTGTTGTGAGCGCAGAGCCATGATTCAGGCCTGTGGGAACAAGCCCAGCTTCTCTCCTCTCTCTCCCACGCTTTCACACTCATCCCATCCTGTGTACCTCTGCTTCACCCCTGGTGATGGGGAGGTGGTGTGTAGGGAACATTGCTGTGGAAAAACTCACACGCACATGTGTAAGGGTCATCAGACCCTGAGGAAAAAAGGATAATGCATGTGATTGTGTGTATGCATCTATGTGACTGTTTTTTTCTATTGACTCAAGGTGTTAATGTATACTGCTGTTGTCAGTGACAGACAAGGTGGACCAATGCATTGTTCAAAATATACTCTAAAAGATAGTGATTAGGGACTAAATAGAAAAGATACAAAAGAAAGTCCATGCAGCCCATTCTCTCTCCATCTTATGAACCCTCAACCTCAATTGTATGTTTAGTATGCTTTTTTTGTTGCTGATAGTAGTTACATACACTTTACAGTATATTTCAATACATCTGGTATAGCATCATTATAAATCATCTGGTCACCTGATCTTACTGATGCAGGGTCATCTCTTTTTTCTTCATTTTGTTTTTTACATGTTGTGCTTTCGATAGACCAGCATCAAACTCAAAGCAAAAGCTTTAAGACTAATGATCAAATCTTAGGTAAGTCAAAGCATCTAAGCTAGTGTGGTACCCTGAGCTCCCATGAAGCCTTACCAGTGTCGTGTTTTCTCCCAGTCTCAATCTGGCAGTACCCAGTGATCCCCACCATCAGTGGGTGCCATCTGGCTGGCTGTGCCCCAATCAAAGAGCTCATTCTGGGGTTAACTCAGCGGCAGCAGCAGCCGCGATGGGGGAGGGTGTGAAGGGCAGAACCAGGCAGCCAGACCAGACCCAGGCCAGGGGCTTTGAAGCCCCTCACCCTAGCCCACAGACAGGGGTCTGGGCCCAGCCAGCCAAAGCCAGAGAGAGAGAGAGAAGGCCTTTATCAGCAAACCCGAGCACAATTGTAATTGTGCAGTGTGGGAGTTAGAGTTAACTCTTTAACATAGATGAATGGATGAATAGAAGAGGAGGGCTGCAAACACTAGCATACCCCTCCTCGACCACCCCCATGCTGGATCTCTGTATGTTTTAGGTCGCCCATCTTGGGGCCCAGGGCCCCTCTCCATGGACAGACAGGCAGTCTGCATCAATTGCAAGGCCAGCCCTGGCCACCATATGGCAGTGTGTATGGGAAAGGGAGACTGCTCATGGCAGCACCAGCCCTGCATATGCTGCAAGCCAGAGATGCTGTGCCGTGGTGTGTCTTTGTGCCCGTGTGTGTTGTGTTCTGCCGGCATGGTTTGGCTGATGTTACAGGGCTGCCCTAAGTGTCAGGGGTCAGGATTGAGTTGGATTGAGTTATACCTAGCAGGTGTGTTTGTGTTCTCTTATATATCTATCTTTGTGGGAACCAAATTGAGTTTTTAGATCTTGAGTAAATAGATTTTATTAGAGCTCAAATTTTTGTCTGTCCTTACTGTACTACTTCAGGTGTACATGTACATAACTTCTGTGAGTCACGTGTTCTGCCCGTCCCTCAACCACACAGGAAAGCCACATGAGTTGATGAATGTAGAAAAGGTGTACATGGTGTTTGTTAAAACTTTCCGTGGGCTGCATGTCACCTTTAAGCGTTACTGCATTCTTATGAACCAATCATGAACAAGGAGCTCTATACTAGTGTGGCCTCAAACAGCAATGTTTCTGCTTTTTGAAGCATGCATCCAAATTTGTCTGTTACATTCATAAATTGTGCAGTAAGAGGTTTGCAGGTGTGCACATGAGAATGCAAACCGTCACAGCGAGAACCATGCAGCAGGCCTAAGGAACTTGCACTCAAGTAGGTATCTTCAACATTATTGTTTAGTGCAAATAAGTACAAATCCCTCTGTGTTTCCCTAGGTAGATCGTTTATTCTTCAAATCCGGATGGGTAGTTGGCCACAAAACTTGCAATAAACACACACACTCTACTACCAGGGACAAGATTTGAAAACAATTTGGGATTAACAGGAGACTAACGTCATATCAGCTTTGACTGTAGAGTGAATTTTGCATAGAGCTTGTACTATGGATTTTGTCTCTTATTTCTTGCAAACAGTCATGTTAGAGAGAGTTGCTTCAAGGCCAGTTTCAACAGGAATAATAGGTGCAGGGATAACAACTTCCCTTCCAGCGTGCATATATGGGAATGTGGTATTGAATTAAGATAGATTTTTTAAAACAAAACAGAATCAGTCCCTTAATATAGTTAGGGGGTTAGGGAACACATGTCAGTGTGGGTACAGAAATATAGATGTATGTAGTGTGTGTGCATGTGTATGCACAACTCATCTTTCAGCTTTCAAAGCCACCATCTCAGTCTGTAGCCAGTCTATACATTATCAGACACCTGTAGTTCACTGAAAGCAGGGCTTTTTGCAAAAAAAAAAGCACCCACAGTGTAAGTGACAGATCAAGCTGTCTTTCTGCTCTGCACTCAGGCGTCTTGAAAGGACAAATCTTCCCAGATTCTGTAATTTAATCAGGCGTCTGTTTAATCAAACTGCAAATGAAAAAGAAATCCTACTCTTGCTGGTCCGCCTCCACTCACTACATGCCGACAACAAAAACACATTGCCTTATGGGTGGGGATGGAGGACGGAGTTTTAAACAGGAGAGAGAGAGGAGACCTTGGAGAGAGAGAGAGAGAGAGAGAGATGTTTCTGTTGATATATAATGAAGAATAACAGCAAAACAAGAAACATCTAGGTGATTAATCTTTTGGAAGGAGGAAAACGAGAGCAAATAGTACCAGCCAGAATAGGCACACACACACACACACACACATGAACACACACTCAAATATGCACACACACACTCATGCACACACACAAACAACTGGAGCCAGAACAGTGATCCATAATGAGTCACAGTCCTCGTTAATATTGTATCAAAGCCTCCTTTGGTTAAGGCTCTAGTTGCGTTATTTTGTCGAGAAGAAATTAAAGGAAATTTTGGGACCCGTTTGTACTTAGGGCTTGTGTCCACTAGTCTCTCAGGTTTCTTTTAATAGTTGGTTTTTAGTCTCTAATTCCCAAGAAAGTGTTGTTTCATTTTTTAAAAAACCTACCCAGGGCACTTTTTTACAGGAACATATGCTCTTCTCATTGCAATTCAATGCTTACATTCCACGCAAGAAGCTGCTTGGTCGACCACCAGTAGTTACACTTTTGCCACTGTGCTTAACTCCAGTGGGCAGCTGTGGGCAAAGCGCCTTGCCTAAGGAGGGAAAGTGTACTCATTCCTTTTCCCCATTGGCCAGGATTTAAACTGAACCTACTTATCACAAACCAGCCTCTGTAACCTCTAAGGCTACAGTGTTAATAACACAGCACACAAGGTCACTGGACTTTTGGTTGGGATGTTGTGACTTTGGAAAATCAACTTTTCTGTGCTTTTGCCAGTAGATGTTGATGTTGGTACTGGTTTCACTTCATTGGGGTTACTGTTTATTCAGTGCCTGCCATAGGTGCTACTAGGTGTATTTTAGTGTTGTTGTTTTAAACTCAAATGTTAATCTATAATGCATTCCATTTGTTTAGCATATGTTTACATTTATGAGCCTGTGTGATAATTTCATTACATTTCTTTAGCACTGGTACATACAGTTTACTGTAACACATAGGCAGCTGTAATGTGCAGTTGTACAACAGACTGTTTTTCATTCCCTCAGGCCCTGCGGTTATGAATCCTCAAGGCAGGACAGGGCACTGCTGTTTACTTTAGCTAAAAGCTGACTTACAGTAACAGTAACAGGCTGCAGAATAACAACCCAAGTGGGGATGAGTTGAAGCTAACTTTACATTTTTGCTGCCTCACTGATGAGATGGACAGATAGACAGGGAGACATCTGTTAAACAGCATATGTGCACTCCACAAACACACGCATACCCAGCAGGGCCCCAACAAGGGGTCCTGATCCTATCATAGTCAGTACAGGTGTCCTGTGATAGGCACACACACACACACACACTGGCAACACATGACCCAGACCACACACATACAGTATACAGTGACGTTAAAGTCCAAAAACACATGGCCTCTCATGCTGATTGGTACTATGATACTGTGACCAGCCCATATTAGCACCATCTGTTGTTCAGGAGAGTTTATTGTTGACATGTAAATCACTGGCAACATCTTCATATCTCATTAGTTAGTAACTTCAGAAAAGAACAAAGGATTGTTGAAAGCTGATGCACATATTATGTCAGTTGTTATTTGCATTGTTTTGCATCTCTTTTTAGATATTAACCCCCATAATACAATATGATACAAAACTCATTCAACAATTATATACATTTCTAATCCACAGTATTATGGGTAATTGTATTTTTCTCAACTGCCAGTCCACAACAAGTAGAAGTTCTATTGCAAGCCTTGTTTATAGTTGGCAGGAGAGAGGTCAAAGCTAGAAACACACATGCACTCACACACTTGCACATATACATGGTGCACTGACCCTGAAGTAATACACATAGTATCAGTCTGTACATGTTTATAAAGAAGGATATACAGAAAAAAAAGATTTGAATCTTCTACTACTGATTGACAACAAATATTTTTTCCTCATGCCTTTTACACATACACATATACACACACTCATTGCTCTGTTAGTGGTGGCGGATGGCCAGTCTGAAAGTCAGATCCTGGTCCCATTGTACTGGGGTTTTCACTCAGACACATTGTTGTTGGCATTGGAGGGCCCCGCCGGCCTCATGTGAACCCTCCTACAGACCAGATTGCACACACACAGACATGCGTTTCACGCACACAAAACACATGCACATACTGCAATGTACTGAGGTTTACACAAAAGTATAATTAGAAAAAGCACCTAACAAAACATGCACAGAGGCAGGAAGTGCAGCCAGTGGCTCTTGGCTGCCAGTTCAAACCTCTCCTGTTCATCATGAGACCAGATCCTTTATGAATGTCCTTGCTCCAATTCAGTGGACATAGTGATGGACAGGCTGCCCACACTCAGATGAAGGGGCACCTGAAGTCCTGTGTGTGTGTGTGTGTGTGTGTGTGTGTGTGTGTAAAGCTTAATCCAGGATGTGCCTCCTCTCAGGAGTAGTGCCCAAGCAGGAGTGAGCATTGTTAATAGTTTTTTCTCAGATCTGCACCTAAAGGGTTTCTCCTCTGCTAACATTTTGCATTCATTCATTTAATGTCTTTTATTCAGTTTTGCATTTTTTAATTTCACCATTGAAAACAGAAATATTATTTTATTTAACTTCCAGGAGACATTCATTTCATCAGGATATGGTGAATGGTAATACAAGTACAAGAAAATATCCTCGCTCTTTTGGCTTTGAAATCTTATATTATTTTTTTCTCAGGCCTCTTTTTTGTTACTGCTGCTGTGACGTTCATATTGAGCTGGGAACATTCATATAAACACTTATTTTTACCATGATGGCTGATTTTCAAGACTCTGGACTGTCTTCACCATCAATCAAAAATCTCTCAGAGTCGCCTGGATAGTCATTGCTTGTTGCAACATTGTATTGTGCAGAATTCAGGGGATTCAGTTCTCACTCAATGACTGGACAATCAATCCCATTACATTCATATTAAACATGTTTGATTTGCACAGTTGGAATCATCAGACATCTGAATGTAAGCCTGTACTCTGAGCTGATTTATTATTACCATAACAATATCCCATCAAAGCCTTCTATTATGCTCTATAAACTTGACTTGACAAAAGCTGCAGCATCTCTTTTTGCTTCATCTTCATTATTCTCGCCACTGCGTTGTGGTCTCATTGTCATTGTCATTAGTATCTATACTGTCAGTACTACCACCAGCCCGGTTCCATTGTTGATAAGACAACCCCTAACCAGTTCCGGCCAGAGCTGGTAGCTGCTGCAGTTAGTAGCTGTTAACTCTCCCAGCCAGTGAGCTGGGAAGCAGTGGATGTGGGCCTGAAATCTGCTTCCCTCTTCATTCCCATACGCTTTCTCATTCCTGTTGTGGGGATACAAAGGATCATCAGTCTACGCTGTGCAAAACTACGCGGTGGGTCAGGGATCGTTGCTGGCTCGACCCGCATGAATTGTTATCACTGGATAATCCTTCTGTGAGAAGAAGCAATGACACACGACTCTATTGTTCCTGTGACATTGCAAATGATTTTATTTTTTATTTTTTATTTTTTACAGTATAGCTACACACTAACCTGTTGGACATATATTTTTTTCTAGGTTGAAACAGAGATATTGCCATAATAATCCACAATCCACACAGCAGCTTGGACTTCATCCACAGAAATCAAATACGGGAAAGATGTCACAGTGTATTCTTACAATTTATTACCTGTGTTATTGTTTGCATAAGAGATATTAGAGAATGACATGATGCGGGAACATCTGAGATCAGTTGATTTACATTGCATGTTTTCATGCAAAATTGTGCTATTACAATAAGTATTACAATAAATTGGAACATACTGTACTACACAGAATTTGAATGTTGTGAAAAAGATTTCGCGTAAACTTTGGTCCTCTGAGCCATAGACAGAGGTTATAGTCCTGGCTTAATGAAGAACTAACAGTGATGTCAGAACAGAGGTTCTGAAAAGTTGTCAGAAATACAATCAGGTACTAATCTATAAAGTGATGGATTTTAAGTATCTTCAAGATAAACATAAGGCAATAAGGACTTAGAACAAATGTGTACTCTCCATCCTGACTTTGGTAGCACATGTGCTGTTTCATTAGGACAGTATAATTTATCTAAGGTTTATTTTATGTAGACCACTGCCAATAGCAATGCTCATTTTATTGTATTCACCTAAAGATATTACAAAATGAAAATATAACCTTGTTAATACAGTTGTAAAAGCATCAATAGATTGGATGGAAGTTGCAAAGAATAAGTTATTTGTGTCCTTATATTTTCCTGCACAGTTGATTGCATGTGCATGACTGTGAAAGCTTTTAAAATAAGGAAGAAGAAGAAATGAAATTATGTTGCACAATGGCAAAAGATACAGCTCTTTGGCTCACACAGCATTCGCACAGTGTTGGTATGGTGTGGTGACATAAGCTAGCAAGACATGTGACAATGGCAGGGTTAAGTAATTCTGGGCCCCATAGCGACAGGCGAAGAGAGAAGGATCCATATCATTGTCTGTATGAGCTGAGAGCTCCTGGGCTTGATGATTTAAACAAATCTCTACTCTTCCTATCTCAGTCTAACCTCCCACTGCTGTAGTCCTGCAGCTTTGTGTGTGTGTGTGTGTGTGGGAGAACATGTGAATTTGCAACCAACAGCAGACTTTATTTATATATGTATGGTGTGATTGTGTGTGTGGGTAATGTGTGTGTGTTCGTGTGTGAAATCATTTCTAGTGACAGAGAGACAAAAGTGGGAGAGATGCACTTATGACTGGGAGTCTGTGTTTGTTTTACAGCAGTTCAAGTTCAGTTGGATGAAGCCCAAAACAACATTACAGTAATGTTGCTCCCTGCATTTGTTTTACATTACTGTAAAATCTTCAAAATGACTTAATCTTATATTTGCCAGTAGCCCCTTTTAATGTTTGTCATCTCATTTTCAAGCATTTATCAAACGATACTTCTCTAAATGCTCATCTTCTATAACCCTCGCCTCTAAAGCTACTAACAAATGGTGCTTATAATGTCTCGGGTAATTAGCATCAAACTAAACTAGCATGAGCAACTAGTTCCAAATGCAAATTCCACTTTCCTGGGTCTTGCCCTGGGAGATTGCCTACGTGGCCTGAGTGAAGCAGACCAAAGCCCCGAGAGCCACATATGTCTTGCATTTGGACATTAAAGCCGACTGTTATGAAGTTAAATCAGGGACTTGTGATATTCGGTTCAGTGGCTCACCAGCCCCAGTCACATGAGGGAACTTTCAAACTGATATTATGTTCAGTTTCACAAAAACTTCACAAATCAACACAAGCCAGGGCAGGAAGTGAGTAAAGTGTTTTGTCTTGAATTGTAGCTCAGATTGATGTGGGCCATTGGGGAAGATTCAACTGATACTGTAAAACATTTTTTTAACTGCAGGTTAAAAAGGTTTGTAGAGATCTACAGACTGACATGGTACTCATACAGCACACAAATATGCGTACATGTTTTTCTTTCTCAGAAAAGTTAGGAAAAATGCAAATATCTTCCTTTGAGCACTAGCTGTAACTTACTATCTTTTGACTAACTTTAACTTTTTTTTTTTCCTCGTGGGGTTGTTAACAGACAGAGTGACAAGATTTGACTGGCAGAGCAATTAAGCCGTTTAATTGTTTAAAGCAGAAATGTGCTGTCATGTGTGATGAATTATCTAAAAGGGCCCCAAGCAACGTGGTGATATTGGATATGCGTTGTTCTTTGCACCCTCCCTCACTGATGAGCCCTAGGCCCTATTATTAATATACGACCCTGGTGAATATTGTTACATGTATAATAAAATCACGAGGAGGGACAGAAACCTGCAACATGTTAGTGAGCATAGAGAGACATCTGAATGAGCAAGTGTGCTTATGTAGTATTAGTGTGTGTGCTAGCATTTGGTTGTGTGTATTTCTGTGTGTCTCATGTCTTATTCATGCACCTCAAGTTGCTTTTTTTGTACTAAACCTCCTGGTGCTTTTTTTTCTGTCAGTCTGTGGCTATGTTGTGTGTGAATGTGTATGTGTGTGTTTGGCAGAGTGAGAGCGGTCCTGTCCCTGTCCTGTGGGCCTTTTAGGTGATGAATGACCTTCAGGCCCACCAGTGACATCTCTGCTCCTAATGACTAACTGGCTGACTGACTGGTCTTAATGGAGGAACAGCAGAGCTCTGGGAAGTCATGGGACACACACACATGCACACACCCACACACAGCACGGGGTTAATTGTGACATGTATCCTTGCATTAAACAGAGGACACATGCTATTATGGTACACATTACACATACTGTAAGGGTGGGAATATATTTTTTCTTCTCTCCCTGGTAAAAGAAACACATGACAGAAGTTGTTCCTATTTATCACTGACACAAGGGTTGATTGTATCATATTACTTTGGCCAAAGCCCTGATGTTTGGGAGGCTTTGAATTTGATCCTAGATCAGATCAGTAAAAGTGAATGGTAACAAGTCTTTCTTTTTTTTTTTTCCTAAGTCCATATTTTCCTTTCCAGCTCTGAGTTCTGTAGGCCCTTCAAAGAAGTTGGAAGGGAGGCTGGGGGTGGGGTGGAGGGAGAGGAGGAGAGATGGATAGAGAGAGAAGGGAAAGGGGAGAGGCAGAAGGAAGAGAGAGAGGAAAAGGGAGAGAGAAATAAACTGAGAGGCCACGAGAGAAACAGTCCGGTTACTACCTTCGGTCAGCCAACTGGGCTCTGTCCCAGTTGCTAGGGAGTTCTGGAAAAGGCATCATCTGCAAACCATCATCAATGTCCCACACTTGGACCAGCTTTCAGCAGCACCTGTCTACGTCCACGTCAGTGTGACAAACTCAAATAAACGTCCAAAATTAATCACTACATTACCACTGAATCCCAACTGATATCTTTCTGCCTTTTCCTTTGACGATAGTTTTACATTTTAAACAAGTCATCTCCAGGGATTTTCCCCTCTTTTACATTTTTCCTTCCATTCCTTCATTTATGTTTTAATTGTTGAGGCACATGTGTGTTCATACATAAAGCTGTCAAAAGTTTGGGTGCGGTTTACAAGCTCTCTTTAGTCACGGTGCAGCGAGGAGGAGCAGCGTGGTTGGCAGGCGTTTCATTGCTGGATTTCTCCCAAAGGTCTTTTTACACTGTGATGCACATATATCAACATATTCATTTCCTTTAGAAGATAACTGTCTTTGGGTGCACACATCCTGCAAGAGTTGTTGGAATTAATTAAACTAGTCAACTGCCAGTCTTGCCAAGTTACACAGTGGGCTGCTGTATGCACCAGATGAAGGCAATGTGTTGTTGGGTGTGGTGTGAGCTTGCTGGCTGATTCTCAACACATTGTGATGGAGCTGTATTGTTTTGTAGGTGACAAAAATTGCAACCATAATGAAAGTTACAAAGCGAAGTGAACAGATTGAAAAGCTACACTGATGTCTGGAATTTTTATAGTTGAATTGCTCAGGTCTTTATTGTTCCTCATGAAAATTGCCTGTTTTTAAAAGAGAGCTTTTGGGGAATTTCCGGAAGAACATTGTGTGATATGTTTTGGTCATTAGATGAAATCTCGTATTCTGTTCCCTGTAATGCAAGCCTTGAGTGTAGCTCAAGAATGTAAGCCATTCCAGTAGTTGAATCGATGGGTCTACCATTTGGTCCGGACTGAAATCTCCAGAAACTTCTGGATGAATTTCCATGAAATTTCATGCCAAATCCTTAGCTCTGAAGGGCAGTCATCTAGAAACCTTTCCTTCGTCCAAATTTTAATTGTTCAGTGCTTTGGTTTATGGCTAGGTTACCAAAGCTAATGACATTCCCATCAGCCAGCTGTTTCAAGCTAATTAAGCATGATGGAACAAATACTCCTTTTTCAATCAGTCCAGCTGTCTACAGGCTGAGGAATAGCTTGCATTTCACTCGCTTATGGCGACCTAATCTAAGTCTATTTATGTCTGCTTAACATGTGTAACTACAGTGATCGTGTGTTTGGCTCTGGCGCTGCGAAAAATGTGGAGTGACCTACTCTCAAACGGTGTCTTAACCCACCCTGTGAACACAGATGCAGCACCAAGCTGCTGTTGCTGCTCACCACATGCCTCCTGTGTGGGTATTAGTATTTTATAATTATGTAATGGCCATTACCTGCAGGTATCTGTCAAAGACACACTACAATCACATTTGAAGGGCCCTTTAGGTATAAACTACCAAACCAGCTCTACTGAGGAGATGGTAGGAAGGTGAGTCGACTGTCTCTGCATTTTATTCTGTGACTGTCTGGCCATGGCAAAGTCACGTTGAGCACTCAGAGGAGATTTCCTGTAGCACTCAACCATATTCTGTGACTTAGTTCTTGTTGGACTCTGCCAGGTCCGGCAAGATTGGATCTGTCTCATCCTTGACTGATAACAAAATTCTTACACAAGAGGGGGAAGAG
The DNA here is from genome assembly GCA_033238685.1 of Lates japonicus. Taxonomy (NCBI): domain Eukaryota; kingdom Metazoa; phylum Chordata; class Actinopteri; family Centropomidae; genus Lates; species Lates japonicus. Next base: position 6,477,950 of record BRZM01000035.1, read on the forward strand.
AAAAGGAAATGAGCAGCTTCAATAGCCATTCTGCCTTCAGTGAGTTGAAACAGTCACTCGAAGATGAATGCCAGCCCCAAAACTACAAGGAATCAAAGTAAGTGGCAAAAGAGGGCAGAGGCTGTACAGCACTACTGTGTGTCTCGACCAAGTGCAGGCTATACATATAATTTTTGAGCTGATTTATTTGTTTTTAGTCGTGAAACCAAAACAAAGTTACTTTTTCTGTGCAGTATAGTGTGTTATAGTCTGTAGCATGTTCCTAGCTGATCATAATCTTTTTCATGTCCTCAGAGATTTGCTTGTTGATTAGTTGAATTCTTTATATATTTTTATACATTTTGATTGAAACAAAACATGCTCAAAGTATAAAAGCTATCTAGACCTATTTATTACAGTCATTGTGTGCTGCTGTGTGAGTCGTCTCTATTGTACTGAATTGTATTGTATTGTATTGTTGTGAAGTTTTTCCATGCTGGGTGTTTCCATGGTTTCGTTGCGTTGCAGGTGTGTTTATGGTACAGCAGGTGCTGCTGGCTGCCATGCTGTGCAGCAGCAACAGAGGGAGGTGTGTCATAGCTAATATCACGAGGGAAAGAACCTCTCACACATGACACTAGTATTGTAGGCCTCTGGAGAAAATCATTTTAAACACTCGCGCAGCCTGTTTACACACTCACAGTGAGTCCTAAGACATGCACATAAGCCACATAAATACACAAACACATGCATGGGAAGAAGACACATGTATGGATACAAAGAGTTTTCTTTTTGCACTCTGAGAAGCACACACATGTTAGGCTGAATGTCAAATACTGACTTATTTAATACATTAAGAAGCTGAAAGTCAGTTTGTATGTATGAAAAACATACTTTTTGTGTGTGTGTGTATGAAAATCAAATAGCCTCCATCTTCTTTTCAAATATGGAATGACTTATCTTCTTACTGTACAGTCTACCACCTCAAATTGCCATCATTTAAAGTGAATAAAAATAGGCAGTTTTTAAGTTGTAGGTTATAACTACTCATTCATACATATCTATTTACTCAAGTCTTGTTGATACAGTAATATCCATCGAGTCGTTATCAGACAGGATGCAGAGCTCTTTCTGCCTTTTCTCTCTATTTTTTCCTTTGTCTCTTTCACTTAGTGTCAAGGTCACTGCAGTTAGAGTTTCTGTCACTCTCTGTAGGGGCACTCTCCTCTTCCCTCCCCTCTCTTCCTCTGTCATGTTTCTGTCAATCCATAATCCTTGCTCTCAGATTTTCTTTTATTTTCTCCTTGATTTTCTACATCTCTCAGTGTACTTAGTTGACAAGTTCTCTGTTTCGGTCTCATTTTTCTCTCTGTGTCACTCACAGACTGCGCAATGTAAACAGTGGTGGTGTTTGTATCTGCATGGCAAGAGCTCCTTTTTTCACTAACTACAGCTAGGTTGCATTGACAGACGGTGGGATGTATGAGCATGTCTCAGTAATGATATGGGTCACAAGGGTTATTCAGAAATGGTGAACCTATCCAATCCCTCCTTCCTATTCTTTCCTTTAAACACAAACACACTCATGCTTTCTTCTTGTAATTGTGAACCCGGAGTCACTTCACAAGCAGCATTGTTGACCCGACTCTTGGCTGTTGTGTCTTCCACTCAAATAAATCCCCAGCTCGTTATCGAAGGCAATAAAATATTTAAATCCTAAATCTCGAAACATTCTCATGGCACCCTGATTGGTTATGTCATCATGATCCTGCTGTGCCAGCACAAGTTCATTTTTAGTCATGAATCATTGTCCAGTAAGACTCGCTACGGACTCACCTTTATATGAGGCTTGCGGGTAATTACTATATTCGTCCTGGTGGATGGAGCCAGGCTGGCGGTCACCTGAGTAGCTACACAGGTATTCCTGTGCATTACTGTGTAATTTCATTTTTATACCAGGGGCCAAGCTAAATATTTGCATTCCACTGCAGGACAAGCCTCCCCACAAAACGAACTCTCCCACCATGTAAAACTTCCTGGCCTTCTCCTGGCCCTCTGAGAAACGTTGGTGTTTGGCTAACCTGCCATTACACCATCGAATTTGATATCATGGATTAGGGTTTCACATTGAAATTATTGAGAGGCTCCAGAAATGGCTCGGGCAGTGTATTGTGTGTGTGTGTGTGTGTGTGTGTGTGTGTGTGTGTGTGTGTGTGTATTTCCATCAAGTGTCAGGTGTAGTGGACAGCTCCACAGAGGGAGGGAAGAGGGGTACTTCCTCCTCAGACTTTGATGTCGAGACTCATTTCCTGTCGTCACAGTGCTAGAAAAAGGAACCAGGGAAGGGAAAAAGAACATTCTTTTAGCGGGCTGCTGTTTTGGCTAGAGGCCTTTCATTACATGCAGAATGATGATTTAAGCCAGTTGAGTTGTGACCAAACTCATCAGAAAGTTGGAGACTTCATATTTGTTAATGTTTTTCCAAGGTTAATTTCTGGGATGACTACTGTGACATGGGAAAATGTTGTGTTTCAGAACAAATGAGTGTTCATTCACTCGTCTCCTTTCAGTGTCATTTATTAGACACAGCTTCTGAGGACTCATGGAGGTCAACTACCATTTATAACCGTCTGTAAAAAATATTGAGGCTGAGAATCTTTAACTGTGGCCCCAGGGGAGCAAGCCAGAACATTCTGTTGTTATTGTTTTCAGTGAAATAATCCGTTAACAGTAGGATCGCTCAAGCTAGCTGCCTTATTTATTTCCTTTTCAAAAGCAATTAGGGTCCGTTAATTAAGCCCATATAAAAGGCAGGCAAGTTGTACTCAAGTACCATGGCACTTAACCTGTACGTTTCTAGGAAATGAAATGGTGAAGTTTAATCATTCATTGGAAATGGAAAAGGCAGTCAGCAGGAGACCTGGTCTTAATCTGTAGAGGAAATACATTTAAGTTGTGCTAAACCATAAGGAAGAGCTGCTTCATAATCATAAACTGATTATTCAAAATTAAAATGTAAATGAAAACATCCAAGGCACACAGGGTAACTTTGATTACCATTTCCTCAGGAGGCCTTCATTGAGTCAAATGCTATACTCGTGATGAATGGCGCCACTTTGCCAAACAGAAAAAACCATTTAATTTGATATTTAAAGGTATATATCATGTGAATATCTATGATACTGTAGCTTTTCTAGTGAAACAAGACACTTACAGTCATTTTTGATTACTGTCTAGAAGAGGCTACATGTGTCAGTGGACCAGGTGACAGATGTTAGTGAGTTTAGGCTTTTCTGATGGTGGACTCTTCACACTATTGACTGTCAGTGCTACGATTGTGACAGCCCTCAACCAAAACAGGACTGGAAGAGCCCACAGAGCAGCTGCTGCTCTGAAATGTCGGTGTGTCTGCACCATGTGGAAAGTGTCAGTATGTTGTTGTGCATCATCAAGCACACAGTATGTTCTATACAAACTGTTTAATGTGTGCTAACATATGTGTGCATGCATTAACAATGTACTGTACATATGGAAGCATGTTTGAGAATGCACCTCATTCGTGTGTGTGTGTGTGTGTGTGGGTAGGGTTGTCTAGGGATCAGCACACCTGTAGGTGGGTGTTCATTAGAGCAGGCCTGAGTGATGGCTTGGCCTATGGGAGGCCGTTGTTCATTGTCATCTCCCTTCACTTAATTAGCCCTCACTCATAGGTCAGAGGAGACCACTGAAGGGCCCCCTTGTGTGTTTGTGTGCGCACATACATGCATATTTTTCGGATTTAGCTTTGTACTTTGTATGGGCCCGGGGGATACGCAAGTGTGCACATGTGCATACACTGTATCTACACCACCTAACCATATCACCCAAACCACCTGTGCATAATTTTAAAATAGTTAGACTGGCACAGGCTGGCAGCCCCATGTTTCACTGATATGTTATGATACACACCTCAGTAGTTGTTCCAGAAACAGCAGTGTGGGCCAAGCGTCTCTCTGTTTCCATCTCTATCAGGAGACTTTCACTTGAGAGATTATGGTTGACTCATTACTGGAAATACTGTAAGCAGGGCGTCATTATTTATGAAATGACGCACTGAGCTCTGCTGCAAAAAAATGTCTATGCAGTTGGCAAAACTATTACCATTTCTGTAGATACATTTTTATACTGAATACATTTACAGTATGTATAATGCAAAAATTTATTGTCTTCTGGGACACAGGCTGGTGTGCTGTACCCAAAGCAAAGTGTTTCATAACTGGTGATGGCCTTAACTTTCCTTAGCAGTTTAAGATTTTTCTTGGTGCTGTGTGCCACTGCACAATGAACTTACACACAGTACAACAGTTCTGTTATAGACTAAAACAGAGGCTTGGTGGGACATTTTTACAGTGTAGATGCCTGTGCAGGTCGTTCTCTATGGCATGTGTGCGGAGTTAAGCTGCTTATTAAGTAATAGCTATACCCACCTTGGGCCTGGTTATGGCCTCCAGTGAGGAGAGAAGAAAGAGCATGAAAGTGAAATACAGGCAGTGAAGGGGAAAATAGAAGTGAGGATGTATTTATTTTTATGGGGAGAGGATGTGTAGAATCTAAAAAAATGGTGTCTATGAAACTGAGGTGTGTCTGTGTACGTTTTTGTGTGGAGTAAAGAGATAGTCCATAGTCACTTTCATTCACGTCATACTTGAATATGACTGTTAAAAGTCCCCACAGAAATTAATGTGAAGATTCAGATCACAATTCAAGTTACCACACTTCCAAAACTAGAAACAGAAACTGGCAGAGATGAGAGATTCACTGAATTAACAACCCATTCAATCGATGTAATTATTGTTATAAATTGTACAAGAAAAGAATTCTCATTTTAAATATATCTTCACAGCAATAGCTTTTGAAGAAAAACTTGGTTTCTTATTCTATACTGTGTGTATTTAATCTACATGGTCTTCCTCAAGTTGAGTAAATAGATGTTATCATGCTGACTTCTTTGCACCGGCAGCAGGAGAGAAATGAACATTTCAGGGGAGTAGTGGGTACTCCCAGCTAATAACATTCATTCACTGGGAGTCAGTAGTATTTCACTCTTTTGCTCTCTAACTTACACCCGTCATTCCCTTCGCCGCCGCGAGCATGTGCTCTGGCATCCTCCGGGGCCTCACAATTGGTGGAAGGCAGGGAGAGGAAGGGTGGGTGAGTGAGTGTGTGGGCAAGCGGACTCTGCTCTCCTCTTCCTTCCTCTTCCGGACCACTGTCAGGCGGCCAGGGTAATGTGGAAATGTAAAAGCTGGCTGGCGTCGAACAGTGGAATCTGCGCCACGTGCTCTCTGCAGAGGAAGACCCCAGGAAGCTTAATCACCCTAGCCCTGACACTCTTCCTCCTCTTCCTCTTCTCTCTCTTTTCTCTCATATCTATTTTCTTCACCTCTGTCCTGTCTCTGGGAATTTTTAATGTTCTATGTGCATGTGTTTGAGGCAGTCTTTGTGTGGGTATGTGTATCCTTATCTGTGAGAGGAGCGTTGAATACACATATGAGCTTTTGTGTGTGTTGTATGTGAGGGTTGTGTTTCCCATAGTGCAGTAGTGGGCACCATGCAGCGGTGGACAAGCTCCACTCTTGACAGCTCCAGGCTACCTCACCTCCTCTATGGAGAGGATTTCATCTATGAAATGTACTCCCTCTTGGACTGGCTTAAGAACAACTATAGCATAACCCTCTACTTTAAGATCCTAAGCACACAGTCACATGCACGTATTGAGCTTTTACATTTACCCATGTAACAAGAGTAGTTTTTTGTTTTTACAACTAATGAATTCCCATTAAGTGCAATGCTTATGATTAAAATGATTAGAATAAAATGACTTATAGAAATATAAAACAAAACACTATAGCTCCACTATTCAAGCATATAGAATAGTGAAGTGGGAAGAGCTGCAGGTTCTGGAGGTGTTTTCTCTATTGGAACATCAAGGATTCTCCAAAATATCAGCATGGGAAGCACCTGGGTCATTAAACAAGTTATGTTATGTTCATGAGAAGAAATCATCTTTTTCTGTCACTGTGCCATGGCAGATGGCTGTAAATGCTGTGGAAACACTGGCCTCACTAGACTTTGCTGTGGTGAAGATGCCAGCCAAAGTCACAAATCAGAGCTGTCGCAAATTTGAAATACTTAATTGTAAGCTGGATTCAGTTAAAATTGTACGCAGCAAGATCCTAAACTTTAGCCTGCCATAGTGTCGCTTGCCGCTGAATTTTAAGCTCAGCGCCAGAGTCGTATTTGTCTGTTTTGTTTTTTTTTTCTATTTCAGAACCTCAACTGCTTGACCCAACTCCTCTTATTTCACGAGGTTCAGTAGGTGTGGGCTCACACACTACTGCTTACTGTACTGCAGTAATGGCAATGGCAGCATCCAAAATTTTAATTACTCCAATCTTCTGTACACTCTCTAACTTTGAAGTGGTGATCCAGTATAGCGCTTTTGTGTCAACAAATAAAAAGCCAGAAATGATAACCTCTCTGAAGTTATTGTTATCCAAAGTATATTTATTTTGCCTGTTTGAGTTTGGAAATTTGGAGGTCAGTGGCGAGCTGTGAGTGACGGTTTGTTTTTGGGAGCAGGGGAGGGCACTCAAGGCGGTCCTAAGCCGAGATGGCACAGCATAGTGGGCTTTCCAAAAGCAACATGCCCAGTCATCATTTTACTCACACGCTCAGAGATAGACAAGGCTCTGTGCAGTTTGCCAAGAGAGCCTGTGCCATGCTTATATACACACATTGGTGTCAGCACACAAATTCAAACACACACAGATCCCAATGCCTGCACCTTTAGCAGTCCTACCTACCTCTGCGAGAGTGAGTCAGCAGGCTAACGTGGCAGCAGCAGCAGCAGATGCATGGCCTTCACTCCATCCATCACATGCTGTCGTTATCCCAGTGTGCTAAATGATTCTATTAGCGCGTCACGCTGGCCCCTCAAAGCTCCCACTGTTCCCACCTCCACAATGTGATTCCAGCAATCCAACCCATGCTTTAATAATTTACCCTGAAAAATTGGCTGGGGACAAGCTTCCAATTATGGCTTTGCACCCAGTTCCCAGCGCTTCGTTTCAGATAACCACTCTCATAACTGAGCTCTTTGAAAACAGGATGAATCCTGCACTACTTCTTCTTCTTCTCCGTCTTCATTTTCATTTTTTTCCTCCTCGTTCCTCGTCGTCTCTAAGTTTTTCTGTTTGATGAAAACATTGCTGATACAGTCACTCAGTGTTGTATCACACCAAAGTTAGATGAAGCATGTTGACAGCTATCAGCTGATCTCAAGTTAGTTTGGTATTATGACAAATAAATGCCTCTGAACTTCAGCCTGTCATTTAATGCTCTGGGCGCTGAGCCAGCATGTCTGTTTTTCCTGTCTGTCAGTGTGGGATAGTGTTGGAAGTCATTTTTTTTATCATATTCATTACCCTGGCTTTCAGACGGCATTATGTTATTAGGTCAGTGTTGTTATATCATGGTGGTATTGCATCAGCTACAATAAATTTTGCTTGTCCTTGCATGATTCTCTGTATCTGTCTCATATTTGTGTGCTAACAAGTCTCTATTAACTGTCCCTGAGTTTTTCTTAAATCTGAAAGATTATTTGACATATTATTACTTTAAGTTATTAATGCAATACAATATGTATATTCTTGACTGTTTTGTTTGGATTTGGGGTTTAGTTTTATCTTCTAGGCTTATAAATTGGACACTCAGTTCAGTGTGTTCTGTTTTGACGCTTGGCAGCCGCTCCTGTTTTCAACATTGTCCCAAATGTTCTGGCTATTGTTTGTTCTCCCACTCAAATTAGATTTCATGTCTTTTGGAGCACAGTCTCAAGATCAGCAGATCTGGCCGCTCACTGTCTGAGAACTTGGAAAAATAACACAAATATCACCCAAAATGGTTTTTAAACTGCACTGGAATCATACTTAAACAGCATTCAAACATGTTCAAAGTTGTGATGTGTTTTTAACTTGATGTCAAAGTGGGTGATACAGTCCATTACCTGTTTAGGTCAAATTCACACAGCACTGAAAACAGTGTAAATGAAACATATTGACTCAAAACAGTGAAATGACATTGCCAGGTTTTACTCTACAATAACATTTTAGATGACAGCAATGGCCTGGAGCCTCAAATGGTATTCGGATTTGTTGAAACAGCTGACCAATAGCACTCAAAACAGTGCTGACAAAAAAAAAAGTTCAATTGTGTATAATTTTTAGCGGGGCTTAAAAGCAGCGATACAGGTCCGTAATTCACCCCGACACACTCCCCTCTCACATCTCATCTCACCAAAGAACATTAGGAGGGTCAATTTGACCAATCATAGACCCTGCTGCACCCACCGAGCCCTCTGATCATCTTTCACCTCCTCCTGGGCCTGTGAACTCTCAGTGTACAGTCACCTGATCCCACTATAGCAGCAAGCAAGAAGCAGTTCCTGACCTGGACTGCTTACGCACTCGGAGAGGTGGGATCATAGCCTGTAGTCAGCCTTTTTTAAATGGAACAATGTTCCTCATTTTGTTCCCTCGCTCTCAAGGCACATAAACATAGAAGAACTGATATGGACTGTCATTTGTTCCAGTTATATGACGCCACACTGTGCTCAGATTATCCTGATGAAAACTTAAAACTGACCCTTGACTGTTTGACTGCATTAGGTTAATGTAACTATACAGGGAGGGAAAAAAATAGAGAAAAGACAAACTCCTTTCTCTCTTTGTTTAGATATGATAAAACTTAAACAATCCATGTGGGGAATTTGGCCTTTGTAACAACAAATAGTAAAAGAATACACTTAAAAAACACACAAATTAAAATGTATACCAGTTGCTTTCAACAGCAGAAAAATAGTATAGTACAGTTGTAAGAATGAAACTATGAAAGGTATGGATTCTAACAAAAAGAAAACCGTTGAAGTGGCCTTTGATTGCTGATTGAGTCTAAGAAAGAGCAAACTGAAGAATTAGGACAAAATATTAATTATGCTTTGTGTAAAATGTGTTGCACATGCATTACACCAATGTACAGGTGATCTGTTAGGTTTGAGGTTAATAATGTCACTTTAAGATAACATGAGATGCAGCTTTGATATGTCCCTTTTTGTCTGAATCCACATGTTCACCTAGTTCCTCTCGTAGTCCAAAGGTAGGCAAGTCAGGTGGTAATGGGTCAAGCAGGTTTTTAAGTCTTTCGGACCAAGTCCAAGTCAAGACCAAGTCAAGTAGCAAATTGCAAATCAGTTTCATGCCTTTAGGATCTATAAATGCTGAGTATTAAATGGCATCAAAATGTTTGCTTACCCAAGACCAGTTCTTATCATTGTTAAGGCCTAATGATGAAACCTGTCTGTTGCCATCATATTTTTTTTTCATTGTTCAGGGATTTTAGCATGTCAAAACATAATCTTGCCTTAGGGAGTAGAGCCTTAAGTAAACCAAGTCTTTTAGAAGTCAGATCCAAAGTCAAGTGTCAAGACTTGATTTCAGTGATGCAAGTCTGACTTACATTCAGATCTTAAGTCTTAAGTGTGCAACTCCAGAAGTAGAGCCTGGAAACTGCTACTTTCTGCTTGTATAACTGGATAAACTGAAGCCCAAAGCGATCCACCACCAAACGGTGAATTATGATAATAAGCAAGAAATCACTAAGGTGACAAAACAAATCTGAGAAAGTAAGAAGAAAAAAAAATGCATATAGCATATACTGAAATTACTACATATTGAATAGAGAGAGTGTGAGCCTTTCTGAGATTTCCTGTCTGCCTGCCTACCTGCATGTCTTTCTGCCTGTGTGTTTGGACTGTTGGTGTAATTATGGTCCACGCAGGGACAGACCTGGAGACAGAGGCAGTGTGCTAATTGTACGTTGGACCAGGAGCGGAAGCTATTAAAGCCAGTCTGCCAAGACATTCCCAGCCTCATCCGCTGCCATAAATCCGTCCTCTTCACTACAACTTACTACTGTTACCACTACCACTCCCTCCACCACATAATCTCTCTCTCTCTTGTCTTTCTATCGCTCTGCCACTTTCCCTTCTTCTCTCTCCTTACTCCCAGTTTAAGCATGTCATATCAACTTTGCTGGCTGATGTGCAGAAATTGTAGAAACTAGAATTTGAGCAAGTTCAAGTATGGAAAGAAATGAGTGGGAGTTGCAGAGGAGTGTATTTACTCATAGTAGCTCACCTCTTATCTTTTATTACTGTGCAAATAAATGTAAACTAGAGAGAAACAGAGACTGATGGGGCTGTTCATTAGCCGACTTGTTACCTCCAGGTTTCCTCTCCAGGTTTTGAAAGAGGCTTGCAGCATTGTGTTTGGCCAAACCTCTCAACTATCTCTCTCCTCTCCTCACACTGGAAACACATAATGTTTTCTTTTTACTAATGGCTTTACTTACTAAAAACCACTGAACACACCGAGATGGCAGTGTGTGAGGAATATATGCTTCCTTAGGCTCTTGATTAAGATGCTACATCAATAAACAGAGGTTGAAAAATGGTGCCTCTCCACATCTTTCTTCTGCTTTCTCTGACTTTCTCATACACAGACAAACAGCAAATGCTACTCCACCATTAGGGAGGCCAACCAGGCCTCCCATAGCTGAAAGCAGGAACAAAAAGGCTGATCATTGTAGAAAGGCCTAATTAAACAGCAGTCTTTAATGTCAGTCAGCCCCCCCACTGTAGCCCCAACCACACATGAATGAAAGAATAATGCTCTTTTGAAAAAGAGCACAGTTTTATAATCTGAACCCATTGGCTTATGAAAGGGAAGCCCCTTAGCTAAGAGGGCCCACAGGTCACCCTCCATCTCTTGCTTTCTTTTTCTCATTCTCCTTTCCCCTGCTCTCCCTTCTCCTCTACTTCTTCTTTGTCCCCCTGCTGGGTCCATAGCCAGGGTTAAGCCAGGCTGAACGTGGGTAAGTCTGTGACCGCCACCTCCAGCAGCCTCTTGCTCCCCCAAGGGCGAGGTGGTGCTAATAGTCCCCTGGACATACACAGAAAAACACACATGAACAGCCATGTGTGTTGGCATGACTGACCACTGGGCTCATGTGCTTGGATTATCAGAGAGCTATGAAAGAGAAACAGCCAATTTACCAACCAAAAATGGCTCTGGTGGGACTAAGAGCAGAGAGGAGGGGGTGGGCTTGGTTGCTCAACAGCCTCAGTGCCAGGGGTTATCCCAGAAAATGACTGGGGGGTAAAAAAAGAAAAAAAAAAAAAAAAAAAAAAAATCAAGGGTCCAGCATGTAGCCCCCCTCCCACCCTGACCTCACCTCTCCACTCTCCACCCCCTAAAACCTCCCCACCCCACCCAGGAGAGGGGACCCCCCGACTGGCAGCAATAAATAGATTCTTTCTCTAACATGCCTAATCCTGCTAAACAGCAACAAATCCTATTAGGCCATGAATTATAAATCCTTCTCCACCACCTCACCCCTTCCTCCCCCCATTGGAGAAACCCAATCGCCCTCCTGTCTTCATAACATGCACGCGCATACCCTCACACACCCACACACATAAAAACACACTAGATCTCAAGAATGTTGGTCCTAACACAGAGGGACTGTGAATTAGTTGGATGTCTATACATCAGTATGTATGTCTATGTATTTGAGTCTTTGCTTTCATTTACACTGGATGCTGGTGCATGTGGATTTGTGTGTGTGGCCCCCTGCAAGGCTTAGTACCCCCCACTTATCATTCTGGACTGAGTCAGTCAGCCAAGCTTTAAACAGATGCAAATGCATGTGCAGGCAGATGTACTCTCATACATACCCAGGCCAGAAATTAAAAATGCTTGTAAAAGTAAAAATGAACGTGTGTTGTATGCTGCCCTTAAGACCTGCGGATAACGGTGCACATTCTTTCAGTCTTTCAGACAGTCTTTCCTTGGTGACATTGATAGTGCTACTGGACAGATGACAGATGACGGTGCTAGATAAAAGTTGTTGAAACCTTTAATGTGGAGTAAAGTGGCTGCCTGACCAACCAACTGTCTGACATTTCCATCGCTAGAGCCATTCTGTGAGCGTGCCAAAAAAATCTGCCAAACAAATAAAACATCCATGAAAATCAGATTAATGGGGAGAAATGTCATGTGAAAAGAAGACGTTTAGCCTGATACACACTGACTAATATGCATGTCCACTTTACTGACACACCTTAGGCTAAATATCTAGACTAGAAGTAGGTCTGGCACCAAAGAGGGGGGTCATTAACCCCAAATCTATCTGACTCTCTAATAAGGCTCACTTTGAAGAATAGTTACAGCCACATCCTCTTCTGTAGGCTACACCTTAGGCCTGGAACATTAACCCCCAGACCCTGAATTAGTCTGGCCACATCTATAAGGTAGCTATCCCTACCTTTTTCCCCTCTTTTTTTCTTTACTGTGCCCAGTTTGTTGATGGCAGGAACTGCAAGAAAACATCTTCAGAGGACTGACTGTAGGATTCATGTGTGTATGAATATTGAATATTTAAAGTGTATTACAGTACAATATAGGGGAAAAAACAGTACCTGTATTTAATGTTAGAACCCATGGGAGTTAATATCCTTAAAATACTTCTAATTATTATTATTTTTTTGTCTGTCTTTTACAGATTACAATCTTAGTTCCTCGTGGTCTTCATACCTCAGTAGAAAGTGTTTTTCCCACGGCTGTAGTTTGTCATTTTCTCGGCTGTCTAACTGGAAACCTCCTCGCTCAAATCTCTTAGTTAATTTGGCAGTTAGAGTTGTGTCAGCAAGAGTTCACCAGTCATTAGTGCACTTGTTAGAAGTGCTCTCCTCTCCAATCTTCTCTCCGTGTGGTGGGAAAAAAGCTGTGTCTGTCTCTGTTCTCCTCAAATAATGACAGGTTTTGAGACTTGGCGTTTACATTAAACATGTAAAACGACTTGGCATTAACATTAAACATGGGTGGGACTTTTCTGAGGTCACCAGGATGTCGACTATCTCTCGAGAGGAATCATTTTCATTGGTGGGATTCTTACAGCAAATTGAAGATGGGAGATTTTAGTCACATATACCTCAAGATTTATGTGGTGACAGTATGTGTGTGTGTGTGTGTGTGTGTGTATGAGATCAGACTATATAGGGATCTTTTACAAGCAAAGTGGTTTCTATTGATGGAAATGATCACAAAATTTGCTCATCTGCTCACTGACCAAGGGTTTATTTCTTTTCAATACTGTTTGTTTAAGTCAGAAAAAAAAGATAAAGCAGATAGTGTGGGCTACACTGTGTGGAAAAGAATGTGTGACAGAGATTTAGACACCATGCTTTCTACATCCCTGCATGAATAAACACAAACATGTTCTCCTTTCACAGTACACAGTAGTTTCTGTGTGTAAAAGAAATGCAGGAGGTGATGTTGGTAGCAAATCTACAGCATCTCTGGCCTCTCTCTGTTGTTTTCTCTCTTTCTCTGTGGCCACACACATCAAACACGGCATGCTCCCTCTGTTCTCTCTTTGTCATCAGCACTTAATGGGCACTGGGCTTTGATGTGGCTTGGTTGCTGCTATTGTCTCCAGCATGTCTTGATCAGTGTCTATTGATCTGGGAATGAGGGACATGAAAACAACTGGGGCAGACACACAGGGAGGAGGGAAACCATTGTATCAGAAGCCATATTTAGCCAGCTGCGTCTTGCTGCATGGCATGCAGTTGAGTCTTTCAGGTTCAGGTTCGTAATATGTCAAGTTAAGATGAAAGTAAGTGCATATAAATAGCAAGTCACAATACCAGAGAGAATGACGGAGGAAGACAGGAAGTGAGGGAGTGAAACACAAAGGGCAAGTGTGGGAGAGTGAAAGACAGTGAGAGTGATGAATTTACAAGCATAAAATAGTGATCTGATCAACATTAACGGGTATCATTTACAGTATGAGCTATGGTCAAAACCCTGTTTTATGCTCATTCAGTTGTCTGACAACAGAAAAATATGCAAATATGAACAACTTTTCAACCATTTTTACAACATTTCAGTATTTCAAGGTGACACAAACACTCACAGAAATTATTTGAAAACACCAATGTAGAAGCATGTCCTTATGTCCTTTTTTTTTTCTTACATGCTATAGGCATTTTCACATTTAGCCAGCTTAGCACAGGCATAGTGTGAGAAAGACAAAGTGTGATTAAACTTTTTCTTCCTCTTTCATCCAAACCACTCCAAAGGCTGGTTTAAATTCCCATTAGACAAACCATCGATGGTGAGTCCACATTGGGGTATTTCTTTGTTTAGAACTACATTGAAGCCCATTCATTTGAAATCCTCACTGAATGGTAAATGGTTATGACATAGTGTCTTACACTACACCCTCAAAATTCTTACCACAGCACCCACTGGCATGCCATCACTTTTAGATCAAACATGTCTGAAAGAATGTAGTCATCTTATCCTCCCAAGATATGATAAAGGAATGTCTGTTTTTGTGGAGAACAGAAGTAGAGCACATCTCTTTGATGGACCAAAGCACCAGTCATAAAGCTTATCTCACACACTCACACATGTGCACATACACACAGGCCAGCAGTCTTGCTGGGCCCTGACCATAGCACATTGATGTCTAGGGCTGTTTTCTCCTGACTGACTCCAAGGTTATTGCAGCGCACCATGGAAGCACAGGATATTTGACGGTCCCCTGCCAAATAAAGAGCGGAGGGGGTGGGGAATGAGGGAGAGTTGCCATTGACAACTCTGAGATCTCCAAAGTGACCATCTGAAAATGAAAAAAGGGAAAACTTATTAAGAGAGAAGGGTCCAGGGGAGGCCGTGGGGCTAAATCTGTCACAGCTTTTCAAGAGAGGGACGAGGGCAGTTCATGACTCCAGCTTGTATAGCTTGTACATGACTTCTACAGTTGACCTAATGAAGAATAGCAAGTCTCTTTAGAAGTGCTAGAATTTGGGGTTTAATCCATAGAAGAAAAGAAAATACACACAATCAGCCTTCCCAGTAGAGGATGAATCATACAGTGCAGGACAATGGAAAGAATATTGAAGTCGTCGTGGGTGAGATTTGAGCTGTGCTGACTCAAGAGGAGTCTCCAGGACACATTGTGTGTCAAATCTTCTGCACAGATGAAAAATAAACACTAAAGAGGAGAAAAGACAGAAGGGGAGCAGAGGGAGATGAGTAAGAAGCTGAGTCAGAGACAGCAAGTGTTTGAAGGGTAGTGTCAGCATAGAGATGTGGGAATTACATTCCTTCACTTTCTGTGTGGAGAGAAAAAAATCCATCTTCTCATCGATGATAGAGAGCAAGGAGGTGGGGGGTAGAGGTCCCCTCCCCAAAATAGGGCCTCCTGCTCTTTATGTTTGGTATTGTTTGTGTGCATTTCCTCCTATAGCTTGGGCAGGCTTTGCATGGAGGACAGGAAAAAAGACAGCAGCCCGACAGTCTTTGATGTTCAGGTTTTATGGTCCCATGTCAACGCATTGTCTGTTAAGTCCTTTTGTTGTTCCTCTTCCTAATTAAGACCTCAGACCGACTTGTTGACTCCACAAAGACCCTTGTTTGGTGAGGGGGAAGGTGGTGTATGTGTCTCTGTGTGTCAAGAGTTTGTGTGTGTGTGTGACATACTCAAAACAACACACAAATGCATTACCCCCTAAATACAAAAGCATAGGCTTTGACATAAGAATGGAGGCATTCATTTTATGTTTGAGAGCTGTATGAGTGGAGAAGAACTTATCTCAAGCTGCAGTCATGCTCAAAGTACCAGCAAAGAGCACTCACGGCACGCACACATGCAAACATGCAGTGCATTCTGACACGGCATTTGTGCACGTCATTACACACAATATACAGTATACTGTATGCCCTAGACAAGTGTGTGTATGCAGCTCTAACAATAATTTTAGTATTTACAACAGACATGAGTAGCACCATATTATTTTCTGTTCCTGTTTCATTTCTGCCATCTTCCCCTGGATCTCACCAGCAAGAATCTGGTGACGTCAATTTGCTGTAAATCCACTGTCTCAGTGGATACACTGCACACACACACACACACACACACACACACACACACAGACACACATGCACGCACTCTGTCTCATGGCTTACCAGCTTAACTTTGATGTCTCTGATACCAACAGATGGCTGAAAGGTCACCTGTCTCTGAGACATACGGTACATGAAATAGAAGACTGATAGAGAAATGGGCACAAAAAACAAGGAGCAAAGAAAAGTGCTGCTCACTCAGAAGACAGGAACTGTTTGTTATATATTCTTATGTTTAAAAATGCCCTTAAGTAATGCATAATACTGCATCCCGTGTGCTTTATCTGCTTTTGTGTTGGAATAAACTCTGTAACAGTGCATTAACAAACCTATAAGAGTTCCTCAGCATTTTAATACATTCAGTCTATAAAGGTGGACTAGTACTTGGCAGAATGAAAGGGAGTGGTGAACACTAATGTACTGGACCACAGCCTCTCTTAGCTCTTGCACTGATTCATGCATCTCTGACCTTCTGACCCCTGAATCTGATTGTGCTTGTCTTTAATTCATCCACAGACACACTCTTTGAAGATTATCTTCCAATGGGTTCCACTCAATGTTTACATTTTAGGCCTCTCAGAAAGATTCATAGGACAACGCAGAGAGGTTTGAAATAATTCCTTTAAAAATGAAGTCAGTACATGTGATTTGTTTTAGCGTTAGACTTGAGGTCAGAGTTCCCCAACATTGGCACTGGGCCCATAAGTAGGGTTGTTTGTCATACAGATGGAGCCATAAGGAATCATATATTGGTGTGTAATAAATACTTAAACAACAAACACTTTATATAGCATATATAATATATATATATTAATATATGATGTTTTTGTAGCTTCCTCCATGCCCTTGAAAATATAAAACCACAGTATGCCTCTCTCAAGTTTCACATGACAATTTGATGACTTATTAACTGCTGGGGTCCTGAGAATTTTGGAGCCAGGGCCACTGGACAAGGTTGAGAAATCCTCACTTAGGTTGTTAGACTTGATTTGTTGTGCTTTGTTTACATGTGTGTGGCTGTGACTATCTACATCTGCACTCAGTATCTGTGTATTTTCTATCACTGGGGCGAGTAAAATCCAGTCACTAAACAAAATTTCAGTCTGTGTTTTTTTTCATAATCAATTTTCGCTCACATCCAAACACGCTGCTGTCACACATGACACACCCAAGGACATGTTTCAGCATTTTCTGACAAATAAACCAAATGAGCACCAGCACACAGCACACAGAGTGCCTCCTTGAAAAAACAAACACAAGTGCATGCCATACAGTCACTATGATATGCGAGCATGGGTTTGTGTGTGTTGTTTGCGTCCAGTGGTCTCTGTTTCAGTGTTTAGATACGTACCAGTGGGTTTTCCTTCATGTTGACACAGATGTGCTGCTTTGAGCCGAGGGACGTGTGTGTTTTGGGGCTCCTCTTAATGCAAACTGAGTCTGGTTTTCTTCTGTCTCACTTTGCACCAGATTTCAGATTCTCAGTTGTGACAGATAAGGCTGGAGCAGATAGAGAGAGGGGGTTAATCTGTGCTGACACACGTTGTCGTAGGTTCAATGTGTTTTTTTGTGTACATGAATGCATGCCTGTCGACGTGTGTGTGCTCTCCTGTCGGAGGCCTCATGTGTTTTGCTGTTGCATGGTGTGCCCATTCTCCATTGATCCTTGAATGCAGCTAGGGCCAATTAGACTGGGCTTGGAGTGTGCAGCCTTCTTTGTCTTTTGTTTTTGTTGTTTTTGTATTTTATTTTACAACTCAGCTTGTCCAAAACAAGCCACTTCACATTTTACTGCAAAGAAACATCTGTAGAGTTAACCATTAGTGTCTTGTAGCCTAAATCAGTTTCCCTTTCTGTCACAGGTTGTCCCATGCCCAGAGATCAGCGGTTAAAGTCCTTCGCAGAATGCAGTACTTTGTGGCCAGGAGGAAATTTCAGGTAAGCAAAAGGAAATCCAGAGGAGGAGAGAGAAACACCACAGAGTTAAAGAGAGCAAGGGAGACACAGAAATAAAGAGAGAGACAGAGTGTGAGTGAAAGAAGTGTGTAGTGTGTGCGGTTATACAGGAAGAGGAGGGTGAGCCCCAGAGGCATATATCAGCTGCAGCAGGCTGCTCTGCGTGTATATGTGTGTACGTGCGTGTTTGTGTGAAAATGCCTGGAACTTGCACCTGCCTGGTCTCTCGTGCTTGGCTGGGTTCAGTCTGAGGCGGTGACTTCATGGGAAATCTATCAACCTGTCCTGGGGCTACAGAGGAATCTACCCACTGTACAGCCACACAAATACATACAAAAAATTATACTTGGCACACACACACACCCTCACACACACATACACACAGTTAAGGGACATGGTATTCCATATAGCACTGAAGTCAGCAGAAACTCAGAAAACTTTTAAAGTAAAATGATTTCCAGTTAAAAACATAATCATGTTTGAGATACTTTAATATCATTTATGCTATATTATTGCAGAATGGTTCCCATATTCTACCTCCCGGCTGCCTTCTATATGTTTCAATTATGGCTTGATTTCAGCTGCAGAGGCTATACTCTGTATACCAAGGATACCCAAAGAGTTCACTGTCTTTCTGACATTGTATCAACGTCATAATTTCAAACAAAAGCCAAGGTGGAAAGGACCTTAACATGATTGTTTCATGAACTAAGACTTGTTAGTGCTAGTAAAGACGCATACACATACACAGAAACACACAAATGAGTTAATAATGAACCTTTGCACCTATATATGGGGCTGGGATGTTTGGGGACCAAAGAACAGAGGCTATTGCTGACAATGGCTTTGTAAATCCTCTTCTGTGTGTGGTTTCTAGGTTTTGTATAGCTCATGGATCCACAGTAAGCTGAAGCTCATGGACGCGCTAGATGATTCTATATAGTATTCTAGGTCACCCTCAACATGATGGTCCGGATCAAGGAGCTACAGAGAAGGTGTGTCTTGATCTTGTTTCATGCCCTTTTCTTCCTCTCCTGCTTCCACTCAGCGCGGATTTGCCGTTTTGAATTATTATATTGGATAATTCATCATAGTCATGTAGAAGGAAGAAGCTTTTAAAATCCTTATGCACGCCTTTCTCATATTAAAGCCAACAAAATCGATGAAGTTAAATCTTCAATCATTGCCAAGGTCTTAAGGTCCTTTCTCATTGGCTGTATGATGACATTGTACCATGAACCATTTGTGTCTCATTTCTGTTCCTGTTCTAAATAAGTTATGTACTGACATTATTGCCAGCTGAACTGGGCCGCAGACAATAGGAGGAGAGGATGGCTCCATTACAAATTTCTGTTCTGTTTATGCACTCGTAACTCTAACAATTTCACACTTGACCTTTATCATACCCTGCAAGTACAGTTTGTTACTGTTTCCATTGGTTCATCCATATAGAGGGAGTCACTGGTCCTTGATTTGTTACAATTTTGTTGTACTCTTGTTGAGCGAATAGTCCAGTCTCACTAAAGTAAAACTTTTCGGTCCTGAATCCCAAAAAATGTTCTCTGCTTTTGGTTGATTTTCTTTCCCAGTCCACACACACTCTCCCATGAAGGAGGCCAGTTAGATAATAAATTGGGGCAAATTCAGATGTAAGAGCGTCACTGGACTTGATGGGTACCTTTGCAATTCAGCTGAACTGGCGGTAATGCACCCTGAAATTTTTAAACCAGTGATTAAAGTAAACTGGAATAAGACTTAATATTGTTTTTTATAGCACAATTTAGTAAATTCTAAGCCAAAGTTTACAAAAATCCCAGTTGCTGACAGATCTTTGTAACCCTTAAAAAGATTTTATACCAAAACCTAAATTTAAATAGAAACTATAAGGGTAAAGACAACATCACAGTGCTGGCCATCTGACTCTTCCAAAAAATATTGCAGCTGATGCAGACCATGGTATCAAATAATACTATATAATGGAAGATAATTGTGTGATATGTGGATTTTCGTTGTGATAAAATGCACCCTTAATTTTAAGGGTGATGAAAAGAGGAGAATGGGCTTTTGATAATGCATATTGAAATGCCTCCTCTGTTTAGTAAATTTGAGAGTTGACTAACGGTCCACATATATGCGAAAGAAACCTCTCAAACTCTTTATTCTATTTTCAAAGCTTGACATCCCAATAGGAGCAGCACTGCATCCATTTATTCAAATTCTGAAAACTTCCTGTACGGAGTTTTCTTTTTTTTTTCATTCATTGATGCCATTTATTAGGCTCTATTGTATACTAAATCATTTATATTTATTTTTACTGTTTGGTTCATGAGCTGGAACAGCGTTGTGCTTTTTACCTTTTACCTCAGCCTACCTGTCTTCTTGTCCTTCCCCAGGCTGGACGGGTACACTGGGAAAGCTGGAATGTTTCTTCCAGGTAAATACACAGCAAACGCAACAGTCTAACTGATAGACAGCCGTCACCCTCACTCCCCACTCTGTAGTTTATAACCCATACATATACAAACCAGTGCCAGACTAAATATGAGAGATAGAGACGCCCTGATGTGTGTCCATACTGTTTGGCTGTGTATGTTTTATATGCATTATTTAGTCTAGAGATGTACATTTATTCGAAAAAATATACATTGGTTAATACTTACTTTACTTTTGGTCCATTCAGAATGACATATTGAAAGGAGAAAATAATAGGTCATGTCACAGTTCCAGTTACTCAAAATCAAAATGCCTAATCTGCTGCTACAAAGTTCTAGTCTGCACATCCACACATCGCCCAAATGGGTCTGTGACTGAACCACCAAACCACAACAACAGATTGCTACTGTCTGTATCCAGGTCCACAGTCTGTGTGCCAGCCTATATTACACTTTCACTCCACAGGTGGAGTTGATAACTTTAATAATGGCTTGCATCTCATTTAGGCAAACCAGTGCTGGGGCCTGTATTGCATGCTACAATACAGATCCATGGATACACAGGCGGGTGGTGGTGCTTACCAAACCTTAATTCCACGAACTTCTGGCCAGAAGAAGAGAGTTTACCTACCTTTAAGGTCACTTAACTCGTCTGATATGCATTTTACTGTACACATTACAGTGGGCGGGATCAAACCGCCACCGTGCTCAGCGGGGAGCCGGACTGACCGGGCCGGTCTAAACAAAGAGAGGAAACTTGGCAAAGGAAGCGCATGCACACAGACACGCACACACACACACACACACACACACACACACTTACACAAATCCTGGAACACAGAACTACAGTGCAGCGGCAGACAAGCACATACAGAATCTCCCAGCATGTCTGAACTTGGCCTGTGATAGCTGCAACACAACAACCTAACAGTTTTCCAGTTTTCCTTTTTTGATTAAATCTACTTCTCTGAATCCTGCACAGGCTTCTCTGCACTGCCACTGATTATATAAGTCTCTAGATAAAAGATGGAGATCTGTGCAAAAATGCTTGAGCAGCAGCACTCCGGGAAAAAAATTGATTCATCTGATTTCACTGTCCCCCTGCCACAGGGAGGTCAGAGGTCATTGTCCTCTACAGAACAGCACCCCCTGGGGCTGCAAGGCCTTCAGTGTTTTGCTTGCAAACATTTCAGCAAGAGGAGAGTGCATTAGGCCCCGTTTAGCACTGTGTCAAAATTGCAATCTCACTCATATAAATTAGATGAATGTGCTGGTACAGCAGGGCCCCAGACCTGGCTAAACCTGGCTGAATGTTTGCTACAGTGTAATGTAATGTCATCAGGTAACACAATGTGTTGGCAAATTGAAAGCCTAGTAGTCCAGGTAGAACACCTTCTAACAGTGTTATTCTACTGTTTCTTTAAAATCATTGAAGCAATGGAAAAAATGATATGGTTGTAAAATCCTTTCACATAGGATTACAAATTGCTGTGCAGTGTTTTGCTGTCTGATAAACCTCCAAGAAACCAATATTGTATATCAGCCTCTGACTGGTACCTGCTGCAACATGCCCACACCAGCACTACTCCTTGTGGTTTTTGTTTTTTGCTATTTTTGTCATTACTCCCGATCCAGCAGCCTTCCCTTTACTCACTGCACCACCCTGCTGCACCAAGCTGAACTGGTCTTTCTCACGTCGACACTTCCCACCGTTGATGTGGTATCTTTATAGCGCTGTGAACTCGATAGCATGCAACGAGTAGTGTGCTGCTGTGAGTTTGATAGCGCACCAGGAGCGGTATGCTGTTTGTAGTGCAGCCCAGCAGTAAATCGTGTTTCGGCAGTGTGCTGGGGATGCAGCCCCTGGCAGCTCCCAGACGGCCTTTGGCTCTGGTTCCCTTCTCTTAGCGCCACTCTCTAATTTCAGAGCCGGGACCCTGCCTACTACTGTGTCTTTACCGCATTCCCACAAACCAGAGACGGACAGTCTGCCTGCATGTCTGGCTGCTTGCTCTCCATCTCGCAGTCTCTCTCCCTTTCTATCTCTCTGCTTTTGTGTCTCTCTATCACTCTTTCGCTCTCACTCCCTGTTTTTTGCCTGCTGTCACAAACTCTCTTTTTCTGTGGCTCCTGGTCTCTCATTCCCAGAGCTTGCCCCTTTGCCTTTCCCCTGTCTCTGTCTGGTTCTATACCTTCAGGATTATAGGTCTGCAGTCTCACTCACAGCATCTAAATCATGTTGTACACTGCCACTGTCTCTCGTCAGCGCTCTCCCCTCTCTCTCGCTCTCTCCTAGTCTCGCTCTGCATCTCTCTAGCACCCACTGTGGGCTTTCTTGTTGGCTGTAAATACCCATGCTACATTTCCATTTTAATTGCCCAAGTTTCGCAGGGCCCTGAAATATATTTTTGTGCACATATATTTTATTGTCTTGGCCAAATGCCCCCACTACTTCTAGTTGGGCCTGACCACTAATGTACTCCTACATGGATCAGTTCATTATCAGCAGGGAGGTGTGAGCTTATTTGAGAAGGTTATGAAGGGGTCAATGTACAGTTCATGAAACAGGGGTCTGTGTTTTATTGGGACCTGTAGTTTTACTAAGACACAGTGCTAAGTAGCCCTGGTGCCACCCTACTTTTGAGTGCTATTAAATCAGTCTACTGCATGGAACAGTAAACCAGCTGTGCATAATGCCAAACTGTGTAAATTACTCTGGAGACCATGAGTGTAAATGTCACTGCTGTTAAGTCAAGCTGGTACCTGGGGAACATATAATGGGCAAAATGTGCATATAATACTGTATGTATGCTTGTAATGTATGTGTGTTTTATGCAGATGTGTGTCTTTGCTTCTCAATTGATATGCTCCCATATAACTCCATAAACCTGTAAACCCTGCTGCTGACACATCTACCTTTCAAGGGGTGGGTGTTAAAGATAAAGCAATACCTAGGGGTAACCCCAATACTTGTTGAATACTGAGAAAATGTGTTTGTAGAAATGCCTAGTAAGATTCTTAGTCTTAGTTACTGAGTTTCTGATCAATTATTGTAGTTGCTAAGATAGTATTTTATGTATGCACTGAGAGGTTTGTGTTTTTTAAGGATTTAAGGAATTTGTAGGATCCCATGACAATCTGCACCAAAGTTCATGGCAATACAAACTAAAACCACAAAAACGGCACTAGAGGAAAAGTCAGGAAATCATCAGAGTCAGCAGACTTCATCCTCTGGGGACATGAATGTCTGTAAAAAATGTCATGTCAATCCACCTAATAGTTGCTGAGATATTTCAGTTTGAGCCAGAGTGGTGGGCTGACCAACAGTCAGAGTGACATTACCGTCCCATTATACAGGAGTAGATTATAAATATTAGAAGCTGCATTTTATTATTGTAGGAGGATTTTGTGCCATAACAGGCTAGCGCCTTAGGTTCATGGAATGATTTTAACTAGCTGTTACTAATGCAGGCGTGTTTATGACTGTGTAAGGGCTTGACTGGGCCACTTGTGGTTCAGTCATTGGCCCTGTGGTACTCTGTTCCCAGACACATCCCTCAGGCAACAGTGGGGTTGGTAGTGCCCATAGTAAATTATAGTGCATGTGTGTGTGTGCGTGCACACCTATGTGTTTGCCCGACTTGCTCCATCTGCTCTATGCCAAGTCTCCTGTCGTCTCCCATTTGCTTTAATGGCGTCAGGTTTTTGCAAAACTCTTAACACACTTGACTCTATTCCATCGTGAGTTTTTTTTTTCTCTGTAAATGACTAATGATTTTATGGAAGTGTAATGGTGGGTGTTTTTCTATACCTCTGGGCCCTCGGTTTCCCTGTAGAACAATTAAAGCGGCACACCTTTCATTTGTGTGTAATTAACTTTGTAGTCCACACAGGATACGGGCCTCGCCTAGTCTCGTATGGTACAATGGATAAAATCAGGAAACTGTTATTTGAGGCTGAATCAGTGAATGGGGCCTTGAATGGGAACTGCATATTTACAACACTTTGAATGGTGACCATCAAAAAAAGGTCCCCCACCCTGTGTCTGTTGTGCAGCTATTGACCGATAGTGAGGCCACAGGCAGCGCAGCTTATCCTGTCTTAAATGCTGTAAACAGACTTGAACGACCTTATCATCACTCACATACCTGCCAAATCACACATTTTACCAGAAACTCATGTTTTAGTGCCTTTGATGGCATCTTGCAGCCATAAAATGAAAATCTCAGATAGTGACATTATCAAAGAAAACAGAAAGCATTTTTTGAATTACTCGCTCTGGGATAAAAGATGCAATGCAGAGAGCTCTTCTAGAAGGTAAAGTTGCTCTGCCCTGTCAGTAGTGCTCTCAGTAGCAAAAAGTACAAGAAACTCCAGCAGTAAGGACAAGGTGAATTCCATTGTCTGCTGTGGTTCAGGGGAGTTATTGCTGGCCAGAGTGGAGTGAGACAGATAAGCCCCTTTATTTCTGAATAGACACTTTGCTTGCTGAGAAACTTCCATCCAGAAATCTTTTGACATGGGTCAAAACAAAAGTCAAAAAGAAGTGATGACGACATTATTGATGCTTTTGAATAGAGAGAACGTGGTGGTCACGAGAAGTCTTCTGCGTGCGTTGCTTAATATAAACAGAATGGTCATGTCATGTGGGGGCAAGTAACATTAAGAAAATACACACTGGTGCTGCTTTATTGTGACACCATGTGATCACTTAATTCCTGTGTAATTGTCACATCAGTATTATTTTAAAGTTAGCAGTAAAGGTATAGACACACAAGAAAAATTTAAATGCAGCATGTGTGAGGGAAGAAATCAGACAGATGTAAGGTGAAAGCAGGACAACAAAACAGAAGAATTCCCAAACACATTCTTCAACATTTAACTAAGGTGACAAAAACATTCCGATCAGTTGATATCTACACACAGCGTGATATATCCATTAACTCTCATTCCAGTGGTACTTAGGAACCAAGACATACACAGAGATAGAGACAGACAAGCAGATAGAGAGAGAGTGAGAGACAGACATTAGTCTGGAGATCTCTATACTGTATGTCTCCTCCATGACATACTGCGGAGGAAGAGGGAGGCCAGGAGTGTCTGAGCTGTAGTCGGCCTGATAAGCAGGGCAGATAAAGGGCTGAAGTGAACCTCAGACAGAGATGAGAACAAAACCGAAGGGCGAGCTGACTGAGATATGTCTCTTCCTTCACACACAAGGAGGAGTTTATAGAAAAGACCGGAGAAGACTGGAGTGACTGGACCAAAGTCGGAGTGATAAGGAATAGATATGATTCTGCTGCATCTTATGTTCTCACAGATACTGGACAGAGGGAGTGTAATCAAGTAGTTGTATTAGCTAACTATCCAGCATATGAGTTGCTTGAAAAAATCACCCAAAGTACAGAGTTGGATGGTAAAATGACTTATGTTTTTGTTTCATCTGACATATTGTGTATTATTCAAGTCCAAAAATTTGTGGTTGTGTTTCATATACCTTTTAGGCTAATATCAAGTTTCATAAGCTACGTCAAACCACTTGTTGCTGTAGTATCAGCAATGCTCACACACTTATGAAGCTCAGCAGGGTTGCACACACACAGACACATCAAGTGCGCACACAGGCAGCTTGTGGTGAGAAGTGAACATCCCAAAGGTCAGTGTTGGCCAAAGGGTCATTCCCACCAGTCCACCACTGACCAAACAGCCTGTGTCTGGGGGTCAAAGGTCATCTCAGCAGGCCTGGTCATTAGAGCACAATGGAGCCCATTCTGGCCGTCTGTGCAACTGTGTGTCTTGTCTTGTCAGTGTGTCTCAGCTGACAGGAGGTTGTGCACGGCTTGAGAGAGAGGTGAAGAGGGAAGCGACAAGAGTTTCCTCCAGAGGGAAGAGAATGAGAAAAGTACTTGAGAGTAGAGTGACTGTGTGTTGGAGTGTCTGTGAAGTGTGCATATGTTTGCGTGTGTCCACCACTGAATTTTGCAGGAAGGCAAGCGAGGAGCGTGTTTGTCCATGTGGCTATTTTTGACTTCAGATTGAGAGTAAGCCTCTGTGTGTGTTTGGAGCTCCCCTTCTTGGCTCACTCAGCACCTTGATATTGGCACTGAGCCTCTGTAGAGATCTGCTGCCTCAGCTGGATCGCTCTCCTCCCTTTTCCCCTGACCATTCTTCCCCTCCATCACTCACTCCCCCACTCCTGCTCTTTACTCCCACCTCTACTCCAGCTGCCCTCAACCAGGGGAGTAGAGCTTAAATCACTCCCTTCTCTCGAAGCCCCCCCCCCCTTTACACGCACTCACCCAGTCCCTCCCTCTCTGATAGTGTCAAGGAGGGGGATGGGCTGTGACTGTTGACTTGGACTACTGTGGGAATGCAGGTGCCGTGTGTGTGTGTGTGTGTGTGTGTGTGTGTGTGTGTATGTATGTGTGTGTATGTGCGTGCTGTGGAAGGCCCTCCCTGGGCTCGCCGGGCCAGCTCGGTGTCTGTCGTCTGTCACAACAGCCGTTCAGACTGTGCTGCAATGACAGCATGCTATGGCAGATGGCTGCCAAAATATCAAAACAATCTCTTCTTAATTCTCACGCAACTAAGGTTTTAGTCCAGGGTAATTAGACTCTGGTTTACAAGTTATTTCAATAGTGGTGCGTTGATTATTTTCATTACAGAATCTGTAAAGTATTCTTTTGGTGAACCATTTAGTCTATAAAATGTTTTTTTTACTTGAAAGATTCATTGGTCACCCAAATTGTTATTTTGTTAATTTCATGACAATTAGCTATTGATACGTGATTAATCAGCTAATTGTTTGAAGACTACTCTTCACATTTGTACACCCTTTAATACTCTGACTCTGGGGATGCTTCATTCTGAAGGTTATAAATGCATAGACCTCAAATGCAGATAGGATTGCATGTAGCAACAAGTGTCTTTTTACTGTTAATAAAGGAAATGAACAGTTATACACTAATGTATGTATACTGTCTCCCCAATTAATTCAAGATACAAAGGAGCAGATTTGTTTCATACATTTACTTGTACAAGGTAAGAATATACTCTCAATATACAGAAAGCTGATGTGTCGAAAACTGAGTACTGTACCTTTAAACTAGTGTGATAAGGAGCTATTTTCCAGTGGAGGTATTTGACAATGACAGCCCTGACAGTCTTTGTAGCCTTATCTCCTGTCCCAACAATGACAGATGGTATCTATTGCAAGTCGCAAGCCGTCATGTCACCGTGCACAATAAGTCCTCCTTCCTCATACCACGTTCCCACTCCAACTGTAAACAAAATGCACAGCAGGCGTGGTCACACCACCCGACAACTTTGTTTTGCACAAGTTTTTCGAGACCAACCCACCCACCCCCGTAAGGTTGTCTCTACACCCGTCTCCTCCTTTGTTTCGTCTCCTCTCGCTTTTCTCTCACTTTATTTCTTTTTCTTTCCTTTTTCATTCCTTCTTTTGTTTTGTCTTTCTTTTTCTTTTTCCCTCCTGCTCCCTCTCTCCTCTTGGCCGTTGAGGTTAACCACCACTTGTATTACACTGCATTACAACTCATCAACAATATGCCGGGCAGAAAGAAAAACAACCCACACTTGTTGTCCTCTCGCTCCCTTTTTCTCTCTCTGTCTTT
The DNA here is from genome assembly GCA_033238685.1 of Lates japonicus. Lineage (NCBI taxonomy): Eukaryota > Metazoa > Chordata > Actinopteri > Centropomidae > Lates > Lates japonicus. The sequence continues at coordinate 6,506,024 of BRZM01000035.1, forward strand.
TCTCTCTTTAGCTAAATCACAAAACAAGTGGGCCAAAAACAGTGAATTGCCTAGAAACCCAATATGGACTCCACCCTGGAGATTACACGGTCAGCTCAGCCAGCCTGCACTAGAATAACAGCATGGCCTGCTCTCACTGTCTCCTGCCCAGTGTGTGTATGTGTGTTTATGATTGTGTGTGTGCACAGGCTTCTGAGAGTACCTTACCTTCTTTGACATTGTCACAATATGTGTGTGTGCATGCAGGGAAACATGCATTTTATAAGTTTTAGCATACCTATACATGTCTCAAATATCACTTTTTGTGCATCTGATTAAGCTTGTGTATCTGCATGTGCTTGTGTGCATGTGTGTTTCTTGGTCACGTGGGCCTCGGTTTACCTCAGAGTTTCAGAAATGAATCATTCTTCATCAGCTGTTGGAATGTATTGTAGTACAACTGTGCAAAATGTATTGTCTTGTTGTCTTGTTGTCTGACACATCCACACTTCATACCATTTCACACCTGCTAATGGCACTCATGTCACTCTGCAGAGACAGCTGTGTCTTTGACTCATCATTTCTTTTTTATTTCTTGTATAAAATTTCAATTCTCATATTTTGTGATACAAGGAAAGAGTAATATGATTTATTGTGTAAAATAGAAATACAAATATAAGTTGCAGAACATCTGCTGTGATGGCTAATGATTCACTGGCTTATTATGGCATTGTCTAGATTATGTAACAGTGACCTATATACCATTTTAAACAAAACTGTACGCTTGCACAAAGTAAGGTCATTTCTAATAACCTGAGTTCAGGGTTTTTCACCATCAAAGATTATTATGTTGGACAGTACAGCTTGTAACAGTTCACTAAACAAATACAGAGCAAAAGTAGTCTATAAGTAATTACATTAAAATTAACTAAATACATAAAGCTTGATTTAGCAAAAAAGAGGTAGTGCCACAGTGACAGTGTGGTTTAAAAAAATAGTCAGATAATGACCAGCAGGTGATGTGATGTGAAAAAATCTAAATATTGATTTATTTCATATTGTCATTACTTGTGGAAATAAAATGTGAAGTGGAACAAGACAAGAATTTTTTTTCAAAAATATCATGATCACACTTTCTTTGTCTGTCCATTTCTAAATCACTCAGTCAACTGCAACTCAAAATGTTGGTTAGAAACATTTTACAGTGCTGCACATGAACAGATTTAGTGCCAGATCTGAGAGCATTACATGAATTTAATTTCTTCTTTGTTGTGTGACATATAGAATGATAACAGGCACGAGTATCAAGAAAAAATAGCATCTTCCCTTGACATTTTAGTTTAGCCTATTCTCACACAACATTTCTATCTTAGTGCATTTGTAATGTATTTGGTGTAATTTGATTATGAGATCACAGTAAATTAGTTACTCAGAGGGAGGGACCTGCACACATTAACTTTTGGACACAGTTACTGTTAACTAAACATGAGATTTTAGAAATTATCCCATTGGAGTGGAACTAGCTACTAAAAATCTAAAATCTAAATCCATCAGTGATGATGGCCAACAAATTTTACTTTTTATCATCATCTTACGTCTTTTATGCCATGTCTTGTAGAACACAGTACTACATTTAGTATTAATTTGCTTAGAGGCAAGGCTCTATGGGGGTTAAATCAGATTCAGTGGATTTAAGTTAAGTGTTTAAATTAAGCATTAGCCTGCAAGAATGCAGTAGGCTAACAATGGAATTCTTGTGTAAAAATTCCTGATAAAAAAAAAGTACATATATCTACAACTATTTAAGCAATACTGTGCTTTTCTCCGTCCATGTTTTAATAGCATTCACAAATCATATTAATAATAATCTGTTAATGGTGGTGGAACTCACTTTTTCCAACTGTATCAAGCCTGAACTTTAAAGTTATATGTTGACAATATATGGCAATCAATAAATTTTATGTCTAGGAATCCAGCATGTATAGTTGAAATGGGGGGAAAGGCTATTTTGATTTGGATACTAACATTCAGCGTCACATAAGAATCCTTACACGCAAATGAACTTGTTCTCTCTCTCCCCACTTCCCTTCCCTTTTCCCTTCCCCCCCTTCCTGCTTCTCTCCATCCCTGCCTTGTCGTTGTTTCCTTTCAGCCTGATGCTAAGTCAAGCAGCTGTCTTGTTTTGGGTTACGGTGAGTGACGCTCAGGTAACAAAAGCTCCGCGCTGCCCCGTCAGCACTCTCCTTTCTGTCAGCAGTGTGCCGAGGCAGATGTTAGTTGAGGCTGCAATACCAACGCGATGCCTGGAACATACAGAGAGGCACTGAGGGCTTTGTAAATTAGAAATGATTGCTTTGTGAAGGATACAATGGTCATGAATTAGAAATGTTCGATGCCCAGCATGAGTCGTGCATCATAAATGAAAGTTTTTGTTCTATAGTTGTTAGTGTTCATTATGGAAACATTTCTGGATGCAGTTTTCCTTCCACAGTTTCAGAACCAAGTTATTCTATCCTCACAAACACACTGAAATTAATCCACAAGTTTAAGTCAAAAGATGGTTCATAACTTTAAGGCTGACTTTTCCCACAGTGCTATTTGGACAGCCTGTTAAGGAAGCAGTCATTTGAATTTGTGGTGCTCAGAGGCTTAACAATGTTTTATTACTTTTTTGTTTCAGAACCATTTATGGGTCAAAGGCTTCAGTGTTTCTAGGTCCAGCTGAACTGCTTGTAGTTGACAGAAAAAGGCAAAATTTAGAGTCTAAATGATAAGCTGAAAAGGTCACTTGTAAACAGCTCTATGTTGGATTTACTTTGGTGAAATAAACAATAATTAAATGGAATTGTGCAGAGGAAAACATATGTTACTCTGTTATGTGTTTTGTAAAGAGCATTATCCAAGAGGGGGTCCTATCACCAAATTTACAAGTAGCATGGAAAAAGCAAGTGAATTCATGTCTTTCAAATGTAATGGGCCTGCTGAGTGAAGACAGGCTGTATAGATGTGGGTTAGTGACATGAAAGTTGCACAGACATGATTTTGGCGAGGTTGCAGGCAGGAAACTGACAACAACAAACACACAGGGAGCATCTGCAGACTGAATAATTACAGACTGAACAGAGACAAAGATGGTAAAGACGTGCGCACACACACACACACTCTAACACATTGTGCCGTAAGGACGTTGGGGGTTTTAAGGATAAAGAGGGATAGACTTTACACACTCAAGCTCACCCCCCCTCCACTCTATGGTGGTTCCAAACAGAGACCCGAAAGATACTACTCACAAAGATGCTGAGTGACAGGAAGAAAGGGAGAAAAGAGGCTCAAAGGAAAAGACGGAGTGGCACCTAGTAAAGGAAGAGACAGCGTGTCTTTACTACTTCCTGCTGCCTGGCAGCTGAAGCTGAGAGGAAGAGCCTCGTCTCCTTCTGCCTCCTTTTAATTATGGCCAATTACAAGGCTAGCACGCCAGGACTTATTACACGGCAACCATAGAGCCCCCCTTGAGTATGTTTGTGGGGCTGAGGCACATATTATGGTGGTTTAGCATAGCGAAATTTCCAAGGCCTGGGCTCCAAGGGGCCTTTGCAGCTCTCTTTTTGTGGTTTTAATGAGAACTGAAAGCATGAAAATGCGGCAGTAGAAGAAGGCCCCCCACTATAAATGAGCAGCACTCTTCTCTAGTTCTGCACAGACTAGCTTTTGAGGTAGCAAGGGGACAATGTTCCTACACATGTGTCAGTCCTCAAACTGTGATATGGTAGCTGGTAATGTCTTTATCATAATTGTGCGTGATGGAGGGGTAAAGGGGCAATGAGACAAAAGAGCTGAAATGGTGGTCCTAGAGATGTTGCATAGTAGAAAGAGAATGAGCTGAATAAGTACTCCTATTATATTCCCATATGTGCTTATATGTTGGAGAGAGAGCATGGTATGTATATTCTTTGTGTATCTGTATGCCTGTTTGCCTTTCTTTGTGTATTATTGTTAATGTGTGGCGGTTTGTGCAAGGTTAACCTAGATATCAATATAAGAAATTTCTCTTTGTCTTGTGTAAATCTGACATCAAATACCACTTACTGGAATATTCATTTGTTCCTGACTGAAGCTTTATCGCATGCCACCCTTTATAGCATACACTAATACCTATCAGGAGACAGATGAAACAGCCATCCATAACAGTACACACCATTACTGGATAGCCTCCTCAACCCAGAACATGGGAAAAGCAAACCTTGTGGCATTCAGATCCTGAAGATTTCACGCTTCTTAGAAACATACAAGTCTGTTTCTTGGCACGCATTATGTGTTCCATCCTCCGGTTGGCAGGTGTAAATAGGCTGATGGCCTCTGGCTCTTTGTGGCTTTGAGTGTTCGGACACCTCCTTGGCATGAGGCGTGAGGGCATGACTGCTGGCGAGTGCCATGTTTGTGTGCCGGTGACACGGATTCAACAGAAGAGGGCTTGTCACGTGCCAGTGTGTGACAATACAGCGTGATGTCAGGTGGGTGGTCACTCCATTAGGCCACGTCATTCCCTCCATTCTGTCAGTTTATAGTGCCTCATGATGTGGTAACGCCACATCATCCATAAACACTGACCTCACGCACGAGTAGAGTTTTCCCCCCTTGTTATGTCCTTAATGCCACGCACCTGTGGATGTCTCACTGATGCCCCTCAGAGTCTGAAAATGTAGGTTGGAATTTACATAAATTTATTACAAAATTATGTATTAGCAATAAAACAAGAAGGTTAAATTACACTACCAGGAATAGTACAATGACAATATGAAAAGTGGGTTTGCCCACAGTGAGGCTGCTTGTAAATTTCCCCAACACTTTTTTTTCCCCTCTCTTCCTTCCTTTCCTGCCTCTTCTAGCTGCAAGCTGGACTTAGCATTGTGGTGCAGGGAGATGTCAGTGGCACAGCATGCTAAGACAAAGCACCCTGTGATATTAATTCACCTCATCTCCAGCTTGCTGGGCCAGTTTTGGGGAAGAGGGGTTCCCAGAGTTTGGAGGGCATTTCGGGCCCCTGATTTATACTCTAGTGCTGCATAAAACAGATGAATGGCTCACAATAAGAGGAACGTTGTTAAATCTGCAGCAAAGGAGAAGAGAGGAAAGCAAGGAGAAAGATAGCAAGAAGGGAAATAAAACGGGTTAAGGAGACCTGTGGAGATACCCACTGGAGTGATGCCAGAGCTGTTATACTTTTAGTGGGCCTTAGCCTTATTTATGTGATGAAAAGCAGGATATGAACTGCATTTGAACCACAGAGATTAAAAGGAAAAAGTGAATCAAATCCCCACATCTTCATCAGTCTGCAATCTCAAAGCATTCCCATATTTCCTTTTTATCTTTGACAGAAGTCTCTGTAGTGACCTTTGGTGTTTTTGTGTGAGAGCAGGAGCCCACACTTACAAACAAAATGGCAAATTAGGCTCCACCCCCGCCATCCCCATAGTGTGGAAACCGCTCCAACAGGAAGCTCACACCAAACAGTAACAAGACTCTGACGTTAGTTACACATTGCACATCCCGTCCATCACCAAAGTTCAGTCACCTACGCTTGTTCCCTGTTTGCGCACAGTCACTTTCCAGTCTTTCCCTGCAGCTTTTTTTCTGTTTTCTGTCTTCTGCCTATTTATCTCTCTCTCTCTCTCGCTTCTTCCCTCTCTCGCTCTCTATCACGTAAACACACACACATTCCCCAGACTGAGCTCATCTAATCGGCATCTTATCAGCCATCTTGTGAGCGTGCCATTGTTATGACTAAAATTGTTTCTATTCCCAGAATAAGGCTGACACTGAAATAGAACATTCCTGTGTAACTTCTCCATGTAGTTTTTCAGACATTCCTCCAAATACCAGTTTCAGTAACTCATCATCATCATCCTCCTCTCAGATCATCTCTGAGCTCATCCCTCCTACAATGTTTTGCATTGAAAGACATGAGATTCTTGTGTGAAAAACAATGAGCTAGGCCAAGATGAGATTCCTGTTAGGCTGAGAAACAATACATTCTTCATACTTGAAGTGCCTAAATCATTTTTATGTGGGATCTGTAAATGTTTCGTTTAATATAAATGCAGATGCTTTGAAACATTCACAAGTGTATCATTTGCACTTGCCTAGGCATGAAATTGAGTAGCCTGATAACTTAAGAGAGGATTTATACTACTGCTCCGGATCACTGTTCAAAGCTAGGAACACATTTTTCTGTTTTATTTAACAGCTTTTCAAGCATTTTTCTCATCAGGATGACCTAACTAAACAAGGAGCAATTAAAAGATGCACCTCACCCATTTACGTATTAACTTTGCTGTTCAGTAGCAGAAATTTGCATATGTTCTCCAGATGTTTGATGGTACTCAACACAAGGGCAAAGTTTCTTTAAGCTCCCTAATTAACGTAGCTTTTCTGTCTAACACCAGCTCACAGTTTAGTGTTCCTCCACTTTCCCCTGTCCCGTCTCTTTCTCTTCTCCCCTTTCAAACCCACCTTTAACATGTGGCTTCTCACACACACTAATGCTCTCCTAGCTACTAGCGCGAGAGAAAACAATGAGCCAGAGGTCCAACCATGTTCCCCTCTCCACCCGGTGGAGCCTTTGATGGGGCCAGGGGTAGCCAGTGAGTGTGGAGCCTCAAGAGCCGAGGGGGGCTCAGGGGGCAGCAAGCAGCCATTCCTCCCCTAAACCCCCATAACTCCATCTTGGGTCATGAGCTTGAGGAGCGGCAGGCACGTGCCACAGGAGCGCCGGAGGCCCCCCCGGCCCCGCTGTTGCTTTTGGACGATGTGGCGGTGTGAGGCTGCCATTGAGCAGGACCCGGTGTCGAGTTCTTTAGGGGGCCTCTGAGATGAGACGGTGAGATTTTGTACAGGTGCTGGTGCCTTAACGAACACATACACCATACACACAAACATGATCCACAGGAAGATTTGCACAGCTGTGTGAAGGGGACCCCTCCCTTGCCAAACGTAGCGGTAGCCCTCTGTGAAGCGCACTCCAACACACACAGATGAAGAGCGGCTGCTCCTCACTGGCACTCTGCTCACCAGGCAGTGCAGGAAAAATAAAGTTCAAGGGCCTGGCTCGCTCTTCTATTACATTAATTACTTTTATGTGTTTATTCAACTCACACTAAAGGGGAGTCTCCAGATAGATCTTGTTAATTTCAGTCTTGCTAGTTTTCCTTCTCTTTCATGTTTTAGGATGATGTTCAAGTACTTCTGTGTAGTTCCATGGTGAGCAAAGATGTGTGTGTATGTATTTGTGTCTATATTTCTTTACCCATGCATGTAGGTAGTTCTTATGAGGTGTGTATGACAGTCTCAAAGGACTGATCCTGTTGATGTTGAGGCAGTGCTGGAGTCTCCTTTGTACAGGTAATCAGCTCACTACACGTAAAGTAACTGGAAATTTCCTGCCCGTTTTTAAATGGATCTCAATCTGGGAAATGATTCGTCATCGAGAGCTGCAGCTGCACGCTTCACTGCCACTCGCTGGGCAGAGCAGCAGCACTGGAACATCTGTCTCTTTCTCTCTCTCCCTGTTCTTCACACTCCCAGCCTTTTTTTCTCAACTTCTTTGCCTGTTGCTTCTGATGTTTTTGAGGCTTTTTTCCATTTTCCCTCTGGTGTAATTACTTGATTCTTTAACCCTCTCACTTTCCTTCTGTGTTTTTAAGTCCAGTTACATTACTGACATGACAGAAATGGTGTGAAAGAAGTGGATTTAAAATGAACAAAATCCACAAATATGAATACATTTTTCATATTTTTACAAAGCAAGAGCTTGGACTGAATGATTACATGCAAATAACAAACAAGCGCAATAGATTTGAAAGGCACATGAGTATATATGTTCTTTAAGCACTTAAAGCACTTTTTGTACAAACTTTTACATTTTTAAAGCAGTAGATTAAAATCTTAGATGAAAAAACAAAATCTTCATGGAAAACATTCTTTATAGTGGTCTCTCTGTCTTCACCCTTCACATATACACAAGCACCCTCTCATCCACAAAAATGAAGAGATCAAAACCACAACACACATATCATGCCGCCCTCTACACACAGACACACACACTCTGTCTTTGCGTTTTTGCCATTCACCACTCCGCACCTCCCCTCCTCTCCCCTCCCCTCCATTCAGCCCACTCCAGATGTGCGAGGACAGAGGGAGCCCAGTCACATTCAGTCAGTCAGTCACTTTCTCCCCGGAGTGAAAGTGAAACACCACCTGTGTGTCTGTCTGCATGTGTTTCAATAGCCAGAGCCATAACCCCTCTGCCTCACCGCAGGCCAGCCAGAAAGCCTCACTGATGGCTTCCCAAGCTGGAGGACAGTGAGGTGATGTGGGGAGAGTGAGGGAGGCATCTTTACACTGCAAAAAAACTTTTTTATCTATTGTTCTGACAGTCTTTTTTCTTATCTGCCAGGCAGACATGTTTTTCTTGTTTCAATTCTGAATCAACTTGGTGTTGGATTTTTTATTTTATTTTTTTAGAATCAAGTGTCATTTTTCATTTGGGCAGTGATTTCCTTCTGCTGTTAAGAAAACAACACTATCAGAGGTTGACAATGAAAAGAAATGGCTTGATATGATAGAGATCTTTGCAGCATATATAGGCTTGGAGTGAACTGCGGTCCGAAATGTTCATTTGGAACTAAAATTTCTTATTGTAGAGAGTAAAGTAAGTAGATGTACATAGATACAGCATAGCTGATAATTAATTAAACATTTAATTATGGATGGAATAAATAAAAAACTTTTTAAAATTCACAGATACAGTTTTTTGTGATGCTTTGACAGTTGGCAGTATTGTGTTTAAGTACAGTCATGTAATTGAAGCAAATTTAAATTTGAAAAATTGAGCTTAAGTCATAGTAAAGTGTCAAAAAAGAAAGAAAAATGGAACTAAACAGGAAATACGGAGGCTGCTGAGCCAAGGGAATTCAAGAGATGAAGAAAAACAGAGAGAGCCTTTTCAGTGAAGAGAAAAAGAAGTTCACCTAGAAACACAGAAGTGGGAAAGGAAATAGAGGGGGGGGGGGGGGGGGCTCCAGCACAACCCTGCTGCAGTCCCTGTGAGTATCCCTCCCTCTCCCCTCTATACTGAGCCATTGCAGGCCCCAGCAGAGTGGTGATCCAACACCATGCTTTATAGCCCAGAGGGACCAGGCCTGAATCTGATAGTGGGCCTCTTAACACACGCATAAAGTCAGCACATCCCTCAGCCTGGTGAAAACAGTCCATATTCCTTCACCTTTATAAGAAAAGTCACTTTATCTGCGTGCCATTTGGATGAAGGTATTCCTGAGATTCTTACTCAGAATACATATCTAATGTGAAGAATATTTTAACAAGTCAGACTCAACCAGAAAAGTTGATGACATAATGTACAGTACCTTGCTCAGACCAATGACAAATGTGTCACATGGTACTTTGAGACAGGATTTTCCAATTTTTCTCAATACTTCCACAGTAAGTAATAGTTGAACTAGAACACAGCTAAGTGCTGCAAAGTACTGTACCTGTTGTCAGTCTGTGCACATATTCAAATCACTGATGTTGTGTGTTGCTGGATGGTGCTACTGAGCTTTGAAGTGAAGTATTTGTGCCTGGCCTGAGGAGATTCTTTCCCTTGAAATGTTTAAATGAAGATGACTTTAACCTTGACAATTAAATAACAAGAGTAATAGCCCTAAAAGATATTTGGCGTGCCAGAATTATCTCCATGCTCTGGATAAGTGACATATCTTCAGTAATGACCCAAAGTAAATAGTTTTCTTCCTATTGCAGGCTGGAGTTATGACTCCAGATTGCTCTGTCTTATCAGGTTAGGAAGAGGGCTGCAATCAGTGTGCTTTCTCAGATTTGCACTTGTGCAACAATTGTGGTTACTGCTCTAGTTTTCCTATAGTATCAACCCTCTGGAGGCACTCTTTTGTTGCTAGAAGGGGGAGGTTTTAGAGAATAGTGGATAGAGTGATCGTAATTCTGATCCTAAAGTAACCACAGCAGTGAGCAGGGTTAAAGCGTGTCATCAAATATCACTCCATCACTGGTCTCTGCTAACTGCTGAGCTAACGTACTAACTCCACAACAAATCTCAGAGTTTGCCACCACAAAGCCCAGGTCAAGAGGCCAGTGAGACAAACAAACCCTTGTCTGTCTTTCTGTTTGGACAAGGATTTGTTCCGGAAAAGCCTACACTCGGTCTTCCTTCCTGATGTGTTTATTTGCACTTGGGCTCCCACCAGCACATCAGCTGTTTACAGTGTTTGTTTGAATCATTTCTTCTTCTTCTTCGTCTTTTCTTTTTTTTTTTTTTTTAAGGCTGTTTTTAGCTTCATCTTGTTTGGACAATGCTAGTTTGTTTCTTGACCTATAAATATTTCTAGACAGGATAGACATCCTTCCCATCACTGGAGGTCAACCAATTAGCCAAAGGAAGCCCATTGGTCTAGAGGTTGTTTTTATTTGCATCACAGCCATCTTTCTTTTGCTAATAGCTGCGGTTTCATGTCTGACATCACTGGACAGTAGAAGTGTAAAAATACTACAGCCATTTGATTTTCCATGTAATAGGCTGGTCTACACATTTATTCCCCTCCTATCCTACCTCCTCTAGATCTACACACACACACACACACACACACACACACACATATATATATATATGAATATGTGGGATTTAATTTAAAAAAATAAATCCATTCCACCTCAGTCCATAGCTTTTATTCCTGT